>OX439129.1:0-1200000 GCA_949318235.1 Ecdyonurus torrentis
GTAGAACGACTGTTAATATACTTAGTTTGCTTTAGCATGACAGTCAGATTGTGTGTGTGCCAGAGATGTCAATATTTTTGTTTATAAGTACAACTTGTGCCATGTAGAACGACTGTTAATATACGTAGTTTGCTTTAGCATGACAGTCAGATTGTGTGTGTGCCAGAGATGTCAATATTTTTGTTTATAAGTACAACTTGTGCCATGTAGAACGACTGTTAATATACGTAGTTTGCTTTAGCATGACATGAGCCTTTGAAATTGTGCTTAAATTCCGTAATCATTTTTAGAATTGAAGGCCATACCCATTATGGACTGAATTAATTTGGCTTTTTTGACTTTACCCGGGCGCTACGCCGCTAGAATGGTGCTGCCATCTATGAGCAGCGAAATGTACTTTTTCCATATGTTTGAGATATATGTCAATTTTTTTTTCAAATTTTTTGGATTAAAATTTTCAATTTTTAATATTTTTTGAAAAAAAATTGCCCAGGTACAAATTTGTACCGCTAGTCCATAATGGGTTTTAAACTTTTTTATAGCATTTGCTTTTATTTACAGCAGAGTTTTTGTCATCTATTGTTGTCTACTTAAGCCTGGACTTAGGAGCAGGACAGCGGTCAATGCACTTCCCAATCATGGTTAACTATGCAAAACATATTCATTATATAAACAATCTGTTTGCTTGAGAGTATGTTTCACAATTCAGGTTATATAAGCCATGTGAAATACTGCTAATTTTTTGTTTCATGTCCGCAATTGATTAAATGAATGATTATACTATATTATAATTACTGTCATCTTTGTTTTTTTATATTGAGTTATAACCATGGATATATAAACAGGATAGGAAGCTATTGTTGAAAAAAAGTTCCCTTAAAGGCGTAGAACACCTTGAACAAAAGAACTGCGTAATATCCTAGCAAACCTGAAAATCAACGTTGATTTAGCCGGAATCATTGATTTCTAATTTATTTTCCATTCACAAAATGCCAATGGCGGTCACTAACGTCACAGCTCGCCTAGTCCACGCGCAAGTAAACTGGGCGAGCTGTGACGTCAGTGACCGGCAGGCGGCACTTTGTGAATGGAAAATAAATTAGAAATCAATGATTCCGGCCAAATCAACTTTGATTTTCAAGTTTGTTAGGATATTACGCAGTTTTTTTTTATTCAAGGTGTTCTACGCTTTTAATTATGTAATTCAAATTTTTGCCACAACAAAAATGCAAGAATACAAAATTACGTATAAAAGTGGCGCTGTAATCTGTGTGTGAATTTTAAAATTCACACACAGATTACAGCGCCACTTACATATTACATGTTGATTGTTGCGGTGAAAATTTGAACTACATCAACAAGGGTTCGTTTTTAGTATAGGGCAGTAACACAGGAGCTCACGAACCTGATTATGACTTTTTCTAATGTTAAAACATTGAACGTAATAAATATTTTATCTTAATTTTTTATCCCGAGATTTCTTATCTCTATAGGGTGTATGTAGATGACGTCATATTTAATGCACTTGGAGGCCATACTGGAGTAGTGAATAACATTGATCAGCATAGGACAAACTTTGTTTAGTCAACTTTATTTGGGAAATCGATGAATTTTTTGTTCATGTAATTTTTCTCACATACTTGAGATACTAATTCAACATATTTACAGCATCAATGCTCTAAAAAATATTACATGGTGTTTTTATACTGTCAAAATGATTATTTTCCTATGCCACTCATGTTATTGAGTTATCCAACATGGCGTCGACTTTAACATGAATGCATACACCCCATATTGTATAACAATAAAAAAACTTTGCATAAAAGGTTGCAAGTATAAAGTTTAGGAAAGTACCACACTTTGCCCCGACGTTGATCCACCTGCTCAGCAAATGCACAGTTTAAGTACCGCACTTTGCCCCGACGTTGATCCACCTGCTCAGCAAATGCACAGTTTGAGCCCATAAAAACTTTTTTTTTATATTCTCGAAGACTAGGTGAAAATTTTATATATTCGCCCTTGTTGCGTCCAAAGGGCGTACTTGCATTTTTATACATTCCCAAAAAGCGCGTACTTTCACTTGATGCGCGCGCAGCATCGAAAGTAGCCAAATGCAAGTAAGCCCTTTGCGAGAAAGTAGCAAAATGCAAGTACGCCCTTTGCGAGAAAGTAGCCAAATGCAAGTACACCCTTTGCGAGAAAGTAGCCAAATGCAAGTACGCCCTTTGCGAGAAAGTAGCCAAATGCAAGTACGCCCTTTGCGAGAAAGTAACCAAATGCAAGTACGCCCTTTGCGAAAAGTAGCCAAATGCAAGTACGCCCTTTGCGAGAAAGTAGCCAAATGCAAGTACGCCCTTTGCGAGAAAGTAGCCAAATGCAAGTACGCCCTTTGCGAGAAAGTAGCCAAATGCAAGTACGCCCTTTGCGAAAAGTAGCCAAATGCAAGTACGCCCTTTGCGAGAAAGTAGCCAAATGCAAGTACGCCCTTTGCGAGAAAGTAGCAAAATGCAAGTACGCCCTTTGCGAGAAAGTAGCCAAATGCAAGTACGCCCTTTGCGAGAAAGTAGCAAAATGCAAGTACGCCCTTTGGACGCAACAAGGGCGTATCTCATTTTGTCCAAATAAAACATGATCGCCTTGGTTTTGTAATTATTTTCATCGATTTTGTATTTGACAGTTGAAATAAAGCTAGTACCGTCTGTCGTCACAGTATTGATGTACTAATGGGGTGGCCAAATGCTGGGGATTCTTTTGCATTCATCACGTGATCAAAAAACTTAAGTGTGATTGGCCGATTAGATGCGGCAAGGGAAACGCCAGGAAAAAGTTTTGTACTTTCCTTAAATATTAAAGCCATAGCCCACATAAAAAAAAATGTGCTTTTTAATGAATAAACATGAAATAGGATCTTCAAAACTAATGTCAATTTTTACCAGAATGTTAATGTAACCCCACGAAAGAACGTGAAAAAACTGTAAAGTATGCAATTTGTATGAAAATTCATGTTTATAACGTCAGAAACATGCAAAAATTTTATGAAAATGTTATGCGGGTTGCATGGATCAAGTTTTCTGATCACTGGTACGGCGCTACAGTTGGGTTTTGAGACAAACTAATGTTATTTATGTAAGTCCTATCAAGTATTTTGTGATATAAATGCTTATGTTTTTATCTGGTATATGCCTTTAAAAACTTTGCGTGCCAACTCGGAAGTATAAAGTTTGGGTAAGTACCAAACTTTTTTCTCGGAATTCCCCCTAAACTCATCTCATTAGCCAATCACAGTCAAGCTATTTGGTCACATGATCAATTTAAAACATTCTCCACCACTTTCCAACCCCATCATTACATTGTGACGTCAGATAAGTTTTATTTTAATCGTTAAATGGAAAATAAATGAAAATAAATACAAAATCAACGCTCGCATGCCTATTTTGGCCAAAATAAGGTATGTCTATTATTCACCTAGTATTCTAAAGGAGGTTAAAAAAAGTGCATAAGGGCTTTAAGTTGATGGTAACGTGATAAATTAAAAACATTCCCCGCCCACCATTTTGCAGGCCCTAAGTACAGTACACTATAGAATTGTTATAAACTGGGGCAAAAGGATTTTGCCGAATATGCCGCACGAATAAAATCACTAGAAAATAATTGTCACAACAACAGCAAGGTGTGTCTACTGCTGCATTTCTCTGCCTTCTTACATCACTCGTATGTGTGAGCACCAAAATATTTATGCTTGCTAGCTTGACCAGCCGTCTGGTGCACCTCTCTCTCTCTCTCTCTCTCTCTCTCTCTCTTCCTCTCTCTCTCTCTCTCTCTCTCTCTCTCTCTCTCGAGAGAGAGAGGAGAGAGAGAGAGAGAGAGAGAGAGAGAGAGAGAGAGAGAGAGAGAGAGAGAGAGAGAGAGAGAGAGAGAGAGAGAGAGAGAGCAAAGATGTGCGCTAGCGTGCACCAGACGCCTGGTCAAGCAAGCAAGCATAAATATTTTGGTGCTCACATAGTATAATAATTTTTATACCAATGATATAGGAAGACAGAGAAATACAGCAGTAAACACACCTAACTGATGTTGTATAAATTATTTTCAAGCGAATTCATTCGCGCGGCATATTTGGCAAAATCCTTTTGTCCCCTTTTACAAAAATTGTAGTGTACATTGTCACGCATGATATAAGTTTTATTTCAACTGTCAAAGAGAAAATGACCACAAAATCAACGGATTTATGTCAAATTTGATCATAATATGCTATTTTATATTTATTGACCAATTATATTAAAGGATATAAAAAGTGCATTAGGGCTTTAATTAAGCAGCAGTTAATAAATAGTAGAAAACATGTAAAAAATATATATAAAAAAAAAATGAGCGTATTCACAATTAGAAGTTTTAAGTTTGTGATATGACGTTCTGATTGTTGCTACGTCACGCCGCTTTGATACAGTAAATTGTAACAAAATAAATTTCATTAGAGTTATAAATATAAACACAAAGTTTATAATAATTATAAATATTTATATTTAACAAATAATAATGTAATTTGTAATATAAAGTACTATTTAGTATAAAACACTAAAGATATTGTGTGTAGTCAATGCACTCACTCACTAACTCACTCACTCACTCACTCACTCACTCACTCACTCACTCACTCACTCACTCACTCACTCACTCACTCACTCACTCACTCACTCACTCACTCACTCACTCACTCACTCACTCACTCACTCACTCACTCACTCACTCACTCACTCACTCACTCACTCACTCACTCACTCACTCACTCACTCACTCACTCACTCACTCACTCACTCACTCACTCACTCACTCACTCACTCACTCACTCACTCACTCACTCACTCACTCACTCACTCACTCACTCACTCACTCACTCACTCACTCACTCACTCACTCACTCACTCACTCACTCACTCACTCACTCACTCACTCACTCACTCACTCACTCACTCACTCACTCACTCACTCACTCACTCACTCACTCACTCACTCACTCACTCACTCACTCACTCACTCACTCACTCACTCACTCACTCACTCACTCACTCACTCACTCACTCACTCACTCACAAACAGGTTTCTAAAAGTTACTTACAACAAAATATTGAAGAACAATAACACCAAACATCAAATATTTTAAATACATCTCAAATTGTTGCCAAAAACTTTAAAATACTTTTACAAAAATTTAGACTTATATAACTTTCAGCATTACTAAAAACATGCATGTGTATCAAATACGAACTTGTGGAAGAGGAAGTAGCAAATTTTAGAAAAAATATAATTAATTAAAGTTATAAATGATATTGATAAAAAAACTGATTTCCAGAGAGAAACACTGAGAAAATTTGTGACATGTTAAAGTTGAATGTTTTTTAATTTTCCATTAATAAGTTTTATAGTTGTTTTTACAAAGATAATATTCATATGACATAAAAAATAAAGGAATGAAGAAAGAAAGAAAGAAAGAAAGAAAGAAAGAAAGAAAGAAAGAAGAAAGAAAGAAAGAAAGAAAGAAAGAAAGAAAGAAAGAAAGAAGAAAGAAAGAAAGAAAGAAGAAAGAAAGAAAGAAAGAAAGAAAGAAGAAGAAAGAAAGAAAGAATGAAAGAAAGAAAGAAAGAAAGAAAGAAAGAAAGAAAGAAAGAAGAAGAAAGAAAGAAAGAAAGATAGAAAGAAAGAAAGAAAGAAAAGAAAGAAAGAAAGAAAGAAAAGAAAGAAAGAAAGAAAGAAAGAAAGAAAGAAAGAAAGAAAGAAAGAAAGAAAGAAAGAAAAGAAAGAAAGAAAGAAAGAAAAGAAAGAAAGAAAGAAGAAAGAAGAGAAGAAGAAAGAGAAAGAAAGAAAGAAAAGAAAGAAGAAAGAAAGAAAGAAAGAAAAAGAAGAAAGAAAGAAAGAAAGAAAGAAAGAAAGAAAGAAAGAAAGAAAGAAAGAAAGAAAGAAAGAAAGAAATTAAAAAATATTAACCAATTATCTTTTTCAAATATTTTAAGATAAAAGAGTTATAAAATATTTTTCCGTGTAATTATAATATAGAAATTTACATCAACTGACTATCTTGTTTATAGCAATCTCTAATTAACAATCAATTAATTACCATATTAATTTTTTTTAATAAGTGTGAATATATGCCAATATCCGTGAGAGCCAGCGAATATTTATAATATTGCATATTAACGAACCTTTTTTTTAACTTTAACATATACATTTTTTTGGCCAATATATTTTTAATTAATTTTGATCCATGGGTCAATAATAATAATATACAGGGTGTTTATTTAAATTTTAACTTTTTCAGAAGTTTTTTTTAATATGGAGTTTATTGACAAATTAGACGTATTATACATCAAATTAAAGCTTAAGTTTTGACCTTTTCTTTTCTGTTCTACAAAATGTGATTTGTCAATTTTTCTTTTGACTTAATGCAAAACAATAGAAAGAGCGATTTTTTCGAAAAACAGACGTAATCAAACAGCGTTTTCCTAAAAAAAGTCTTATTAATTTTTTTCTTAGTTAAAAGTGCATTGTATCGTGCACTGTATCGTGCATTTAATAGCATAGACCGTTTCGCATCATTTTATTTCAAAACCACAACTTTCTATCTCCATTAGAACTTGAGTTACAAACTTTTTTTTCTTCATATGGGCACTATGCTATAGACTTCGGTAAGAAAACTTTAAAATTCTCGAAAACTCAGAAAGTTTTAATTGTAGTGATTAAAGTGTCATAAACTTTTCATAAGACAATTCAAAAAGCTACATTTGAGTTCAAACCGCAAGTCTTTAGCTTTATTATATTTCTGAGATATCCTCAAAAATCGTTTTCAGAAGCTGGAAACAAATTTTTTTTCGAAAAAAAAAAATCTAAATTTTGTTTCTACAGGTGCATTTAGTACTATAGAGCGTTTTGCATAACTTTATTTTAAAACCACAACTTTCTATCCCAATTAGAACTCAAGTTACAAACTTTTTGTTTTCTTCATATGGGCTATATGCTATAGATTTCGGTAAGAAAACTTTAAAATTCTCGAAAACTCAGAAAGTTTTATTTGTTGCAATTAAAGTGTAATAAACTTTTTATATAAGACAATTCAAAGTGTTACATTTAAATTCAAACCACAAGTCTGTAGCTTTAATATTTTCTGAGATCTCATTAAAAAATTTTTTTAGAAGCTGAAAAGTATAATTTTTGAACTTCATACACTACTAAAAACCAGTTTATAGTCAGTGATGACGTCACATATCTACTTCTTACACTACTAAAGTCAAGTTGATAGTCAGTGATGACGTCACATATCTACTTCTTACACTACTAAAGTCAAGTTGATAGTCAGTGTTGACGTCACATATCTACTTCATACACTACTAAAGTCAAGTTGATAGTGATGGGGTCACTTATCTATTTCATACACTACTTAAGTCAAGATGATAGTCAGAGATAGTCACTTATCTAATTTATGCACAACTAAAGTCAAGTTGATAGTCAGTGATGACAGGGGCAGATCCAGGGGGGGGCTAAGGGGGCTGAAGCCCCCCCGCCGAAATTGGTGCCGAGATATAAATTTTATACGCACTAAAAAAAGTTAAAAAATAAAGAAAAAAATTAAACTAATTTTAAGAAACATATATTTATATATATATTTTTTTTAATTCAGATTGCTTCATTTTTAAGTCTAAATTTAAAAATTTTCTTTTCCATAGTCCGAGATTATCTTCTATATCATTAATCCAGAAATCATAACTTTTTATTAAATTTTCGTACGAGTGCAGTGATCATGCGCATTTACTTTTTAAACTATATACATATACTGTAAGTACATATCATATGAATAATATGATCATTGATCACTGAAAAACAGTCAATATATTTTTTTTGAAGACCTAGCAAAAACGTGGGTAATTTTTGGCCAAGACTCCCTAAACTCTTATATGGTTCAATTTATGTACTATTGCGGAACTGCTATTTTATACTATCAAAAATACCACTCAAATTTCGTACCAAAGAGTCTTACCCCTCCCTTAAGTTCATATTTTGTTAAATAATTCTATTGTACCTACAATGTTTAATTTCATCGTGACTTTTTTATTCATAACAGTTTACTATCGAAAATCGAGAAAGCGGCCGTAAAAAAATTGACTTTTGTTTTTAATAATTTTTACACTACGTATCAAAGCAAATGAAAAAGTTTACTTTGAAACAAAAATAATATATATGTTTTTTTTTTACGTATAGGCATTATATTTAAATGTTTTGAATCTCGGGCTAAAAAAATAATGTAAATCGACTTTAAGATTTTGACAAAATAAATTGCACTCAATTTTTTATACTATAAAAAAATGCTTACTTTTTGAGAGGAATTAACTCGAGTTAATAACTATGTCTAACATAATAAAATATGTTGCAACACTGAAATACATCATATCATATCATATCATAACCATTCTTCAACCAAATTTAAAATTTTCGCTGCCTTCCCGAGAGATTAGCTTAGGTATATAATTTTTTTAATACATAAATTTTTGACGAATTTATAATATAATTTGTTTCTTTTTTATTATAATACCCCACATGTAATATTTTTTTAGTTTTTTTTTTTTATTTTAGTGTAAAAAAATTCATTTGTTGAGTGTTATCATTTCAAGAAAGTAACTTAAATTAATTACTTTAATAAATAAAAAAATATGTAACCCTGTCCTCTACTACAGATATTTTATCGAGCAGTTAAGTCCTAAGTTTTATTTAAAAATCCAACATTTTGGTTAAAAAAATTCAAAATTTGCTTTTCAGAATTTCCATAGTAAGTTTTGCCAAGTATACTAATTGTGCGTTTTTTTCAAAAAGGGGCGTGGCCCGAAAAATTTTTCCCCTGCGGCGCTATTTAACACCCCCCCCCTCAGGATGAAGTAGCTTCACTAGCTGTCTTCAGCCCCCTCCGAAAATAATTCCTGGATCCGCCCCTGAGTGATGACGTCACTTATCTACTTCAGAAAACAACCAATGTCAAGTTGATAGTCAGCGATAACGTTACTTATCTGCTTTATACAAATCTAAAGTAAAGTTGATAGTCAGTAATGGCTTCACTTATCTACATCATACACTACTAAAGTCAAGTTAATTGTCAGTGATGACGTCACCTAGCTACTACATACACTAACAAAGTAAAGTTGATAGTCAGTGATGGCGTCACTTATTTATTTCAAACACTACTAAAGTCAAGATGATAGTCAGTGATGACGTCACATATCAAATTTATACACAACTAAAGTCAAGTTAATAGTTATTGATGACGTCACTTATCTATTTCATAAACTACTTAAGTCAAGATCATAGTAAGTGATGACGTCACTTATCTACTTCATACAATACTAAAGTCAAGTTGATATTCAGTGATGGCGTCCCTTAACTACTTCATACACTACTAAAGTCAAGTTGATAGTAAGTGAAGACGTAACATATTTACTTAATACACTACTAAAGTCAAGATCATAGTCAGTGATGGCGTCACTTATTTACTTCAAACACTACTAAAGTCAAGATGATAATCAGTGATTATGTAACATATTTACTTAATACACAACTAAAGTCAAGATGATAGTCAGTGATGACCTCTTTATCTACTTCATACACATCTAAAGTCAAGTTGATAGTCAGTGATGGCGTCACTTATTTACTTCATACACTACTAAAGTCAAGTTGATAGTCAGTGATGACGTCACTTATCTACTTCATACACTACTAAGGTCAACTTGATAGTCAAATATGACGTCAACTAGCTACTTCATACACTACTTAAGTCAAGATGATAGACAGTTATGACGTCACTTATCTACTTTATACACTACTAAAGTCAAGATGATAGTCAGTGATGACGTCACTTATCTACTTTATACACTACTAAAGTCAAGATGATAGTCAGTTATGACGTCACTTATCTACTTTATACACTACTAAAGTCAAGATGATAGTCAGTTATGACGTCACTTGTCAACTTCATACGCTACTTATAGCAAGATGAAAGTCAGTGATGATGTCACTTATCTACATCATACACTTCTAAAGTCAAGTTAATAGTCAGTGATAGTGTCACTTATCTACTTCATACACAAATAAAGTCAAGTTAATAGTCAGTGATAACGTCAATTATCTACTTTATACACAACTAATGTTAATTTGATAGTCAGTAATGACGTCACTTGTCATTCATACACCACTATAGTTTAGTTGATAGTCAGTGATGACATAACTTTTCTACTTTATACACTACATAAGTCAAGTTAATAGTCAGTGATGACGTCACGTATCTACTTTATACACAACTTAAGTCAAGTTGGTAGCCAGTGATGTCGTTAATTATCTACTTCACACATTACTAGAGTCAAGTTGAAAATAAGTGATAACGTCACTTATTTACTTGATACACAACTAAAGTCAAATTGATAAACAGTGATGACGTCATTTATCTACTTCATTCACTAATGAAGACAAGTTATTAGTCATCGATGACGTCACTTATCTACTTTATACACTACTAAAGTCAATATGATAGTTAGTGATAATGTGACATATTTACTTCATACACTACTTAATTCAAGATAATGATCAGTGATGACGTCACTTATCAACTTTATACACAACTATAGTCAAGTTGATAGTCAGTGGTGAACTCACTTATCTACTTCATACACTACTAAAGTCTAGTTGATCGTCAGTTATGACCACACATATCTACTGCATACACAACTTAAGCCAAGATGATTGTCAGTGATGACGTCACTTATCTACCTTATACACATCTAAAAGTAAGTTGTTTTTCAGTAATGACCTCACACATTTACTTCATACACTACAAAAGTCAAGTTGACAATCAGTGATGATGTCACTAATCTACTTCATATACTAAAAAAGTAAAGTTGATAGTCAGTGATGGCGTCGATTATCTACTTCACACACTACTAAAGTCAAGATGATAGTCAGTTTTAACGTCACTTATCTACTTTATACACTACTAAAATCAAGATGATAGGCAGTTATGACGTAACATATCTACTTCATACACAACTAATGTCAATTTTATAGTCATTGATGACGTCATTTGTCTACTTCATACACCACATAAGTTTAGTTGATAGTCAGTGATGACGTCACTTATCTACTTCATACACTACTAAAGTCAAGTTAATATTCAGTGATGTTGTCACTTAATTACCTCATACACTACTAAAGTCAAGTTGATCGTCAGTGATGACGTCACTTGTCTACTTCATACAGTATTAAAAGACAAGTTAATAGTCAGCGATGACGTCACGTATCTACTTTATACACAACTTAAGTCAAGTTGGCAGCCAGTGATGACGTCACTTATCTACTTTATACACTACTAAAGTCAAGATGATAGTCAGTGATGACGCCACATATCTACTTCATACACTAATAAAGTCAAGTTGATAGTCAGTGATGACGTCACTTATATAATTCATACACAACTAAAGACAAATTGATAGTCAGTGATGACGTTGCATTTCTACTTCATACACAACTAAAGTCAAATTGATAGTTAGTGACTACGTCACATATTTACTACATACACTTCTAAAGACAAGATGATAGTCAGTGATGACGTCACTTATCTACTTCATACACTACTTAAATCAAGTTGATAGTCAGTGATGACGTCACTTATCTACTTTATACACTACTAAAGTCAAGTTTAGAGTCAGTGATGACGTCACTTATCAACTTAATTAACTACTAAAGTCTAGATGATTGTTAGTGATGACGTCACTTATCTACTTCATACACTACTAAAGTCAAGTTTAGAGTCAGTGATGACGTCACTTATCAACTTAATTAACTACTAAAGTCTAGATGATTGTTAGTGATGACGTCATTTCTCTACTTTATACACTACTTAAATCAAGTTGATAGTCAGTGATGACGTCACTTATCTACTTAATACACTACTAAAGTCAAGTTTAGAGTCAGTGATGACGTCACTTATCAACTTAATTAACTACTAAAGTCTAGATGATTGTTAGTGATGACGTCACTTATCTACTTCATACACTACTAAAGTCAAGTTTAGAGTCAGTGATGACGTCACTTATCAACTTAATTAACTACTAAAGTCTAGATGATTGTTAGTGATGACGTCATTTCTCTACTTTATACACTACTTAAATCAAGTTGATAGTCAGTGATGACGTCACTTATCTACTTAATACACTACTAAAGTCAAGTTTAGAGTCAGTGATGACGTCACTTATCAACTTAATTAACTACTAAAGTCTAGATGATTGTTAGTAATGACGTCACTTATCTACTTCATACACTACTTAAATCAAGTTGATAGTCAGTGATGACGTCACTTATCTACTTAATACACTACTAAAGTCAAGTTTAGAGTCAGTGATGACGTCACTTATCAACTTAATTAACTACTAAAGTCTAGATGATTGTTAGTGATGACGTCATTTCTCTACTTTATACACTACTTAAGTTAAGTTTATAGTCAGTGATGGCGTCACTTATCTTCTTCATACACTACTAAAGTCAAGCTGATATTTAGTGATAAAGTCACTTGTTTACTTCATCAATACTAAAATCAATTTGGTAGTCAGTGATGGCGTCACTTATCTACTTTATACACAACTAAAGTCAAGATGATAGTCAGTGATGACGTCACATATCTACTTCATACACTGCTAAAATCAGTATAATAGTCAGCGATGACGTCATTTATCTACTCTATACACTACTAAAGTCAAATTGATAGTCAGTGATGAAGTTGCATTTCTACTTCATTCACTACTAAAGTTAAGTTGATAGTCAGTGATGATGTAACATATCTACTTCATACACTACTATAGTCAAGATGATATTTAGTTATAAAGTCACTTATCTACTGCATACACTACTAAAGTCAAGTTGATAGTCTTTGATGACGTCACTTATCTAATTCATACACTACTAAAGACCAGTTGATATTCAGTGATGACGTCACTTAGAGAATTCATTCACAACTAAAGTCAAATTGATAGTTATTGATGACGTCACTTATCTATTTCATACACTACTAAAGACCAGTTGATAGTCAGTGATGACGTCACATATCTACTTCATACATTACTACAGTCAAGTTGATAATCAGTTATGACGTCACTTATTTTCTTCATCAATACTAAAATCAAGTTGATAGTCAGTGATCGCTTCAATTATCTACTACATACATAACTAAAGTGAAGTTAATAGTCAGTGATGACGTCACTTATCTACTTCATAAAATACTAACGTCAAGTTGATAGTCAGTGATGATGTCACATATCTGCTTCATACACTACTAAAGACAAGTTAATAGTCAGTGATGACGTCACTTATCTACATTATACACAACTTAAGACAAGATGATAGTCAGTAATGACGCCACATATCTACTTTATACACAACTAAAGTCAAGTTGATAGTCATTGATGACGTTACTTATCTACTTCATACACTACTAAAGTCAAATTGATAGTCAGTGATGACGTTGCATTTCTACTTCATACACTACTAAAGTCAAGTTGATAGTCAGTGATGACGTCACTTATATAATTCATACACAACTAAAGACAAATTATTAGTCAGTGATGACGACACATATCTACTTCATACATTACTTCAGTCAAGTTAATAGTCAGTAATGACGTCACTTATCTACTTTATACACAACTTAAGGCAAGATGATAGTCAGTGATGACGATACTTATCTACTTCATACACAACTAAAGTCAAATTGATAGTCAGAGATGACGTTGCAATTCTACTTCATACACAACTAAAGTCAAATTGATAGTTAGTGACTACGTCACATATTTACTTCATACACTACTAAAGACAAGTTGATAGTCAGTGATGACGTCACTTATCTACTTCATACACTACTAAAATCAAGTTCATAGTCAGTGATGACGTCACTTATCAACTTAATTAACTACTAAAGTCTAGATAATAGTTAGTGATGATGTCATTTCTCTACTTCATACACTACTAAAGTAAGGTTTATAGTCAGTGATGGCGTCACTTATCTGCTTCATACACTACTAAAGTGAAGCTGTTATTTAGTGATAAAGTCACTTGTTTACTTCATACACATCTAAAGTGAAGTTGATAGTCAGTGATGACGTCATTTATCTACTTCATTTACTACTAAAGTCAAGTTGAAATAATTGATGACGTTACTTATCTATTTCATACACTACTAAAGTCCAGTTAATAGTAAGTGATGATGTCACATATCTACTTCATTCACTACTAAAGTCAAGTTGAAAGTCATTGATGACGTCACTTATATATTTCATACACTACTAAAGTCCAGTTGATAGTCAGTGATGACGTCACTAATAGAATACAAACACAACTTAAGTCAAATTGATAGTTAGTGATGACGTCAAATATCTACTTTAGACACTACTACAGTCAAGTTGATAGTCAGTAATGACGTCACTTATCTACTTCATCAATACTAAAATCAAGTTGGTAGTCAGTAATGGCGTCACTTATTTACTACAAACATAACTAACGTCAAGTTATTAGTCAGTGATGACGTCACTTATGTACTTCATAAAATACTAAAGTCAAGTTGATAGTCAGTGATGATGTCACATATATGCTTTATACACTACTAAAGACAAGTTGATAGTCAGCGATGACGTCACTTATCTACTTTATATACTTATATACGTCATTTATCTACTCCCTACATTACTAAAGTCAAATTGATAGTCAGTGATGAAGTTGCATTTCTACTTCATACACAACTAAAGATTCGATTCCGCCGCTAGGAGGCGTGTGGAGAGCTCCAGCATTTTATCTTGTCCGTAATAAATGTGTTGTTTAATCTATTTACAAGTTACTAAGAGCCTGAATTAACGAAATTTATACATCTAACTATCTACAATCAATCTGGGCATATCAAGATTTTATTATCATACCGTAATTACACTAATAATTACGTTTTTCCTGCTTGCCGCATAATGTACGTTATGCATTATTGACAGCTGTATATCGTGCATCGTGCCTGTTGTATAAGGCATAACACATTCTGGAAATTCTCATCATCTGGTAATTAATTAAAATTGAAATCGTTTTTCAAGTTATTATTCTGATTCTTATATTTAATATCTATATTTCTAATTGACAATATATATGATATATCGTCCATCTAAGATCAGAAGAAAAGTACATAAATATTTGTGACATTATATAACGTGACCTTGACAGCAGTAGCAAACAACATCACGAGCTATTGCCTGTTCACCGTACCTGTGTCATATAATATCTACATAGTGCACTTGTCACCACTGTGGGGCGTATTCTGTCTTCACACTGCTGCCACTACTATTTATTTTGGTCACATTTTTAACTGCGTGAACATCACGTTACATTTTTTTTTCTTTCTTTATGCATGTAAGTCGCTGTTGAAGTGCATTGCGATTACTGTTTGCGGTATTGAAATAAATTGATGCAAGACGCTCTATAGTACTTAATGCAACTCTAGAAACAAATTTGAAAAAAATAATTTTTCGAAAAAAAATTGTGTTTTTCAGATTTTGAACACGATTTTTGATGATATCTCAGAAACTAATAATGCTACAGACTTGCGGTTTGAACTCAAATGTATCACTTTGAATTGTTTTATAAAAAGTTTATTACACTTTAGTCACGAAAAATAAAACTTTCTCAGTTTTTGAGAATTTTAGTATTTTTCAGTTGAAGTCTATAGCATTGTAGCCCATATGAAGAAAAAAAAGTTTGTAACTCGTGTTCCAATTGAGATAGAAAGTTACGGTTTTGAAATTAAGTGTTGCAAAACGCTCTATAGTACTAAATTACCCTCTAGAAAGACAATTGAGAAAAAAAAATTTCAAAAAAAAATGTGTTTTTCAGTTTCTGAAAACGATTTTTGATGTTATCGCAGAAACTAATAATGCTACAGACTTGCGGTTTGAACTCAAATGTATCACTTTGAAATGTCTTATGAAAAGTTTATAACACTTTAGTCGTAAAAAATAAAACTTTCTCAGTTTTTGAGAATTTTAGTATTTTCTTACCGAAGTATATAGCATTGTAGCCCATATGAAGAAAAAAAAAGTTTGTAACTCGAGTTCTAATTAAGATAGAAAGTTGCGGTATTGAAATAAATTGAAGCAAGACGCTCTATAGTACTTAATGCAACTCTAGAAACAAATTTGAAAAAAATAATTTTTCCAAAAAAATTGTGTTTTTCAGATTTTGAACACGATTTTTGATGATATTTCAGTAACTAATAATGCAACAGACTTGCGGTTTGAACTTAAATGTATCACTTTGAATTGTCTGATGAAAAGTTTATTACACTTTAGTCACAAAAAATAAAACTTTCTCAGTTTTTGAGAATTTTAGTATTTTTCAGTTGAAGTCTATAGCATTGTAGCCCATATGAAGAAAAAAAAGTTTGTAACTCAAGTTCTAATTGAGATAGAAAATTGCGGTTTTGAAATAAAGTGATGCAAAACGCTCTATAGTACTAAATGCAACCCTAGAAACAAATTTGAAAAAAATAATTTTTTAAAAAAATTGTGTTTTTCAGATTTTGAAAACGATTTTTGATGATATCTCAGAAACTAATAATGCAACAGACTTGCGGTTTGAACTGAAATGTATCACTTTGAATTGTCTTATGAAAAGTTTATTACACTTTAGTCGCAAAAAATAAAACTTTCTCAGTTTTTGAGAATTTTAGTATTTTTCAGTTGAAGTCTATAGCATTGTAGCCCATATGAAGAAAAAAAAAGTTTGTAACTCGAGTTTTAATTGAGATGGAAAGTTGTGGTTTTGAAATAAAGTGATTCAAAACGCTCTATAGTACTACATTCACCTCTAGAAACAAAATTGAGAAAAAAAAAATTTCGAAAAAAATTGTGTTTTTCAGATTCTGAAAACGATTTTTGATGATATCTCAGAAACTAATAATGCTACAGACTTACGGTTTGAACTGAAATGTATCACTTTGAAATGTCTTATGAAAAGTTTATAACACTTTAGTCGCAAAAACTAAAACTTTCTCAGTTTTTGAGAATTTTCGATTTTTCTAACCGAAGCATTGTAGCCCATATAAAGAAAAAAAAAGTTTGTAACTTGAGTTCTAATTGAGATGTTAAGTTGTGGTTTTGAAATAAAGTGATGCAAAACGCTCTATAGTACTAAATTTACCTCTAGAAACAAAATTGAGAAAAAAAATTTTCGAAAAAAATTGTGTTTTTCAGTTTCTTAAAACGATTTTTGATGATATCTCAGAAACTAATAATGCTACAGACTAACGGTTTGAACTGAAATGTATCACTTTGAAATGTCTTATGAAAAGTTTATAACACTTTAGTCGCAAAAACTAAAACTTTCTTAGTATTTGAGAATTTTCGAAATTTCTTACCGAAGTCTATAGCATTGTAGCCCATATGAAGAAAAAAAAGTTTGTAACTCGAGTTCTAATTGAGATGTAAAGTTGTGGTTTTGAAATAAAGTGATGCAAAATGCTCTATAGTACTAAATTCACCTCTAGAAACAAAATTGAGAAAAAAAAATTTTCGAAAAAAATTGTGTTTTTCAGATTCTGAAAACGATTTTTGATGATATCTCAGAAACAATTAATGCTATAGACTTACGGTTTGAACTGAAATGTATCACTTTGAAATGTCTTATGAAAAGTTTATTACACTTTAGTCGCAAAAAAAAAACTTTCTCAGTTTTTGAGAATTTTCGTATTTTCTTACCGAAGTCTATAGCATTGTAGCCCATATGAAGAAAAAAAAAGTTTGTAACTCGAGTTCCAATTGAGATAGAAAGTTGCGGTTTTGAAATAAAGTGATGCAAAACGCTCTATAGTTTTAAATTCACCTCTAGAAACAAATTTGAGAAAAATAATTTTTCCAAAAAAATTGTGTTTTTCAGTTTCTTAAAACGATTTTTGATGATATTTCAGAAACTATTAATGTTTACAGATTTACGGTTTGAACTGAAATGTATCACTTTGAAATGTCTTATGAAAAGTTTATAACTTTTTAGTCGCAAAAACTAAAACTTTCTCAGTTTTTGAGAATTTTCGAATTTTCTTATTGAAGTCTATAGCATTGTAGCCCATATGAAGAAAAAAAAAGTTTGTAACTTGAGTTCTAATTGAGATGTAAAGTTGTGGTTTTGAAATAAAATGATGCAAAACACTCTATAGTACTAAATTTACCTCTAGAAACAAAACTGAGAAAAAAAAAATTTCGAAAAAAATTGTGTTTTTCAGATTCTGAAAACGATTTTTGATGATATCTCAGAAACTAATAATGCTACAGACTTACGAATTGAACTGAAATGTATCACTTTGAAATGTCTAACGAAAAGTTTATTACACTTTAGTCGCAAAAAATAAAACTTTCACAGTTTTGGAGAATTTTAGTATTTTCTTACCGAAGTCTATAGCATTGTAGCCCATATGAAGAAAAAAAAAGTTTGTAACTCGAGTTCCAATTGAGATAGAAAGTTGCGGTTTTGAAATAAAGTGATGCAAAACGCTCTATAGTTTTAAATTCACCTCTAGAAACAAAATTGAGAAAAAAAAATTTTCGAAAAAAATTGTGTTTTTCAGATTCTGAAAACGATTTTTGATGATATCTCAGAAACAATTAATGCTATAGACTTACGGTTTGAACTGAAATGTATTACTTTGAAATGTCTTATGAAAAGTTTATTACACTTTAGTCGGGAAAAAAAACTTTTTCAGTTTTTGAGAATTTTAGTATTTTCTTACCGAAGTCTATAGCATTGTAGCCCATATAAAGAAAAAAAAAAGTTTGTAACTCAAGTTTTAATTGAGATAGAAAGTTGCGGTTTTGAATTAAAGTGATGCAAAACGCACTATAGTTTAAAATTCACCTCTAGAAACCAATTTGAGAAAAATAATTTTTCCAAAAAAATTGTGTTTTTCAGTCTCTGAAAACGATTTTTGATGATATCTCAGAAACTAATAATGCTACAGTCTTACGGTTTGAACTTTAATGTATCACTTTGAAATGTCTTATGAAAAGTTTATAACTTTTTAGTCGCAAAAACTAAAACTTTCTCAGTTTTTGAGAATTTTCGAATTTTCTTACCGGAGTCTATAGCATTGTAGCCCATATGAAGAAAAAAAAAGTTTGTACCTTGAGTTCTAATTGAGATGTAAAGTTGTAGTTTTGAAATAAAGTGATGCAAAACACTCTATAGTACTAAATTTACCTCTAGAAACCAAACTGAGAAAAAAAAAAGTTCGAAAAAAATTGTGTTTTTCAGATTCTGAAAAAGATTTTTGATGATATCTCAGAAACTAATAATGCTACAGACTTACGAATTGAACTGAAATGTATCACTTTGAAATGTCTAACGAAAAGTTTATTACACTTTAGTCGCAAAAAATAAAACTTTCTCAGTTTTTGAGAATTTTCGTATTTTCTTACCGAAGTCTATAGCATTGTAGCCCATATGAAGAAAAAAAAAGTTTGTAACTCAAGTTCCAATTGAGATAGAAAGTTGCGGTTTTGAAATAAAGTGATGCAAATCGCTCTATAGTTTTAAATTCACCTCTAGAAACAAATTTGAGAAAAATAATTTTTCCAAAAAATTTGTGTTTTTCAGTTTCTGAAAACGATTTTTGATGATATTTCAGAAACTAATAATGCTACAGACTTACGGTTTGAACTGAAATGTATCACTTTGAAATGTCTTATGAAAATTTATAACACTGTAGTCGCAAAAACTAAAACTTTCTTAGTATTTGAGAATTTTCGAATTTTCTTACCGAAAACTATAGCATTGTAGCCCATATGAAGAAAAAAAAAGTTTGTAACTCGAGTTCTAATTGAGATGTAAAGTTGTGGTTTTTAAATAAAGTGATGCAAAACGCTCTATAGTACTAAATTCACCTCTAGAAACAAAATAAAGAAAAAAAATTTCGAAAAAAATTGTGTTTTTCAGATTCTGAAAACGATTTTTGATGATATCTCAGAAACTAATAATGCTACAGACTTACGGTTTGAACTGAAATGTATCACTTTGAAATGTCTTATGAAAAGTTTATTACACTTTAGTCGCAAAAACTAAAACTTTCTCAGTTTTTGAGAATTTTCGTATTTTCTTACCGAAGTCTATAGTATTGTAGCCCATATGAAGAAAAAAATTTTTTGTAACTCGCGCTCCAATTGAGATAGAAAGTTGCGGTTTTGAAATAAAGGGATGCAAAACGCTCTATAGTTTTAAATTCACCTCTAGAAACAAATTTGAGAAAAAATAATTTTTCCAAAAAAATTGTGTTTTTTAGTTTCTGAAAACGATTTTTGATGATATCTCAGAAACTAATAATGCTACAGACTTACGGTTTGAACTGAAATGTATCACTTTGAAATGTCTTATGAAAAGTTTATAACACTTTAGTCGCAAAAACTAAAACTTTCTTAGTATTTGAGAATTTTCGAAATTTCTTACCGAAGTCTATAGCATTCTAGCCCATATGAAGAAAAAAAAAGTTTTTAACTCAAGTTTTAATTGAGATAGAAAGTTGCGGTTTTGAAATAAAGTGATGCAAAACGCTCTATAGTACTAAATTCACCTCTAGAAACAAATTTGAGAAAAAAAAAATTCGAAAAAAATTGTGTTTTTCAGATTCTGAAAACGATTTTTGATGATATCTCAGAAACAATTAATGCTACAGACTTACGGTTTGAACTCAAATGTATTGCTTTGAAATGTCTTATGAAAAGTTTATTACACTTTAGTCGAAAAAAATAAAACTTTCTCAGTTTTTGAGAATTTTCGTATTTTCTTACCAAAGTCTATAGCATTGTAGCCCATATGAAGAAAAAAAAAGTTTGTACCTTGAGTTCTAATTGAGATGTAAAGTTGTAGTTTTGAAATAAAGTGATGCAAAACACTCTATAGTACTAAATTTACCTCTAGAAACCAAACTGAGAAAAAAAAAAGTTCGAAAAAAATTGTGTTTTTCAGATTCTGAAAAAGATTTTTGATGATATCTCAGAAACTAATAATGCTACAGACTTACGAATTGAACTGAAATGTATCACTTTGAAATGTCTAACGAAAAGTTTATTACACTTTAGTCGCAAAAAATAAAACTTTCTCAGTTTTTGAGAATTTTCGTTTTTTTTTTATCGAAGTCTATAGCATTGTAGCCCATATGAAGAAAAAAAAAGTTTGTAACTCGAGTTCCAATTGAGATAGAAAGTTGCGGTTTTGAAATAAAGTGAAACAAAACGCTCTATAGTTTTAAATTCACCTCTAGAAACAAATTTGAGAAAAATAATTTTTCCAAAAAAATTGTGTTTTTCAGTTTCTGAAAACGATTTTTGATGATATCTCAGAAACTAATAACGCTACAGACTTACGGTTTGAACTCAAATGTATCACTTTGAAATGTCTTATGAAAAGTTTATAACTTTTTAGTCGCAAAAACTAAAACTTTCTCAGTTTTTGAGAATTTTCGAATTTTCTAACCGAAGTCTATAGCATTGTAGCCCATATGAAGAAAAAAAAAGTTTGTAACTTGAGTTCTAATTGAGATGTAGAGTTGTGGTTTTGAAATAAAGTGATGCAAGACGCTCTGTAGTACTAAATTCACCTCTAGAAACAAAATTGAGAAAAAAAAAATTTCGAAAAAAATTGTGTTTTTCAGATTCTGAAAACGATTTTTGATGATATCTCAGAAACTAATAATGCAACAGACTTGCAGTTTAAGCTGAAATGTATCACTATTAATTGGATTACAGTTTAGTCGCATAAAAAAAACTTTCGCAGTTTTTGAGAATTTAAGTGTTTTCTTACCGAAGTCTAAAGCATTGTAGCCAATATGAAGAAAAAAAGAGTTTTTAACTCAAGTTCTAATTAAGATAGAAAGTTGCGGTATTGAAATAAATTGAAGCAAGACGCTCTATAGTACTAAATGCAACTCTAGAAAAAAATTTGAAAAAAATAATTTTTCCCAAAAAATTGTGTTTTTCAGATTTTGAACACGATTTTTGATGATATTTCAGTAACTAATAATGCAACAGACTTGCGGTTTGAACTTAAATGTATCACTTTGAATTGTCTTATGAAAAGTTTATTACACTTTAGTCACAAAAAATAAAACTTTCTCAGTTTTTGAGAATTTTAGTATTTTTCAGTTAAAGTCTATAGCATTGTAGCCCATATGAAGAAAAAAAAGTTTGTAACTCGAGTTCTAATTGAGATAGAAAGTTGCGGTTTTGAAATAAAGTGATGCAAAACGCTCTATAGTACTAATTGCAACTCTAGAAACAAATTTGAAAAAAATAATTTTTCCAAAAAAATTGTGTTTTTCAGTTTCTGAAAACGATTTTTGATGATATTTCAGAAACTAATAATGCTACAGACTTACGGTTTGAACTAAAATGTATTACTTTGAAATGTCTAACGAAAAGTTTATTACACTTTAGTCGCAAAAAATAAAACTTTCTCAGTTTTTGAGAATTTTCGTATTTTCTTACCGAAGTCTATAGCATTGTAGCCCATATGAAGAAAAAAAAAGTTTGTAACTCGAGTTCCAATTGAGATAGAAAGTTGCAGTTTTGAAATAAAGTGATGCAAAACGCTCTTTAGTTTTAAATTCACCTCTAAAAACAAAATGGAGAAAACAAAAATTTCGAAAAAAATTGTGTTTTTCAGATTCTGAAAACGATTTTTGATGATATCTCAGAAAGTAATAATGCTACAGACTTACGGTTTGAACTAAAATGTATCACTTTGAAATGTCTTATGAAAAGTTTATAACACTTTAGTCGCAAAAAATAAAACTTTCTCAGTTTTTGAGAATTTTCGTATTTTCTTACCGAAGTCTATAGCATTGTAGCTCATATGAAGAAAAAAAAGGTTTGTAACTCGAGTTCTAATTGAGATAAAAAATTGCGGTTTTGAAATAAAAAGATGCAAAACGCTCTATAGTACTAAATTTACCTCTAGAAACAAAACTGAGAAAAATAATTTTTTCAAAAAAAATTGTGTTTTTCAGTTTCTGAAAACGATTTTTGATGATATCTCAGAAACTAATAATGCTACAGACT
Organism: Ecdyonurus torrentis; assembly: GCA_949318235.1. NCBI lineage: Eukaryota > Metazoa > Arthropoda > Insecta > Ephemeroptera > Heptageniidae > Ecdyonurus > Ecdyonurus torrentis. The sequence continues at coordinate 23,142 of OX439129.1, forward strand.
TACGGTTTAAACTGAAATGTATCACTTTGAAATGTCTTATGAAAAGTTTATAACAGTTTAGTCGCAAAAACTGAAACTTTCTTAGTATTTGAGAATTTTCGTATTTTCTTACCGAAGTCTATAGCATTGTAGCCCATATGAAGAAAAAAAAAGGTTTGTAAATCGAGTTCCAATTGAGATAGGAAGTTGCGGTTTTGAAATAAAGAGATGCAAAACGCTCTTTAGTTTTAAATTCACTTCTAAAATCAAAATTGAGAAAAAAAAAATTTCGAAAAAAATTGTGTTTTTCAGATTCTGAAAACGATTTTTGATGATATCTCAGAAAGTAATAATGCTACAGACTTACGGTTTGAACTAAAATGTATCACTTTGAAATGTCTTATGAAAAGTTTATAACTTTTTAGTCGCAAAAAATAAAACTTTCTCAGTTTTTGAGAATTTTCGTATTTTCTTACCGAAGTCTATAGCATTGTAGCTCATATGAAGAAAAAAAAGGTTTGTAACTCGAGTTCCAATTGAGATAGAAAGTTGCGGTTTTGAAATAAAAAGATGCAAAACGCTCTATAGTACTAAATTTACCTCTAGAAACAAAACTGAGAAAAATAATTTTTTCAAAAAAATTTGTGTTTTTCAGTTTCTGAAAACGATTTTTGATGATATCTCAGAAACTAATAATGCTACAGACTTACGGTTTAAACTGAAATGTATCACTTTGAAATGTCTTATGAAAAGTTTATAACAGTTTAGTCGCAAAAACTGAAACTTTCTTAGTATTTGAGAATTTTTGTATTTTCTTACCGAAGTCTATAGCATTGTAGCCCATATGAAGAAAAAAAAAGGTTTGTAAATCGAGTTCCAATTGAGATAGGAAGTTGCGGTTTTGAAATAAAGTGATGCAAAACGCTCTATAGTTTTAAATTCACCTCTAGAAACAAATTTGAGAAAAATAATTTTTCCAAAAAAATTGTGTTTTTCAGTTTCTGAAAACGATTTTTGATGATATCTCAGAAACTAATAATGCTACAGACTTTTGGTTTGAACTGAAATGTATCACTTTGAAATGTACAACGAAAAGTTTATTACACTTTAGTCGCAAAAAATAAAACTTTCTCAGTTTTTGAGAATTTTCGTATTTTCTTGCCGAAGTCTATAGCATTGTAGCCCAATTGAAGAAAAAAAAGTTTGTAACTCGAGTTCCAATTGAGATAGAAAGTTGCGGTTTTGAAATAAAGTGATGCAAAACGCTCTAAAGTTTTAAATTCACCTCTAGAAACAAATTTGAGAAAAATAATTTTTTCAAAAAAATTGTGTTTTTCAGTTTCTGAAAACGATTTTTGATGATATCTAAGAAACTAATAATGCTACAGACTTACGGTTTGAACTGAAAAGTATCACTTTGAAATGTCTAATGAAAAGTTTATAACACTTTAGTCGCAAAAACTAAAACTTTCTTAGTATTTGAGAATTTTCGAATTTTCTTACCGAAGTCTATAGCATTGTAGCCCATATGAAGAAAAAAAAAGTTTGTAACTCGAGTTCTAATTGAGATGTAAAATTGTGGTTTTGAAATAAAGTGATGCAAAACGCTCTATAGTTTTAAATTTACCTCTAGAAACAAATTTGAGAAAAATAAATTTTCCAAAAAAATTGTGTTTTTCAGTTTCTGAAAACGATTTTTCATGATACGGCTTGAACTGAAATGTATCACTTTGAAATGTCTAACAAAAAGTTTATTACACTTTAGTCGCAAAAAATAAAACTTTCTCAGTTTTTGAGAATTTTCGAATTTTCTTTCCGATGTCTATAGCATTGTAGCCCATATGAAGAAAAAAAAAGGTTTGTAACTCGAGTTCCAATTGAGATAGAAAGTTGCGGTTTTGAAATAAAAAGATGCAAAACGCTCTATAGTACTAAATTCACCTCTAGAAACAAAACTGAGAAAAATAATTTTTTCAAAAAAAATTGTGTTTTTCAGTTTCTGAAAACGATTTTTGATGATATCTCAGAAACTAATAATGCTACAGACTTTTGGTTTGAACTGAAATGTATCACTTTGAAATGTACAACGAAAAGTTTATTACACTTTAGTCGCAAAAAATAAAACTTTCTCAGTTTTTGAGAATTTTCGTATTTTCTTGCCGAAGTCTATAGCATTGTAGCCCATTTGAAGAAAAAAAAGTTTGTAACTCGAGTTCCAATTGAGATAGAAAGTTGCGGTTTTGAAATAAAGTGATGCAAAACGCTCTAAAGTTTTAAATTCACCTCTAGAAACAAATTTGAGAAAAATAATTTTTTCAAAAAAATTGTGTTTTTCAGTTTCTGAAAACGATTTTTGATGATATCTAAGAAACTAATAATGCTACAGACTTACGGTTTGAACTGAAAAGTATCACTTTGAAATGTCTAATGAAAAGTTTATAACACTTTAGTCGCAAAAACTAAAACTTTCTTAGTATTTGAGAATTTTCGAATTTTCTTACCGAAGTCTATAGCATTGTAGCCCATATGAAGAAAAAAAAAGTTTGTAACTCGAGTTCTAATTGAGATGTAAAATTGTGGTTTTGAAATAAAGTGATGCAAAACGCTCTATAGTTTTAAATTTACCTCTAGAAACAAATTTGAGAAAAATAAATTTTCCAAAAAAATTGTGTTTTTCAGTTTCTGAAAACGATTTTTCATGATACGGCTTGAACTGAAATGTATCACTTTGAAATGTCTAACGAAAAGTTTATTACACTTTAGTCGCAAAAAATAAAACTTTCTCAGTTTTTGAGAATTTTCGAATTTTCTTTCCGATGTCTATAGCATTGTAGCCCATATGAAGAAAAAAAAAGGTTTGTAACTCGAGTTCCAATTGAGATAGAAAGTTGCGGTTTTGAAATAAAAAGATGCAAAACGCTCTATAGTACTAAATTCACCTCTAGAAACAAAACTGAGAAAAATAATTTTTTCAAAAAAAATTGTGTTTTTCAGTTTCTGAAAACGATTTTTGATGATATCTCAGAAACTAATAATGCTACAGACTTACGGTTTCAACTAAAATGTATCACTTTGAAATGTCTTATGAAAAGTTTATAACACTTTAGTCGCAAAAACTAAAACTTTCTCAGTTTTTGAGAATTTTCGAATTTTCTTACCGATGTCTATAGCATTGTAGCCCATATGGAGAAAAAAAGTTTGTAACTCGAGTTTGAATTGAGATGGAAAGTTGTGGTTTTGAAATAAAGTGATGCAAAACGCTCTATAGTTTTAAATTCACCTCTAGAAACAAAATTGAGAAAAAAAAAATTTCGAAAAAAATTGTGTTTTTCAGATTCTGAAAACGATTTTTGATGATATCTCAGAAACTAATAATGCTACAGACTTACGGTTTGAACTAAAATGTATCACTTTGAAATGTCTTATGAAAAGTTTATTACACTTTAGTCGCAAAATCTAAAACTTTCTCAGTTTTTGAGAATTTTTGAATTTTCTTACCGATGTCTATAGCATTGTAGCCCATATGAAGAAAAAAAAAGTTTGTAACTCGAGTTTTAATTGAGATGGAAAGTTGTAATTTTGAAATAAAGTGATGCAAAACGCTCTATAGTACTAAATTCACCTCTAGAAACAAAATTAAGAAAAAAAATTTTCGAAAAAAATTGTGTTTTTCAGATTCTGAAAACGATTTTTGATGATATCTCAGAAACTAATAATGCTACAGACTTACGGTTTGAACTAAAATGTATTACTTTGAAATGTCTAACGAAAAGTTTATTACACTTTAGTCGCAAAAAATAAAACTTTCTCAGTTTTTGAGAATTTTCGTATTTTCTTACCGAAGTCTATAGCATTGTAGCCCATATGAAGAAAAAAAAAGTTTGTAACTCGAGTTCCAATTGAGATAGAAAGTTGCGGTTTTGAAATAAAGTGATGCAAAACGCTCTTTAGTTTTAAATTCACCTCTAAAAACAAAATTAAGAAAAAAAATTTTCGAAAAAAATTGTGTTTTTCAGATTCTGAAAACGATTTTTGATGATATCTCAGAAACTAATAATGCTACAGACTTGCGATTTGAACTTAAAATTAGGACTTACAGACTTGCAAAGAAAAGTTTATTACACCTTAATCACTTCAATGCAAACTTTCGCAGTTATAGAGAATCTCAGTGCTTTCTCAACGTAGTTTTCAGACTAAGAATACGATTTCTGATGATATCTTTGAAACTAATAAAGCTACAGGCATGCGGTTTGAACTGAAATGTAGGACTAACAGACTTGCAAAAAAAAGGTAATAACACCTTATTCGCTCCAATGCAAACTTTCGCAGTTATAGAAAACCTCAGTGCTTTCTCGTCGTACTTTTCAGACTGTGAATACGATTTTTGATGATATCTCCGAAACTAGTACAGCTACAGGCTTGCGGTTTGATTTAAATGTAGTACTAACAGACTTGCAAAGAAAAGGTCATTACACCTTAATCGCTCAAATGCAAACTTTTGCAGTTATAGAGAATATCAGTACTTTCTCATCGTTTTTTTCAGACTGTATATACGATTTCTGATCATATCTACGAAACTAATAAAGCTACAGACTTGCGGTTTACACTAAAATGTGGGACTAACAGACTTGCATAGAAAAGTTTATTACACCTTAATCGCTCCAATGCAAACTTTCGCAGTTATAGAGAATCTCAGTGCTTTCTCATCGTTCTTTTTAGAATGTAAATACGATTTTTGATAATATCTCCGAAACTAATAAAGCTACAGGCTTGTGGTTTTAACTAAAATGTAGGACTAACAGACTTGCAAAGAAAAGGTTATTTTACCTTAATCGCTCCAATTTAAACTTTCGCCGTAATAGAGAATCTCAGAGCTTTCTCTACGTACTTTTAAGACTGTGAATACGATTTTTTATAATATCTCCGAAACTAATAAAGCTACAGACTTGCGATTTGAACTTAAATTTAAGACTTACAGACTTGCAAAGAAAAATTAATTACACCTTAATCGCTCCAATGCAAACTTTCGCAGTTATTGGAAATCACAGTGCTTTCTCATCGTACTTTTCAGACTGTGAATACGATTTTTGATGATTTCTCTGAAACTAAAAAAGCTACAGGCATGCGGTTTGAACTGAAATGTAAAACTAACAGACTTGCAATGAAAAGGTTATTACAACTTAATCGCTCCAATGCAAACTTTCGCAGTTATAGAAAACCTCAGTGCTTTCTCGTCGTACTTTTCAGACTGTGAATACGAATTTTGATGATATCTCCGAATCTAGTAAACCTACAGGCTTGCGGTTTGAACTTAAATGTAGAACTATTAGACTTGCAAAGAAAAGGTTATAACACCTTTTTCGCTACAATGCAAACTTTCGCAGTTATAGAGAATCTCAGTGCTTTCTCATAGTACTTTTTAGACTGCGAATAAGATTTTTGATGATATCTCCGAAACTAATAAAGCTACAGGCTTGCGGTTTGAACTTAAATGTAGGACTAACAGACTTGCAAAGAAAAAGGTTATTACACCTTAATCGCTTCAATGCAAACTTTCGCAGTTATAGAGAATCTCAGTGCTTTCTGATTGTACTTTTCAGACTGTGGATACGAATTTTGATAATATCTCCGAAACTAATAAAGCTACAGGCTTGTGGTTTTAACTATAATGTAGGACTTACAGGCTTGCAAAGAAAAGGTTATTACACCTTAATCGCTCCAATGCAAACTTTCGCGGTTATAGAGAATCTCAGTGCTTTCTCATCGTACTTTTCAGACTGTGAATACGATTTTTGATGATATCTCCGAAACTAATAAAGCTACAGGCTTGCGGTTTGAACTAAAATGTAGGACTAACAGACTTGCAAAGAAAAGTTAACTACACCTTAATCGCTCAAATGCAAATTTTCGCAGTTATTGGAAATCACAGTGCTTTCTCATCGTACTTTTTAGACTGCGAATAAGATTTTCGATGATATCATCGAAACTTATAAAGCTACAGGCTTGCGGTTTGAACTAAAATGTAGGACTAAGAGACTTGCAAAGAAAAGTTTATTACACCTTAATCGCTTCAATGCAAACTTTCGCAGTTATAGAGAATCTCAGTGCTTTCTCAACGTAGTTTTCAGACTAAGAATACGATTTCTGATGATATCTTTGAAACTAATAAAGCTACAGGCTTGAGGTTTGAACTGAAATGTAAGACTAACAGACTTGCAAAAAAAAGGTAATAACACCTTATTCGCTCCAATGCAAACTTTCGCAGTTATAGAAAACCTCAGTGCTTTCTCGTCGTACTTTTCAGACTGTAAATACGATTTTTGATGATATCTCCGAAACTAGTACTGCTACAGGCTTGCGGTTTGAACTTAAATGTAGGACTAACAGACTTGCAAAAAAAAGGTTATAACACCTTAATCGCTACAATGCAAACTTTCGCAGTTAGAGAATCTCAGTGCTTTCTCATAGTACTTTTTAGACTGTGAATAAGATTTTTGATAATATCTCCGAAACTAATAAAGCTACAGGCTTGCGGTTTTAACTAAAATGTAGTACTAACAGACTTGCAAAGAAAAGGTTATTACACCTTAATCGCTCCAATGCATACTTTCGCAGTTATAGAGAATCTCAGTGTTTTCTCACCGTACTTTTCAGACCGTGAATACGATTTTTGATGATATCTCCGAAACTAATAAAGCTACAGGCTTGCGGTTTTAACTAAAATGTAGTACTAACAGACTTGCAAAGAAAAGGTTATTACACCTTAATCGCTCCACTGCAAACTTTCGCAGTTCTAGAAAATCTCAGTGCTTTCTCATCGTACTTTTCAGACCGTGAATACGATTGTTGATGATATCTCCGAAACTAATAAAGCTACAGGTTTGCGGTTTGAACTAAAATGTAGGACTAACAGACTTGCAAAGAAAAAGGTTATTACACCTTAATCGCTGCAATGCAAACTTTCGCAGTTCTAGAAAATCTCAGTGCTTTCTGATCGTACTTTTTAGACTGTGGATACGAATTTTGATGATATCTCCGAAACTAATAAAGCTACAGGCTTGTGGTTTAAACTATAATGTAGGACTAACAGGCTTGCAAAGAAAAGGTTATTACACCTTAATCGCTCCAATGCAAACTTTCGCGGCTATAGAGAATCTCAGTGCTTTCTCATCGTACTTTTCAGACTGTGAATACGATTTTAGATGATATCTCCGAAACTAATAAAGCTACAGGCTTGCGGTTTGAACTAAAATGTAGGACTAACAGACTTGCAGAAAAAAGGTTATAACACCTTTTTCGCTACAATGCAAACTTTCGCAGTTATAGAGAATCTCAGTGCTTTCTCATAGTACTTTTTAGACTGCGAATAAGATTTTTGATGATATCTCCGAAACTAATAAAGCTACAGGCTTGCGGTTTGAACTTAAATGTAGGACTAACAGACTTGCAAAGAAAAAGGTTATTACACCTTAATCGCTTCAATGCAAACTTTCGCAGTTATAGAGAATCTCAGTGCTTTCTGATTGTACTTTTCAGACTGTGGATACGAATTTTGATAATATCTCCGAAACTAATAAAGCTACAGGCTTGTGGTTTTAACTATAATGTAGGACTTACAGGCTTGCAAAGAAAAGGTTATTACACCTTAATCGCTCCAATGCAAACTTTCGCGGTTATAGAGAATCTCAGTGCTTTCTCATCGTACTTTTCAGACTGTGAATACGATTTTTGATGATATCTCCGAAACTAATAAAGCTACAGGCTTGCGGTTTGAACTAAAATGTAGGACTAACAGACTTGCAAAGAAAAGTTAACTACACCTTAATCGCTCAAATGCAAATTTTCGCAGTTATTGGAAATCACAGTGCTTTCTCATCGTACTTTTTAGACTGCGAATAAGATTTTCGATGATATCATCGAAACTTATAAAGCTACAGGCTTGCGGTTTGAACTAAAATGTAGGACTAAGAGACTTGCAAAGAAAAGTTTATTACACCTTAATCGCTTCAATGCAAACTTTCGCAGTTATAGAGAATCTCAGTGCTTTCTCAACGTAGTTTTCAGACTAAGAATACGATTTCTGATGATATCTTTGAAACTAATAAAGCTACAGGCTTGAGGTTTGAACTGAAATGTAAGACTAACAGACTTGCAAAAAAAAGGTAATAACACCTTATTCGCTCCAATGCAAACTTTCGCAGTTATAGAAAACCTCAGTGCTTTCTCGTCGTACTTTTCAGACTGTAAATACGATTTTTGATGATATCTCCGAAACTAGTACTGCTACAGGCTTGCGGTTTGAACTTAAATGTAGGACTAACAGACTTGCAAAAAAAAGGTTATAACACCTTAATCGCTACAATGCAAACTTTCGCAGTTAGAGAATCTCAGTGCTTTCTCATAGTACTTTTTAGACTGTGAATAAGATTTTTGATAATATCTCCGAAACTAATAAAGCTACAGGCTTGCGGTTTTAACTAAAATGTAGTACTAACAGACTTGCAAAGAAAAGGTTATTACACCTTAATCGCTCCAATGCATACTTTCGCAGTTATAGAGAATCTCAGTGTTTTCTCACCGTACTTTTCAGACCGTGAATACGATTTTTGATGATATCTCCGAAACTAATAAAGCTACAGGCTTGCGGTTTTAACTAAAATGTAGTACTAACAGACTTGCAAAGAAAAGGTTATTACACCTTAATCGCTCCACTGCAAACTTTCGCAGTTCTAGAAAATCTCAGTGCTTTCTCATCGTACTTTTCAGACCGTGAATACGATTGTTGATGATATCTCCGAAACTAATAAAGCTACAGGTTTGCGGTTTGAACTAAAATGTAGGACTAACAGACTTGCAAAGAAAAAGGTTATTACACCTTAATCGCTGCAATGCAAACTTTCGCAGTTCTAGAAAATCTCAGTGCTTTCTGATCGTACTTTTTAGACTGTGGATACGAATTTTGATGATATCTCCGAAACTAATAAAGCTACAGGCTTGTGGTTTAAACTATAATGTAGGACTAACAGGCTTGCAAAGAAAAGGTTATTACACCTTAATCGCTCCAATGCAAACTTTCGCGGCTATAGAGAATCTCAGTGCTTTCTCATCGTACTTTTCAGACTGTGAATACGATTTTAGATGATATCTCCGAAACTAATAAAGCTACAGGCTTGCGGTTTGAACTAAAATGTAGGACTAACAGACTTGCAGAAAAAAGGTTATAACACCTTAATCGCTTTAATGCAAACTTTCGCAGTTATAGAGAATCTCAGTGCTATCTCAACGTAGTTTTCAGACTAAGAATACTATTTTCGATGATATATTTGAAACTAATAAAGCTACAGGCATGCGGTTTGAACTGAAATAGAGGACTAAAAGACTTGCAAAGAAAAGGTTATTACACCTTTATCGCTCCAATGCAAACTTTCGCGGTTATAGAGAATCTCAGTGCTTTATCATCGTACTTTTCAGACTGTGAATACGATTTTTAATGATATATCCGAAACTAATAAAGCTACAGACTTGCGATTTGAACTTAAATTTAGGACCTTCAGACTTGCAAAGAAAAGTTAATTACACCTTAATCGCTCCAATGCAAATTTTCGCAGTTATTGAAAATCACAGTGCTTTCTCATCGTACTTTTCAGACTGTGAATACGATTTTTAATGATATCTCTGAAACTAAAAAAGCTACAGGTTTGCGGATTGAACTAAAATGTAGGACTAACAGACTTCCAAAGAAAAGGGTTTTTACACCTTAATCGCTACAATGCAAACTTTCGCAGTTATAGAGAATCTCAGTGCTTTCTCATCGTACTTTTTAGACTGCGAATAAGATTTTTGATGATATATCCGAAACTAATAAAGCTACAGACTTGCGATTTGAACTTAAATTTAGGACCTTCAGACTTGCAAAGAAAAGTTAATTACACCTTAATCGCTCCAATGCAAATTTTCGCAGTTATTGGAAATCACAGTGCTTTCTCATCGTACTTTTCAGACTGTGAATACGAATTTTGATGATATCTCCGAATCTAGTAAAGCTACAGGCTTGCGGTTTGAACTTAAATGTAGGACTATTAGACTTGCAAAGAAAAGGTTATAACACCTTTTTCGCTACAATGCAAACTTTCGCAGTTATAGAGAATCTCAGTGCTTTCTCATAGTACTTTTTAGACTGCGAATAAGATTTTTGATGATATCTCCGAAACTAATAAAGCTACAGGCTTGCGGTTTGAACTAAAATGTAGGACTAACAGACTTGCAAAGAAAAAGGTTATTACACCTTAATCGCTCCAATGCAAACTCTCGCAGTTCTAGAAAATCTCAGTGCTTTCTGATCGTACTTTTTAGACTGTGGATACGAATTTTGATGATATCTCCGAAACTAATAAAGCTACAGGCTTGCGGTTTGAACTAAAATGTAGGACTAACAGACTTGCAAAGAAAAAGTTATTACACCTTAATCGCTTCAATGCAAACTTTCGCAGTTATAGAGAATCTCAGTGCTTTCTGATTGTACTTTTCAGACTGTGGATACGAATTTTGATAATATCTCCGAAACTAATAAAGCTACAGGCTTGTGGTTTTAACTATAATGTAGGACTTACAGGCTTGCAAAGAAAAGGTTATTACACCTTAATCGCTCCAATGCAAACTTTCGCGGTTATAGAGAATCTCAGTGCTTTCTCATCGTACTTTTCAGACTGTGAATACGATTTTTGATGATATCTCCGAAACTAATAAAGCTACAGGCTTGCGGTTTGAACTAAAATGTAGGACTAACAGACTTGCAGAGAAAAGGTTATGACACCTTAATCGCTCCAATGCAAACTCTCGCAGTTCTAGAAAATCTTAGTGCTTTCTGATCGTACTTTTTAGACTGTGGATACGAATTTTGATGATATCTCCGAAACTAATAAAGCTACAGGCTTGCGGTTTGAACTAAAATGTAGGACTAACAGACTTGCAAAGAAAAAGTTATTACACCTTAATCGCTTCAATGCAAACTTTCGCAGTTATAGAGAATCTCAGTGCTTTCTGATTGTACTTTTCAGACTGTGGATACGAATTTTGATAATATCTCCGAAACTAATAAAGCTACAGGCTTGTGGTTTTAACTATAATGTAGGACTTACAGGCTTGCAAAGAAAAGGTTATTACACCTTAATCGCTCCAATGCAAACTTTCGCGGTTATAGAGAATCTCAGTGCTTTCTCATCGTACTTTTTAGACTGTGAATACGAATTTTGATGATATCTCTGAAACTAAAAAAGCTACAGGTTTGCGGATTGAACTAAACGGTAGGACTGCCAGACTTCCAAAGAAAAGGGTTTTTACACCTTAATCGCTACAATGCAAACTTTCGCAGTTATAGAGAATCTCAGTGCTTTCTCATCGTACTTTTTAGACTGCGAATAAGATTTTTGATGATATCATCGAAACTTATAAAGCTACAGGCTTGCGGTTTGAACTAAAATGTAGGACTAAGAGACTTGCAAAGAAAAGTTTATTACACCTTAATCGCTTTAATGCAAACTTTCGCAGTTATAGAGAATCTCAGTGCTTTCTCAACGTAGTTTTCAGACTAAGAATACGATTTCTGATGATATCTTTGAAACTAATAAAGCTACAGGCATGCGGTTTGAACTGAAATGTAAAACTAACAGACTTGCAAAAAAAAGGTAATAACACCTTATTCGCTCCAATGCAAACTTTCGCAGTTATAGAAAACCTCAGTGCTTTTCGTCGTACTTTTCAGACTGTGAATACGATTTTTGATGATATCTCCGAAACTAGTACAGCTACAGGCTTGCGGTTTGATCTTAAATGTAGGACTAACAGACTTGCAAAAAAAGGTTATAACACCTTAATCGCTACAATGCAAACTTTCGCAGTTAGAGAATCTCAGTGCTTTCTCATAGTACTTTTTAGACTGTGAATAAGATTTTTGATTATATCTCCGAAACTAATAAAGCTACAGGCTTGCGGTTTAAACTAAAATGTAGTACTAACAGACTTGCAAAGAAAAGGTTATTACACCTTAATCGCTCCAATGCATACTTTCGCAGTTATAGAGAATCTCAGTGTTTTCTCATCGTACTTTTCAGACCGTGAATACGATTTTTGATGATATCTCCGAAACTAATAAAGCTACAGGCTTGCGGTTTAAACTAAAATGTAGTACTAACAGACTTGCAAAGAAAAGGTTATTACACCTTAATCGCTCCACTGCAAACTTTCGCAGTTCTAGAAAATCTCAGTGCTTTCTCATCGTACTTTTCAGACCGTGAATACGATTGTTGATGATATCTCCGAAACTAATAAAGCTACAGGTTTGCGGTTTGAACTAAAATGTAGGACTAACAGACTTGCAAAGAAAAAGGTTATTACACCTTAATCGCTGCAATGCAAACTTTCGCAGTTCTAGAAAATCTCAGTGCTTTCTGATCGTACTTTTTAGACTGTGGATACGAATTTTGATGATATCTCCGAAACTAATAAAGCTACAGGCTTGCGGTTTGAACTAAATGTAGGACTAACAGACTTGCAAAGAAAAGGTTATTACACCTTAATCGCTTCAATGCAAACTTTTGCAGTTATAGAAAATCTCAGTGCTTTCTGATTGTACTTTTCAGACTGTGGATACGAATTTTGATGATATCTCCGAAACTAATAAAGCTACAGGCTTGTGGTTTTAACTATAATGTAGGACTAACAGGCTTGCAAAGAAAAGGTTATTACACCTTAATCGCTCCAATGCAAACTTTCGCGGCTATAGAGAATCTCAGTGCTTTCTCATCGTACTTTTCAGACTGTGAATACGATTTTTGATGATATCTCCGAAACTAATAAAGCTACAGGCTTGCGGTTTGAACTAAAATGTAGGACTAACAGACTTGCAGAAAAAAGGTTATAACACCTTAATCGCTTTAATGCAAACTTTCGCAGTTATAGAGAATCTCAGTGCTATCTCAACGTAGTTTTCAGACTAAGAATACGATTTTCGATGATATATTTGAAACTAATAAAGCTACAGGCATGCGGTTTGAACTGAAATACAGGACTAAAAGACTTGCAAAGAAAAGGTTATTACACCTTAATCGCTCCAATGCAAACTTTCGCGGTTATAGAGAATCTCAGTGCTTTATCATCGTACTTTTCAGACTGTGAATACGATTTTTGATGATATATCCGAAACTAATAAAGCTACAGACTTGCGATTTCAACTTAAATGTAGGACTAACAGACTTGCAAAGAAAAAGGTTATTACACCTTAATCGCTCCAATGCAAACTCTCGCAGTTCTAGAAAATCTCAGTGCTTTCTGATCGTACTTTTTAGACTGTGGATACGAATTTTGATGATATCTCCGAAACTAATAAAGCTACAGGCTTGCGGTTTGAACTAAACTGTAGGACTAACAGACTTGCAAAGAAAAAGTTATTACACCTTAATCGCTCCAATGCAAACTTTTGCAATCAAGAGAATCTCAGTGCTTTCTGATTGTACTTTTCAGACTGTGGATACGAATTTTGATAATATCTCCGAAACTAATAAAGCTACAGGCTTGTGGTTTTAACTATAATGGAGGACTTACAGGCTTGCAAAGAAAAGGTTATTACACCTTAATCGCTCCAATGCAAACTTTCGCGGTTAAAGAGAATCTCAGTGCTTTCTCATCGTACTTTTCAGACTGTGAATACGATTTTTGATGATATCTCCGAAACTAATAAAGCTACAGGCTTGCGGTTTGAACTAAAATGTAGGACTAACAGACTTGCAGAGAAAAGGTTATGACACCTTAATCGCTCCATTGCAAACTTTCGCGGTTATAGAGAATCTCAGTGCTTTATCATCGTACTTTTCAGACTGTGAATACGATTTTTGATGATATCTCCGAAACTAATAAAGCTACAGACTTGCGATTTGAACTTAAATTTAGGACTTACAGACTTGCAAAGAAAAGTTTATTAAACCCTAATCGCTTCAATGCAAACTTTCGCAGTTATAGAGAATCTCAGTGCTTTCTCAACATAGTTTTCAGACTAAGAATACGATTTCTGATGATATCTTTGAAAATAATAAAGCTACAGGCATGCGGTTTGAACTGAAATGTAGGACTAACAGACTTGCAAAAAAAAGGTAATAACACCTTAATCGCTCCAATGCAAACTTTCGCAGTTATAGAAAACCTCAGTGCTTTCTCGTCGTACTTTTCAGACTGTGAATACGATTTTTGATGATATCTCCGAAACAGTACAGCTACAGGCTTGCGGTTTGATTTAAATGTAGTACTAACAGACTTGCAAAGAAAAGGTCATTACACCTTAATCGCTCAAATGCAAACTTTTGCAGTTATAGAGAATATCAGTGCTTTCTCATCGTTTTTTTCAGACTGTATATACGATTTCTGATCATATCTACGAAACTAATAAAGCTACAGACTTGCGGTGTATACTTAAATGTGGGACTAACAGACTTGCATAGAAAAGTTTATTACACCTTAATCGCTCCAATGCAAACTTTTGCAGTTATGGAGAATCTCAGTGCTTTCTCATCGTTCTTTTCAGAATGTAAATACGATTTTTGAGGATATCTCCGAAACTAATAAAGCTACAGGCTTGTGGTTTTAACTAAAATGTAGGACTAACAGACTTGCAAAGAAAAGGTTATTTTACCTTAATCGCTCCAATTTAAACTTTCGCCGTAATAGAGAATCTCAGAGCTTTCTCTACGTACTTTTCAGACTGTGAATACGATTTTTGATAATATCTCCGAAACTAATAAAGCTACAGACTTGCGATTTGAACTTAAATTTAGGACTTACAGACTTGCAAAGAAAAATTAATTACACCTTAATCGCTCCAATGCAAACTTTCGCAGTTATTGGAAATCACAGTGCAATTCTCATCGTACTTTTCAGACTGTGAATACGATTTTTGATGATTTCTTTGAAACTAAAAAAGCTACAGGTTTGCGGTTTGAACTAAAATGTAGGACTAACAGACTTGCAAAGAAAAGGTCATTACACCTTAATCGCTCCAATGCAAACTTTTGCAGTTATAGAGAATCTCAGTGCTTTCTCAACGTAATTTTCAGACTAAGAATACGATTTTTAAAGATATCTTTGAAACTAATAAAGCTACAGGCATGCGGTTTGAACTGAAATGTAAAACTAACAGACTTGCAATGAAAAGGTTATTACAACTTAATCGCTCCAATGCAAACTTTCGCAGTTATAGAAAACCTCAGTGCTTTCTCGTCGTACTTTTCAGACTGTGAATACGAATTTTGATGATATCTACGAAACTAGTAAAGCTACAGGCTTGCGGTTTGAACTTAAATGTAGGACTATTAGACTTGCAAAGAAAAGGTTATAACACCTTAATCGCTACAATGCAAACTTTCGCAGTTATAGAGAATCTCAGTGCTTTCTCATAGTACTTTTTAGACTGCGAATAAGATTTTTGATGATATCTCCGAAACTAATAAAGCTACAGGCTTGCGGTTTGAACTAAAATGTAGGACTAACAGACTTGCAAAGAAAAAGGTTATTACACCTTAATCGCTCCAATGCAAATTTTCGCAGTTATTGGAAATCTCAGTGCTTTCTCATCGTACTTTTCAGACTGTGAATACGATTTTTGATGATATCTCTGAAACTAAAAAAGCTACAGGTTTGCGGATTGAACTAAAATGTAGGACTGCCAGACTTCCAAAGAAAAGGGTTTTTACACCTTAATCGCTACAATGCAAACTTTCGCAGTTATAGAGAATCTCAGTGCTTTCTCATCGTACTTTTTAGACTGCGAATAAGATTTTTGATGATATCATCGAAACTTATAAAGCTACAGGCTTGCGGTTTGAACTAAAATGTAGGACTAAGAGACTTGCAAAAAAAAGGTAATAACACCTTATTCGCTCCAATGCAAACTTTCGCAGTTATAGAAAACCTCAGTGCTTTCTCGTCGTACTTTTCAGACTGTGAATACGATTTTTGATGATATCTCCGAAACTAGTACAGCTACAGGCTTGCGGTTTGATTTAAATGTAGTACTAACAGACTTGCAAAGAAAAGGTCATTACACCTTAATCGCTCAAATGCAAACTTTTGCAGTTATAGAGAATATCAGTGCTTTCTCATCGTTTTTTTCAGACTGTATATACGATTTCTGATCATATCTACGAAACTAATAAAGCTACAGACTTGCGGTTTGAACTAAAATGTGGGACTAACAGACTTGCATAGAAAAGTTTATTACACCTTAATCGCTCCAATGCAAACTTTCGCAGTTATAGAGAATCTCAGTGCTTTCTCATCGTTCTTTTCAGAATGTAAATACGATTTTTGATAATATCTCCGAAACTAATAAAGCTACAGGCTTGTGGTTTTAACTAAAATGTAGGACTAACAGACTTGCAAAGAAAAGGTTATTTTACCTTAATCGCTCCAATTTAAACTTTCGCCGTAATAGAGAATCTCAGAGCTTTCTCTACGTACTTTTCAGACTGTGAATACGATTTTTGATAATATCTCCGAAACTAATAAAGCTACAGACTTGCGATTTGAACTTAAATTTAGGACTTACAGACTTGCAAAAAAAAATTAATTACACCTTAATCGCTCCAATGCAAACTTTCGCAGTTATTGGAAATCACAGTGCTTTCTCATCGTACTTTTCAGACTGTGAATACGATTTTTGATGATTTCTCTAAAACTAAAAAAGCTACAGGTTTGCGGTTTGAACTAAAAGGTAGGACTAACAGACTTGCAAAGAAAAGGTCATTACACCTTAATCGCTCCAATGCAAACTTTTGCAGTTATAGAGATTTTCAGTGCTTTCTCAACGTAATTTTCAGACTAAGAATACGATTTTTAAAGATATCTTTGAAACTAATAAAGCTACAGGCATGCGGTTTGAACTGAAATGTAAAACTAACAGACTTGCAATGAAAAGGTTATTACAACTTAATCGCTCCAATGCAAACTTTCGCAGTTATAGAAAACCTCAGTGCTTTCTCGTCGTACTTTTCAGACCGTGAATACGAATTTTGATGATAACTCCGAAACTAGTAAAGCTACAGGCTTGCGGTTTGAACTTAAATGTAGGACTATTAGACTTGCAAAGAAAAGGTTATAACACCTTTTTCGCTACAATGCAAACTTTCGCAGTTATAGAGAATCTCAGTGCTTTCTCATAGTACTTTTTAGACTGCGAATAAGATTTTTGATGATATCTCCGAAACTAATAAAGCTACAGGCTTGCGGTTTGAACTAAAATGTAGGACTAACAGACTTGCAAAGAAAAAGGTTATTACACCTTAATCGCTCCAATGCAAACTCTCGCAGTTCTAGAAAATCTCAGTGCTTTCTGATCGTACTTTTTAGACTGTGGATACGAATTTTGATGATATCTCCGAAACTAATAAAGCTACAGGCTTGCGGTTTGAACTAAACTGTAGGACTAACAGACTTGCAAAGAAAAAGTTATTACACCTTAATCGCTCCAATGCAAACTTTTGCAATCAAGAGAATCTCAGTGCTTTCTGATTGTACTTTTCAGACTGTGGATACGAATTTTGATGATATCTCCGAAACTAATAAAGCTACAGGCTTGCGGTTTGAACTAAACTGTAGGACTAACAGACTTGCAAAGAAAAGGTTATTTTACCTTAATCGCTCCAATTTAAACTTTCGCCGTAATAGAGAATCTCAGAGCTTTCTCTACGTACTTTTCAGACTGTGAATACGATTTTTGATAATATCTCCGAAACTAATAAAGCTACAGGCTTGCGGTTTGAACTAAATGTAGGACTAACAGACTTGCAAAGAAAAGGTTATTACACCTTAATCGCTTCAATGCAAACTTTTGCAGTTATAGAAAATCTCAGTGCTTTCTGATTGTACTTTTCAGACTGTGGATACGAATTTTGATGATATCTCCGAAACTAATAAAGCTACAGGCTTGTGGTTTTAACTATAATGTAGGACTAACAGGCTTGCAAAGAAAAGGTTATTACACCTTAATCGCTCCAATGCAAACTTTCGCGGCTATAGAGAATCTCAGTGCTTTCTCATCGTACTTTTCAGACTGTGAATACGATTTTTGATGATATCTCCGAAACTAATAAAGCTACAGGCTTGCGGTTTGAACTAAAATGTAGGACTAACAGACTTGCAGAAAAAAGGTTATAACACCTTAATCGCTTTAATGCAAACTTTCGCAGTTATAGAGAATCTCAGTGCTATCTCAACGTAGTTTTCAGACTAAGAATACGATTTTCGATGATATATTTGAAACTAATAAAGCTACAGGCATGCGGTTTGAACTGAAATACAGGACTAAAAGACTTGCAAAGAAAAGGTTATTACACCTTAATCGCTCCAATGCAAACTTTCGCGGTTATAGAGAATCTCAGTGCTTTATCATCGTACTTTTCAGACTGTGAATACGATTTTTGATGATATATCCGAAACTAATAAAGCTACAGACTTGCGATTTCAACTTAAATGTAGGACTAACAGACTTGCAAAGAAAAAGGTTATTACACCTTAATCGCTCCAATGCAAACTCTCGCAGTTCTAGAAAATCTCAGTGCTTTCTGATCGTACTTTTTAGACTGTGGATACGAATTTTGATGATATCTCCGAAACTAATAAAGCTACAGGCTTGCGGTTTGAACTAAACTGTAGGACTAACAGACTTGCAAAGAAAAAGTTATTACACCTTAATCGCTCCAATGCAAACTTTTGCAATCAAGAGAATCTCAGTGCTTTCTGATTGTACTTTTCAGACTGTGGATACGAATTTTGATAATATCTCCGAAACTAATAAAGCTACAGGCTTGTGGTTTTAACTATAATGGAGGACTTACAGGCTTGCAAAGAAAAGGTTATTACACCTTAATCGCTCCAATGCAAACTTTCGCGGTTAAAGAGAATCTCAGTGCTTTCTCATCGTACTTTTCAGACTGTGAATACGATTTTTGATGATATCTCCGAAACTAATAAAGCTACAGGCTTGCGGTTTGAACTAAAATGTAGGACTAACAGACTTGCAGAGAAAAGGTTATGACACCTTAATCGCTCCATTGCAAACTTTCGCGGTTATAGAGAATCTCAGTGCTTTATCATCGTACTTTTCAGACTGTGAATACGATTTTTGATGATATCTCCGAAACTAATAAAGCTACAGACTTGCGATTTGAACTTAAATTTAGGACTTACAGACTTGCAAAGAAAAGTTTATTAAACCCTAATCGCTTCAATGCAAACTTTCGCAGTTATAGAGAATCTCAGTGCTTTCTCAACATAGTTTTCAGACTAAGAATACGATTTCTGATGATATCTTTGAAAATAATAAAGCTACAGGCATGCGGTTTGAACTGAAATGTAGGACTAACAGACTTGCAAAAAAAAGGTAATAACACCTTAATCGCTCCAATGCAAACTTTCGCAGTTATAGAAAACCTCAGTGCTTTCTCGTCGTACTTTTCAGACTGTGAATACGATTTTTGATGATATCTCCGAAACAGTACAGCTACAGGCTTGCGGTTTGATTTAAATGTAGTACTAACAGACTTGCAAAGAAAAGGTCATTACACCTTAATCGCTCAAATGCAAACTTTTGCAGTTATAGAGAATATCAGTGCTTTCTCATCGTTTTTTTCAGACTGTATATACGATTTCTGATCATATCTACGAAACTAATAAAGCTACAGACTTGCGGTGTATACTTAAATGTGGGACTAACAGACTTGCATAGAAAAGTTTATTACACCTTAATCGCTCCAATGCAAACTTTTGCAGTTATGGAGAATCTCAGTGCTTTCTCATCGTTCTTTTCAGAATGTAAATACGATTTTTGAGGATATCTCCGAAACTAATAAAGCTACAGGCTTGTGGTTTTAACTAAAATGTAGGACTAACAGACTTGCAAAGAAAAGGTTATTTTACCTTAATCGCTCCAATTTAAACTTTCGCCGTAATAGAGAATCTCAGAGCTTTCTCTACGTACTTTTCAGACTGTGAATACGATTTTTGATAATATCTCCGAAACTAATAAAGCTACAGACTTGCGATTTGAACTTAAATTTAGGACTTACAGACTTGCAAAGAAAAATTAATTACACCTTAATCGCTCCAATGCAAACTTTCGCAGTTATTGGAAATCACAGTGCAATTCTCATCGTACTTTTCAGACTGTGAATACGATTTTTGATGATTTCTTTGAAACTAAAAAAGCTACAGGTTTGCGGTTTGAACTAAAATGTAGGACTAACAGACTTGCAAAGAAAAGGTCATTACACCTTAATCGCTCCAATGCAAACTTTTGCAGTTATAGAGAATCTCAGTGCTTTCTCAACGTAATTTTCAGACTAAGAATACGATTTTTAAAGATATCTTTGAAACTAATAAAGCTACAGGCATGCGGTTTGAACTGAAATGTAAAACTAACAGACTTGCAATGAAAAGGTTATTACAACTTAATCGCTCCAATGCAAACTTTCGCAGTTATAGAAAACCTCAGTGCTTTCTCGTCGTACTTTTCAGACTGTGAATACGAATTTTGATGATATCTACGAAACTAGTAAAGCTACAGGCTTGCGGTTTGAACTTAAATGTAGGACTATTAGACTTGCAAAGAAAAGGTTATAACACCTTAATCGCTACAATGCAAACTTTCGCAGTTATAGAGAATCTCAGTGCTTTCTCATAGTACTTTTTAGACTGCGAATAAGATTTTTGATGATATCTCCGAAACTAATAAAGCTACAGGCTTGCGGTTTGAACTAAAATGTAGGACTAACAGACTTGCAAAGAAAAAGGTTATTACACCTTAATCGCTCCAATGCAAATTTTCGCAGTTATTGGAAATCTCAGTGCTTTCTCATCGTACTTTTCAGACTGTGAATACGATTTTTGATGATATCTCTGAAACTAAAAAAGCTACAGGTTTGCGGATTGAACTAAAATGTAGGACTGCCAGACTTCCAAAGAAAAGGGTTTTTACACCTTAATCGCTACAATGCAAACTTTCGCAGTTATAGAGAATCTCAGTGCTTTCTCATCGTACTTTTTAGACTGCGAATAAGATTTTTGATGATATCATCGAAACTTATAAAGCTACAGGCTTGCGGTTTGAACTAAAATGTAGGACTAAGAGACTTGCAAAAAAAAGGTAATAACACCTTATTCGCTCCAATGCAAACTTTCGCAGTTATAGAAAACCTCAGTGCTTTCTCGTCGTACTTTTCAGACTGTGAATACGATTTTTGATGATATCTCCGAAACTAGTACAGCTACAGGCTTGCGGTTTGATTTAAATGTAGTACTAACAGACTTGCAAAGAAAAGGTCATTACACCTTAATCGCTCAAATGCAAACTTTTGCAGTTATAGAGAATATCAGTGCTTTCTCATCGTTTTTTTCAGACTGTATATACGATTTCTGATCATATCTACGAAACTAATAAAGCTACAGACTTGCGGTTTGAACTAAAATGTGGGACTAACAGACTTGCATAGAAAAGTTTATTACACCTTAATCGCTCCAATGCAAACTTTCGCAGTTATAGAGAATCTCAGTGCTTTCTCATCGTTCTTTTCAGAATGTAAATACGATTTTTGATAATATCTCCGAAACTAATAAAGCTACAGGCTTGTGGTTTTAACTAAAATGTAGGACTAACAGACTTGCAAAGAAAAGGTTATTTTACCTTAATCGCTCCAATTTAAACTTTCGCCGTAATAGAGAATCTCAGAGCTTTCTCTACGTACTTTTCAGACTGTGAATACGATTTTTGATAATATCTCCGAAACTAATAAAGCTACAGACTTGCGATTTGAACTTAAATTTAGGACTTACAGACTTGCAAAAAAAAATTAATTACACCTTAATCGCTCCAATGCAAACTTTCGCAGTTATTGGAAATCACAGTGCTTTCTCATCGTACTTTTCAGACTGTGAATACGATTTTTGATGATTTCTCTAAAACTAAAAAAGCTACAGGTTTGCGGTTTGAACTAAAAGGTAGGACTAACAGACTTGCAAAGAAAAGGTCATTACACCTTAATCGCTCCAATGCAAACTTTTGCAGTTATAGAGATTTTCAGTGCTTTCTCAACGTAATTTTCAGACTAAGAATACGATTTTTAAAGATATCTTTGAAACTAATAAAGCTACAGGCATGCGGTTTGAACTGAAATGTAAAACTAACAGACTTGCAATGAAAAGGTTATTACAACTTAATCGCTCCAATGCAAACTTTCGCAGTTATAGAAAACCTCAGTGCTTTCTCGTCGTACTTTTCAGACCGTGAATACGAATTTTGATGATAACTCCGAAACTAGTAAAGCTACAGGCTTGCGGTTTGAACTTAAATGTAGGACTATTAGACTTGCAAAGAAAAGGTTATAACACCTTTTTCGCTACAATGCAAACTTTCGCAGTTATAGAGAATCTCAGTGCTTTCTCATAGTACTTTTTAGACTGCGAATAAGATTTTTGATGATATCTCCGAAACTAATAAAGCTACAGGCTTGCGGTTTGAACTAAAATGTAGGACTAACAGACTTGCAAAGAAAAAGGTTATTACACCTTAATCGCTCCAATGCAAACTCTCGCAGTTCTAGAAAATCTCAGTGCTTTCTGATCGTACTTTTTAGACTGTGGATACGAATTTTGATGATATCTCCGAAACTAATAAAGCTACAGGCTTGCGGTTTGAACTAAACTGTAGGACTAACAGACTTGCAAAGAAAAAGTTATTACACCTTAATCGCTCCAATGCAAACTTTTGCAATCAAGAGAATCTCAGTGCTTTCTGATTGTACTTTTCAGACTGTGGATACGAATTTTGATGATATCTCCGAAACTAATAAAGCTACAGGCTTGCGGTTTGAACTAAACTGTAGGACTAACAGACTTGCAAAGAAAAGGTTATTTTACCTTAATCGCTCCAATTTAAACTTTCGCCGTAATAGAGAATCTCAGAGCTTTCTCTACGTACTTTTCAGACTGTGAATACGATTTTTGATAATATCTCCGAAACTAATAAAGCTACAGACTTGCGATTTGAACTTAAATTTAGGACTTACAGACTTGCAAAAAAAAATTAATTACACCTTAATCGCTCCAATGCAAACTTTCGCAGTTATTGGAAATCACAGTGCTTTCTCATCGTACTTTTCAGACTGTGAATACGATTTTTGATGATTTCTCTAAAACTAAAAAAGCTACAGGTTTGCGGTTTGAACTAAAAGGTAGGACTAACAGACTTGCAAAGAAAAGGTCATTACACCTTAATCGCTACAATGCAAACTTTCGCAGTTATAGAGAATCTCAGTGCTTTCTCATCGTACATTTAGTAGACTGCGAATAAGATTTTTGATGATATATCCGAAACTAATAAAGCTACAGACTTGCGATTTGAACTTAAATTTAGGACCTTCAGACTTGCAAAGAAAAGTTAATTACACCTTAATCGCTCCAATGCAAATTTTCGCAGTTATTGGAAATCACAGTGCTTTCTCATCGTACTTTTCAGACTGTGAATACGAATTTTGATGATATCTCCGAATCTAGTAAAGCTACAGGCTTGCGGTTTGAACTTAAATGTAGGACTATTAGACTTGCAAAGAAAAGGTTATAACACCTTTTTCGCTACAATGCAAACTTTCGCAGTTATAGAGAATCTCAGTGCTTTCTCATAGTACTTTTTAGACTGCGAATAAGATTTTTGATGATATCTCCGAAACTAATAAAGCTACAGGCTTGCGGTTTGAACTAAAATGTAGGACTAACAGACTTGCAAAGAAAAAGGTTATTACACCTTAATCGCTCCAATGCAAACTCTCGCAGTTCTAGAAAATCTCAGTGCTTTCTGATCGTACTTTTTAGACTGTGGATACGAATTTTGATGATATCTCCGAAACTAATAAAGCTACAGGCTTGCGGTTTGAACTAAAATGTAGGACTAACAGACTTGCAAAGAAAAAGTTATTACACCTTAATCGCTTCAATGCAAACTTTCGCAGTTATAGAGAATCTCAGTGCTTTCTGATTGTACTTTTCAGACTGTGGATACGAATTTAGATAATATCTCCGAAACTAATAAAGCTACAGGCTTGTGGTTTTAACTATAATGTAGGACTTACAGGCGTGCAAAGAAAAGGTTATTACACCTTAATCGCTCCAATGCAAACTTTCGCGGTTATAGAGAATCTCAGTGCTTTCTCATCGTACTTTTCAGACTGTGAATACGATTTTTGATGATATCTCCGAAACTAATAAAGCTACAGGCTTGCGGTTTGAACTAAAATGTAGGACTAACAGACTTGCAGAGAAAAGGTTATGACACCTTAATCGCTCCATTGCAAACTTTCGCGGTTATAGAGAATCTCAGTGCTTTATCATCGTACTTTTCAGACTGTGAATACGATTTTTGATGATATCTCCGAAACTAATAAAGCTACAGACATGCGATTTGAACTTAAATTTAGGACTTACAGACTTGCAAAGAAAAGTTAATTACACCTTAATCGCTCCAATGCAAACTCTCGCAGTTCTAGAAAATCTTAGTGCTTTCTGATCGTACTTTTTAGACTGTGGATACGAATTTTGATGATATCTCCGAAACTAATAAAGCTACAGGCTTGCGGTTTGAACTAAAATGTAGGACTAACAGACTTGCAAAGAAAAAGTTATTACACCTTAATCGCTTCAATGCAAACTTTCGCAGTTATAGAGAATCTCAGTGCTTTCTGATTGTACTTTTCAGACTGTGGATACGAATTTTGATAATATCTCCGAAACTAATAAAGCTACAGGCTTGTGGTTTTAACTATAATGTAGGACTTACAGGCTTGCAAAGAAAAGGTTATTACACCTTAATCGCTCCAATGCAAACTTTCGCGGTTATAGAGAATCTCAGTGCTTTCTCATCGTACTTTTTAGACTGTGAATACGAATTTTGATGATATCTCTGAAACTAAAAAAGCTACAGGTTTGCGGATTGAACTAAACGGTAGGACTGCCAGACTTCCAAAGAAAAGGGTTTTTACACCTTAATCGCTACAATGCAAACTTTCGCAGTTATAGAGAATCTCAGTGCTTTCTCATCGTACTTTTTAGACTGCGAATAAGATTTTTGATGATATCATCGAAACTTATAAAGCTACAGGCTTGCGGTTTGAACTAAAATGTAGGACTAAGAGACTTGCAAAGAAAAGTTTATTACACCTTAATCGCTTTAATGCAAACTTTCGCAGTTATAGAGAATCTCAGTGCTTTCTCAACGTAGTTTTCAGACTAAGAATACGATTTCTGATGATATCTTTGAAACTAATAAAGCTACAGGCATGCGGTTTGAACTGAAATGTAGGACTAACAGACTTGCAAAAAAAAGGTAATAACACCTTATTCGCTCCAATGCAAACTTTCGCAGTTATAGAAAACCTCAGTGCTTTTCGTCGTACTTTTCAGACTGTGAATACGATTTTTGATGATATCTCCGAAACTAGTACAGCTACAGGCTTGCGGTTTGAACTTAAATGTAGGACTAACAGACTTGCAAAAAAAGGTTATAACACCTTAATCGCTACAATGCAAACTTTCGCAGTTAGAGAATCTCAGTGCTTTCTCATAGTACTTTTTAGACTGTGAATAAGATTTTTGATTATATCTCCGAAACTAATAAAGCTACAGGCTTGCGGTTTAAACTAAAATGTAGTACTAACAGACTTGCAAAGAAAAGGTTATTACACCTTAATCGCTCCAATGCATACTTTCGCAGTTATAGAGAATCTCAGTGTTTTCTCATCGTACTTTTCAGACCGTGAATACGATTTTTGATGATATCTCCGAAACTAATAAAGCTACAGGCTTGCGGTTTAAACTAAAATGTAGTACTAACAGACTTGCAAAGAAAAGGTTATTACACCTTAATCGCTCCACTGCAAACTTTCGCAGTTCTAGAAAATCTCAGTGCTTTCTCATCGTACTTTTCAGACCGTGAATACGATTGTTGATGATATCTCCGAAACTAATAAAGCTACAGGTTTGCGGTTTGAACTAAAATGTAGGACTAACAGACTTGCAAAGAAAAAGGTTATTACACCTTAATCGCTGCAATGCAAACTTTCGCAGTTCTAGAAAATCTCAGTGCTTTCTGATCGTACTTTTTAGACTGTGGATACGAATTTTGATGATATCTCCGAAACTAATAAAGCTACAGGCTTGCGGTTTGAACTAAATGTAGGACTAACAGACTTGCAAAGAAAAGGTTATTACACCTTAATCGCTTCAATGCAAACTTTTGCAGTTATAGAAAATCTCAGTGCTTTCTGATTGTACTTTTCAGACTGTGGATACGAATTTTGATGATATCTCCGAAACTAATAAAGCTACAGGCTTGTGGTTTTAACTATAATGTAGGACTAACAGGCTTGCAAAGAAAAGGTTATTACACCTTAATCGCTCCAATGCAAACTTTCGCGGCTATAGAGAATCTCAGTGCTTTCTCATCGTACTTTTCAGACTGTGAATACGATTTTTGATGATATCTCCGAAACTAATAAAGCTACAGGCTTGCGGTTTGAACTAAAATGTAGGACTAACAGACTTGCAGAAAAAAGGTTATAACACCTTAATCGCTTTAATGCAAACTTTCGCAGTTATAGAGAATCTCAGTGCTATCTCAACGTAGTTTTCAGACTAAGAATACGATTTTCGATGATATATTTGAAACTAATAAAGCTACAGGCATGCGGTTTGAACTGAAATACAGGACTAAAAGACTTGCAAAGAAAAGGTTATTACACCTTAATCGCTCCAATGCAAACTTTCGCGGTTATAGAGAATCTCAGTGCTTTATCATCGTACTTTTCAGACTGTGAATACGATTTTTGATGATATATCCGAAACTAATAAAGCTACAGACTTGCGATTTGAACTTAAATTTAGGACCTTCAGACTTGCAAAGAAAAGTTAATTACACCTTAATCGCTCCAATGCAAATTTTCGCAGTTATTGGAAATCACAGTGCTTTCTCATCGTACTTTTCAGACTGTGAATACGATTTTTGATGATATCTCTGAAACTAAAAAAGCTACAGGTTTGCGGATTGAACTAAAATGTAGGACTAACAGACTTGCAAAGAAAAGGTCATTACACCTTAATCGCTCCAATGCAAACTTTTGCAGTTATAGAGAATCTCAGTGCTTTCTCAACGTAATTTTCAGACTAAGAATACGATTTTTAAAGATATCTTTGAAACTAATAAAGCTACAGGCATGCGGTTTGAACTGAAATGTAAAACTAACAGACTTGCAATGAAAAGGTTATTACAACTTAATCGCTCCAATGCAAACTTTCGCAGTTATAGAAAACCTCAGTGGTTTCTCGTCGTACTTTTCAGACCGTGAATACGAATTTTGATGATAACTCCGAAACTAGTAAAGCTACAGGCTTGCGGTTTGAACTTAAATGTAGGACTATTAGACTTGCAAAGAAAAGGTTATAACACCTTTTTCGCTACAATGCAAACTTTCGCAGTTATAGAGAATCTCAGTGCTTTCTCATAGTACTTTTTAGACTGCGAATAAGATTTTTGATGATATCTCCGAAACTAATAAAGCTACAGGCTTGCGGTTTGAACTAAAATGTAGGACTAACAGACTTGCAAAGAAAAAGGTTATTACACCTTAATCGCTCCAATGCAAACTCTCGCAGTTCTAGAAAATCTCAGTGCTTTCTGATCGTACTTTTTAGACTGTGGATACGAATTTTGATGATATCTCCGAAACTAATAAAGCTACAGGCTTGCGGTTTGAACTAAACTGTAGGACTAACAGACTTGCAAAGAAAAAGTTATTACACCTTAATCGCTCCAATGCAAACTTTTGCAATCAAGAGAATCTCAGTGCTTTCTGATTGTACTTTTCAGACTGTGGATACGAATTTTGATAATATCTCCGAAACTAATAAAGCTACAGGCTTGTGGTTTTAACTATAATGGAGGACTTACAGGCTTGCAAAGAAAAGGTTATTACACCTTAATCGCTCCAATGCAAACTTTCGCGGTTAAAGAGAATCTCAGTGCTTTCTCATCGTACTTTTCAGACTGTGAATACGATTTTTGATGATATCTCCGAAACTAATAAAGCTACAGGCTTGCGGTTTGAACTAAAATGTAGGACTAACAGATTTGCAGAGAAAAGGTTATGACACCTTAATCGCTCCATTGCAAACTTTCGCGGTTATAGAGAATCTCAGTGCTTTATCATCGTACTTTTCAGACTGTGAATACGATTTTTGATGATATCTCCGAAACTAATAAAGCTACAGACTTGCGATTTGAACTTAAATTTAGGACTTACAGACTTGCAAAGAAAAGTTTATTAAACCTTAATCGCTTCAATGCAAACTTTCGCAGTTTTAGAGAATCTCAGTGCTTTCTCAACATAGTTTTCAGACTAAGAATACGATTTCTGATGATATCTTTGAAAATAATAAAGCTACAGGCATGCGGTTTGAACTGAAATGTAGGACTAACAGACTTGCAAAAAAAAGGTAATAACACCTTAATCGCTCCAATGCAAACTTTCGCAGTTATAGAAAACCTCAGTGCTTTCTCGTCGTACTTTTCAGACTGTGAATACGATTTTTGATGATATCTCCGAAACAGTACAGCTACAGGCTTGCGGTTTGATTTAAATGTAGTACTAACAGACTTGCAAAGAAAAGGTCATTACACCTTAATCGCTCAAATGCAAACTTTTGCAGTTATAGAGAATATCAGTGCTTTCTCATCGTTTTTTTAAGACTGTATATACGATTTCTGATCATATCTACGAAACTAATAAAGCTACAGACTTGCGGTGTATACTTAAATGTGGGACTAACAGACTTGCATAGAAAAGTTTATTACACCTTAATCGCTCCAATGCAAACTTTTGCAGTTATGGAGAATCTCAGTGCTTTCTCATCGTTCTTTTCAGAATGTAAATACGATTTTTGAGGATATCTCCGAAACTAATAAAGCTACAGGCTTGTGGTTTTAACTAAAATGTAGGACTAACAGACTTGCAAAGAAAAGGTTATTTTACCTTAATCGCTCCAATTTAAACTTTCGCCGTAATAGAGAATCTCAGAGCTTTCTCTACGTACTTTTCAGACTGTGAATACGATTTTTGATAATATCTCCGAAACTAATAAAGCTACAGACTTGCGATTTGAACTTAAATTTAGGACTTACAGACTTGCAAAGAAAAATTAATTACACCTTAATCGCTCCAATGCAAACTTTCGCAGTTATTGGAAATCACAGTGCAATTCTCATCGTACTTTTCAGACTGTGAATACGATTTTTGATGATTTCTTTGAAACTAAAAAAGCTACAGGTTTGCGGTTTGAACTAAAATGTAGGACTAACAGACTTGCAAAGAAAAGGTCATTACACCTTAATCGCTCCAATGCAAACTTTTGCAGTTATAGAGAATCTCAGTGCTTTCTCAACGTAATTTTCAGACTAAGAATACGATTTTTAAAGATATCTTTGAAACTAATAAAGCTACAGGCATGCGGTTTGAACTGAAATGTAAAACTAACAGACTTGCAATGAAAAGGTTATTACAACTTAATCGCTCCAATGCAAACTTTCGCAGTTATAGAAAACCTCAGTGCTTTCTCGTCGTACTTTTTAGACTGTGAATACGAATTTTGATGATATCTACGAAACTAGTAAAGCTACAGGCTTGCGGTTTGAACTTAAATGTAGGACTATTAGACTTGCAAAGAAAAGGTTATAACACCTTAATCGCTACAATGCAAACTTTCGCAGTTATAGAGAATCTCAGTGCTTTCTCATAGTACTTTTTAGACTGCGAATAAGATTTTTGATGATATCTCCGAAACTAATAAAGCTACAGGCTTGCGGTTTGAACTAAAATGTAGGACTAACAGACTTGCAAAGAAAAAGGTTATTACACCTTAATCGCTCCAATGCAAATTTTCGCAGTTATTGGAAATCTCAGTGCTTTCTCATCGTACTTTTCAGACTGTGAATACGATTTTTGATGATATCTCTGAAACTAAAAAAGCTACAGGTTTGCGGATTGAACTAAAATGTAGGACTGCCAGACTTCCAAAGAAAAGGGTTTTTACACCTTAATCGCTACAATGCAAACTTTCGCAGTTATAGAGAATCTCAGTGCTTTCTCATCGTACTTTTTAGACTGCGAATAAGATTTTTGATGATATCATCGAAACTTATAAAGCTACAGGCTTGCGGTTTGAACTAAAATGTAGGACTAAGAGACTTGCAAAAAAAAGGTAATAACACCTTATTCGCTCCAATGCAAACTTTCGCAGTTATAGAAAACCTCAGTGCTTTCTCGTCGTACTTTTCAGACTGTGAATACGATTTTTGATGATATCTCCGAAACTAGTACAGCTACAGGCTTGCGGTTTGATTTAAATGTAGTACTAACAGACTTGCAAAGAAAAGGTCATTACACCTTAATCGCTCAAATGCAAACTTTTGCAGTTATAGAGAATATCAGTGCTTTCTCATCGTTTTTTTCAGACTGTATATACGATTTCTGATCATATCTACGAAACTAATAAAGCTACAGACTTGCGGTTTGAACTAAAATGTGGGACTAACAGACTTGCATAGAAAAGTTTATTACACCTTAATCGCTCCAATGCAAACTTTCGCAGTTATGGAGAATCTCAGTGCTTTCTCATCGTTCTTTTCAGAATGTAAATACGATTTTTGAGGATATCTCCGAAACTAATAAAGCTACAGGCTTGTGGTTTTAACTAAAATGTAGGACTAACAGACTTGCAAAGAAAAGGTTATTTTACCTTAATCGCTCCAATTTAAACTTTCGCCGTAATAGAGAATCTCAGAGCTTTCTCTACGTACTTTTCAGACTGTGAATACGATTTTTGATAATATCTCCGAAACTAATAAAGCTACAGACTTGCGATTTGAACTTAAATTTAGGACTTACAGACTTGCAAAGAAAAATTAATTACACCTTAATCGCTCCAATGCAAACTTTCGCAGTTATTGGAAATCACAGTGCAATTCTCATCGTACTTTTCAGACTGTGAATACGATTTTTGATGATTTCTTTGAAACTAAAAAAGCTACAGGTTTGCGGTTTGAACTAAAATGTAGGACTAACAGACTTGCAAAGAAAAGGTCATTACACCTTAATCGCTCCAATGCAAACTTTTGCAGTTATAGAAAACCTCAGTGCTTTCTCGTCGTACTTTTTAGACTGTGAATACGAATTTTGATGATATCTACGAAACTAGTAAAGCTACAGGCTTGCGGTTTGAACTTAAATGTAGGACTATTAGACTTGCAAAGAAAAGGTTATAACACCTTAATCGCTACAATGCAAACTTTCGCAGTTATAGAGAATCTCAGTGCTTTCTCATAGTACTTTTTAGACTGCGAATAAGATTTTTGATGATATCTCCGAAACTAATAAAGCTACAGGCTTGCGGTTTGAACTAAAATGTAGGACTAACAGACTTGCAAAGAAAAAGGTTATTACACCTTAATCGCTCCAATGCAAATTTTCGCAGTTATTGGAAATCTCAGTGCTTTCTCATCGTACTTTTCAGACTGTGAATACGATTTTTGATGATATCTCTGAAACTAAAAAAGCTACAGGTTTGCGGATTGAACTAAAATGTAGGACTGCCAGACTTCCAAAGAAAAGGGTTTTTACACCTTAATCGCTACAATGCAAACTTTCGCAGTTATAGAGACTCTCAGTGCTTTCTCATCGTACTTTTTAGACTGCGAATAAGATTTTTGATGATATCATCGAAACTTATAAAGCTACAGGCTTGCGGTTTGAACTAAAATGTAGGACTAAGAGACTTGCAAAAAAAAGGTAATAACACCTTATTCGCTCCAATGCAAACTTTCGCAGTTATAGAAAACCTCAGTGCTTTCTCGTCGTACTTTTCAGACTGTGAATACGATTTTTGATGATATCTCCGAAACTAGTACAGCTACAGGCTTGCGGTTTGATTTAAATGTAGTACTAACAGACTTGCAAAGAAAAGGTCATTACACCTTAATCGCTCAAATGCAAACTTTTGCAGTTATAGAGAATATCAGTGCTTTCTCATCGTTTTTTTCAGACTGTATATACGATTTCTGATCATATCTACGAAACTAATAAAGCTACAGACTTGCGGTTTGAACTAAAATGTGGGACTAACAGACTTGCATAGAAAAGTTTATTACACCTTAATCGCTCCAATGCAAACTTTCGCAGTTATAGAGAATCTCAGTGCTTTCTCATCGTTCTTTTCAGAATGTAAATACGATTTTTGATAATATCTCCGAAACTAATAAAGCTACAGGCTTGTGGTTTTAACTAAAATGTAGGACTAACAGACTTGCAAAGAAAAGGTTATTTTACCTTAATCGCTCCAATTTAAACTTTCGCCGTAATAGAGAATCTCAGAGCTTTCTCTACGTACTTTTCAGACTGTGAATACGATTTTTGATAATATCTCCGAAACTAATAAAGCTACAGACTTGCGATTTGAACTTAAATTTAGGACTTACAGACTTGCAAAAAAAAATTAATTACACCTTAATCGCTCCAATGCAAACTTTCGCAGTTATTGGAAATCACAGTGCTTTCTCATCGTACTTTTCAGACTGTGAATACGATTTTTGATGATTTCTCTAAAACTAAAAAAGCTACAGGTTTGCGGTTTGAACTAAAAGGTAGGACTAACAGACTTGCAAAGAAAAGGTCATTACACCTTAATCGCTCCAATGCAAACTTTTGCAGTTATAGAGATTTTCAGTGCTTTCTCAACGTAATTTTCAGACTAAGAATACGATTTTTAAAGATATCTTTGAAACTAATAAAGCTACAGGCATGCGGTTTGAACTGAAATGTAAAACTAACAGACTTGCAATGAAAAGGTTATTACAACTTAATCGCTCCAATGCAAACTTTCGCAGTTATAGAAAACCTCAGTGCTTTCTCGTCGTACTTTTCAGACCGTGAATACGAATTTTGATGATAACTCCGAAACTAGTAAAGCTACAGGCTTGCGGTTTGAACTTAAATGTAGGACTATTAGACTTGCAAAGAAAAGGTTATAACACCTTTTTCGCTACAATGCAAACTTTCGCAGTTATAGAGAATCTCAGTGCTTTCTCATAGTACTTTTTAGACTGCGAATAAGATTTTTGATGATATCTCCGAAACTAATAAAGCTACAGGCTTGCGGTTTGAACTAAAATGTAGGACTAACAGACTTGCAAAGAAAAAGGTTATTACACCTTAATCGCTCCAATGCAAACTCTCGCAGTTCTAGAAAATCTCAGTGCTTTCTGATCGTACTTTTTAGACTGTGGATACGAATTTTGATGATATCTCCGAAACTAATAAAGCTACAGGCTTGCGGTTTGAACTAAACTGTAGGACTAACAGACTTGCAAAGAAAAAGTTATTACACCTTAATCGCTCCAATGCAAACTCTCGCAGTTCTAGAAAATCTCAGTGCTTTCTGATCGTACTTTTTAGACTGTGGATACGAATTTTGATGATATCTCCGAAACTAATAAAGCTACAGGCTTGCGGTTTGAACTAAACTGTAGGACTAACAGACTTGCAAAGAAAAAGTTATTACACCTTAATCGCTCCAATGCAAACTTTTGCAATCAAGAGAATCTCAGTGCTTTCTGATTGTACTTTTCAGACTGTGGATACGAATTTTGATGATATCTCCGAAACTAATAAAGCTACAGGCTTGCGGTTTGAACTAAACTGTAGGACTAACAGACTTGCAAAGAAAAAGTTATTACACCTTAATCGCTACAATGCAAACTGTCGCAGTTATAGAGAATCTCAGTGCTTTCTCATCGTACTTTTTAGACTGCGAATAAGATTTTTGATGATATATCCGAAACTAATAAAGCTACAGACTTGCGATTTGAACTTAAATTTAGGACCTTCAGACTTGCAAAGAAAAGTTAATTACACCTTAATCGCTCCAATGCAAATTTTCGCAGTTATTGGAAATCACAGTGCTTTCTCATCGTACTTTTCAGACTGTGAATACGAATTTTGATGATATCTCCGAATCTAGTAAAGCTACAGGCTTGCGGTTTGAACTTAAATGTAGGACTATTAGACTTGCAAAGAAAAGGTTATGACACCTTTTTCGCTACAATGCAAACTTTCGCAGTTATAGAGAATCTCAGTGCTTTCTCATAGTACTTTTTAGACTGCGAATAAGATTTTTGATGATATCTCCGAAACTAATAAAGCTACAGGCTTGCGGTTTGAACTAAAATGTAGGACTAACAGACTTGGAAAGAAAAAGGTTATTACACCTTAATCGCTCCAATGCAAACTCTCGCAGTTCTAGAAAATCTCAGTGCTTTCTGATCGTACTTTTTAGACTGTGGATACGAATTTTGATGATATCTCCGAAACTAATAAAGCTACAGGCTTGCGGTTTGAACTAAAATGTAGGACTAACAGACTTGCAAAGAAAAAGTTATTACACCTTAATCGCTTCAATGCAAACTTTCGCAGTTATAGAGAATCTCAGTGCTTTCTGATTGTACTTTTCAGACTGTGGATACGAATTTTGATAATATCTCCGAAACTAATAAAGCTACAGGCTTGTGGTTTTAACTATAATGTAGGACTTACAGGCGTGCAAAGAAAAGGTTATTACACCTTAATCGCTCCAATGCAAACTTTCGCGGTTATAGAGAATCTCAGTGCTTTCTCATCGTACTTTTCAGACTGTGAATACGATTTTTGATGATATCTCCGAAACTAATAAAGCTACAGGCTTGCGGTTTGAACTAAAATGTAGGACTAACAGACTTGCAGAGAAAAGGTTATGACACCTTAATCGCTCCATTGCAAACTTTCGCGGTTATAGAGAATCTCAGTGCTTTATCATCGTACTTTTCAGACTGTGAATACGATTTTTGATGATATCTCCGAAACTAATAAAGCTACAGACATGCGATTTGAACTTAAATTTAGGACTTACAGACTTGCAAAGAAAAGTTAATTACACCTTAATCGCTCCAATGCAAACTCTCGCAGTTCTAGAAAATCTTAGTGCTTTCTGATCGTACTTTTTAGACTGTGGATACGAATTTTGATGATATCTCCGAAACTAATAAAGCTACAGGCTTGCGGTTTGAACTAAAATGTAGGACTAACAGACTTGCAAAGAAAAAGTTATTACACCTTAATCGCTTCAATGCACACTTTCGCAGTTATAGAGAATCTCAGTGCTTTCTGATTGTACTTTTCAGACTGTGGATACGAATTTTGATAATATCTCCGAAACTAATAAAGCTACAGGCTTGTGGTTTTAACTATAATGTAGGACTTACAGGCTTGCAAAGAAAAGGTTATTACACCTTAATCGCTCCAATGCAAACTTTCGCGGTTATAGAGAATCTCAGTGCTTTCTCATCGTACTTTTTAGACTGTGAATACGAATTTTGATGATATCTCTGAAACTAAAAAAGCTACAGGTTTGCGGATTGAACTAAACGGTAGGACTGCCAGACTTCCAAAGAAAAGGGTTTTTACACCTTAATCGCTACAATGCAAACTTTCGCAGTTATAGAGAATCTCAGTGCTTTCTCATCGTACTTTTTAGACTGCGAATAAGATTTTTGATGATATCATCGAAACTTATAAAGCTACAGGCTTGCGGTTTGAACTAAAATGTAGGACTAAGAGACTTGCAAAGAAAAGTTTATTACACCTTAATCGCTTTAATGCAAACTTTCGCAGTTATAGAGAATCTCAGTGCTTTCTCAACGTAGTTTTCAGACTAAGAATACGATTTCTGATGATATCTTTGAAACTAATAAAGCTACAGGCATGCGGTTTGAACTGAAATGTAGGACTAACAGACTTGCAAAAAAAAGGTAATAACACCTTATTCGCTCCAATGCAAACTTTCGCAGTTATAGAAAACCTCAGTGCTTTTCGTCGTACTTTTCAGACTGTGAATACGATTTTTGATGATATCTCCGAAACTAGTACAGCTACAGGCTTGCGGTTTGAACTTAAATGTAGGACTAACAGACTTGCAAAAAAAGGTTATAACACCTTAATCGCTACAATGCAAACTTTCGCAGTTAGAGAATCTCAGTGCTTTCTCATAGTACTTTTTAGACTGTGAATAAGATTTTTGATTATATCTCCGAAACTAATAAAGCTACAGGCTTGCGGTTTAAACTAAAATGTAGTACTAACAGACTTGCAAAGAAAAGGTTATTACACCTTAATCGCTCCAATGCATACTTTCGCAGTTATAGAGAATCTCAGTGTTTTCTCATCGTACTTTTCAGACCGTGAATACGATTTTTGATGATATCTCCGAAACTAATAAAGCTACAGGCTTGCGGTTTAAACTAAAATGTAGTACTAACAGACTTGCAAAGAAAAGGTTATTACACCTTAATCGCTCCACTGCAAACTTTCGCAGTTCTAGAAAATCTCAGTGCTTTCTCATCGTACTTTTCAGACCGTGAATACGATTGTTGATGATATCTCCGAAACTAATAAAGCTACAGGTTTGCGGTTTGAACTAAAATGTAGGACTAACAGACTTGCAAAGAAAAAGGTTATTACACCTTAATCGCTGCAATGCAAACTTTCGCAGTTCTAGAAAATCTCAGTGCTTTCTGATCGTACTTTTTAGACTGTGGATACGAATTTTGATGATATCTCCGAAACTAATAAAGCTACAGGCTTGCGGTTTGAACTAAATGTAGGACTAACAGACTTGCAAAGAAAAGGTTATTACACCTTAATCGCTTCAATGCAAACTTTTGCAGTTATAGAAAATCTCAGTGCTTTCTGATTGTACTTTTCAGACTGTGGATACGAATTTTGATGATATCTCCGAAACTAATAAAGCTACAGGCTTGTGGTTTTAACTATAATGTAGGACTAACAGGCTTGCAAAGAAAAGGTTATTACACCTTAATCGCTCCAATGCAAACTTTCGCGGCTATAGAGAATCTCAGTGCTTTCTCATCGTACTTTTCAGACTGTGAATACGATTTTTGATGATATCTCCGAAACTAATAAAGCTACAGGCTTGCGGTTTGAACTAAAATGTAGGACTAACAGACTTGCAGAAAAAAGGTTATAACACCTTAATCGCTTTAATGCAAACTTTCGCAGTTATAGAGAATCTCAGTGCTATCTCAACGTAGTTTTCAGACTAAGAATACGATTTTCGATGATATATTTGAAACTAATAAAGCTACAGGCATGCGGTTTGAACTGAAATACAGGACTAAAAGACTTGCAAAGAAAAGGTTATTACACCTTAATCGCTCCAATGCAAACTTTCGCGGTTATAGAGAATCTCAGTGCTTTATCATCGTACTTTTCAGACTGTGAATACGATTTTTGATGATATATCCGAAACTAATAAAGCTACAGACTTGCGATTTGAACTTAAATTTAGGACCTTCAGACTTGCAAAGAAAAGTTAATTACACCTTAATCGCTCCAATGCAAATTTTCGCAGTTATTGGAAATCACAGTGCTTTCTCATCGTACTTTTCAGACTGTGAATACGATTTTTGATGATATCTCTGAAACTAAAAAAGCTACAGGTTTGCGGATTGAACTAAAATGTAGGACTAACAGACTTGCAAAGAAAAGGTCATTACACCTTAATCGCTCCAATGCAAACTTTTGCAGTTATAGAGAATCTCAGTGCTTTCTCAACGTAATTTTCAGACTAAGAATACGATTTTTAAAGATATCTTTGAAACTAATAAAGCTACAGGCATGCGGTTTGAACTGAAATGTAAAACTAACAGACTTGCAATGAAAAGGTTATTACAACTTAATCGCTCCAATGCAAACTTTCGCAGTTATAGAAAACCTCAGTGGTTTCTCGTCGTACTTTTCAGACCGTGAATACGAATTTTGATGATAACTCCGAAACTAGTAAAGCTACAGGCTTGCGGTTTGAACTTAAATGTAGGACTATTAGACTTGCAAAGAAAAGGTTATAACACCTTTTTCGCTACAATGCAAACTTTCGCAGTTATAGAGAATCTCAGTGCTTTCTCATAGTACTTTTTAGACTGCGAATAAGATTTTTGATGATATCTCCGAAACTAATAAAGCTACAGGCTTGCGGTTTGAACTAAAATGTAGGACTAACAGACTTGCAAAGAAAAAGGTTATTACACCTTAATCGCTCCAATGCAAACTCTCGCAGTTCTAGAAAATCTCAGTGCTTTCCGATCGTACTTTTTAGACTGTGGATACGAATTTTGATGATATCTCCGAAACTAATAAAGCTACAGGCTTGCGGTTTGAACTAAACTGTAGGACTAACAGACTTGCAAAGAAAAAGTTATTACACCTTAATCGCTCCAATGCAAACTTTTGCAATCAAGAGAATCTCAGTGCTTTCTGATTGTACTTTTCAGACTGTGGATACGAATTTTGATAATATCTCCGAAACTAATAAAGCTACAGGCTTGTGGTTTTAACTATAATGGAGGACTTACAGGCTTGCAAAGAAAAGGTTATTACACCTTAATCGCTCCAATGCAAACTTTCGCGGTTAAAGAGAATCTCAGTGCTTTCTCATCGTACTTTTCAGACTGTGAATACGATTTTTGATGATATCTCCGAAACTAATAAAGCTACAGGCTTGCGGTTTGAACTAAAATGTAGGACTAACAGATTTGCAGAGAAAAGGTTATGACACCTTAATCGCTCCATTGCAAACTTTCGCGGTTATAGAGAATCTCAGTGCTTTATCATCGTACTTTTCAGACTGTGAATACGATTTTTGATGATATCTCCGAAACTAATAAAGCTACAGACTTGCGATTTGAACTTAAATTTAGGACTTACAGACTTGCAAAGAAAAGTTTATTAAACCTTAATCGCTTCAATGCAAACTTTCGCAGTTATAGAGAATCTCAGTGCTTTCTCAACATAGTTTTCAGACTAAGAATACGATTTCTGATGATATCTTTGAAAATAATAAAGCTACAGGCATGCGGTTTGAACTGAAATGTAGGACTAACAGACTTGCAAAAAAAAGGTAATAACACCTTAATCGCTCCAATGCAAACTTTCGCAGTTATAGAAAACCTCAGTGCTTTCTCGTCGTACTTTTCAGACTGTGAATACGATTTTTGATGATATCTCCGAAACAGTACAGCTACAGGCTTGCGGTTTGATTTAAATGTAGTACTAACAGACTTGCAAAGAAAAGGTCATTACACCTTAATCGCTCAAATGCAAACTTTTGCAGTTATAGAGAATATCAGTGCTTTCTCATCGTTTTTTTCAGACTGTATATACGATTTCTGATCATATCTACGAAACTAATAAAGCTACAGACTTGCGGTGTATACTTAAATGTGGGACTAACAGACTTGCATAGAAAAGTTTATTACACCTTAATCGCTCCAATGCAAACTTTTGCAGTTATGGAGAATCTCAGTGCTTTCTCATCGTTCTTTTCAGAATGTAAATACGATTTTTGAGGATATCTCCGAAACTAATAAAGCTACAGGCTTGTGGTTTTAACTAAAATGTAGGACTAACAGACTTGCAAAGAAAAGGTTATTTTACCTTAATCGCTCCAATTTAAACTTTCGCCGTAATAGAGAATCTCAGAGCTTTCTCTACGTACTTTTCAGACTGTGAATACGATTTTTGATAATATCTCCGAAACTAATAAAGCTACAGACTTGCGATTTGAACTTAAATTTAGGACTTACAGACTTGCAAAGAAAAATTAATTACACCTTAATCGCTCCAATGCAAACTTTCGCAGTTATTGGAAATCACAGTGCAATTCTCATCGTACTTTTCAGACTGTGAATACGATTTTTGATGATTTCTTTGAAACTAAAAAAGCTACAGGTTTGCGGTTTGAACTAAAATGTAGGACTAACAGACTTGCAAAGAAAAGGTCATTACACCTTAATCGCTCCAATGCAAACTTTTGCAGTTATAGAGAATCTCAGTGCTTTCTCAACGTAATTTTCAGACTAAGAATACGATTTTTAAAGATATCTTTGAAACTAATAAAGCTACAGGCATGCGGTTTGAACTGAAATGTAAAACTAACAGACTTGCAATGAAAAGGTTATTACAACTTAATCGCTCCAATGCAAACTTTCGCAGTTATAGAAAACCTCAGTGCTTTCTCGTCGTACTTTTCAGACTGTGAATACGAATTTTGATGATATCTACGAAACTAGTAAAGCTACAGGCTTGCGGTTTGAACTTAAATGTAGGACTATTAGACTTGCAAAGAAAAGGTTATAACACCTTAATCGCTACAATGCAAACTTTCGCAGTTATAGAGAATCTCAGTGCTTTCTCATAGTACTTTTTAGACTGCGAATAAGATTTTTGATGATATCTCCGAAACTAATAAAGCTACAGGCTTGCGGTTTGAACTAAAATGTAGGACTAACAGACTTGCAAAGAAAAAGGTTATTACACCTTAATCGCTCCAATGCAAATTTTCGCAGTTATTGGAAATCTCAGTGCTTTCTCATCGTACTTTTCAGACTGTGAATACGATTTTTGATGATATCTCTGAAACTAAAAAAGCTACAGGTTTGCGGATTGAACTAAAATGTAGGACTGCCAGACTTCCAAAGAAAAGGGTTTTTACACCTTAATCGCTACAATGCAAACTTTCGCAGTTATAGAGAATCTCAGTGCTTTCTCATCGTACTTTTTAGACTGCGAATAAGATTTTTGATGATATCATCGAAACTTATAAAGCTACAGGCTTGCGGTTTGAACTAAAATGTAGGACTAAGAGACTTGCAAAAAAAAGGTAATAACACCTTATTCGCTCCAATGCAAACTTTCGCAGTTATAGAAAACCTCAGTGCTTTCTCGTCGTACTTTTCAGACTGTGAATACGATTTTTGATGATATCTCCGAAACTAGTACAGCTACAGGCTTGCGGTTTGATTTAAATGTAGTACTAACAGACTTGCAAAGAAAAGGTCATTACACCTTAATCGCTCAAATGCAAACTTTTGCAGTTATAGAGAATATCAGTGCTTTCTCATCGTTTTTTTCAGACTGTATATACGATTTCTGATCATATCTACGAAACTAATAAAGCTACAGACTTGCGGTTTGAACTAAAATGTGGGACTAACAGACTTGCATAGAAAAGTTTATTACACCTTAATCGCTCCAATGCAAACTTTCGCAGTTATAGAGAATCTCAGTGCTTTCTCATCGTTCTTTTCAGAATGTAAATACGATTTTTGATAATATCTCCGAAACTAATAAAGCTACAGGCTTGTGGTTTTAACTAAAATGTAGGACTAACAGACTTGCAAAGAAAAGGTTATTTTACCTTAATCGCTCCAATTTAAACTTTCGCCGTAATAGAGAATCTCAGAGCTTTCTCTACGTACTTTTCAGACTGTGAATACGATTTTTGATAATATCTCCGAAACTAATAAAGCTACAGACTTGCGATTTGAACTTAAATTTAGGACTTACAGACTTGCAAAAAAAAATTAATTACACCTTAATCGCTCCAATGCAAACTTTCGCAGTTATTGGAAATCACAGTGCTTTCTCATCGTACTTTTCAGACTGTGAATACGATTTTTGATGATTTCTCTAAAACTAAAAAAGCTACAGGTTTGCGGTTTGAACTAAAAGGTAGGACTAACAGACTTGCAAAGAAAAGGTCATTACACCTTAATCGCTCCAATGCAAACTTTTGCAGTTATAGAGATTTTCAGTGCTTTCTCAACGTAATTTTCAGACTAAGAATACGATTTTTAAAGATATCTTTGAAACTAATAAAGCTACAGGCATGCGGTTTGAACTGAAATGTAAAACTAACAGACTTGCAATGAAAAGGTTATTACAACTTAATCGCTCCAATGCAAACTTTCGCAGTTATAGAAAACCTCAGTGCTTTCTCGTCGTACTTTTCAGACCGTGAATACGAATTTTGATGATAACTCCGAAACTAGTAAAGCTACAGGCTTGCGGTTTGAACTTAAATGTAGGACTATTAGACTTGCAAAGAAAAGGTTATAACACCTTTTTCGCTACAATGCAAACTTTCGCAGTTATAGAGAATCTCAGTGCTTTCTCATAGTACTTTTTAGACTGCGAATAAGATTTTTGATGATATCTCCGAAACTAATAAAGCTACAGGCTTGCGGTTTGAACTAAAATGTAGGACTAACAGACTTGCAAAGAAAAAGGTTATTACACCTTAATCGCTCCAATGCAAACTCTCGCAGTTCTAGAAAATCTCAGTGCTTTCTGATCGTACTTTTTAGACTGTGGATACGAATTTTGATGATATCTCCGAAACTAATAAAGCTACAGGCTTGCGGTTTGAACTAAACTGTAGGACTAACAGACTTGCAAAGAAAAAGTTATTACACCTTAATCGCTCCAATGCAAACTTTTGCAATCAAGAGAATCTCAGTGCTTTCTGATTGTACTTTTCAGACTGTGGATACGAATTTTGATAATATCTCCGAAACTAATAAAGCTACAGGCTTGTGGTTTTAACTATAATGGAGGACTTACAGGCTTGCAAAGAAAAGGTTATTACACCTTAATCGCTCCAATGCAAACTTTCGCGGTTAAAGAGAATCTCAGTGCTTTCTCATCGTACTTTTCAGACTGTGAATACGATTTTTGATGATATCTCCGAAACTAATAAAGCTACAGGCTTGCGGTTTGAACTAAAATGTAGGACTAACAGACTTGCAGAGAAAAGGTTATAACACCTTAATCGCTCCATTGCAAACTTTCGCGGTTATAGAGAATCTCAGTGCTTTATCATCGTACTTTTCAGACTGTGAATACGATTTTTGATGATATCTCCGAAACTAATAAAGCTACAGACTTGCGATTTGAACTTAAATTTAGGACTTACAGACTTGCAAAGAAAAGTTAATTACACCTTAATCGCTCCAATGCAAATTTTCGCAGTTATTGGAAATCACAGTGCTTTATCATCGTACTTTTCAGACTGTGAATACGATTTTTGATGATATCTCCGAAACTAATAAAGCTACAGACTTGCGATTTGAACTTAAAATTAGGACTTACAGACTTGCAAAGAAAAGTTTATTACACCTTAATCACTTCAATGCAAACTTTCGCAGTTATAGAGAATCTCAGTGCTTTCTCAACGTAGTTTTCAGACTAAGAATACGATTTCTGATGATATCTTTGAAACTAATAAAGCTACAGGCATGCGGTTTGAACTGAAATGTAGGACTTACAGACTTGCAAAAAAAAGGTAATAACACCTTATTCGCTCCAATGCAAACTTTCGCAGTTATAGAAAACCTCAGTGCTTTCTCGTCGTACTTTTCAGACTGTGAATACGATTTTTGATGATATCTCCGAAACTAGTACAGCTACAGGCTTGCGGTTTGATTTAAATGTAGTACTAACAGACTTGCAAAGAAAAGGTCATTACACCTTAATCGCTCAAATGCAAACTTTTGCAGTTATAGAGAATATCAGTACTTTCTCATCGTTTTTTTCAGACTGTATATACGATTTCTGATCATATCTACGAAACTAATAAAGCTACAGACTTGCGGTTTACACTAAAATGTGGGACTAACAGACTTGCATAGAAAAGTTTATTACACCTTAATCGCTCCAATGCAAACTTTCGCAGTTATAGAGAATCTCAGTGCTTTCTCATCGTTCTTTTTAGAATGTAAATACGATTTTTGATAATATCTCCGAAACTAATAAAGCTACAGGCTTGTGGTTTTAACTAAAATGTAGGACTAACAGACTTGCAAAGAAAAGGTTATTTTACCTTAATCGCTCCAATTTAAACTTTCGCCGTAATAGAGAATCTCAGAGCTTTCTCTACGTACTTTTAAGACTGTGAATACGATTTTTTATAATATCTCCGAAACTAATAAAGCTACAGACTTGCGATTTGAACTTAAATTTAAGACTTACAGACTTGCAAAGAAAAATTAATTACACCTTAATCGCTCCAATGCAAACTTTC
Organism: Ecdyonurus torrentis; assembly: GCA_949318235.1. Taxonomy (NCBI): domain Eukaryota; kingdom Metazoa; phylum Arthropoda; class Insecta; order Ephemeroptera; family Heptageniidae; genus Ecdyonurus; species Ecdyonurus torrentis. The sequence continues at coordinate 67,218 of OX439129.1, forward strand.
GCAGTTATTGGAAATCACAGTGCTTTCTCATCGTACTTTTCAGACTGTGAATACGATTTTTGATGATTTCTCTGAAACTAAAAAAGCTACAGGTTTGCGGTTTGAACTAAAATGTAGGACTAACAGACTTGCAAAGAAAAGGTCATTACACCTTAATCGCTCCAATGCAAACTTTTGCAGTTATAGAGAATCTCAGTGCTTTCTCAACGTAATTTTCAGACTAAGAATACGATTTTTAAAGATATCTTTGAAACTAATAAAGCTACAGGCATGCGGTTTGAACTGAAATGTAAAACTAACAGACTTGCAATGAAAAGGTTATTACAACTTAATCGCTCCAATGCAAACTTTCGCAGTTATAGAAAACCTCAGTGCTTTCTCGTCGTACTTTTCAGACTGTGAATACGAATTTTGATGATATCTCCGAATCTAGTAAACCTACAGGCTTGCGGTTTGAACTTAAATGTAGGACTAACAGACTTGCAAAAAAAAAGGTTATAACACCTTAATTGCTACAATGCAAACTTTCGCAGTTAGAGAATCTCAGTGCTTTCTCATAGTACTTTTTAGACTGTGAATAAGATTTTTGATAATATCTCCGAAACTAATAAAGCTACAGGCTTGCGGTTTTAACTAAAATGTAGTACTAACAGACTTGCAAAGAAAAGGTTATTACACCTTAATCGCTCCAATGCATACTTTCGCAGTTATAGAGAATCTCAGTGTTTTCTCATCGTACTTTTCAGACCGTGAATACGATTTTTGATGATATCTCCGAAACTAATAAAGCTACAGGCTTGCGGTTTAAATTAAAATGTAGTACTAACAGACTTGCAAAGAAAAGGTTATTACACCTTAATCGCTCCACTGCAAACTTTCGCAGTTCTAGAAAATCTCAGTGCTTTCTCATCGTACTTTTCAGACCGTGAATACGATTGTTGATGATATCTCCGAAACTAATAAAGCTACAGGTTTGCGGTTTGAACTAAAATGTAGGACTAACAGACTTGCAAAGAAAAAGTTATTACACCTTAATCGCTCCAATGCAAACTTTTGCAATCAAGAGAATCTCAGTGCTTTCTGATCGTACTTTTTAGACTGTGGATACGAATTTTGATGATATCTCCGAAACTAATAAAGCTACAGGCTTGCGGTTTGAACTTAATGTAGGACTAACAGACTTGCAAAGAAAAGGTTATTACACCTTAATCGCTCCAATGCAAACTTTTGCAGTTAAAGAAAATCTCAGTGCTTTCTGATTGTACTTTTCAGACTGTGGATACGAATTTTAATAATATCTCCGAAACTAATAAAGCTACAGGCTTGCGGTTTGAACTAAAATGTAGGACTAACAGACTTGCAGAAAAAAGGTTATAACACCTTAATCGCTTTAATGCAAACTTTCGCAGTTATAGAGAATCTCAGTGCTATCTCAACGTAGTTTTCAGACTAAGAATACGATTTTCGATGATATATTTGAAACTAATAAAGCTACAGGCATGCGGTTTGAACTGAAATAGAGGACTAAAAGACTTGCAAAGAAAAGGTTATTACACCTTAATCGCTCCAATGCAAACTTTCGCGGTTATAGAGAATCTCAGTGCTTTATCATCGTACTTTTCAGACTGTGAATACGATTTTTAATGATATATCCGAAACTAATAAAGCTACAGACTTGCGATTTGAACTTAAATTTAGGACCTTCAGACTTGCAAAGAAAAGTTAATTACACCTTAATCGCTCCAATGCAAATTTTCGCAGTTATTGGAAATCACAGTGCTTTCTCATCGTACTTTTCAGACTGTGAATACGATTTTTGATGATATCTCTGAAACTAAAAAAGCTACAGGTTTGCGGATTGAACTAAAATGTAGGACTAACAGACTTCCAAAGAAAAGGGTTTTTACACCTTAATCGCTACAATGCAAACTTTCGCAGTTATAGAGAATCTCAGTGCTTTCTCATCGTACTTTTTAGACTGCGAATAAGATTTTTGATGATATATCCGAAACTAATAAAGCTACAGACTTGCGATTTGAACTTAAATTTAGGACCTTCAGACTTGCAAAGAAAAGTTAATTACACCTTAATCGCTCCAATGCAAATTTTCGCAGTTATTGGAAATCACAGTGCTTTCTCATCGTACTTTTCAGACTGTGAATACGAATTTTGATGATATCTCCGAATCTAGTAAAGCTACAGGCTTGCGGTTTGAACTTAAATGTAGGACTATTAGACTTGCAAAGAAAAGGTTATAACACCTTTTTCGCTACAATGCAAACTTTCGCAGTTATAGAGAATCTCAGTGCTTTCTCATAGTACTTTTTAGACTGCGAATAAGATTTTTAATGATATCTCCGAAACTAATAAAGCTACAGGCTTGCGGTTTGAACTAAAATGTAGGACTAACAGACTTGCAAAGAAAAAGGTTATTACACCTTAATCGCTCCAATGCAAACTCTCGCAGTTCTAGAAAATCTCAGTGCTTTCTGATCGTACTTTTTAGACTGTGGATACGAATTTTTAATGATATCTCCGAAACTAATAAAGCTACAGGCTTGCGGTTTGAACTAAAATGTAGGACTAACAGACTTGCAAAGAAAAAGTTATTACACCTTAATCGCTTCAATGCAAACTTTCGCAGTTATAGAGAATCTCAGTGCTTTCTGATTGTACTTTTCAGACTGTGGATACGAATTTTGATAATATCTCCGAAACTAATAAAGCTACAGGCTTGTGGTTTTAACTATAATGTAGGACTTACAGGCTTGCAAAGAAAAGGTTATTACACCTTAATCGCTCCAATGCAAACTTTCGCGGTTATAGAGAATCTCAGTGCTTTCTCATCGTACTTTTCAGACTGTGAATACGATTTTTGATGATATCTCCGAAACTAATAAAGCTACAGGCTTGCGGTTTGAACTAAAATGTAGGACTAACAGACTTGCAGAGAAAAGGTTATGACACCTTAATCGCTCCATTGCAAACTTTCGCGGTTATAGAGAATCTCAGTGCTTTATCATCGTACTTTTCAGACTGTGAATACGATTTTTGATGATATCTCCGAAACTAATAAAGCTACAGACTTGCGATTTGAACTTAAATTTAGGACTTACAGACTTGCAAAGAAAAGTTAATTACACCTTAATAGCTCCAATGCAAACTCTCGCAGTTCTAGAAAATCTTAGTGCTTTCTGATCGTACTTTTTAGACTGTGGATACGAATTTTGATGATATCTCCGAAACTAATAAAGCTACAGGCTTGCGGTTTGAACTAAAATGTAGGACTAACAGACTTGCAAAGAAAAAGTTATTACACCTTAATCGCTTCAATGCAAACTTTCGCAGTTATAGAGAATCTCAGTGCTTTCTGATTGTACTTTTCAGACTGTGGATACGAATTTTGATAATATCTCCGAAACTAATAAAGCTACAGGCTTGTGGTTTTAACTATAATGTAGGACTTACAGGCTTGCAAAGAAAAGGTTATTACACCTTAATCGCTCCAATGCAAACTTTCGCGGTTATAGAGAATCTCAGTGCTTTCTCATCGTACTTTTTAGACTGTGAATACGAATTTTGATGATATCTCTGAAACTAAAAAAGCTACAGGTTTGCGGATTGAACTAAAATGTAGGACTGCCAGACTTCCAAAGAAAAGGTTTTTTACACCTTAATCGCTACAATGCAAACTTTCGCAGTTATAGAGAATCTCAGTGCTTTCTCATCGTACTTTTTAGACTGCGAATAAGATTTTTGATGATATCTCCGAAACTAATAAAGCTACAGGCTTGCGGTTTGAACTAAAATGTAGGACTAAGAGACTTGCAAAGAAAAGTTTATTACACCTTAATCGCTTCAATGCAAACTTTCGCAGTTATAGAGAATCTCAGTGCTTTCTTAACGTAGTTTTCAGACTAAGAATACGATTTCTGATGATATCTTTGAAACTAATAAAGCTACAGGCATGCGGTTTGAACTGAAATGTAGGACTAACAGACTTGCAAAAAAAAGGTAACAACACCTTATTCGCTCCAATGCAAACTTTCGCAGTTATAGAAAACCTCAGTGCTTTTCGTCGTACTTTTCAGACTGTGAATACGATTTTTGATGATATCTCCGAAACTAGTACAGCTACAGGCTTGCGGTTTGAACTTAAATGTAGGACTAACAGACTTGCAAAAAAAGGTTATAACACCTTAATCGCTACAATGCAAACTTTCGCAGTTAGAGAATCTCAGTGCTTTCTCATAGTACTTTTTAGACTGTGAATAAGATTTTTGATTATATCTCCGAAACTAATAAAGCTACAGGCTTGCGGTTTAAACTAAAATGTAGTACTAACAGACTTGCAAAGAAAAGGTTATTACACCTTAATCGCTCCAATGCATACTTTCGCAGTTATAGAGAATCTCAGTGTTTTCTCATCGTACTTTTCAGACCGTGAATACGATTTTTGATGATATCTCCGAAACTAATAAAGCTACAGGCTTGCGGTTTAAACTAAAATGTAGTACTAACAGACTTGCAAAGAAAAGGTAATTACACCTTAATCGCTCCACTGCAAACTTTCGCAGTTCTAGAAAATCTCAGTGCTTTCTCATCGTACTTTTCAGACCGTGAATACGATTGTTGATGATATCTCCGAAACTAATAAAGCTACAGGTTTGCGGTTTGAACTAAAATGTAGGACTAACAGACTTGCAAAGAAAAAGGTTATTACACCTTAATCGCTGCAATGCAAACTTTCGCAGTTCTAGAAAATCTCAGTGCTTTCTGATCGTACTTTTTAGACTGTGGATACGAATTTTGATGATATCTCCGAAACTAATAAAGCTACAGGCTTGCGGTTTGAACTAAATGTAGGACTAACAGACTTGCAAAGAAAAGGTTATTACACCTTAATCGCTCCAATGCAAACTTTTGCAGTTATAGAAAATCTCAGTGCTTTCTGATTGTACTTTTCAGACTGTGGATACGAATTTTGATGATATCTCCGAAACTAATAAAGCTACAGGCTTGTGGTTTTAACTATAATGTAGGACTAACAGGCTTGCAAAGAAAAGGTTATTACACCTTAATCGCTCCAATGCAAACTTTCGCGGCTATAGAGAATCTCAGTGCTTTCTCATCGTACTTTTCAGACTGTGAATACGATTTTTGATGATATCTCCGAAACTAATAAAGCTACAGGCTTGCGGTTTGAACTAAAATGTAGGACTAACAGACTTGCAGAAAAAAGGTTATAACACCTTAATCGCTTTAATGCAAACTTTCGCAGTTATAGAGAATCTCAGTGCTATCTCAACGTAGTTTTCAGACTAAGAATACGATTTTCGATGATATATTTGAAACTAATAAAGCTACAGGCATGCGGTTTGAACTGAAATACAGGACTAAAAGACTTGCAAAGAAAAGGTTATTACACCTTAATCGCTCCAATGCAAACTTTCGCGGTTATAGAGAATCTCAGTGCTTTATCATCGTACTTTTCAGACTGTGAATACGATTTTTGATGATATATCCGAAACTAATAAAGCTACAGACTTGCGATTTGAACTTAAATTTAGGACCTTCAGACTTGCAAAGAAAAGTTAATTACACCTTAATCGCTCCAATGCAAATTTTCGCAGTTATTGGAAATCACAGTGCTTTCTCATCGTACTTTTCAGACTGTGAATACGATTTTTGATGATATCTCTGAAACTAAAAAAGCTACAGGTTTGCGGATTGAACTAAAATGTAGGACTAACAGACTTCCAAAGAAAAGGGTTTTTACACCTTAATCGCTACAATGCAAACTTTCGCAGTTATAGAGAATCTCAGTGCTTTCTTATCGTACTTTTTAGACTGCGAATAAGATTTTTGATGGTATCATTGAAACTTATAAAGCTACAGGCTTGCGGTTTGAACTAAAATGTAGGACTAAGAGAATTGCAAAGAAAAGGTTATTACACCTTAATCGCTTCAATGCAAACTTTCGCAGTTATAGAGAATCTCAGTGCTTTCTCAACGTAGTTTTCAGACTAAAAATACGATTTCTGATGATATCTTGAAACTAATAAAGCTACAAGCATGCGGTTTGAACTGAAATGTAGGACTAACAGAATTGCAAAGAAAAGGTATTAACACCTTATTCGCTCCAATGCAAACTTTCGCAGTTATAGAAAACCTCAGTGCTTTCTCGTCGTACTTTTCAGACTGAGAATACGATTTTTGATGATATATCCAAAACTAGTAAAGCTACAGGCTTGCGGTTTGAACCTTAATGTATGACTAACAGACTTGCAAAGAAAAGGTTATAACAATTTAATCGCTACAATGCAAACTTTCGCAGTTAGAGAATCTCAGTGCTTTCTCATAGTACTTTTTAGACTGCGAATAAGATTTTTGATTATATCTCTGAAACTAATAAAGCTACAGGCTTGAGGTTTAAACTAAAATGTAGTACTAACAGACTTGCATAGAAAAGTCTATTACACATTAATCGCTCCAATGGAAACTTACGCAGTTATAGAAAACCTCAGTGCTTTCTCTACGTACTTTTCAGACTGTGAATACGATTTTTGATAATATCTCCGAAACTAATAAAGCTACAGACTTGCGATTTAAACTTAAATTTAGGACTTACAGACTTGCAAAGAAAAATTAATTACACCTTAATCGCTCCAATGCAAACTTTCGCAGTTATTGGAAATCACAGTGCTTTCTCATCGTACTTTTCAGACTGTGTATACGATTTTTGATGATTTCTCTGAAACTATAAAAGCTACAGGTTTGCGGTTTGAACTAAAATGTAGGACTAACAGACTTGCAAAGAAAAGAACATTACACCTTAATCGCTCTAATGCAAACTTTTGCAGTTATTGGAAATCTCAGTGCTTTCTCAACGTAATTTTCAGACTAAGAATACGATTTTTAAAGATATCTTTGAAACTAATAAAGCTACAGGCATGCGGTTTGAACTGAAATGTAAAACTAACAGACTTGCAATGAAAAGGTTATTACAACTTAATCGCTCCAATGCAAACTTTCGCAGTTATAGAAAACCTCAGTGCTTTCTCGTCGTACTTTTCAGACTGTGAATACGAATTTTGATGATATCTCCGAAAATAGTAAAGCTACAGGCTTGCGGTTTGAACTAAAATGTAGGACTAACAGACTTGCAAAGAAAAGGTTATTACACCTTAATCGCTCCAATGCAAACTTTCGCGGTTATAGAGAATCTCAGTGCTTTCTCATCGTACTTTTTAGACTGTGAATACGATTTTTGATGATATCTCTGAAACTAAAAAAGCTACAGGTTTGCGGATTGAACTAAAATGTAGGACTGCCAGACTTCCAAAGAAAAGGGTTTTTACACCTTAATCGCTACAATGCAAACTTTCGCAGTTATAGAGAATCTCAGTGCTTTCTCATCGTACTTTTAGACTGCGAATAAGATTTTTGATGATATCATCGAAACTTATAAAGCTACAGGCTTGCGGTTTGAACTAAAATGTAGGACTAAGAGAATTGCAAAGAAAAGGTTATTACACCTTAATCGCTTCAATGCAAACTTTCGCAGTTATAGAGAATCTCAGTGCTTTCTCAACTTAGTTTTCAGACTAAAAATACGATTTCTGATGATATCTTGAAACTAATAAAGCTACAGGCATGCGGTTTGAACTGAAATGTAGGACTAACAGAATTGCAAAGAAAAGGTAATAACACCTTATTCGCTCCAATGCAAACTTTCGCAGTTATAGAAAACCTCAGTGCTTTCTCGTCGTACTTTTCAGACTGTGAATACGATTTTTGATGATATATCCAAAACTAGTAAAGCTACAGGCTTGCGGTTTGAACCTTAATGTATGACTAACAGACTTGCAAAGAAAAGGTTATAACAATTTAATCGCTACAATGCAAACTTTCGCAGTTAGAGAATCTCAGTGCTTTCTCATAGTACTTTTTAGACTGCGAATAAGATTTTTGATTATATCTCTGAAACTAATAAAGCTACAGGCTTGAGGTTTAAACTAAAATGTAGTACTAACAGACTTGCATAGAAAAGTCTATTACACATTAATCGCTCCAATGGAAACTTACGCAGTTATAGAAAACCTCAGTGCTTTCTCTACGTACTTTTCAGACTGTGAATACGATTTTTGATAATATCTCCGAAACTAATAAAGCTACAGACATGCGATTTAAACTTAAATTTAGGACTTACAGACTTGCAAAGAAAAATTAATTACACCTTAATCGCTCCAATGCAAACTTTCGCAGTTATTGGAAATCACAGTGCTTTCTCATCGTACTTTTCAGACTGTGTATACGATTTTTGATGATTTCTCTGAAACTATAAAAGCTACAGGTTTGCGGTTTGAACTAAAATGTAGGACTAACAGACTTGCAAAGAAAAGAACATTACACCTTAATCGCTCTAATGCAAACTTTTGCAGTTATTGGAAATCTCAGTGCTTTCTCAACGTAATTTTCAGACTAAGAATACGATTTTTAAAGATATCTTTGAAACTAATAAAGCTACAGGCATGCGGTTTGAACTGAAATGTAAAACTAACAGACTTGCAATGAAAAGGTTATTACAACTTAATCGCTCCAATGCAAACTTTCGCAGTTATAGAAAACCTCAGTGCTTTCTTGTCGTACTTTTCAGACTGTGAATACGAATTTTGATGATATCTCCGAAAATAGTAAAGCTACAGGCTTGCGGTTTGAACTTAAATGTAGGACTATTAGACTTGCAAAGAAAAGGTTATAACACCTTAATCGCTACAATGCAAACTTTCGCAGTTATAGAGAATCTCAGTGCTTTCTCATAGTACTTTTTAGACTGCGAATAAGATTTTTGATGATATCTCCGAAACTAATAAAGCTACAGGCTTGCGGTTTGAACTAAAATGTAGGACTAACAGACTTGCAAAGAAAAAGGTTATTACACCTTAATCGCTCCAATGCAAACTTTCGCAGTTCTAGAAAATCTCAGTGCTTTCTGATCGTACTTTTCAGACTGTGGATACGAATTTTGATAATATCTCCGAAACTAATAAAGCTACAGGCTTGTGGTTTTAACTATAATGTAGGACTAACAGGCTTGCAAAGAAAAGGTTATTACACGTTAATCGCTCCAATGCAAACTTTCGCGGCTATAGTGAATCTCAGTGCTTTCTCATCGTACTTTTCAGACTGTGAATACGATTTTTGATGATATCTCCGAAACTAATAAAGCTACAGACTTGCGATTTGAACTTAAATTTAGGACCTTCAGACTTGCAAAGAAAAGTTAATTACACCTTAATTGCTCCAATGCAAATTTTCGCAGTTATTGGAAATCACAGTGCTTTCTCATCGTACTTTTCAGACTGTGAATACGATTTTTGATGATATCTCTGAAACTAAAAAAGCTACAGGTTTGCGGATTGAACTAAAATGTAGGACTAACAGACTTCCAAAGAAAAGGGTTTTTACACCTTAATCGCTACAATGCAAACTTTTGCAGTTATAGAGAATCTCAGTGCTTTCTCATCGTACTTTTTAGACTGCGAATAAGATTTTTGATGGTATTATTGAAACTTATAAAGCTACAGGCTTGCGGTTTGAACTAAAATGTAGGACTAAGAGAATTGCAAAGAAAAGGTTATTACACCTTAATCGCTTCAATGCAAACTTTCGCAGTTATAGAGAATCTCAGTGCTTTCTCAACGTAGTTTTCAGACTAAGAATACGATTTCTGATGATATCTTTGAAACTAATAAAGCTACAGGCATGCGGTTTGAACTGAAATGTAGGACTAACAGAATTGCAAAGAAAATGTAATAACACCTTATTCGCTCCAATGCAAACTTTCGCAGTTATAGAAAACCTCAGTGCTTTCTCGTCGTACTTTTCAGACTGTGAATACGATTTTTGATAATATCTCCGAAACTAATAAAGCTACAGATTTGCGATTTGAACTTAAATTTAGGACTTACAGACTTGCAAAGAAAAATTATTTACACCTTAATCGCTCCAATGCAAACTTTCGCAGTTATTGGAAATCACAGTGCTTTCTCATCGTACTTTTCAGACTGTGAATTCGATTTTTGATGATTTCTCTGAAAATATAAAAGCTACAGGTTTGCGGTTTGAACTAAAATGTAGGACTAACAGACTTGCAAAGAAAAGAACATTACACCTTAATCGCTCTAATGCAAACTTTTGCAGTCATTGGAAATCTCAGTGCTTTCTCAACGTAATTTTCAGACTAAGAATACGATTTTAAAAGATATCTTTGAAACTAATAAAGCTACAGGCATGCGGTTTGAACTGAAATGTAAAACTAACAGACTTGCAATGAAAAGGTTATTACAACTTAATCGCTCCAATGCAAACTTTCGCAGTTATAGAAAACCTCAGTGCTTTCTCGTCGTACTTTTCAGACTGTGAATACGAATTTTGATGATATCTCCGAAAATAGTAAAGCTACAGGCTTGCGGTTTGAACTTAAATGTAGGACTATTAGACTTGCAAAGAAAAGGTTATAACACCTTAATCGCTACAATGCAAACTTTCGCAGTTATAGAGAATCTCAGTGCTTTCTCATAGTACTTTTTAGACTGCGAATAAGATTTTTGATGATATCTCCGAAACTAATAAAGCTACAGGCTTGCGGTTTGAACTAAAATGTAGGACTAACAGACTTGCAAAGAAAAAGGTTATTACACCTTAATCGCTCCAATGCAAACTTTCGCAGTTCTAGAAAATCTCAGTGCTTTCTGATCGTACTTTTCAGACTGTGAATACGAATTTTAATAATATCTCCGAAACTAATAAAGATACAGGCTTGTGGTTTTAACTATAATGTAGGACTTACAGGCTTGCAAAGAAAAGGTTATTACACCTTAATCGCTCCAATGCAAACTTTCGCGGTTATAGAGAATCTCAGTGCTTTCTCATCGTACTTTTTAGACTGTGAATACGATTTTTGATGATATCTCTGAAACTAAAAAAGCTACAGGTTTGCGGATTGAACTAAAATGTAGGACTGCCAGACTTCCAAAGAAAAGGGTTTTTACACCTTAATCGCTACAATGCAAACTTTCGCAGTTATAGAGAATCTCAGTGCTTTCTCATCGTACTTTTAGACAGCGAATAAGATTTTTGATGATATCATCGAAACTTATAAAGCTACAGGCTTGCGGTTTGAACTAAAATGTAGTACTAACAGACTTGCATAGAAAAGTCTATTACACCTTAATCGCTCCAATGGAAACTTACGCAGTTATAGAAAACCTCAGTGCTTTCTCATCGTACTTTTCAGACCGTGAATACGATTGTTGATGATATCTTCGAAACTAATAAAGCTACAGGCTTGCGGTTTGAACTAAAATGTAGGACTAACAGACTTGCAAAGAAAAAGGTTATTACACCTTATTCGCTGCAATGCAAACTTTCGCAATTCTAGAAAATCTCAGTGCTTTCTGATCGTACTTTTCAGACTGTGGATACGAATTTTGATGATATCTCCGAAACTAATAAAGCTACAGGCTTGCGGTTTGAACTAAAATATAGGACTAACAGACTTGCAAAGAAAAGGTAATTACACCTTAATCGCTCAAATGACAACTTTCGCAGTTAGAGAGAATCTCAGTGCTTTCTCAACGTAGTTTTCAGACTAAGAATACGATTTTTGATGATATTTTTGAAACTAATAAAGCTACAGGCATGCGGTTTGAACAAAAATGTAGGACTAACAGACTTGCAAAGAAAAGTTTATTACACCTTAATCGCTCCAATGCAAACTTTCGCAGTTATAGAGAATCTCAGTGCTTTCTCGTCGTACTTTTTAGACTGTGAATACGAATTTTGATGATATCTCGGAAACTAATAAAGCTACAGGCTTGCGGTTTGAACTTAAATTTAGGACTAACAGACTTGCAAAGAAAAGTTTATTACACCTTAATCGCTCCAATGCAAACTTTCGCAGTTATAGAGAATCTCAGTGCTTTCTCGTCGTACTTTTTAGACTGCGAATAAGATTTTTGATGATATCTCCGAAACTAGTAAAGCTACAGGCTTGCGTTTTGAACTAAAATGTAGTACTAACAGACTTGCAAAGAAAAGGTTATTACACCTTAATCGCTCCAATGCAAACTTTCGCAGTTCTAGAAAATCTCAGTGCTTTCTCATCGTACATTTCAGACCGTGAATACGATTGTTGATGATATCTCCGAAACTAATAAAGCTACAGGCTTGCGGTTTGAACTAAAATGTAGGACCAACAGACTTGCAAAGAAAAAGGTTATTACACCTTAATCGCTGCAATGCAAACTTTCGCAGTTCTAGAAAATCTCAGTGCTTTCTGATCGTACTTTTTAGACTGTGAATACGAATTTTGATGATATCTCCGAAACTAATAAAGCTACAGGCTTGCGGTTTGAACTAAAATGTAGGACTAACAGACTTGCAAAGAAAAAGTTATTACACCCTAATCGCTCCAATGCAAACTTTTGCAGTTATAGAGAATCTCAGTGCTTTCTGATTGTACTTTTCAGACTGTGGATACGAATTTTGATGATATCTCCGAAACCAATAAAGCTACAGGCTTGTGGTTTTAACTATAATGTAGGACTTACAGGCTTGCAAAGAAAAGGTTATTACACCTTAATCGCTCCAATGCAAACTTTCGCGGTTATAGAGAATCTCAGTGCTTTCTCGTCGTACTTTTTAGACTGCGAATAAGATTTTTGATGATATCTCCGAAACTAATAAAGCTACAGGCTTGCGGTTTGAACTAAAATGTAGGACTAACAGACTTGCAGAGAAAAGGTTGGGACACCTTAATCGCTCCAATGCAAACTTTCGCAGTTATAGAGAATCTCAGTGCTTTATCATCGTACTTTTCAGACTGTGAATACGATTTTTGATGATATCTCCGAAACTAATAAAGCTACAGACTTGCGATTTGAACTTAAATTTAGGACTTACAGACTTGCAAAGAAAAGTTTATTACACCTTAATCGCTCCAATGCAAATTTTCGCAGTTATTGGAAATCACAGTGCTTTCTCATCGTACTTTTCAGACTGTGAATACGATTTTTTATGATATCTCTGAAACTAAAAAAGCTACAGGTTTGCGGATTGAACTAAAATGTAGGACTGCCAGACTTCCAAAGAAAAGGGTTTTTACACCTTAATCGCTACAATGCAAACTTTCGCAGTTATAGAGAATCTCAGTGCTTTCTCATCGTACTTTTTAGACTGCGAATAAGATTTTTGAAGATATCATCGAAACTTATAAAGCTACAGGCTTGCGGTTTGAACTAAAATGTAGGACTAAGAGACTTGCAAAGAAAATGTTATTACACCTTAATCGCTTCAATGCAAATTTTCGCAGTTATAGAGAATCTCAGTGCTTTCTCAACGTAGTTTTCAGACTAAGAATACGATTTCTGATGATATTTTTGAAACGGGAGAACAGAACTGAACCGACTCGGAAGTTAACCGACTCGGAAATGAACCGACTCGGAAATGAATCGACTCGGAAAAGAACCGACTGTTTCAAAGTGGAGGGGATGCAGTATGCAGGAGTGGGGGTACTCTTAAAATTACTTAAGTCTGGCAACACTGCAATTATAAAAAAAAAGGTTTTGGAATTGAACCGACTTGAAGTTTTTTTAATTTGGAAATTACTTTGCTTATTATTTTCTTGCATTTAAGCACAGGAAATGAATCGACTCGGAAATGAATCGACTAGGAACTGAACCGACTCTAAAATTTTATTATTTTTAATAATTTGAAATGAACCGACTCGGATCTGGACCGACTCGGAAGTGAACCGACTCTTATATTTTTATTTTTTCTCATGAGAATTGAATCGACTCGGAAGTGAACCGACTAGTATATTTATATTTTTTACTAAGTGGGAAATGAATCGACTCAGAATTGAACCGACCTTTTAAATTACATTTATTTTATTAGAATTGAATTGACTCGGAAGTGAACCGACTAGTATATTTATAATTTTTACTGAGTGGGAAATGAATCGACTCGGAATTGAGCCGACCTTTAAAATTACATTTATTTTATGAGAATTGAATCGACTCGGAAGTGAACCGACTAGTATATTTATATTTTTTACTGAGTGGGAAATGAATCGACTCGGAATTGAACCGACCTTTAAAATTACATTTATTTTATGAGAATTGAATCGACTCGGAAATTAACTGACTAATATATTTTTATTATTTACTTGGTGGGAAATGAATCGACTCGGAATTGAACCGACCTGTAAAAATTGTATTTATTTTATGATAATTGAATCGACTCTCATAATTTTTAATTATACCTATTTTATGAGAATTGAATCGATTTGGAAGTGTACCAACTCATATATTTTTATTTCATTTCAAAATAATTAAATTGACTTGGAAGTATAAACTGACTAATATAATAAAATATTAGCTCTACTTAATAAATAGTAATGACCGTTGTCGCTGTTCGATATTATGATTTGCCCAGATTAATTAACGTTCGATTTCAAAAAAAATACTGCTTATGATAAATTTTCAATAGTATAAAATAATATGTTAACAGTGTATTAATTTATGCTAATATATGATAAGGTTTTTGAACTGTTTAAATATGGAAATATATAAATAAGAAAGAAACAAGCATGATATCTATATTATATTAAATTTTATTTATTTTGCACTGATTTTTAAATTATTATGATTATTTATTGTTACTTATGCCGGTACATTAGCGAAGGAGTTGTAACAAATCACACAAAGAATAAAATATTTTTTGCAATATTAGACACAATTTTTAAAAAAAATACATACTAATTGCATTATATTATTCTCTATTAATAATAAATGAATTATATTTTTAAATTGTAAACATAATACATATTTTTGAATCGTCCGTTGTAGAACTGATATGCATTATATAATATACAAATTGATAAACTGACTTTTTTTTTTTTTTTTTTTCATTCTTCACATTACATAAAGATTAATTCTTTCGTAAAACAGCCTGTTTACAACGTATAAAATTTTGTAAACAAATCCAAAATTTGCGATGAGTGACATTTGTTTTATTGTGAGTATTGTATTCTTATAATATATAAATTTCAAAACATTGTAGCCCATATGAAGAAAAAAAAAGTTTGTAACTCGAGTTCCAATTGAGATAGAAAGTTGCGGTTTTGAAATAAAGTGATGCAAAACGCTCTATAGTACTAAATTTACCTCTAGAAACAAAATTGAAAAAAAAAAATATTTCGAAAAAAATTGTGTTTTCCAGATTCTGAAAACGATTTTTGATGATATCTCAGAAACTAATGATGCTACAGACTTACGGTTTGAACTAAAATGTATCACTTTGAAATGTCTAACGAAAAGTTTATTACACTTTAGTCGCAAAAAATAAAACTTTCTCTGGTTTTGAGAATTTTCGTATTTTCTTACCGAAGTCTATAGCATTGTAGCCCATATGAAGAAAAAAAAAGTTTGTAACTCGAGTTCCAATTGAGATAGAAAGTTGCGGTTTTGAAATAAAGTGATGCAAAATGCTCTATAGTTTTAAATTCACCTCTAGAAACAAATTTGAGAAAAATAATTTTTCCAAAAAAATTGTGTTTTTCAGTTTCTGAAAACGATTTTTGATGATATCTCAGAAACTAATAATGCTACAGACTTACGGTTTGTACTGAAATGTATCACTTTGAAATGTCTTATGAAAAGTTTATAACACTTTAGTCGCAAAAACTAAAACTTTCTCAGTTTTTGAGAATTTTCGAATTTTCTTACCGAAGTTTATAGCATTGTAGCCCATATGAAGAAAAAAAAAGTTTGTAACTCGAGTTCCAATTGAGATAGAAAGTTGTGGTTTTGAAATAAAGTGATGCAAAACGCTCTATAGTACTAAATTTACCTCTAGAATCAAAATTGAGAAAAAAAAATTTTCGAAAAAAATTGTGTTTTTCAGATTCTGAAAACGATTTTTGATAATATCTCAGAATTAATTAATGCTACAGACTTACGGTTTGAACTGAAATGTATCACTTTGAAATGTCTAACGAAAAGTTTATTACACTTTAGTCGCAAAAACTAAAACTTTCTTATTATTTGAGAATTTTTGAATTTTCTTACCGAAGTCTATAGCATTGTAGCCCATATGAAGAAAAAAAAAGTTTGTAACTCAAATTCCAATTGAGATAGAAAGTTGCGGTTTTGAAATAAAGTGATGCAAAACGCTCTATAGTACTAAATTTACCTCTAGAAACAAAATTGAGAAAAAATTTTTTTCGAAAAAAATTGTGTTTTTCAGATTCTTAAAACGATTTTTGATGATATCTCAGAATTTAATAATGCTACAGACTTACGGTTTGAACTGAAATGTATCACTTTGAAATGTCTAACGAAAAGTTTATTACACTTTAGACGCAAAAACTAAAACTTTCTTAGTATTTGAGAATTTTTGAATTTTCTTACCGAAGTCTATAGCATTGTAGCCCGTATGAAGAAAAAAAAAGTTTGTAACTCGAGTTCTAATTGAGATGTAAAGTTGTGGTTTTGAAATAAAGTGATGCAAAACGCTCTATAGTACTAAATTAACCTCTCGAAACAAAATTGAGAAAAAAAAATTTTCGAAAAAAATTGTGTTTTTCAGATTCTGAAAACGATTTTTGATGATATTTTAGAAACTAATAATGCAACAGACTTACGGTTTGAACTGAAATGTATCACTTTGAAATGTCTTATGAAAAGTTTATTACACTTAAGTCGCAAAAAATAAAACTTTCTCAGTTTTTGAGAATTTTCGTATTTTCTTACCGAAGTCTATAGCATTGTAGCCCATATGAAGAAAAAAAAAGTTTGTAACTCGAGTTCCAATTGAGATAGAAAGTTGTGGTTTTGAAATAAAGTGATGCAAAACGCTCCATAGTTTTAAATTCACCTCTAGAAACAAATTTGAGAAAAATAATTTTTCCAAAAAAATTGTGTTTTTCAGTTTCTGAAAACGATTTTTGATGATATCTCAGAAACTAATAATGCTACAGACTTACGATTTGAACTGAAATGTATCACTTTGAAATGTCTTATAAAAAGTTTATAACACTTTAGTCGCAAAAACTAAAACTTTCTTAGTATTTGAGAATTTTCGAATTTTCTTACCGAAGTGTTATAGCATTGTAGCCCATATGAAGAAAAAAAAAGTTTGTAACTCGAGTTCTAATTGAGATGTAAAGTTGTGGTTTTAAAATAAAGTGATGCAAAACGCTCTATAGTACTAAATTCACCTCTAAAAACAAAATTGAGAAAAAAAAAATTTCGAAAAAAATTGTGTTTTTCAGATTCTGAAAACGATTTTTGATGATATCTCAGCAGACTTGGCCAGCGCTCTTTTAAAATGAGCGCGCTCACGCTCATCGCTCACGCTCACGTAAATGAGCGCGCTCACGCTTTCGCTCGTGATTTTGCAAATGAGCGCGCTCACGCTCACGCTCATGAATTTTTTGAGCGCGCTCTTTTCGCTCATATTTATATATTTCCCATTGGTGCATTTTATTCTTGAAGGCTTTTAATTTATACGTATATTGATTTTTATACAGAAGAGGACGAGGTAGAACGTTTATACATAATATTATTATTATTCATTAAGTATGCAAGAAAAATAATAATTACAAAAAATAGCTAATTTTACACACAAAATTGCCTTAAACTACGTTTGTTCTATGCAGAGCAATGTTATTCATTACTCAAGAAGAGCATCGAAAAGCATTCAGAATGACGTAAGTTTAACACTTAACGTCGCAAAAATAATAATAAATATATTTTTTAGTCAGTGCCTAAACATGAATTTTCATGCTGGTCACTATTTGATTTAAACTGAGTAACCCCCCCTCCCCCCGTGAGCCTCTTTTAATCCCAGTACTTTTTTTTTTTTTTTTTTTTTTTTTTTTTTTTTTTTTTTTTTTGCAGAATTTTGAATATTGCTATTGATGTCTATGGCTATAATTACTGTTGGTTTAATCACCATTCTGTGACAAAAAAAGTGTCATCTGGCACTAACAAAAGATCTTCAGATACTTGTGTCCAATACCCGCAAAATGGTTAGGTGTCGCGACTTGCAGTTGAACGTGAAAGGGGGGAAGTGAGCATGCACTTGAACTATACAATCATTCCTGTATTTTCTCTATTCATTGAAAAATGTTTTCTACTATATATTTTTGTTTTGTTATCATGCTATTAACTCTTTATTTCAAATGTAATATCTAGAAAAAGAATAAAAATAAAGAAAGCCTTTTATTAAAATAGTAGAAATGAGTACAAATTTCAAAGTAAAAAGGTAAAAAGGAGAAAAAAGTGAGCGGGTGAGTAAATAAAGAGCGAGTTCGCTCAACTCATTTAAAATGAGCGCGCTCACGCTCATGCTCATATTTACAAAAATGAGCGCGCTCACGCTCAACTCATAAAAAATGAGCGCGCTCACGTGAGCGTCGCTCAAACAAGTCGCTCATGGCAAAGTCTGTATCTCAGAAACTAATAATGCTACAGACTTACGGTATGAACTGAAATGTATCACTTTGAAATGTCTTATGAAAAGTTTATAACACTTTAGTCGCAAAAATAAAACTTTCTCAGTTTTTGAGAATTTTCGAATTTTCTTACCGAAGTTTATAGCATTGTAGCCCATATGAAGAAAAAAAAAGTTTGTAACTCGAGTTCCAATTGAGATAGAAAGTTGGGGTTTTGAAATAAAGTGATGCAAAACGCTCTATAGTACTAAATTTACCTCTAGAATCAAAATTGAGAAAAAAAAATTTTCGAAAAAAATTGTGTTTTTCAGATTCTGAAAACGATTTTTGATGATATCTCAGAATTTAATAATGCTACAGACTTACGGTTTGAACTGAAATGTATCACTTTGAAATGTCTAACGAAAAGTTTATTACACTTTAGTCGCAAAAACTAAAACTTTCTTATTATTTGAGAATTTTTGAATTTTCTTACCGAAGTCTAGCATTGTAGCCCATATGAAGAAAAAAAAAGTTTGTAACTCGAGTTCTAATTGAAATGTAAAGTGGTGGTTTTGAAATAAAGTGATGCAAAACGCTCTATAGTACTAAATTCACCTCTAGAAACAAAATTGAGAAAAAAAATTTTTCGAAAAAAATTGTGTTTTTCAGATTCTGAAAACGATTTTTGATGATATCTCAGAAACTAATAATGCAACAGACTTACGGTTTGAACTGAAATGTATCACTTTGAAATGTCTTATGAAAAGTTTATTACACTTAAGTCGCAAAAAATAAAACTTTCTCAGTTTTTGAGAATTTTCGTATTTTCTTACTGAAGTCTATAGCATTGTAGCCCATATGAAGAAAAAAAAAGTTTGTAACTCAAATTCCAATTGAGATAGAAAGTTGCGGTTTTGAAATAAAGTGATGCAAAACGCTCTATAGTACTAAATTTACCTCTAGAAACAAAATTGAGAAAAAAATTTTTTCGAAAAAAATTGTGTTTTTCAGATTCTTAAAACGATTTTTGATGATATCTCAGAATTTAATAATGCTACAGACTTACGGTTTGAACTGAAATGTATCACTTTGAAATGTCTTATGAAAAGTTTATTACACTTAAGTCGCAAAAAATAAAACTTTCTCAGTTTTTGAGAATTTTCGTATTTTCTTACCGAAGTCTATAGCATTGTAGCCCATATGAAGAAAAAAAAAGTTTGTAACTCAAATTCCAATTGAGATAGAAAGTTGCGGTTTTGAAATAAAGTGATGCAAAACGCTCTATAGTACTAAATTAACCTCTCGAAACAAAATTGAGAAAAAAAAATTTTCGAAAAAAATTGTGTTTTTCAGATTCTGAAAACGATTTTTGATAATATTTTAGAAACTAATAATGCAACAGACTTACGGTTTGAACTGAAATGTATCACTTTGAAATGTCTTATGAAAAGTTTATTACACTTAAGTCGCAAAAAATAAAACTTTCTCAGTTTTTGAGAATTTTCGTATTTTCTTACCGAAGTCTATAGCATTGTAGCCCATATGAAGAAAAAAAAAGTTTGTAACTCGAGTTCCAATTGAGATAGAAAGTTGTGGTTTTGAAATAAAGTGATGCAAAACGCTCCATAGTTTTAAATTCACCTCTAGAAACAAATTTGAGAAAAATAATTTTTCCAAAAAAATTGTGTTTTTCAGTTTCTGAAAACGATTTTTGATGATATCTCAGAAACAAATAATGCTACAGACTTACGTTTTGAACTGAAATGTATCACTTTGAAATGTCTTATAAAAAGTTTATAACACTTTAGTCGCAAAAACTAAAACTTTCTTAGTATTTGAGAATTTTCGAATTTTCTTACCGAAGTGTTATAGCATTGTAGCCCATATGAAGAAAAAAAAAGTTTGTAACTCGAGTTCCAATTGAGATAGAAAGTTGGGGTTTTGAAATAAAGTGATGCAAAACGCTCTATAGTACTAAATTTACCTCTAGAATCAAAATTGAGAAAAAAAAATTTTCGAAAAAAATTGTGTTTTTCAGATTCTGAAAACGATTTTTGATGATATCTCAGAATTTAATAATGCTACAGACTTACGGTTTGAACTGAAATGTATCACTTTGAAATGTCTAACGAAAAGTTTATTACACTTTAGTCGCAAAAACTAAAACTTTCTTATTATTTGAGAATTTTTGAATTTTCTTACCGAAGTCTAGCATTGTAGCCCATATGAAGAAAAAAAAAGTTTGTAACTCGAGTTCTAATTGAAATGTAAAGTTGTGGTTTTGAAATAAAGTGATGCAAAACGCTCTATAGTACTAAATTCACCTCTAGAAACAAAATTGAGAAAAAAAAATTTTCGAAAAAAATTGTGTTTTTCAGATTCTGAAAACGATTTTTGATGATATTTTAGAAACTAAAAATGCAACAGACTTACGGTTTGAACTGAAATGTATCACTTTGAAATGTCTTATGAAAAGTTTATTACACTTAAGTCGCAAAAAATAAAACTTTCTCAGTTTTTGAGAATTTTCGTATTTTCTTACCGAAGTCTATAGCATTGTAGCCCATATGAAGAAAAAAAAAGTTTGTAACTCGAGTTCCAATTGAGATAGAAAGTTGTGGTTTTGAAATAAAGTGATGCAAAACGCTCCATAGTTTTAAATTCACCTCTAGAAACAAATTTGAGAAAAATAATTTTTCCAAAAAAATTGTGTTTTTCAGTTTCTGAAAACGATTTTTGATGATATCTCAGAAACTAATAATGCTACAGACTTACGGTTTGAACTGAAATGTATCACTTTGAAATGTCTTATAAAAAGTAAATAACACTTTAGTCGCAAAAACTAAAACTTTCTTAGTATTTGAGAATTTTCGAATTTTCTTACCGAAGTGTTATAGCATTGTAGCCCATATGAAGAAAAAAAAAGTTTGTAACTCGAGTTCTAATTGAGATGTAAAGTTGTGGTTTTAAAATAAAGTGATGCAAAACGCTCTATAGTACTAAATTCACCTCTAAAAACAAAATTGAGAAAAAAATTTTTCGAAAAAAATTGTGTTTTTCAGTTTCTGAAAACGATTTTTGATGATATCTCAGAAACTAATAATGCTACAGACTTACGGTTTGAACTGAAATGTATCACTTTGAAATGTCTTATAAAAAGTTTATAACACTTTAGTCGCAAAAACTAAAACTTTCTTAGTATTTGAGAATTTTCGAATTTTCTTACCGAAGTGTTATAGCATTGTAGCCCATATGAAGAAAAAAAAAGTTTGTAACTCGAGTTCTAATTGAGATGTAAAGTTGTGGTTTTAAAATAAAGTGGTGCAAAATGCTCTATAGTTTTATATTCACCTCTAGAAACAAATTTGAGAAAAAAAATTTTCGAAAAAAATTGTGTTTTTCAGATTCTGAAAACGATTTTTGATGATATCTCAGAAACTAATAATGCTAGAGACTTACGGTTTGAACTGAAATGTATCACTTTGAAATGTCTTATGAAAAGTTTACAACACTTTAGTCGCAAAAACTAAAACTTTCTCAGTTTTTGAGAATTTTCGTATTTTCTTACCGATGTCTATAGCATTGTAGCCCATATGAAGAAAAAAAAGTTTGTAACTCGAGTTCCAATTGAGATAGAAAGTTGCGGTTTTGAAATAAAGTGATGCAAAACGCTCTATAGTACTAAATTTACCTCTAGAAACAAAATTGAGAAAAATAATATTTCGAAAAAAATTGTGTTTTTCAGATTCTGAAAACGATTTTTGATGATATCTCAGAAACTAATAATGCTACAGACTTACGGTTTGTACTGAAATGTATCACTTTGAAATGTCTTATGAAAAGTTTATAACACTTTAGTCGCAAAAACTAAAACTTTCTCAGTTTTTGAGAATTTTCGAATTTTCTTACCGATGTCTATAGCATTGTAGCCCATATGAAGAAAAAAAAGTTTGTAACTCGAGTTTTAATTGAGATGGAAAGTTGTGGTTTTGAAAAAAAGTGATGCAAAACGCTCTATAGTACTAAATTCACCTCTAGAAACAAAATTGAGAAAAAAATTTTTTCGAAAAAAATTGTGTTTTTCAGATTCTGAAAACGATTTTTGATGATATCTCAGAAACTAATAATGCTACAGGTTTACGGTTTGAACTGAAATGTATCACTTTGAAATGTCTAACGAAAAGTTTATTACACTTTAGTCGCAAAAACTAAAACTTTCTTATTATTTGAGAATTTTTGAATTTTCTTACCGAAGTCTAGCATTGTAGCCCATATGAAGAAAAAAAAAGTTTGTAACTCGAGTTCTAATTGAAATGTAAAGTTGTGGTTGTGAAATAAAGTGATGCAAAACGCTCTATAGTACTAAATTCACCTCTAGAAACAAAATTGAGAAAAAAAAATTTTCGAAAAAAATTGTGTTTTTCAGATTCTGAAAACGATTTTTGATGATATCTCAGAAACTAATAATGCTACAGACTTACGGTTTGAACTGAAATGTATCACTTTGAAATGTCTTATAAAAAGTTTATAACACTTTAGTCGCAAAAACTAAAACTTTCTTAGTATTTGAGAATTTTCGAATTTTCTTACCGAAGTGTTATAGCATTGTAGCCCATATGAAGAAAAAAAAAGTTTGTAACTCGAGTTCTAATTGAGATGTAAAGTTGTGGTTTTAAAATAAAGTGATGCAAAACGCTCTATAGTACTAAATTTACCTCTAAAAACAAAATTGAGAAAAAAAAATTTCGAAAAAAATTGTGTTTTTCAGATTCTGAAAACGATTTTTGATGATATCTCAGAAACTAATAATGCTACAGACTTACGGTATGAACTGAAATGTATCACTTTGAAATGTCTTATGAAAAGTTTATAACACTTTAGTCGCAAAAACTAAAACTTTCTCCGTTTTTGAGAATTTTCGAATTTTCTTACCGAAGTTTATAGCATTGTAGCCTATATGAAGAAAAAAAAAGTTTGTAACTTGAGTTCTAATTGAGATGTTAAGTTGCGGTTTTGAAATAAAGTGGTGCAAAATGCTCTATAGTTTTATATTCACCTCTAGAAACAAATTTGAGAAAAAAATTTTTCGAAAAAAATTGTGTTTTTCAGATTCTGAAAACGATTTTTGATGATATCTCAGAAACTAATAATGCTAGAGACTTACGGTTTGAACTGAAATGTATCACTTTGAAATGTCTTATGAAAAGTTTATAACACTTAAGTCGCAAAAACTAAAACTTTCTCAGTTTTTGAGAATTTTCGTATTTTCTTACCGATGTCTATAGCATTGTAGCCCATATGAAGAAAAAAAAGTTTGTAACTCGAGTTCCAATTGAGATAGAAAGTTGCGGTTTTGAAATAAAGTGATGCAAAACGCTCTATAGTACTAAATTTACCTCTAGAAACAAAATTGAGAAAAATAATATTTCGAAAAAAATTGTGTTTTTCAGATTCTGAAAACGATTTTTGATGATATCTCAGAAACTAATAATGCTACAGACTTACGGTTTGAACTGAAATGTATCACTTTGAAATGTCTAACGAAAAGTTTATTACACTTTAGTCGCAAAAAATAAAACTTTCTCTGTTTTTGAGAATTTTCGTATTTTCTTACCGAAGTCTATAGCATTGTAGCCCATATGAAGAAAAAAAAAGTTTGTAACTCGAGTTCCAATTAAGATAGAAAGTTGCGGTTTTGAAATAAAGTGATGCAAAACGCTCTATAGTTTTAAATTCACCTCTAGAAACAAATTTGAGAAAAATAATTTTTCCAAAAAAATTGTGTTTTTCAGTTTCTGAAAACGATTTTTGAGGATATCTCAGAAACTAATAATGCTACAGACTTACGGTTTGTACTGAAATGTATCACTTTGAAATGTCTTATGAAAAGTTTATAACACTTTAGTCGCAAAAACTAAAACTTTCTCAGTTTTTGAGAATTTTCGAATTTGCTTACCGATGTCTATAGCATTGTAGCCCATATGAAGAAAAAAAAGTTTGTAACTCGAGTTTTAATTGAGATGGAAAGTTGTGGTTTTGAAATAAAGTGATGCAAAACGCTCTATAGTACTAAATTTACCTCTAGAAACAAAATTGAGAAAAATAATATTTCGAAAAACATTGTGTTTTTCAGATTCTGAAAACGATTTTTGATGATATCTCAGAAACTAATAATGCTACAGACTTACGAATTGAACTGAAATGTATCACTTTGAAATGTCTAACGAAAAGTTTATTACACTTAAGTCGCAAAAAATAAAACTTTCTCAGTTTTTGAGAATTTTCGTATTTTCTTACCGAAGTCTATAGCATTGTAGCCCATATGAAGAAAAAAAAGTTTGTAACTCGAGTTCCAATTGAGATAGAAAGTTGCGGTTTTGAAATAAAGTGATGCAAAACGCTCTATAGTTTTAAATTCACCTCTAGAAACAAATTTGAGAAAAATAATTTTTCCAAAAAAAATTGTGTTTTTCAGTTTCTGAAAACGATTTTTGATGATATCTCAGAAACTAATAATGCTACAGACTTACGTTTTGAACTGAAATGTATCACTTTAAAATGTCTTATGAAAAGTTTATAACACTTTAGTCGCAAAAACTAAAACTTTCTCCGTTTTTGAGAATTTTCGAATTTTCTTACCGAAGTTTATAGCATTGTAGCCTATATGAAGAAAAAAAAAGTTTGTAACTTGAGTTCTAATTGAGATGTTAAGTTGCGGTTTTGAAATAAAGTGGTGCAAAATGCTCTATAGTTTTATATTCACCTCTAGAAACAAATTTGAGAAAAAAAATTTTCGAAAAAAATTGTGTTTTTCAGATTCTGAAAACGATTTTTGATGATATCTCAGAAACTAATAATGCTAGAGACTTACGGTTTGAACTGAAATGTATCACTTTGAAATGTCTTATGAAAAGTTTATAACACTTTAGTCGCAAAAACTAAAACTTTCTCAGATTTTGAGAATTTTCGTATTTTCTTACCGATGTCTATAGCATTGTAGCCCATATGAAGAAAAAAAAGTTTGTAACTCGAGTTCCAATTGAGATAGAAAGTTGCGGTTTTGAAATAAAGTGATGCAAAACGCTCTATAGTACTAAATTTACCTCTAGAAACAAAATTGAGAAAAATAATATTTCGAAAAAAATTGTGTTTTTCAGATTCTGAAAACGATTTTTGATGATATCTCAGAAACTAATAATGCTACAGACTTACGGTTTGAACTGAAATGTATCACTTTGAAATGTCTAACGAAAAGTTTATTACACTTTAGTCGCAAAAAATAAAACTTTCTCTGTTTTTGAGAATTTTCGTATTTTCTTACCGAAGTCTATAGCATTGTAGCCCATATGAAGAAAAAAAAAGTTTGTAACTCGAGTTCCAATTGAGATAGAAAGTTGCGGTTTTGAAATAAAGTGATGCAAAACGCTCTATAGTTTTAAATTCACCTCTAGAAACAAATTTGAGAAAAATAATTTTTCCAAAAAAATTGTGTTTTTCAGTTTCTGAAAACGATTTTTGATGATATCTCAGAAACTAATAATGCTACAGACTTACGGTTTGAACTGAAATGTATCACTTTAAAATGTCTTATGAAAAGTTTATAACACTTTAGTCGCAAAAACTAAAACTTTCTCAGTTTTTGAGAATTTTCGAATTTTCTTACCGATGTCTATAGCATTGTAGCCAATATGAAGAAAAAAAAGTTTGTAACTCGAGTTTTAATTGAGATGGAAAGTTGTGGTTTTGAAAAAAAGTGATGCAAAACGCTCTATAGTACTAAATTCACCTCTAGAAACAAAATTGAGAAAAAATTTTTTTCGAAAAAAATTGTGTTTTTCAGATTCTGAAAACGATTTTTGATAATATCTCAGAAACTAATAATGCTACAGGCTTACGGTTTGAACTGAAATGTATCACTTTGAAATGTCTTATGAAAAGTTTATAACACTTTAGTCGCAAAAACTAAAACTTTCTCAGTTTTTGAGAATTTTCGAATTTTCTTACCGAAGTTTATAGCATTGTAGCCCATTTGAAGAAAAAAAAAGTTTGTAACTCGAGTTCCAATTGAGATAGAAAGTTGCGGTTTTGAAATAAAGTGATGCAAAACGCTCTATAGTACTAAATTTACCTCTAGAATCAAAATTGAGAAAAAAAAAATTTCGAAAAAAATTGTGTTTTTCAGATTCTGAAAACGATTTTTGATGATATCTCAGAATTTATTAATGCTACAGACTTACGGTTTGAACTGAAATGTATCACTTTGAAATGTCTAACGAAAAGTTTATTACACTTTAGTCGCAAAAACTAAAACTTTCTTATTATTTGAGAATTTTTGAATTTTCTTACCGAAGTCTAGCATTGTAGCCCATATGAAGAAAAAAAAAGTTTGTAACTCGAGTTCTAATTGAAATGTAAAGTTGTGGTTTTGAAATAAAGTGATGCAAAACGCTCTATAGTACTAAATTCACCTCTAGAAACAAAATTGAGAAAAAAAAATTTTCGAAAAAAATTGTGTTTTTCAGATTCTGAAAACGATTTTTAATGATATCTCAGAAACTAATAATGCAACAGACTTACGGTTTGAACTGAAATGTATCACTTTGAAATGTCTTATGAAAAGTTTATTACACTTAAGTCGCAAAAAATAATTCTTTCTTAGTTTTTGAGAATTTTCGTATTTTCTTACCGAAGTCTATAGCATTGTAGCCCATATGAAGAAAAAAAAAGTTTGTAACTCAAATTCCAATTTAGATAGAAAGTTGCGGTTTTGAAATAAAGTGATGCAAAACGCTCTATAGTACTAAATTTACCTCTAGAAACAAAATTGAGAAAAAAAATTTTTCGAAAAAAATTGTGTTTTTCAGATTCTTAAAACGATTTTTGATGATATCTCAGAATTTAATAATGCTACAGACTTACGGTTTGAACTGAAATGTATCACTTTGAAATGTCTAACAAAAAGTTTATTACACTTTAGTCGCAAAAACTAAAACTTTCTTAGTATTTGAGAATTTTTGAATTTTCTTACCGAAGTCTATAGCATTGTAGCCCATATGAAGAAAAAAAAAAGTTTGTAACTCGAGTTCCAATTGAGATAGAAAGTTGCAGTTTTAAAATAAAGTGATGCAAAACGCTCTATAGTACTAAATTTACCTCTAGAAACAAAATTGAGAAAAAAAAATTTTCGAAAAAAATTGTTTTTCAGATTCTGAAAACGATTTTTGATGATATCTCAGAAACTAATAATTCTACAGACTTACGGTTTGAACTGAAATGTATCACTTTAAAATGTCTAACGAAAAGTTTATTACCCTTTAGTCGCAAAAATATAAAACTTTCTCAGTTTTTGAGACTTTTCGTATTTTCTTACCGAAGTCTATAGCATTGTAGCCCATATGAAGAAAAAAAAGTTTGTAACTCGAGTTCCAATTGAGATAGAAAGTTGTGGTTTTGAAATAAAGTGATGCAAAACGCTCTATAGTTTTAAATTCACCTCTAGAAACAAATTTGAGAAAAATAATTTTTCTAAAAAAATTGTGTTTTTCAGTTTCTGAAAACGATTTTTGATGATATCTCAGAAACTAATAATGCTACAGACTTACGGTTTGAACTGAAATGTATCACTTTGAAATGTCTTATAAAAAGTTTATAACACTTTAGTCGCAAAAACTAAAACTTTCTTAGTATTTGAGAATTTTCGAATTTTCTTACCGAAGTGTTATAGCATTGTAGCTGATATGAAGAAAAAAAAAGTTTGTAACTCGAGTTCTAATTGAGATGTAAAGTTGTGGTTTTAAAATAAAGTGATGCAAAACGCTCTATAGTACTAAATTCACCTCTAAAAACAAAATTGAGAAAAAAAAATTTCGAAAAAAATTGTGTTTTTCAGATTCTGAAAACGATTTTTGATGATATCTCAGAAACTAATAATGCTACAGACTTACGGTATGAACTGAAATGTATCACTTTAAAATGTCTTATGAAAAGTTTATAACACTTTAGTCGCAAAAACTAAAACTTTCTCCGTTTTTGAGAATTTTCGAATTTTCTTACCGAAGTTTATAGCATTGTAGCTCATATGAAGAAAAAAAAAGTTTGTAACTCGTGTTCCAATTTAGATAGAAAGTTGCGGTTTTGAAATAAAGTGATGCAAAACGCTCTATAGTACTAAATACACCTCTAAAAACAAAATTGAGAAAAAAAAATTTCGAAAAAAATTGTGTTTTTCAGATTCTGAAAACGATTTTTGATGATATCTCAGAAAATAATAATGCTACAGACTTACGGTTTGAACTGAAATGTATCACTTTGAAATGTCTAACGAAAAGTTTTTTACACTTTAGTCGCAAAAAATAAAACTTTCTCCGTTTTTGAGAATTTTCGAATTTTCTTACCGAAGTTTATAGCATTGTAGCCCATATGAAGAAAAAAAAAGTTTGTAACTTGAGTTCTAATTGAGATGTAAAGTTGTGGTTTTGAAATAAAGTGATGCAAAACGCTCTATAGTTTTAAATTCACCTCTAGAAACAAATTTGAGAAAAATAATTTTTCTAAAAAATTGTGTTTTTCAGATTCTGAAAACGATTTTTGATGATATCTCAGAAACTAATAATGCTACAGACTTACGGTTTAAACTTAAATGTATCACTTTGAAATGTCTAACGAAAAGTTTATGACACTTTAGTCGCAAAAAATAAAACTTTCTCAGTTTTTGAGAATTTTCGTATTTTCTTACCGAAGTCTATAGCATTGTAGCCCATATGAAGAAAAAAAATTTTGTAACTCGAGTTCTAATTGAGATAGAAAGTTGCGGTTTTGAAATAAAGTGATGCAAAACGCTCTATAGTACTCAATTTACCTCTAGAAACAAAATTGAGAAAAAAAAAATTTCGAAAAAATTGTGTTTTTCAGATTCTGAAAACGATTTTAGATGATATCTCAGAAACTAATAATGCTACAGACTTACGGTTTGAACTGAAACGTATCACTTTGAAATGTCTAACGAAAAGTTTTTTACACTTTAGTCGCAAAAACTAAAACTTTCTCAGTTTTTGAGATTTTTCGTATTTTCTTACCGATGTCTATAGCATTGTAGCCCATATGAAGAAAAAAAAGTTTGTAACTCGAGTTTTAATTGAGATGGAAAGTTGTGGTTTTGAAATAAAGTGATGCAAAACGCTCTATAGTACTAAATTCACCTCTAGAAACAAAATTGAGAAAAAAAAATTTTCGAAAAAAATTGTGTTTTTCAGATTCTGAAAACGATTTTTGATGATATCTCAAAAACTGATAATGCTACAGACTTACGGTTTGAACTGAAATGTATCACTTTGAAATGACTTATGAAAAGTTTATTACACTTAAGTCGCAAAAAATAAACTTTCTCAGTTTTTGAGAATTTTCGTATTTTCTTACCGAAGTCTATAGCATTGTAGCCCATATGAAGAAAAAAAAAGTTTGTAACTCGAGTTCCAATTGAGATAGAAAGTTGCGGTTTTGAAATAAAGTGATGCAAAACGCTCTATAGTACTAAATTTACCTCTAGAAACAAAATTGAGAAAAATAATATTTCGAAAAAAATTGTGTTTTTCAGATTCTGAAATCGATTTTTGATGATATCTCAGAAACTAATAATGCTACAGACTTACGGTTTGAACTGAAATGTATCACTTTGAAATGTCTTATAAAAAGTAAATAACACTTTAGTCGCAAAAACTAAAACTTTCTTAGTATTTGAGAATTTTCGAATTTTCTTACCGAAGTGTTATAGCATTGTAGCCCATATGAAGAAAAAAAAAGTTTGTAACTCGAGTTCTAATTGAGATGTAAAGTTGTGGTTTTAAAATAAAGTGATGCAAAACGCTCTATAGTACTAAATTCACCTCTAAAAACAAAATTGAGAAAAAAATTTTTCGAAAAAAATTGTGTTTTTCAGTTTCTGAAAACGATTTTTGATGATATCTCAGAAACTAATAATGCTACAGACTTACGGTTTGAACTGAAATGTATCACTTTGAAATGTCTTATAAAAAGTTTATAACACTTTAGTCGCAAAAACTAAAACTTTCTTAGTATTTGAGAATTTTCGAATTTTCTTACCGAAGTGTTATAGCATTGTAGCCCATATGAAGAAAAAAAAAGTTTGTAACTCGAGTTCTAATTGAGATGTAAAGTTGTGGTTTTAAAATAAAGTGGTGCAAAATGCTCTATAGTTTTATATTCACCTCTAGAAACAAATTTGAGAAAAAAAATTTTCGAAAAAAATTGTGTTTTTCAGATTCTGAAAACGATTTTTGATGATATCTCAGAAACTAATAATGCTAGAGACTTACGGTTTGAACTGAAATGTATCACTTTGAAATGTCTTATGAAAAGTTTACAACACTTTAGTCGCAAAAACTAAAACTTTCTCAGTTTTTGAGAATTTTCGTATTTTCTTACCGATGTCTATAGCATTGTAGCCCATATGAAGAAAAAAAAGTTTGTAACTCGAGTTCCAATTGAGATAGAAAGTTGCGGTTTTGAAATAAAGTGATGCAAAACGCTCTATAGTACTAAATTTACCTCTAGAAACAAAATTGAGAAAAATAATATTTCGAAAAAAATTGTGTTTTTCAGATTCTGAAAACGATTTTTGATGATATCTCAGAAACTAATAATGCTACAGACTTACGGTTTGAACTGAAATGTATCACTTTGAAATGTCTAACGAAAAGTTTATTACACTTTAGTCGCAAAAAATAAAACTTTCTCTGTTTTTGAGAATTTTCGTATTTTCTTACCGAAGTCTATAGCATTGTAGCCCATATGAAGAAAAAAAAAGTTTGTAACTCGAGTTCCAATTGAGATAGAAAGTTGCGGTTTTGAAATAAAGTGATGCAAAACGCTCTATAGTTTTAAATTCACCTCTAGAAACAAATTTGAGAAAAATAAATTTTCCAAAAAAATTGTGTTTTTCAGTTTCTGAAAACGATTTTTGATGATATCTCAGAAACTAATAATGCTACAGACTTACGGTTTGTACTGAAATGTATCACTTTGAAATGTCTTATGAAAAGTTTATAACACTTTAGTCGCAAAAACTAAAACTTTCTCAGTTTTTGAGAATTTTCGAATTTTCTTACCGATGTCTATAGCATTGTAGCCCATATGAAGAAAAAAAAGTTTGTAACTCGAGTTTTAATTGAGATGGAAAGTTGTGGTTTTGAAATAAAGTGATGCAAAACGCTCTATAGTACTAAATTTACCTCTAGAAACAAAATTGAGAAAAATAATATTTCGAAAAACATTGTGTTTTTCAGATTCTGAAAATGATTTTTGATGATATCTCAGAAACTAATAATGCTACAGACTTACGAATTGAACTGAAATGTATCACTTTGAAATGTCTAACGAAAAGTTTATTACACTTAAGTCGCAAAAAATAAAACTTTCTCAGTTTTTGAGAATTTTCGTATTTTCTTACCGAAGTCTATAGCATTGTAGCCCATATGAAGAAAAAAAAGTTTGTAACTCGAGTTTTAATTGAGATGGAAAGTTGTGGTTTTGAAAAAAAGTGATGCAAAACGCTCTATAGTACTAAATTCACCTCTAGAAACAAAATTGAGAAAAAAAATTTTTCGAAAAAAATTGTGATTTTCAGATTCTGAAAACGATTTTTGATAATATCTCAGAAACTAATAATGCTACAGGCTTACGGTTTGAACTGAAATGTATCACTTTGAAATGTCTTATGAAAAGTTTACAACACTTTAGTCGCAAAAACTAAAACTTTCTCAGTTTTTGAGAATTTTCGAATTTTCTTACCGAAGTTTATAGCATTGTAGCCCATATGAAGAAAAAAAAAGTTTGTAACTCGAGTTCCAATTGAGAGAGAAAGTTGCGGTTTTGAAATAAAGTGATGCAAAGCGCTCTATAGTACTAAATTTACCTCTAGAATCAAAATTGAGAAAAAAAAATTTTCGAAAAAAATTGTGTTTTTCAGATTCTGAAAACGATTTTTGATGATATCTCAGAATTTAATAATGCTACAGACTTACGGTTTGAACTGAAATGTATCACTTTGAAATGTCTAACGAAAAGTTTATAACACTTTAGTCGCAAAAACTAAAACTTTCTTATTATTTGAGAATTTTTGAATTTTCTTACCGAAGTCTAGCATTGTAGCCCATATGAAGAAAAAAAAAGTTTGTAACTCGAGTTCTAATTGAAATGTAAAGTTGTGGTTTTGAAATAAAGTGATGCAAAACGCTCTATAGTACTAAATTCACCTCTAGAAACAAAATTGAGAAAAAAAAATTTTCGAAAAAAATTGTGTTTTTCAGATTCTGAAAACGATTTTTGATGATATCTCAGAAACTAATAATGCTACAGACTTACGGTTTGAACTGAAATGTATCACTTTGAAATGTCTTATAAAAAGTTTATAACACTTTAGTCGCAAAAACTATAACTTTCTTAGTATTTGAGAATTTTCGAATTTTCTTACCGAAGTGTTATAGCATTGTAGCCCATATAAAGAAAAAAAAAGTTTGTAACTCGAGTTCTAATTGAGATGTAAAGTTGTGGTTTTAAAATAAAGTGATGCAAAACGCTCTATAGTACTAAATTCACCTCTAAAAACAAAATTGAGAAAAAAAAATTTCGAAAAAAATTGTGTTTTTCAGATTCTGAAAACGATTTTTGATGATATCTCAGAAACTAATAATGCTACAGACTTACGGTATGAACTGAAATGTATCACTTTGAAATGTCTTATGAAAAGTTTATAACACTTTAGTCGCAAAAACTAAAACTTTCTCCGTTTTTGAGAATTTTCGAATTTTCTTACCGAAGTTTATAGCATTGTAGCCTATATGAAGAAAAAAAAAGTTTGTAACTTGAGTTCTAATTGAGATGTAAAGTTGCGGTTTTGAAATAAAGTGGTGCAAAATGCTCTATAGTTTTATATTCACCTCTAGAAACAAATTTGAGAAAAAAAATTTTCGAAAAAAATTGTGTTTTTCAGATTCTGAAAACGATTTTTGATGATATCTCAGAAACTAATAATGCTAGAGACTTACGGTTTGAACTGAAATGTATCACTTTGAAATGTCTTATGAAAAGTTTATAACACTTTAGTCGCAAAAACTAAAACTTTCTCAGTTTTTGAGAATTTTCGTATTTTCTTACCGATGTCTATAGCATTGTAGCCCATATGAAGAAAAAAAAGTTTGTAACTCGAGTTCCAATTGAGATAGAAAGTTGCGGTTTTGAAATAAAGTGATGCAAAACGCTCTATAGTACTAAATTTACCTCTAGAAACAAAATTGAGAAAAATAATATTTCGAAAAAAATTGTGTTTTTCAGATTCTGAAAACGATTTTTGATGATATCTCAGAAACTAATAATGCTACAGACTTACGGTTTGAACTGAAATGTATCACTTTGAAATGTCTAACGAAAAGTTTATTACACTTTAGTCGCAAAAAATAAAACTTTCTCTGTTTTTGAGAATTTTCGTATTTTCTTACCGAAGTCTATAGCATTGTAGCCCATATGAAGAAAAAAAAAGTTTGTAACTCGAGTTCCAATTGAGATAGAAAGTTGCGGTTTTGAAATAAAGTGATGCAAAACGCTCTATAGTTTTAAATTCACCTCTAGAAACAAATTTGAGAAAAATAATTTTTCCAAAAAAATTGTGTTTTTCAGTTTCTGAAAACGATTTTTGATGATATCTCAGAAACTAATAATGCTACAGACTTACGGTTTGTACTGAAATGTATCACTTTGAAATGTCTTATGAAAAGTTTATAACACTTTAGTCGCAAAAACTAAAACTTTCTCAGTTTTTGAGAATTTTCGAATTTTCTTACCGATGTCTATAGCATTGTAGCCCATATGAAGAAAAAAAAGTTTGTAACTCGAGTTTTAATTGAGATGGAAAGTTGTGGTTTTGAAAAAAAGTGATGCAAAACGCTCTATAGTACTAAATTCACCTCTAGAAACAAAATTGAGAAAAAAATTTTTTCGAAAAAAATTGTGTTTTTCAGATTCTGAAAACGATTTTTGATAATATCTCAGAAACTAATAATGCTACAGGCTTACGGTTTGAACTGAAATGTATCACTTTGAAATGTCTTATGAAAAGTTTATAACACTTTAGTCGCAAAAACTAAAACTTTCTCAGTTTTTGAGAATTTTCGAATTTTCTTACCGAAGTTTATAGCATTGTAGCCCATATAAAGAAAAAAAAAGTTTGTAACTCGAGTTCTAATTGAAATGTAAAGTTGTGGTTTTGAAATAAAGTGATGCAAAACGCTCTATAGTACTAAATTCACCTCTAGAAACAAAATTGAGAAAAAGAAATTTTCGAAAAAAATTGTGTTTTTCAGATTCTGAAAACGATTTTTAATGATATCTCAGAAACTAATAATGCAACAGACTTACGGTTTGAACTGAAATGTATCACTTTGAAATGTCTTATGAAAAGTTTATTACACTTAAGTCGCAAAAAATAAAACTTTCTCAGTTTTTGAGAATTTTCGTATTTTCTTACCGAAGTCTATAGCATTGTAGCCCATATGAAGAAAAAAAAAGTTTGTAACTCAAATTCCAATTTAGATAGAAAGTTGCGGTTTTGAAATAAAGTGATGCAAAATGCTCTATAGTACTAAATTTACCTCTAGAAACAAAATTGAGAAAAAAAACTTTTCGAAAAAAATTGTGTTTTTCAGATTCTTAAAACGATTTTTGATGATATCTCAGAATTTAATAATGCTACAGACTTACGGTTTGAACTGAAATGTATCACTTTGAAATGTCTAACGAAAAGTTTATTACACTTTAGTCGCAAAAACTAAAACTTTCTTAGTATTTGAGAATTTTTGAATTTTCTTACCGAAGTCTATAGCATTGTAGCCCATATGAAGAAAAAAAAGTTTGTAACTCGAGTTCCAATTGAGATAGAAAGTTGTGGTTTTGAAATAAAGTGATGCAAAACGCTCTATAGTTTTAAATTCACCTCTAGAAACAAATTTGAGAAAAATAATTTTTCTAAAAAAATTGTGTTTTCAGTTTCTGAAAACGATTTTTGATGATATTTTAGAAACTAAAAATGCAACAGACTTACGGTTTGAACTGAAATGTATCACTTTGAAATGTCTTATGAAAAGTTTATTACACTTAAGTCGCAAAAAATAAAACTTTCTCAGTTTTTGAGAATTTTCGTATTTTCTTACCGAAGTCTATAGCATTGTAGCCCATATGAAGAAAAAAAAAGTTTGTAACTCGAGTTCCAATTGAGATAGAAAGTTGTGGTTTTGAAATAAAGTGATGCAAAACGCTCCATAGTTTTAAATTCACCTCTAGAAACAAATTTGAGAAAAATAATTTTTCCAAAAAAATTGTGTTTTTCAGTTTCTGAAAACGATTTTTGATGATATCTCAGAAACTAATAATGCTACAGACTTACGGTTTGAACTGAAATGTATCACTTTGAAATGTCTTATAAAAAGTTTATAACACTTTAGTCGCAAAAACTAAAACTTTCTTAGTATTTGAGAATTTTCTAATTTTCTTACCGAAGTGTTATAGCATTGTAGCTGATATGAAGAAAAAAAAAGTTTGTAACTCGAGTTCTAATTGAGATGTAAAGTTGTGGTTTTAAAATAAAGTGATGCAAAACGCTCTATAGTACTAAATTCACCTCTAAAAACAAAATTGAGAAAAAAAAATTTCGAAAAAAATTGTGTTTTTCAGATTCTGAAAACGATTTTTGATGATATCTCAGAAACTAATAATGCTACAGACTTACGGTATGAACTGAAATGTATCACTTTGAAATGTCTTATGAAAAGTTTATAACACTTTAGTCGCAAAAACTAAAACTTTCTCCGTTTTTGAGAATTTTCGAATTTTCTTACCGAAGTTTATAGCATTGTAGCTCATATGAAGAAAAAAAATTTTGTAACTCGTGTTCCAATTTAGATAGAAAGTTGCGGTTTTGAAATAAAGTGATGCAAAACGCTCTATAGTACTAAATTCACCTCTAAAAACAAAATTGAGAAAAAAAAATTTCGAAAAAAATTGTGTTTTTCAGATTCTGAAAACGATTTTTGATGATATCTCAGAAAATAATAATGCTACAGACTTACGGTTTGAACTGAAATGTATCACTTTGAAATGTCTAACGAAAAGTTTTTTACACTTTAGTCGCAAAAAATAAAACTTTCTCCGTTTTTGAGAATTTTCGAATTTTCTTACCGAAGTTTATAGCATTGTAGCCCATATGAAGAAAAAAAAAGTTTGTAACTTGAGTTCTAATTGAGATGTAAAGTTGTGGTTTTGAAATAAAGTGATGCAAAACGCTCTATAGTTTTAAATTCACCTCTAGAAACAAATTTGAGAAAAATAATTTTTCTAAAAAAATTGTGTTTTTCAGATTCTGAAAACGATTTTTGATGATATCTCAGAAACTAATAATGCTACAGACTTACGGTTTAAACTTAAATGTATCACTTTGAAATGTCTAACGAAAAGTTTATGACACTTTAGTCGCAAAAAATAAAACTTTCTCAGTTTTTGAGAATTTTCGTATTTTCTTACCGAAGTCTATAGCATTGTAGCCCATATGAAGAAAAAAAATTTTGTAACTCGAGTTCTAATTGAGATAGAAAGTTGCGGTTTTGATATAAAGTGATGCAAAACGCTCTATAGTACTAAATTTACCTCTAGAAACAAAATTGAGAAAAAAAAATTTTCGAAAAAAATTGTGTTTTTCAGATTCTGAAAACGATTTTAGATGATATCTCAGAAACTAATAATGCTACAGACTTACGGTTTGAACTGAAACGTATCACTTTGAAATGTCTAACGAAAAGTTTTTTACACTTTAGTCGCAAAAACTAAAACTTTCTCAGTTTTTGAGATTTTTCGTATTTTCTTACCGATGTCTATAGCATTGTAGCCCATATGAAGAAAAAAAAGTTTGTAACTCGAGTTTTAATTGAGATGGAAAGTTGTGGTTTTGAAATAAAGTGATGCAAAACGCTCTATAGTACTAAATTCACCTCTAGAAACAAAATTGAGAAAAAAAAATTTTCGAAAAAAATTGTGTTTTTCAGATTCTGAAAACGATTTTTGATGATATCTCAAAAACTGATAATGCTACAGACTTACGGTTTGAACTGAAATGTATCACTTTGAAATGACTTATGAAAAGTTTATTACACTTAAGTCGCAAAAAATAAACTTTCTCAGTTTTTGAGAATTTTCGTATTTTCTTACCGAAGTCTATAGCATTGTAGCCCATATGAAGAAAAAAAAAGTTTGTAACTCGAGTTCCAATTGAGATAGAAAGTTGCGGTTTTGAAATAAAGTGATGCAAAACGCTCTATAGTACTAAATTTACCTCTAGAAACAAAATTGAGAAAAATAATATTTCGAAAAAAATTTTGTTTTTCAGATTCTGAAAACGATTTTTGATGATATCTCAGAAACTAATAATGCTACAGACTTACGGTTTGAACTGAAATGTATCACTTTGAAATGTCTAACGAAAAGTTTATTACACTTTAGTCGCAAAAAATAAAACTTTCTCAGTTTTTGAGAATTTTCGTATTTTCTTACCGAAGTCTATAGCATTGTAGCCCATATGAAGAAAAAAAAGTTTGTAACTCGAGTTCCAATTGAGATAGAAAGTTGCGGTTTTGATATAAAGTGATGCAAAACGCTCTATAGTTTTAAATTCACCTCTAGAAACAAATTTGAGAAAAATAATTTGTCCAAAAAAATTGTGTTTTTCAGTTTCTGAAAACGATTTTTGATGATATCTCAGAAACTAATAATGCTACAGACTTACGGTTTGAACTGAAATGTATCACTTTAAAATGTCTTATGAAAAGTTTATAACACTTTAGTCGCAAAAACTAAAACTTTCTCAGTTTTTGAGAATTTTCGAATTTTCTTACCGATGTCTATAGCATTGTAGCCCATATGAAGAAAAAAAAGTTTGTAACTCGAGTTTTAATTGAGATTGAAAGTTGCGGTTTTGAAATAAAGTGATGCAAAACGCTCTATAGTTTTAAATTCACCTCTAGAAACAAATTTGAGAAAAATAATTTTTCCAAAAAAAATGTGTTTTTCAGTTTCTGAAAACGATTTTTGATAATATCTCAGAAACTAATAATGCTACAGACTTACGGTTTGAACTGAAATGTATCACTATGATATGTCTTATAAAAAGTTTATAACACTTTAGTCGCAAAAACTAAAACTTTCTCAGTTTTTGAGAATTTTCGTATTTTCTTACCGATGTCTATTGCATTGTAGCCCATATGAAGAAAAAAAAGTTTGTAACTCGAGTTTTAATTGATATGGAAAGTTGTGGTTTTGAAATAAAGTGATGCAAAACGCTCTATAGTACTAAGTTCACCTCTAGAAACAAAATTGAGAAAAAAAATTTTTCGAAAAAAATTGTGTTTTTCAGATTCTGAAAACGATTTTTGATGATATCTCAGAAACTAATAATGCTACAGACTTACGGTATGAACTGAAATGTATCACTTTGAAATGTCTTATGAAAAGTTTATAACACTTTAGTCGCAAAAACTAAAACTTTCTCCGTTTTTGAGAATTTTCGAATTTTCTTACCGAAGTTTATAGCATTGTAGCCTATATGAAGAAAAAAAAAGTTTGTAACTTGAGTTCTAATTGAGATGTAAAGTTGCGGTTTTGAAATAAAGTGGTGCAAAATGCTCTATAGTTTTATATTCACCTCTAGAAACAAATTTGAGAAAAAAAATTTTCGAAAAAAATTGTGTTTTTCAGATTCTGAAAACGATTTTTGATGATATCTCAGAAACTAATAATGCTAGAGACTTACGGTTTGAACTGAAATGTATCACTTTGAAATGTCTTATGAAAAGTTTATAACACTTTAGTCGCAAAAACTAAAACTTTCTCAGTTTTTGAGAATTTTCGTATTTTCTTACCGATGTCTATAGCATTGTAGCCCATATGAAGAAAAAAAAGTTTGTAACTCGAGTTCCAATTGAGATAGAAAGTTGCGGTTTTGAAATAAAGTGATGCAAAACGCTCTATAGTACTAAATTTACCTCTAGAAACAAAATTGAGAAAAATAATATTTCGAAAAAAATTGTGTTTTTCAGATTCTGAAAACGATTTTTGATAATATCTCAGAAACTAATAATGCTACAGGCTTACGGTTTGAACTGAAATGTATCACTTTGAAATGTCTTATGAAAAGTTTATAACACTTTAGTCGCAAAAACTAAAACTTTCTCAGTTTTTGAGAATTTTCGAATTTTCTTACCGAAGTTTATAGCATTGTAGCCCATATAAAGAAAAAAAAAGTTTGTAACTCGAGTTCTAATTGAAATGTAAAGTTGTGGTTTTGAAATAAAGTGATGCAAAACGCTCTATAGTACTAAATTCACCTCTAGAAACAAAATTGAGAAAAAGAAATTTTCGAAAAAAATTGTGTTTTTCAGATTCTGAAAACGATTTTTAATGATATCTCAGAAACTAATAATGCAACAGACTTACGGTTTGAACTGAAATGTATCACTTTGAAATGTCTTATGAAAAGTTTATTACACTTAAGTCGCAAAAAATAAAACTTTCTCAGTTTTTGAGAATTTTCGTATTTTCTTACCGAAGTCTATAGCATTGTAGCCCATATGAAGAAAAAAAAAGTTTGTAACTCAAATTCCAATTTAGATAGAAAGTTGCGGTTTTGAAATAAAGTGATGCAAAATGCTCTATAGTACTAAATTTACCTCTAGAAACAAAATTGAGAAAAAAAACTTTTCGAAAAAAATTGTGTTTTTCAGATTCTTAAAACGATTTTTGATGATATCTCAGAATTTAATAATGCTACAGACTTACGGTTTGAACTGAAATGTATCACTTTGAAATGTCTAACGAAAAGTTTATTACACTTTAGTCGCAAAAACTAAAACTTTCTTAGTATTTGAGAATTTTTGAATTTTCTTACCGAAGTCTATAGCATTGTAGCCCATATGAAGAAAAAAAAGTTTGTAACTCGAGTTCCAATTGAGATAGAAAGTTGTGGTTTTGAAATAAAGTGATGCAAAACGCTCTATAGTTTTAAATTCACCTCTAGAAACAAATTTGAGAAAAATAATTTTTCTAAAAAAATTGTGTTTTCAGTTTCTGAAAACGATTTTTGATGATATTTTAGAAACTAAAAATGCAACAGACTTACGGTTTGAACTGAAATGTATCACTTTGAAATGTCTTATGAAAAGTTTATTACACTTAAGTCGCAAAAAATAAAACTTTCTCAGTTTTTGAGAATTTTCGTATTTTCTTACCGAAGTCTATAGCATTGTAGCCCATATGAAGAAAAAAAAAGTTTGTAACTCGAGTTCCAATTGAGATAGAAAGTTGTGGTTTTGAAATAAAGTGATGCAAAACGCTCCATAGTTTTAAATTCACCTC
This sequence comes from Ecdyonurus torrentis, assembly GCA_949318235.1. Taxonomy (NCBI): domain Eukaryota; kingdom Metazoa; phylum Arthropoda; class Insecta; order Ephemeroptera; family Heptageniidae; genus Ecdyonurus; species Ecdyonurus torrentis. The sequence continues at coordinate 108,190 of OX439129.1, forward strand.
TAGAAACAAATTTGAGAAAAATAATTTTTCCAAAAAAATTGTGTTTTTCAGTTTCTGAAAACGATTTTTGATGATATCTCAGAAACTAATAATGCTACAGACTTACGGTTTGAACTGAAATGTATCACTTTGAAATGTCTTATAAAAAGTTTATAACACTTTAGTCGCAAAAACTAAAACTTTCTTAGTATTTGAGAATTTTCTAATTTTCTTACCGAAGTGTTATAGCATTGTAGCTGATATGAAGAAAAAAAAAGTTTGTAACTCGAGTTCTAATTGAGATGTAAAGTTGTGGTTTTAAAATAAAGTGATGCAAAACGCTCTATAGTACTAAATTCACCTCTAAAAACAAAATTGAGAAAAAAAAATTTCGAAAAAAATTGTGTTTTTCAGATTCTGAAAACGATTTTTGATGATATCTCAGAAACTAATAATGCTACAGACTTACGGTATGAACTGAAATGTATCACTTTGAAATGTCTTATGAAAAGTTTATAACACTTTAGTCGCAAAAACTAAAACTTTCTCCGTTTTTGAGAATTTTCGAATTTTCTTACCGAAGTTTATAGCATTGTAGCTCATATGAAGAAAAAAAATTTTGTAACTCGTGTTCCAATTTAGATAGAAAGTTGCGGTTTTGAAATAAAGTGATGCAAAACGCTCTATAGTACTAAATTCACCTCTAAAAACAAAATTGAGAAAAAAAAATTTCGAAAAAAATTGTGTTTTTCAGATTCTGAAAACGATTTTTGATGATATCTCAGAAAATAATAATGCTACAGACTTACGGTTTGAACTGAAATGTATCACTTTGAAATGTCTAACGAAAAGTTTTTTACACTTTAGTCGCAAAAAATAAAACTTTCTCCGTTTTTGAGAATTTTCGAATTTTCTTACCGAAGTTTATAGCATTGTAGCCCATATGAAGAAAAAAAAAGTTTGTAACTTGAGTTCTAATTGAGATGTAAAGTTGTGGTTTTGAAATAAAGTGATGCAAAACGCTCTATAGTTTTAAATTCACCTCTAGAAACAAATTTGAGAAAAATAATTTTTCTAAAAAAATTGTGTTTTTCAGATTCTGAAAACGATTTTTGATGATATCTCAGAAACTAATAATGCTACAGACTTACGGTTTAAACTTAAATGTATCACTTTGAAATGTCTAACGAAAAGTTTATGACACTTTAGTCGCAAAAAATAAAACTTTCTCAGTTTTTGAGAATTTTCGTATTTTCTTACCGAAGTCTATAGCATTGTAGCCCATATGAAGAAAAAAAATTTTGTAACTCGAGTTCTAATTGAGATAGAAAGTTGCGGTTTTGATATAAAGTGATGCAAAACGCTCTATAGTACTAAATTTACCTCTAGAAACAAAATTGAGAAAAAAAAATTTTCGAAAAAAATTGTGTTTTTCAGATTCTGAAAACGATTTTAGATGATATCTCAGAAACTAATAATGCTACAGACTTACGGTTTGAACTGAAACGTATCACTTTGAAATGTCTAACGAAAAGTTTTTTACACTTTAGTCGCAAAAACTAAAACTTTCTCAGTTTTTGAGATTTTTCGTATTTTCTTACCGATGTCTATAGCATTGTAGCCCATATGAAGAAAAAAAAGTTTGTAACTCGAGTTTTAATTGAGATGGAAAGTTGTGGTTTTGAAATAAAGTGATGCAAAACGCTCTATAGTACTAAATTCACCTCTAGAAACAAAATTGAGAAAAAAAAATTTTCGAAAAAAATTGTGTTTTTCAGATTCTGAAAACGATTTTTGATGATATCTCAAAAACTGATAATGCTACAGACTTACGGTTTGAACTGAAATGTATCACTTTGAAATGACTTATGAAAAGTTTATTACACTTAAGTCGCAAAAAATAAACTTTCTCAGTTTTTGAGAATTTTCGTATTTTCTTACCGAAGTCTATAGCATTGTAGCCCATATGAAGAAAAAAAAAGTTTGTAACTCGAGTTCCAATTGAGATAGAAAGTTGCGGTTTTGAAATAAAGTGATGCAAAACGCTCTATAGTACTAAATTTACCTCTAGAAACAAAATTGAGAAAAATAATATTTCGAAAAAAATTTTGTTTTTCAGATTCTGAAAACGATTTTTGATGATATCTCAGAAACTAATAATGCTACAGACTTACGGTTTGAACTGAAATGTATCACTTTGAAATGTCTAACGAAAAGTTTATTACACTTTAGTCGCAAAAAATAAAACTTTCTCAGTTTTTGAGAATTTTCGTATTTTCTTACCGAAGTCTATAGCATTGTAGCCCATATGAAGAAAAAAAAGTTTGTAACTCGAGTTCCAATTGAGATAGAAAGTTGCGGTTTTGATATAAAGTGATGCAAAACGCTCTATAGTTTTAAATTCACCTCTAGAAACAAATTTGAGAAAAATAATTTGTCCAAAAAAATTGTGTTTTTCAGTTTCTGAAAACGATTTTTGATGATATCTCAGAAACTAATAATGCTACAGACTTACGGTTTGAACTGAAATGTATCACTTTAAAATGTCTTATGAAAAGTTTATAACACTTTAGTCGCAAAAACTAAAACTTTCTCAGTTTTTGAGAATTTTCGAATTTTCTTACCGATGTCTATAGCATTGTAGCCCATATGAAGAAAAAAAAGTTTGTAACTCGAGTTTTAATTGAGATGGAAAGTTGCGGTTTTGAAATAAAGTGATGCAAAACGCTCTATAGTTTTAAATTCACCTCTAGAAACAAATTTGAGAAAAATAATTTTTCCAAAAAAAATGTGTTTTTCAGTTTCTGAAAACGATTTTTGATAATATCTCAGAAACTAATAATGCTACAGACTTACGGTTTGAACTGAAATGTATCACTATGATATGTCTTATAAAAAGTTTATAACACTTTAGTCGCAAAAACTAAAACTTTCTCAGTTTTTGAGAATTTTCGTATTTTCTTACCGATGTCTATTGCATTGTAGCCCATATGAAGAAAAAAAAGTTTGTAACTCGAGTTTTAATTGATATGGAAAGTTGTGGTTTTGAAATAAAGTGATGCAAAACGCTCTATAGTACTAAGTTCACCTCTAGAAACAAAATTGAGAAAAAAAATTTTTCGAAAAAAATTGTGTTTTTCAGATTCTGAAAACGATTTTTGATGATATCTCAGAAACTAATAATGCTACAGACTTACGGTATGAACTGAAATGTATCACTTTGAAATGTCTTATGAAAAGTTTATAACACTTTAGTCGCAAAAACTAAAACTTTCTCCGTTTTTGAGAATTTTCGAATTTTCTTACCGAAGTTTATAGCATTGTAGCCTATATGAAGAAAAAAAAAGTTTGTAACTTGAGTTCTAATTGAGATGTAAAGTTGCGGTTTTGAAATAAAGTGGTGCAAAATGCTCTATAGTTTTATATTCACCTCTAGAAACAAATTTGAGAAAAAAAATTTTCGAAAAAAATTGTGTTTTTCAGATTCTGAAAACGATTTTTGATGATATCTCAGAAACTAATAATGCTAGAGACTTACGGTTTGAACTGAAATGTATCACTTTGAAATGTCTTATGAAAAGTTTATAACACTTTAGTCGCAAAAACTAAAACTTTCTCAGTTTTTGAGAATTTTCGTATTTTCTTACCGATGTCTATAGCATTGTAGCCCATATGAAGAAAAAAAAGTTTGTAACTCGAGTTCCAATTGAGATAGAAAGTTGCGGTTTTGAAATAAAGTGATGCAAAACGCTCTATAGTACTAAATTTACCTCTAGAAACAAAATTGAGAAAAATAATATTTCGAAAAAAATTGTGTTTTTCAGATTCTGAAAACGATTTTTGATGATATCTCAGAAACTAATAATGCTACAGACTTACGGTTTGAACTGAAATGTATCACTTTGAAATGTCTAACGAAAAGTTTATTACACTTTAGTCGCAAAAAATAAAACTTTCTCTGTTTTTGAGAATTTTCGTATTTTCTTACCGAAGTCTATAGCATTGTAGCCCATATGAAGAAAAAAAAAGTTTGTAACTCGAGTTCCAATTGAGATAGAAAGTTGCGGTTTTGAAATAAAGTGATGCAAAACGCTCTATAGTTTTAAATTCACCTCTAGAAACAAATTTGAGAAAAATAATTTTTCCAAAAAAATTGTGTTTTTCAGTTTCTGAAAACGATTTTTGATGATATCTCAGAAACTAATAATGCTACAGACTTACGGTTTGTACTGAAATGTATCACTTTGAAATGTCTTATGAAAAGTTTATAACACTTTAGTCGCAAAAACTAAAACTTTCTCAGTTTTTGAGAATTTTCGAATTTTCTTACCGATGTCTATAGCATTGTAGCCCATATGAAGAAAAAAAAGTTTGTAACTCGAGTTTTAATTGAGATGGAAAGTTGTGGTTTTGAAAAAAAGTGATGCAAAACGCTCTATAGTACTAAATTCACCTCTAGAAACAAAATTGAGAAAAAAATTTTTTCGAAAAAAATTGTGTTTTTCAGATTCTGAAAACGATTTTTGATAATATCTCAGAAACTAATAATGCTACAGGCTTACGGTTTGAACTGAAATGTATCACTTTGAAATGTCTTATGAAAAGTTTATAACACTTTAGTCGCAAAAACTAAAACTTTCTCAGTTTTTGAGAATTTTCGAATTTTCTTACCGAAGTTTATAGCATTGTAGCCCATATAAAGAAAAAAAAAGTTTGTAACTCGAGTTCTAATTGAAATGTAAAGTTGTGGTTTTGAAATAAAGTGATGCAAAACGCTCTATAGTACTAAATTCACCTCTAGAAACAAAATTGAGAAAAAAAAATTTTCGAAAAAAATTGTGTTTTTCAGATTCTGAAAACGATTTTTAATGATATCTCAGAAACTAATAATGCAACAGACTTACGGTTTGAACTGAAATGTATCACTTTGAAATGTCTTATGAAAAGTTTATTACACTTAAGTCGCAAAAAATAAAACTTTCTCAGTTTTTGAGAATTTTCGTATTTTCTTACCGAAGTCTATAGCATTGTAGCCCATATGAAGAAAAAAAAAGTTTGTAACTCAAATTCCAATTTAGATAGAAAGTTGCGGTTTTGAAATAAAGTGATGCAAAATGCTCTATAGTACTAAATTTACCTCTAGAAACAAAATTGAGAAAAAAAACTTTTCGAAAAAAATTGTGTTTTTCAGATTCTTAAAACGATTTTTGATGATATCTCAGAATTTAATAATGCTACAGACTTACGGTTTGAACTGAAATGTATCACTTTGAAATGTCTAACGAAAAGTTTATTACACTTTAGTCGCAAAAACTAAAACTTTCTTAGTATTTGAGAATTTTTGAATTTTCTTACCGAAGTCTATAGCATTGTAGCCCATATGAAGAAAAAAAAGTTTGTAACTCGAGTTCCAATTGAGATAGAAAGTTGTGGTTTTGAAATAAAGTGATGCAAAACGCTCTATAGTTTTAAATTCACCTCTAGAAACAAATTTGAGAAAAATAATTTTTCTAAAAAAATTGTGTTTTTCAGTTTCTGAAAACGATTTTTGATGATATTTTAGAAACTAAAAATGCAACAGACTTACGGTTTGAACTGAAATGTATCACTTTGAAATGTCTTATGAAAAGTTTATTACACTTAAGTCGCAAAAAATAAAACTTTCTCAGTTTTTGAGAATTTTCGTATTTTCTTACCGAAGTCTATAGCATTGTAGCCCATATGAAGAAAAAAAAAGTTTGTAACTCGAGTTCCAATTGAGATAGAAAGTTGTGGTTTTGAAATAAAGTGATGCAAAACGCTCCATAGTTTTAAATTCACCTCTAGAAACAAATTTGAGAAAAATAATTTTTCCAAAAAAATTGTGTTTTTCAGTTTCTGAAAACGATTTTTGATGATATCTCAGAAACTAATAATGCTACAGACTTACGGTTTGAACTGAAATGTATCACTTTGAAATGTCTTATAAAAAGTTTATAACACTTTAGTCGCAAAAACTAAAACTTTCTTAGTATTTGAGAATTTTCTAATTTTCTTACCGAAGTGTTATAGCATTGTAGCTGATATGAAGAAAAAAAAAGTTTGTAACTCGAGTTCTAATTGAGATGTAAAGTTGTGGTTTTAAAATAAAGTGATGCAAAACGCTCTATAGTACTAAATTCACCTCTAAAAACAAAATTGAGAAAAAAAAATTTCGAAAAAAATTGTGTTTTTCAGATTCTGAAAACGATTTTTGATGATATCTCAGAAACTAATAATGCTACAGACTTACGGTTTGAACTGAAATGTATCACTTTGAAATGTCTTATAAAAAGTTTATAACACTTTAGTCGCAAAAACTATAACTTTCTTAGTATTTGAGAATTTTCGAATTTTCTTACCGAAGTTTATAGCATTGTAGCTCATATGAAGAAAAAAAATTTTGTAACTCGTGTTCCAATTTAGATAGAAAGTTGCGGTTTTGAAATAAAGTGATGCAAAACGCTCTATAGTACTAAATTCACCTCTAAAAACAAAATTGAGAAAAAAAAATTTCGAAAAAAATTGTGTTTTTCAGATTCTGAAAACGATTTTTGATGATATCTCAGAAAATAATAATGCTACAGACTTACGGTTTGAACTGAAATGTATCACTTTGAAATGTCTAACGAAAAGTTTTTTACACTTTAGTCGCAAAAAATAAAACTTTCTCCGTTTTTGAGAATTTTCGAATTTTCTTACCGAAGTTTATAGCATTGTAGCCCATATGAAGAAAAAAAAAGTTTGTAACTTGAGTTCTAATTGAGATGTAAAGTTGTGGTTTTGAAATAAAGTGATGCAAAACGCTCTATAGTTTTAAATTCACCTCTAGAAACAAATTTGAGAAAAATAATTTTTCTAAAAAAATTGTGTTTTTCAGATTCTGAAAACGATTTTTGATGATATCTCAGAAACTAATAATGCTACAGACTTACGGTTTAAACTTAAATGTATCACTTTGAAATGTCTAACGAAAAGTTTATGACACTTTAGTCGCAAAAAATAAAACTTTCTCAGTTTTTGAGAATTTTCGTATTTTCTTACCGAAGTCTATAGCATTGTAGCCCATATGAAGAAAAAAAATTTTGTAACTCGAGTTCTAATTGAGATAGAAAGTTGCGGTTTTGATATAAAGTGATGCAAAACGCTCTATAGTACTAAATTTACCTCTAGAAACAAAATTGAGAAAAAAAAATTTTCGAAAAAAATTGTGTTTTTCAGATTCTGAAAACGATTTTAGATGATATCTCAGAAACTAATAATGCTACAGACTTACGGTTTGAACTGAAACGTATCACTTTGAAATGTCTAACGAAAAGTTTTTTACACTTTAGTCGCAAAAACTAAAACTTTCTCAGTTTTTGAGATTTTTCGTATTTTCTTACCGATGTCTATAGCATTGTAGCCCATATGAAGAAAAAAAAGTTTGTAACTCGAGTTTTAATTGAGATGGAAAGTTGTGGTTTTGAAATAAAGTGATGCAAAACGCTCTATAGTACTAAATTCACCTCTAGAAACAAAATTGAGAAAAAAAAATTTTCGAAAAAAATTGTGTTTTTCAGATTCTGAAAACGATTTTTGATGATATCTCAAAAACTGATAATGCTACAGACTTACGGTTTGAACTGAAATGTATCACTTTGAAATGACTTATGAAAAGTTTATTACACTTAAGTCGCAAAAAATAAACTTTCTCAGTTTTTGAGAATTTTCGTATTTTCTTACCGAAGTCTATAGCATTGTAGCCCATATGAAGAAAAAAAAAGTTTGTAACTCGAGTTCCAATTGAGATAGAAAGTTGCGGTTTTGAAATAAAGTGATGCAAAACGCTCTATAGTACTAAATTTACCTCTAGAAACAAAATTGAGAAAAATAATATTTCGAAAAAAATTTTGTTTTTCAGATTCTGAAAACGATTTTTGATGATATCTCAGAAACTAATAATGCTACAGACTTACGGTTTGAACTGAAATGTATCACTTTGAAATGTCTAACGAAAAGTTTATTACACTTTAGTCGCAAAAAATAAAACTTTCTCAGTTTTTGAGAATTTTCGTATTTTCTTACCGAAGTCTATAGCATTGTAGCCCATATGAAGAAAAAAAAGTTTGTAACTCGAGTTCCAATTGAGATAGAAAGTTGCGGTTATGATATAAAGTGATGCAAAACGCTCTATAGTTTTAAATTCACCTCTAGAAACAAATTTGAGAAAAATAATTTGTCCAAAAAAATTGTGTTTTTCAGTTTCTGAAAACGATTTTTGATGATATCTCAGAAACTAATAATGCTACAGACTTACGGTTTGAACTGAAATGTATCACTTTAAAATGTCTTATGAAAAGTTTATAACACTTTAGTCGCAAAAACTAAAACTTTCTCAGTTTTTGAGAATTTTCGAATTTTCTTACCGATGTCTATAGCATTGTAGCCCATATGAAGAAAAAAAAGTTTGTAACTCGAGTTTTAATTGAGATGGAAAGTTGCGGTTTTGAAATAAAGTGATGCAAAACGCTCTATAGTTTTAAATTCACCTCTAGAAACAAATTTGAGAAAAATAATTTTTCCAAAAAAAATGTGTTTTTCAGTTTCTGAAAACGATTTTTGATAATATCTCAGAAACTAATAATGCTACAGACTTACGGTTTGAACTGAAATGTATCACTATGATATGTCTTATAAAAAGTTTATAACACTTTAGTCGCAAAAACTAAAACTTTCTCAGTTTTTGAGAATTTTCGTATTTTCTTACCGATGTCTATTGCATTGTAGCCCATATGAAGAAAAAAAAGTTTGTAACTCGAGTTTTAATTGATATGGAAAGTTGTGGTTTTGAAATAAAGTGATGCAAAACGCTCTATAGTACTAAGTTCACCTCTAGAAACAAAATTGAGAAAAAAAATTTTTCGAAAAAAATTGTGTTTTTCAGATTCTGAAAACGATTTTTGATGATATCTCAGAAACTAATAATGCTACAGACTTACGGTTTGAACTGAAATGTAGGACTAACAGACTTGCATAGAAAAGGTTATTACACCTTAATCGCTCCAATGCAAACTCACGCAGTTATAGAGAATCTCAGTGCTTTCTCATCGTTCTTTTTTGACTCTGAATACGAATTTTGATATAGCTCCGAAGCTAAAAAAGCTGCAGGCTTGCGGTTTGAACTAAAATGTAGGACTAACAGACTTGCAAAGAAAAGGTTATTACACCTTAATCGCTTCATTGCAAACTTTCGCAGTTATTGAGAATCTCAGTGCTTTTTCAACGTACTTTTCAGACTGTGAATACGAATTTTGATATATCTCCGAAGCTAAAAAAGCTACAGGCTTGCGGTTTGAACTAAAATGTAGGACTAACAGCCTTGCAAACAAAAGGTTATTACACCTTAATCGCTCGAATGCATACTTTCGCAGTTATAGAAAACCTCAGTGCTTTCTCGTCGTACTTTTCAGACTGTGAATACGATTTTTGATGATATCTCTGAAACTAGTAAAGCTACAGCCTTGCGGTTTGGACTTAAATGTAGCACTAACAGACTTGCAAAGAAAAGGTTATTACACCTTAATGGCTCCAATGCAAACTTTCGCAGTTATAGAGAATCTCAGTGCTTTGTCATCGTACTTTTCAGACTGTGAATACGATTGTTGATGATAAATCCGAAGCTAATAAAGCTACTGGCTTTCGCTTTGAACTAAAATGTAGTACTAACAGACTTGCAAAGAAAAGGTTATTACACCTTAATCGCTCCAATGCATACTTTCGCAGTTATAAAGAATCTCAGTGCTTTCTCATCGTACTTTTTTGACTGTGGATACGAATTTTGATGATATCTCCGAAACTAATAAAGCTACAGGCTTTCGGTTTGAACTGAAATGTAGGACTAACAGACTTGCAAAGAAAACTTTATCACACCTTAATCGCTCCAATGCATACTTTAGCAGTTATAGAGAATCTCAGTGCTTTTTCATCGTACTTTTCAGACCGTGAATACGATTGTTGATGATATCTCCGAAACTAATAAAGCTACAGGCTTGCGGTTTGAAGTAAAATGTAGGACTAACAGACTTGCAAAGAAAAGGTAATAACACCTTATTCGCTCCAATGCAAACTTTCGCAGTTATAGAAAACCTCAGTGCTTTCTCGTCGTACTTTTCAAACTGTGAATATGATATTTGATGATATCTCCGAAACTAGTAAAGCTACAGGCTTGTGGTTTGAACTTAAATGTAGGACTAACAGACTTGCAAAGAAAAGGTTATAACACCTTAATGGCTCCAATGCAAACTTTCGCAGTTATAGAGAATCTCAGTGCTTTGTCATCGTACTTTTCAGACTGTGAATACGATTGTTGATGATAAATCCGAAGCTAATAAAGCTACAGGCTTGCGGTTTTAACTAAAATGTAGGACTAACAGACTTGCAAAGAAAGGGTTATTACACCTTATTCGCTCCAATGCAAACTTTCGCAGTTATAGAGAACCTCAGTGCTTTCTCATCGTACTTTTTTGACTGTGGATACGAATTTTGATGATATCTTCGAAACGAATAAAGCTACAGGCTTGCGGTTTGAACTGAAATGTAGGACTAAGAGACTTGCAGGAAAAGGTTATTACACCTTAATCGCTTCAATGCAAACTTTCGCAGTTATAGAGAATCTCAGTGCTTTCTCAACGTAATTTTCAGACTAGGAATACGATTTTTGATGATACCTTTGAAACTAATAAAGCTACAGGCATGCGGTTTGAACTGAAATGTAGGACTAACAGACTTGCAAAGAAAAGGTTATAACACCTTAATCGCTACAATGCAAACTTTCGCAGTTATAGAGAATCTCAGTGCTTTCTCATAGTACTTTTTTGACTGCGAATAAGATTTTTGATAATATCTCCGAAACTAATAAAGCTACAGGCTTGCAGTTTGAACTAAAATGTAGTACTAACAGACTTGCAAAGAAAAGGTTATTACACCTTAATCGCTCCAATGCAAACTTTCGCAGTTATAGAAAACCTCAGTGCTTTCTTGTCGTACTTTTCAGACTGTGAATACGATTTTTGATGATATCTCCGAAACTAGTAAAGCTACAGGCTTGCGGTTTGAACTTAAATGTAGGACTAACAGACTTGCAAAGAAAAGGTTATAACACCTTAATTGCTACAATGCAAACTTTCGCAGTTATAGAGAATCTCAGTGCTTTCTCATAGTACTTTTTTGACTGCGAATAAGATTTTTGATGATATCTCCGAAGCTAAAAAAGCTACAGGATTGCGGTTTGAACTAAAATGTAGGACCTACAGACTTGAAAAGAAAAGGTTATTACACCTTAATCGCTTCATTGCAAACTTTCTCAGTTATTGAGAATCTCAGTGCTTTTTCAACGTAGTTTTCAGACGATTTTTGATGATATCTTTGAAACTAATAAAGCTACAAGCATGCGGTTTGAACTGAAATGTAGGACTAACAGACTTGCAAAGAAAAGGTTATTACACCTTAATCGCTCGAATGCATACTTTCGCAGTTATAGAGAATCTCAGTGCTTTCTCATCGTACTTTTCAGACTGTGAATACGATTTTTGATGATATCTCCGAAACTAATAAAGCTACAGACTTGCGATTTGAACTGAAATTTAGGACTAACAGACTTGCAAAGAAAAGGTTATTACACCTTAATCGCTCCAATGCATACTTTAGCAGTTATAGAGAATCTCAGTGCTTTCTCATCGTACTTTTTAGACCGTGAATACGATTGTTGATGATATCTCCGAAACTAATAAAGCTACAGGCTTGCGGTTTTAACTAAAATGTAGAACTAACAGACTTGCAAAGAAAAAGGTTATTACACCTTAATCGCGGCAATGCAAACTTTCGCAGTTATAGAAAATCTCAGTGCTTTCTGATCATACTTTTCAGACTGTGGATACGAATTTTGATGATATCTCCAAAACTAATAAGCTACAGGCTTGCGGTTTAAACTAAAATGTAGGACTAACAGACTTGCAAAGAAAAGGTTATTACACCTTAATCGCTCCTTTGCAATTTTTCGCAGTTATAGAAAATCCAGTGCTTTCTGATCGTACTTTTCAGACTGTGGATACGAATTTTGATGATATCTCCGAAACTAATAAAGCTACAGGCTTGTGGTTTGAACTAAAATGTAGAACTAACAGACTTACAAAAAATGGTTATTACACCTAAATCGCTTCATTGCAAACTTTCGCAGTTATTGAGAATCTCAGTGCTTTCTCAACGTAGTTTTCAGACTAAGAATACAATTTTTGATGATATCTACGAAACTAATAAAGCTACAGGCTTGCGGTTTGAACTAAAATGTAGCACTAACAGACTTGTAAAGAAAGGGTTATTACACCTCAATCGCTCGAATGCAAACTTTCGCAGTAATAGAGAATCTCAGTGCTTTCTCATCGTTCTTTTTTGACTGTGAATACGATTTTTGATATATCTCCGAAGCTATTAAAGCTACAGGATTGTGGTTTGAACTAAAATGTAGGACTAACAGACTTGCAAAGAAAAGGATATTACACCTTAATCGCTTCATTGCAAACTTTCGCAGTTATTGAGAATCTCAGTGCTTTCTCAACGTAGTTTTCAGACTAAGAATACAATTTTTGATGATATCTTTGAAACTTAAAAAGCTACAGGCTTGCAGTTTGAACTAAAATGTAGGACTAACAGACTTGCAAAGAAAAGATTATTACACCTTAATCGCTCCAATGCAAACTTTCGCAGTTATAGAAAACCTCAGTGCTTTGTCATCGTACTTTTCAGACTGTGAATACGATTTTTGATGATATCTCTGAAACTAGTAAAGCTACAGCCTTGCGGTTTGGACTTAAATGTAGCACTAACAGACTTGCAAAGAAAAGGTTATTACACCTTAATGGCTCCAATGCAATTTTGCAGTTATAGAGAATCTCAGTGCTTTGTCATCGTACTTTTCAGACTGTGAATACGATTGTTGATGATAAATCCGAAGCTTATAAAGCTACAGGCTTGCGGTTTGATCTAAAATGTAGGACTAACAGACTTGCAAAGAAAAGGTTATTACACCTTATTCGCTCCAATGCAAACTTTCGCAGTTATAGAGAATATCAGTGCTTTCTCATCGTACTTTTCAGACCGTGAATACGATTGTTGATGATATCTCCGAAACTAATAAAGCTACAGGCTTGCGGTTTGAACTAAAATGTAGGACTAACAGACTTGCAAAGAAAAGGTAATAACACCTTATTCGCTCCAATGCAAACTTTCGCAGTTATAGAAAACCTCAGTGCTTTCTCGTCGTACTTTTCAAACTGTGAATATGATTTTTGATGATATCTCCGAAACTAGTAAAGCTACAGGCTTGTGGTTTGAACTTAAATGTAGGACTAACAGACTTGCAAAGAAAAGGTTATTACACCTTAATGGCTCCAATGCAAACTTTCGCAGTTATAGAGAATCTCAGTGCTTTGTCGTCGTACTTTTCAGACTGTGAATACGATTGTTGATGATAAATCCGAAGCTAATAAAGCTACAGGCTTGCGGTTTTAACTAAAATGTAGGACTAACAGACTTGCAAAGAAAAGGTTATTACACCTTATTCGCTCCAATGCAAACTTTCGCAGTTATAGAGAATCTCAGTGCTTTCTCATCGTACTTTTTTGACTGTGGATACGAATTTTGATGATATCTCCGAAAATAATAAAGCTACAGGCTTGCGGTTTAAACTGAAATGTAGGACTAAGAGACTTGCAAAGAAAAGGTTATTACACCTTAATCGCTTCAATGCAAACTTTCGCAGTTATAGAGAATCTCAGTGCTTTCTCAACGTAATTTTTAGAGTTGGAATACGATTTTTGATGATACCTTTGAAACTAATAAAGCTACAGGCATGCGGTTTGAACTGAAATGTAGGACTAACAGACTTGCAAAGAAAAGGTTATTACACCTTAATCGCTCCAATGCAAACTTTCGCAGTTATAGAAAACCTCAGTGCTTTCTCGTCGTACTTTTCAGACTGTGAATACGATTTTTGATTATATTTTCGCTTGCAAACTTTCGCAGTTATTGAGAATCTCAGTGCTTTTTCAACGTAGTTTTCAGACTAAGATTACGATTTTTGATGATATCTTTGAAACTAATAAAGCTACAAGCATGCGGTTTGAACTGAAATGTAGGACTAACAGCCTTGCAAACAAAAGGTTATTACACCTTAATCGCTCGAATGCATACTTTCGCAGTTATAGAAAACCTCAGTGCTTTCTCGTCGTACTTTTCAGACTGTGTATACGATTTTTGATGATATCTCTGAAACTAGTAAAGCTACAGCCTTGCGAATTGGACTTAAATGTAGCACTAACAGACTTGCAAAAAAAAGGTTATTACACCTTAATGGCTCCAATGCAAACTTTCGCAGTTATAGAGAATTTCAGTGCTTTGTCATCGTATTTTTCAGACTGTGAATACGATTGTTGATGATAAATCCGAAGCTAATAAAGCTACAGGCTTGCGGTTTGAACTAAAATGTAGGACTAACAGACTTGCAAAGAAAAGGTTATAACACCTTAATCGCTACAATGCAAACTTTCGCAGTTATAGAGAATCTCAGTGCTTTCTCATAGTACTTTTTTGACTGCGAATAAGATTTTTGATGATATCTCCGAAGCTAAAAAAGCTACAGGATTGCGGTTTGAACTAAAATATAGGACCTACAGACTTGCAAAGAAAACGTTATTACACCTTAATCACTCCAATGCATACTTTCGCAGTTAAAGAGAATCTCAGTGCTTTCTCATCGTACTTTTCAGACCGTGAATACGATTGTTGATGATATCTCCGAAACTAATAAAGCTACAGGCTTGCGGTTTCAACTGAAATGTAGGACTAACAGACTTGCAAAGAAAATGTAATAACACCTTATTCGCTCCAATACAAACTTTAGCAGTTATAGAAAACCTCAGTGCTTTCTCGTCGTACTTTTCAGACTGTGAATATGATTTTTGATGATATCTCCGAAACTAGTAAAGCTACAGGCTTGTGGTTGGAACTTAAATGTAGGACTAACAGACTTGCAAAGAAAAGGTTATAACACCTAAATTGCTACAATGCAAACTTTCGCAGTTATAAAGAATCTCAGTGCTTTCTCATAGTACTTTGTAGACTGCGATTAAGATTTTTGATGATATCTCCGAAACTAATAAAGCTACTGGCTTTCGCTTTGAATTAAAATGTAGTACTAACAGACTTACAAAGAAAAGGTTATTACACCTTAATCGGTCCAATGCATACTTTCGCAGTTATAGAGAATCTCAGTGCTTTCTCATCGTACTTTTCAGACCGTGAATACGATTGTTGATGATATCTCCAAAACTAATAAAGCTACAGGCTTGCGGTTTGAACTTAAATGTAGGACTAACAGACGTGCAAAGAAAAGGTTATTACATCCTAATCGCTACATTGCAAACTTTCGTAGTTATAGAGAATCTCAGTGCTTTCTTATCGTACTTTTTAGACTGCAAATATGATTTTTAATGATATCTCTGAAATTTAAAAAGCTACAGGTTTGCGGTTTGAACTTAAATGTAGGACTAACAGACTTGCAAAGAAAAGGTTATTACACCTTAATCGCTTCAATGCAAACTTTCGCAGTTATAGAGAATCTCAGTGCTTTCTCAACGTAGTTTTCAGACTGTGGATACGAATTTTGATGATATCTCCGAAACTAATAAAGCTACAGGCTTGCGGTTTGAACTGAAATGTAGGACTAACAGACTTGCAAAGAAAAGGTTATTACACCTTAATCGCTCTAATGCATACTTTCGCAGTTATAGAGAATCTCAGTGCTTTCTCATCGTACTTTTCAGACCGTGAATACGATTGTTGATGATATCTCCGAAACTAATAAAGCTACAGGCTTGCGGTTTGAACTGAAGTGTAGGACTAACAGACTTGCAAAGAAAAGGTAATTACACCTTAATCGCTCTAATGCATACTTTCGCAGTTATAGAGAATCTCAGTGCTTTCTCATCGTACTTTTCAGACCGTGAATACGATTGTTGATGATATCTCCGAAACTAATAAAGCTACAGGCTAGCGGTTTGATCTAAAATGTAGGACTAACAGACTTGCAAAGAAAAGGTTATTACACCTTATTCGCTCCAATGCAAACTTTCGCAGTTATAGAGAATATCAGTGCTTTCTCATCGTACTTTTCAGACCGTGAATACGATTGTTGATGATATCTCCGAAACTAATAAAGCTACAGGCTTGCGGTTTGAACTAAAATGTAGGACTAACAGACTTGCAAAGAAAAGGTAATAACACCTTATTCGCTCCAATGCAAACTTTCGCAGTTATAGAAAACCTCAGTGCTTTCTCGTCGTACTTTTCAAACTGTGAATATGATTTTTGATGATATCTCCGAAACTAGTAAAGCTACAGGCTTGTGGTTTGAACTTAAATGTAGGACTAACAGACTTGCAAAGAAAAGGTTATTACACCTTAATGGCTCCAATGCAAACTTTCGCAGTTATAGAGAATCTCAGTGCTTTGTCGTCGTACTTTTCAGACTGTGAATACGATTGTTGATGATAAATCCGAAGCTAATAAAGCTACAGGCTTGCGGTTTTAACTAAAATGTAGGACTAACAGACTTGCAAAGAAAAGGTTATTACACCTTATTCGCTCCAATGCAAACTTTCGCAGTTATAGAGAATCTCAGTGCTTTCTCATCGTACTTTTTTGACTGTGGATACGAATTTTGATGATATCTCCGAAAATAATAAAGCTACAGGCTTGCGGTTTAAACTGAAATGTAGGACTAAGAGACTTGCAAAGAAAAGGTTATTACACCTTAATCGCTTCAATGCAAACTTTCGCAGTTATAGAGAATCTCAGTGCTTTCTCAACGTAATTTTTAGAGTTGGAATACGATTTTTGATGATACCTTTGAAACTAATAAAGCTACAGGCATGCGGTTTGAACTGAAATGTAGGACTAACAGACTTGCAAAGAAAAGGTTATTACACCTTAATCGCTCCAATGCAAACTTTCGCAGTTATAGAAAACCTCAGTGCTTTCTCGTCGTACTTTTCAGACTGTGAATACGATTTTTGATTATATTTTCGCTTGCAAACTTTCGCAGTTATTGAGAATCTCAGTGCTTTTTCAACGTAGTTTTCAGACTAAGATTACGATTTTTGATGATATCTTTGAAACTAATAAAGCTACAAGCATGCGGTTTGAACTGAAATGTAGGACTAACAGCCTTGCAAACAAAAGGTTATTACACCTTAATCGCTCGAATGCATACTTTCGCAGTTATAGAAAACCTCAGTGCTTTCTCGTCGTACTTTTCAGACTGTGAATACGATTTTTGATGATATCTCTGAAACTAGTAAAGCTACAGCCTTGCGAATTGGACTTAAATGTAGCACTAACAGACTTGCAAAAAAAAGGTTATTACACCTTAATGGCTCCAATGCAAACTTTCGCAGTTATAGAGAATTTCAGTGCTTTGTCATCGTATTTTTCAGACTGTGAATACGATTGTTGATGATAAATCCGAAGCTAATAAAGCTACAGGCTTGCGGTTTGAACTAAAATGTAGGACTAACAGACTTGCAAAGAAAAGGTTATAACACCTTAATCGCTACAATGCAAACTTTCGCAGTTATAGAGAATCTCAGTGCTTTCTCATAGTACTTTTTTGACTGCGAATAAGATTTTTGATGATATCTCCGAAGCTAAAAAAGCTACAGGATTGCGGTTTGAACTAAAATATAGGACCTACAGACTTGCAAAGAAAACGTTATTACACCTTAATCACTCCAATGCATACTTTCGCAGTTAAAGAGAATCTCAGTGCTTTCTCATCGTACTTTTCAGACCGTGAATACGATTGTTGATGATATCTCCGAAACTAATAAAGCTACAGGCTTGCGGTTTCAACTGAAATGTAGGACTAACAGACTTGCAAAGAAAATGTAATAACACCTTATTCGCTCCAATACAAACTTTAGCAGTTATAGAAAACCTCAGTGCTTTCTCGTCGTACTTTTCAGACTGTGAATATGATTTTTGATGATATCTCCGAAACTAGTAAAGCTACAGGCTTGTGGTTGGAACTTAAATGTAGGACTAACAGACTTGCAAAGAAAAGGTTATAACACCTAAATTGCTACAATGCAAACTTTCGCAGTTATAAAGAATCTCAGTGCTTTCTCATAGTACTTTGTAGACTGCGATTAAGATTTTTGATGATATCTCCGAAACTAATAAAGCTACTGGCTTTCGCTTTGAATTAAAATGTAGTACTAACAGACTTACAAAGAAAAGGTTATTACACCTTAATCGGTCCAATGCATACTTTCGCAGTTATAGAGAATCTCAGTGCTTTCTCATCGTACTTTTCAGACCGTGAATACGATTGTTGATGATATCTCCAAAACTAATAAAGCTACAGGCTTGCGGTTTGAACTTAAATGTAGGACTAACAGACGTGCAAAGAAAAGGTTATTACATCCTAATCGCTACAATGCAAACTTTCGTAGTTATAGAGAATCTCAGTGCTTTCTTATCGTACTTTTCAGACCGTGAATACGATTGTTGATGATATCTCCGAAACTAATAAAGCTACAGGCTTGCGGTTTGAACTGAAGTGTAGGACTAACAGACTTGCAAAGAAAAGGTAATAACACCTTATTCGCTCCAATGCAAACTTTCGCAGTTATCGAAAACCTCAGTGCTTTTTCGTCGTACTTTTCAGACTGTGAATACGATTTTTGATGATATCTCCGAAACTAGTAAAGCTACAGGCTTGTGGTTTGAACTTAAATGTAGGACTAACAGACTTGCAAGGAAAAGGTTATAACACCTTAATCGCTACAATGCAAACTTTCGCAGTTATAGAGAATCTCAGTGCTTTCTCATAGTACTTTTCAGACTGTGTATACGAATTTTGATGATATCTCCGAAACTAATAAAGCTACAGGCTTGCGGTTTGAACTGAAATGTAGTTCTAACAGACTTGCAAAGAAAACGTTATTACACCTTAATCACTCCAATGCATACTTTCGCAGTTATAGAGAATCTCAGTGCTTTCTCATCGTACTTTTCAGACCGTGAATACGATTGTTGATGATATCTCCGAAACTAATAAAGCTACAGGCTTGCGGTTTGAACTGAAATGTAGGACTAACAGATTTGCAAAGAAAAGGTAATAACACCTTATTCGCTCCAATCAAACTTTTGAAGTTATAGAAAACCTCAGTGCTTTCTCGTCGTACTTTTCAGACTGTGAATATGATTTTTGATGCTCTCTCCGAAACTAGTAAAGCTACAGGCTTGTGGTTTAAACTTAAATGTAGGACTAACAGACTTGCAAAGAATACGTTATAACACCTTAATCGCTACAATGCAAACTTTCGCAGTTATAGATAATCTCAGTGCTTTCTCATAGACTGCGAATAAGATTTTTGATGATATCTCCGAAACCAATAAAGCTACTGGCTTTCGGTTTGAACTAAAATGTAGTACTAACAGACTTGCAAAGAAAAGGTTATTACACCTTAATCGCTCCAATGCATACTTTCGCAGTTATAGAGAATCTCAGTGCTTTCTCATAGTACTTTTCAGACTGTGGATACGAATTTTGATGATATCTCCGAAACTAATAAAGCTACAGGCTTGCGGTTTGAAATAAAATGTAGGACTAACAGACTTGCAAAGAAAAGGTTATAACACCCTAATCGCTACAATGCAAACTTTCGCAGTTATAGAGAATCTCAGTGCTTTCTCATAGTACTTTTCAGACTGTGGATACGAATTTTGATGATATCTCCGAAACTAATAAAGCTACAGGCTTGCGTTTTTTAAATAAAATGTAGGACTAACAGACTTGCAAAGAAAAGGTTATTACACCTTAATCGCTTCAATGCAAACTTTCGCAGTTATAGAGAATCTCAGTGCTTTCCCAACGTAGTTTTCAGACTGTTGATACGAATTTTGATGATATCTCCGAAACTAATAAAGCTACAGGCTTGCGGTTTGAAATGAAATGTAGGACTAACAGACTGGCAAAGAAAAGGTTATTACACCTTAATCGCTCCAATGCATACTTTCGCAGTTCTAGAAAATCTCAGTGCTTTCTGATCGTACTTTGCAGACTGTGGATACGAATTTTGATGATATCTCCGAAACTAATAAAGCTACAGGCTTGCGGTTTAAACTAAAATGTAGGACTAACAGACTTGCAAAGAAAAGGTTATTACACCTCAATCGCTGGAATGGAAACTTTCGCAGTAATAGAGAATCGCAGTGCTTTCTCATCGTTCTTTTTTGACTGTGAATACGATTTTTGATATATCTCCGAAGCTAATAAAGCTACAGGCTTGCGGTTTGAACTAAAATGTAGGACTAACAGACTTGCAAAGAAAAGGTTATTACACCTTAATCGCTTCAATGCAAACTTTCGCAGTTATAGAGAATCTCAGTGCTTTCTCCACGTAGTTTTCAGACTAAGAATACGATTTTTGATGATATCTTGAAACTAATAAAGCTACAGGCATGCGGTTTGAACTGAAATGTAGGAATAAAAGACTTGCAAAAAAATGGTTATTACACCTGAATCGCTCCAATGCATACTTTCGCAGTTATAGAGAATCTCAGTGCTTTCTCATCGTACTTTTCAGACCGTGAATACGATTGTTGATGATATCTCCAAAATTAATAAAGCTACAGGCTTGCGGTTTGAACTTATATGTAGAACTAACAGACGTGCAAAGAAAAGGTTATTACATCCTAATCGCTACAATGCAAACTTTCGCAGTTATAGAGAATCTCAGTGCTTTCTCATCTTACTTTTTAGACTGCAAATATGATTTTTGATGATATCTCTGAAACTTAAAAAGCTACAGGTTTGCAGTTTGAACTTAAATGTAGGACTAACAGACTTGCAAAGAAAAGGTTGTAACACCTTAATCGCTACAATGCAAACTTTCGCAGTTATAGAGAATCTCAGTGCTTTCTCATAGTACTTTTCAGACTGTGGATACGAATTTTGATGATAATCCTAAACTAATAAAGCTACAGGCTTGCGGTTTGAACTAAAATGTAGGACTAACAGACTTGCAAAGAAAAGGTTATTACACCTTAATCGCTTCAATGCAAACTTTCGCAGTTATAGAGAATCTCAGTGCTTTCTCAACGTAGTTTTCAGACTGTGGATACGAATTTTGATGATATCTCCGAAACTAATAAAGCTACAGGCTTGCGGTTTGAACTGAAATGTAGTTCTAACAGACTTGCAAAGAAAACGTTATTACACCTTAATCACTCCAATGCATACTTTCGCAGTTATAGAGAATCTCAGTGCTTTCTCATCGTACTTTTCAGACCGTGAATACGATTGTTGATGATATCTCCGAAACTAATAAAGCTACAGGCTTGCGGTTTGAACTGAAATGTAGGACTAACAGATTTGCAAAGAAAAGGTAATAACACCTTATTCGCTCCAATCAAACTTTTGAAGTTATAGAAAACCTCAGTGCTTTCTCGTCGTACTTTTCAGACTGTGAATATGATTTTTGATGCTCTCTCCGAAACTAGTAAAGCTACAGGCTTGTGGTTTAAACTTAAATGTAGGACTAACAGACTTGCAAAGAATACGTTATAACACCTTAATCGCTACAATGCAAACTTTCGCAGGTATAGATAATCTCAGTGCTTTCTCATAGACTGCGAATAAGATTTTTGATGATATCTCCGAAACCAATAAAGCTACTGGCTTTCGGTTTGAACTAAAATGTAGTACTAACAGACTTGCAAAGAAAAGGTTATTACACCTTAATCGCTCCAATGCATACTTTCGCAGTTATAGAGAATCTCAGTGCTGTCTCATAGTACTTTTCAGACTGTGGATACGAATTTTGATGATATCTCCGAAACTAATAAAGCTACAGGCTTGCGGTTTGAAATAAAATGTAGGACTAACAGACTTGCAAAGAAAAGGTTATAACACCCTAATCGCTACAATGCAAACTTTCGCAGTTATAGAGAATCTCAGTGCTTTCTCATAGTACTTTTCAGACTGTGGATACGAATTTTGATGATATCTCCGAAACTAATAAAGCTACAGGCTTGCGTTTTTGAAATAAAATGTAGGACTAACAGACTTGCAAAGAAAAGGTTATTACACCTTAATCGCTTCAATGCAAACTTTCGCAGTTATAGAGAATCTCAGTGCTTTCTCAACGTAGTTTTCAGACTGTTGATACGAATTTTGATGATATCTCCGAAACTAATAAAGCTACAGGCTTGCGGTTTGAACTGAAATGTAGGACTAACAGACTTGCAAAGAAAAGGTTATTACACCTTAATCGCTCCAATGCATACTTTCGCAGTTCTAGAAAATCTCAGTGCTTTCTGATCGTACTTTGCAGACTGTGGATACGAATTTTGATGATATCTCCGAAACTAATAAAGCTACAGGCTTGCGGTTTAAACTAAAATGTAGGACTAACAGACTTGCAAAGAAAAGGTTATTACACCTTAATCGCTTCAATGCAAACTTTCGCAGTTATAGAGAATCTCAGTGCTTTCTCCACGTAGTTTTCAGACTAAGAATACGATTTTTGATGATATCTTGAAACTAATAAAGCTACAGGCATGCGGTTTAAACTGAAATGTAGGAATAAAAGACTTGCAAAGAAATGGTTATTACACCTGAATCGCTCCAATGCATACTTTCGCAGTTATAGAGAATCTCAGTGCTTTCTCATCGTACTTTTCAGACCGTGAATACGATTGTTGATGATATCTCCGAAACTAATAAAGCTACAGGCTTGCGGTTTGAACTGAAATGTAGGACTAACAGACTTGCAAAGAAAAGGTAATTACACCTTAATCGCTTCAATGCAAACTTTCGCAGTTATAGAGAATCTCAGTGCTTTCTCAACGTAGTTTTCAGACTGTGGATACGAATTTTGATGATATCTCCGAAACTAATAAAGCTACAGGCTTGCAGTTTGAACTGAAATGTAGGTCTAACAGACTTGCAAAGAAAACGTTATTACACCTTAATCACTCCAATGCATACTTTCGCAGTTATAGAGAATCTCAGTGCTTTCTCATCGTACTTTTCAGACCGTGAATACGATTGTTGATGATATCTCCGAAACTAATAAAGCTACAGGCTTGCAGTTTGAACTGAAATGTAGGACTAACAGACTTGCAAAGAAAAGGTAATAACACCTTATTCGCTCCAATGCAAACTTTCGAAGTTATAGAAAACCTCAGTGCTTTCTCGTCGTACTTTTCAGACTGTGAATATGATTCTTGATGCTATCTCCGAAACTAGTAAAGCTACAGGCTTGCGGTTTGAACTTAAATGTAGGACTAACAGACTTGCAAAGAAAAGGTTATAACACCTTAATCGCTACAATACAAACTTTCGCAGTTATAGAGAATCTCAGTGCTTTCTCATAGACTGCGAATAAGATTTTTGATGATATCTCCGAAACCAATAAAGCTACTGGCTTTCGGTTTGAACTAAAATGTAGTACTAACAGACTTGCAAAGAAAAGGTTATTACACCTTAATCGCTCCAATGCATACTTTCGCAGTTATAGAGAATCTCAGTGCTTTCTCATCGTACTTTTCAAACTGTGAATATGATTTTTGATGATATCTCCGAAACTAGTAAAGCTACAGGCTTGTGGTTTGAACTAAAATGTAGGACTAACAGCCTTGCAAACAAAAGGTTATTACACCTTAATCGCTCGAATGCATACTTTCGCAGTTATAGAAAACCTCAGTGCTTTCTCGTCGTACTTTTCAGACTGTGAATACGATTTTTGATGATATCTCTGAAACTAGTAAAGCTACAGCCTTGCGAATTGGACTTAAATGTAGCACTAACAGACTTGCAAAAAAAAGGTTATTACACCTTAATGGCTCCAATGCAAACTTTCGCAGTTATAGAGAATCTCAGTGCTTTGTCATCGTACTTTTCAGAATGTGAATACGATTGTTGATAATAAATCCGAAGCTAATAAAGCTACAGGCTTGCAGTTTAAACTAAAATGTAGGACTAACAGACTTGCAAAGAAAAGGTTATTACACCTTATTCGCTCCAATGCAAACTTTCGCAGTTATAGAGAATCTCAGTGCTTTCTCATCGTACTTTTCAGACCGTGAATACGATTGTTGATGATATCTCCGAAACTAATAAATCTACAGGCTTGCGGTTTGAACTGAAATGTAGGACTAACAGACTTGCAAAGAAAATGTAATAACACCTTATTCGCTCCAATACAAACTTTCGCAGTTATAGAGAATCTCAGTGCTTTCTCGTCGTACTTTTCAGACTGTGAATATGATTTTTGATGATATCTCCGAAACTAGTAAAGCTACAGGCTTGTGGTTGGAACTTAAATGTAGGACTAACAGACTTGCAAAGAAAAGGTTATAATACCTAAATTGCTACAATGCAAACTTTCGCAGTTATAAAGAATCTCAGTGCTTTCTCATAGTACTTTGTAGACTGCGAATAAGATTTTTGATGATATCTCCGAAACTTATAAAGCTACTGGCTTTCGCTTTGAACTAAAATGTAGTACTAACAGACTTACAAAGAAAAGTTTATTACACCTTAATCGCTCCAATGCATACTTTCGCAGTTATAGAGAATCTCAGTGCTTTCTCATCGTACTTTTCAGACCGTGAATACGATTGTTGATGATATCTCCAAAACTAATAAAGCTACAGGCTTGCGGTTTGAACTTAAATGTAGGACTAACAGACGTGCAAAGAAAAGGTTATTA
Source organism: Ecdyonurus torrentis (assembly GCA_949318235.1). NCBI lineage: Eukaryota > Metazoa > Arthropoda > Insecta > Ephemeroptera > Heptageniidae > Ecdyonurus > Ecdyonurus torrentis. The sequence continues at coordinate 133,005 of OX439129.1, forward strand.
CATCCTAATCGCTACAATGCAAACTTTCGTAGTTATAGAGAATCTCAGTGCTTTATCATCGTACTTTTTAGACTGCAAATATGATTTTTGATGATATCTCTGAAACTTAAAAAGCTACAGGTTTGCGGTTTGAACTTAAATGTAGGACTAACAGACTTGCAAAGAAAAGGTTATAACACCTTAATCGCTACAATGCAAACTTTCGCAGTTATAGAGAATCTCAGTGCTTTCTCATAGTACTTTTCAGACTGTGGATACGAATTTTGATGATATCTCCGAAACTAATATAGCTACAGGCTTGCGGTTTAAACTAAAATGTAGGACTAACAGACTTGCAAAGAAAAGGTTATTACACCTTAATCGCTTCAATGCAAACTTTCGCAGTTATAGAGAATCTCAGTGCTTTCTCAACGTAGTTTTCAGACCGTGAATACGATTGTTGATGATATCTCCGAAACTAATAAAGCTACAGGCTTGCGGTTTGAACTGAAGTGTAGGACTAACAGACTTGCAAAGAAAAGGTAATAACACCTTATTCGCTCCAATGCAAACTTTCGCAGTTATAGAAAACCTCAGTGCTTTCTCGTCTCACTTTTCAGACTGTGAATATAATTTTTGATGATATCTCCGAAACTAGTAAAGCTACAGGCTTGTGGTTTGAACTTAAATGTAGGACTAACAGACTTGCAAGGAAAAGGTTATAACACCTTAATCGCTACAATGCAAACTTTCGCAGTTATAGAGAATCTCAGTGCTTTCTCATAGTACTTTTCAGACTGTGGATACGAATTTTGATGATATCTCCGAAACTAATAAAGCTACAGGCTTGCGGTTTGAACTGAAATGTAGGTCTAACAGACTTGCAAAGAAAACGTTATTACACCTTAATCACTCCAATGCATACTTTCGCAGTTATAGAGAATCTCAGTGCTTTCTCATCGTACTTTTCAGACTGTGAATATGATTTTTGATGCTATCTCCGAAACTAGTAAAGCTACAGGCTTGTGGTTTAAACTTAAATGTAGGACTAACAGACTTGCAAAGAATACGTTATAACACCTTAATCGCTACAATGCAAACTTTCGCAGTTATAGAGAATCTCAGTGCTTTCTCATAGACTGCGAATAAGATTTTTGATGATATCTCCGACACCAATAAAGCTACTGGCTTTCGGTTTAAACTAAAATGTAGTACTAACAGACTTGCAAAGAAAAGGTTATTACACCTTAATCGCTCCAATGCATACTTTCGCAGTTATAGAGAATCTCAGTGCTTTTTCATCGTACTTTTCAAACTGTGAATATGATTTTTGATGATATCTCCGAAACTAGTAAAGCTACAGGCTTGTGGTTTGAACTAAAATGTAGGACTAACAGACTTGCAAAGAAAAAGGTTATTACATCTTAATCGCTGCAATGCAAATTTTCGCAGTTCTAGAAAATCTCAGTGCTTTCTGATCGTACTTTGCAGACTGTGGATACGAATTTTGATAATATCTCCGAAACTAATAAAGCTACAGGCTTGCGGTTTAAACTAAAATGTAGGACTAACAGACTTGCAAAGAAAAGGTTATTACACCTCAATCGCTCGAATGGAAACTTTCGCAGTAATAGAGAATCGCAGTGCTTTCTCATCGTTCTTTTTTGACTGTGAATACGATTTTTGATATATCTCCGAAGCTAATAAAGCTACAGGCTTGCGGTTTGAACTAAAATGTAGGACTAACAGACTTGCAAAGAAAAGGTTATTACACCTTAATCGCTTCAATGCAAACTTTCGCAGTTATAGAGAATCTCAGTGCTTTCTCAACGTAGTTTTCAGACTAAGAATACGATTTTTGATGATATCTTGAAACTAATAAAGCTACAGGCATGCGGTTTGAACTGAAATGTAGGAATAAAAGATTTGCAAAGAAATGGTTATTACACCTGAATCGCTCCAATGCATACTTTTGCAGTTATAGAGAATCTCAGTGCTTTCTCATCGTACTTTTCAGACCGTGAATACGATTGTTAATGATATTTCCAAAACTAATAAAGCTACAGGCTTGCGGTTTTAACTTTTATGTAGAACTAACAGACGTGCAAAGAAAAGGTTATTACATCCTAATCGCTACAATGCAAACTTTCGCAGTTATAGAGAATCTCAGTGCTTTCTCATCGTACTTTTTAGACTGCAAATATGATTTTTGATGATATCTCTGAAACTTAAAAAGCTACAGGTTTGCGGTTTGAACTTAAATGTAGGACTAACAGACTTGCAAAGAAAAGGATATAACACCTTAATCGCTACAATTTAAACTTTCGCAGTTATAGAGAATCTCAGTGCTTTCTCATAGTACTTTTCAGACTGTGGATACGAATTTTGATGATATCTCCGAAACTAATAAAGCTACAGGCTTGCGGTTTGAACTAAAATGTAGGACTAACAGACTTGCAAAGAAAAGGTTATTACACCTTAATCGCTTCAATGCAAACTTTCGCAGTTATAGAGAATCTCAGTGCTTTTTCAACGTAGTTTTCAGACTGTGGATACGAATTTTGATGATATCTCCGAAACTAATAAAGCTACAGGCTTGCGGTTTGAACTGAAATGTAGGACTAACAGACGTGCAAAGAAAAGGTTATTACATCCTAATCGCTACAATGCAAACTTTCGTAGTTATAGAGAATCTCAGTGCTTTATCATCGTACTTTTTAGACTGCAAATATGATTTTTGATGATATCTCTGAAACTTAAAAAGCTACAGGTTTGCGGTTTGAACTTAAATGTAGGACTAACAGACTTGCAAAGAAAAGGTTATAACACCTTAATCGCTACAATGCAAACTTTCGCAGTTATAGAGAATCTCAATGCTTTCTCATAGTACTTTTCAGACTGTGGATACGAATTTTGATGATATCTCCGAAACTAATAAAGCTACAGGCTTGCGGTTTAAACTAAAATGTAGGACTAACAGACTTGCAAAGAAAAGGTTATTACACCTTAATCGCTTCAATGCAAACTTTCGCAGTTATAGAGAATCTCAGTGCTTTCTCAACGTAGTTTTCAGACCGTGAATACGATTGTTGATGATATCTCCGAAACTAATAAAGCTACAGGCTTGCGGTTTGAACTGAAGTGTAGGACTAACAGACTTGCAAAGAAAAGGTAATAACACCTTATTCGCTCCAATGCAAACTTTCGCAGTTATAGAAAACCTCAGTGCTTTCTCGTCTCACTTTTCAGACTGTGAATATGATTTTTGATGATATCTCCGAAACTAGTAAAGCTACAGGCTTGTGGTTTGAACTTAAATGTAGGACTAACAGACTTGCAAGGAAAAGGTTATAACACCTTAATCGCTACAATGCAAACTTTCGCAGTTATAGAGAATCTCAGTGCTTTTTCATAGTACTTTTCAGACTGTGGATACGATTTTTGATGATATCTCCGAAACTAATAAAGCTACAGGCTTGCGGTTTGAACTGAAATGTAGGTCTAACAGACTTGCAAAGAAAACGTTATTACACCTTAATCACTCCAATGCATACTTTCGCAGTTATAGAGAATCTCAGTGCTTTCTCATCGTACTTTTCAGACTGTGAATATGATTTTTGATGCTATCTCCGAAACTAGTAAAGCTACAGGCTTGTGGTTTAAACTTAAATGTAGGACTAACAGACTTGCAAAGAATACGTTATAACACCTTAATCGCTACAATGCAAACTTTCGCAGTTATAGAGAATCTCAGTGCTTTCTCAACGTAGTTTTCAGACTGTTGATACGAATTTTGATGATATCTCCGAAACTAATAAAGCTACAGGCTTGCGGTTTGAACTGAAATGTAGGACTAACAGACTTGCAAAGAAAAGGTTATTACACCTTAATCGCTCCAATGCATACTTTCGCAGTTCTAGAAAATCTCAGTGCTTTCTGATCGTACTTTGCAGACTGTGGATACGAATTTTGATGATATCTCCGAAACTAATAAAGCTACAGGCTTGCGGTTTAAACTAAAATGTAGGACTAACAGACTTGCAAAGAAAAGGTTATTACACCTTAATCGCTTCAATGCAAACTTTCGCAGTTATAGAGAATCTCAGTGCTTTCTCCACGTAGTTTTCAGACTAAGAATACGATTTTTGATGATATCTTGAAACTAATAAAGCTACAGGCATGCGGTTTGAACTGAAATGTAGGAATAAAAGACTTGCAAAGAAATGGTTATTACACCTGAATCGCTCCAATGCATACTTTCGCAGTTATAGAGAATCTCAGTGCTTTCTCATCGTACTTTTCAGACCGTGAATACGATTGTTGATGATATCTCCGAAACTAATAAAGCTACAGGCTTGCGGTTTTAACTGAAATGTAGGACTAACAGACTTGCAAAGAAAAGGTAATTACACCTTAATCGCTTCAATGCAAACTTTCGCAGTTATAGAGAATCTCAGTGCTTTCTCAACGTAGTTTTCAGACTGTGGATACGAATTTTGATGATATCTCCGAAACTAATAAAGCTACAGGCTTGCGGTTTGAACTGAAATGTAGGTCTAACAGACTTGCAAAGAAAACGTTATTACACCTTAATCACTCCAATGCATACTTTCGCAGTTATAGAGAATCTCAGTGCTTTCTCATCGTACTTTTCAGACCGTGAATACGATTGTTGATGATATCTCCGAAACTAATAAAGCTACAGGCTTGCAGTTTGAACTGAAATGTAGGACTAACAGACTTGCAAAGAAAAGGTAATAACACCTTATTCGCTCCAATGCAAACTTTCGAAGTTATAGAAAACCTCAGTGCTTTCTCGTCGTACTTTTCAGACTGTGAATATGATTCTTGATGCTATCTCCGAAACTAGTAAAGCTACAGGCTTGTGGTTTAAACTTAAATGTAGGACTAACAGACTTGCAAAGAAAACGTTATAACACCTTAATCGCTACAATACAAACTTTCGCAGTTATAGAGAATCTCAGTGCTTTCTCATAGACTGCGAATAAGATTTTTGATGATATCTCCGAAACCAATAAAGCTACTGGCTTTCGGTTTGAACTAAAATGTAGTACTAACAGACTTGCAAAGAAAAGGTTATTACACCTTAATCGCTCCAATGCATACTTTCGCAGTTATAGAGAATCTCAGTGCTTTCTCATCGTACTTTTCAAACTGTGAATATGATTTTTGATGATATCTCCGAAACTAGTAAAGCTACAGGCTTGTGGTTTGAACTAAAATGTAGGACTAACAGACTTGCAAAGAAAAAGGTTATTACACCTTAATCGCTGCAATGCAAATTTTCGCAGTTCTAGAAAATCTCAGTGCTTTCTGATCGTACTTTGCAGACTGTGGATACGAATTTTGATGATATCTCCGAAACTAATAAAGTTACAGGCTTGCGGTTTAAACTAAAATGTAGGACTAACAGACTTGCAAAGAAAAGGTTATTACACCTCAATCGCTCGAATGGAAACTTTCGCAGTAATAGAGAATCGCAGTGCTTTCTCATCGTTCTTTTTTGACTGTGAATACGATTTTTGATATATCTCCGAAGCTAACAAAGCTACAGGCTTGCGGTTTGAACTAAAATGTAGGACTAACAGACTTGCAAAGAAAAGGTTATTACACCTCAATCGCTCGAATGGAAACTTTCGCAGTAATAGAGAATCGCAGTGCTTTCTCATCGTTCTTTTTTGACTGTGAATACGATTTTTGATGATATCTCCGAAACTAGTAAAGCTACAGGCTTGCGGTTTGAACTTAAATGTAGGACTAACAGACTTGCAAAGAAAAGGTTATAACACCTTAATCGCTACAATGCAAACTTTCGCAGTTATAGAGAATCTCAGTGCTTTCTCATAGGACTTTTTTGACTGCGAATAAGATTTTTGATGATATCTCCGAAGCTAAAAAAGCTACAGGATTGCGGTTTGAACTAAAATATAGGACCTACAGACTTGCAAAGAAAAGGTTATTACACCTTAATCGCTTCATTGCAAACTTTCGCAGTTATTGAGAATCTCAGTGCTTTTGCAACGTAGTTTTCAGACTAAGAATACGATTTTTGATGATATCTTTGAAACAAATAAAGCTACAAGCATGCGGTTTGAACTGAAATGTAGGACTAACAGCCTTGCAAACAAAAGGTTATTACACCTTAATCGCTCGAATGCATACTTTCGCAGTTATAGAAAACCTCAGTGCTTTCTCGTCGTACTTTTCAGACTGTGAATACGATTTTTGATGATATCTCTGAAACTAGTAAAGCTACAGCCTTGCGAATTGGACTTAAATGTAGCACTAACAGACTTGCAAAAAAAAGGTTATTACACCTTAATGGCTCCAATGCAAACTTTCGCAGTTATAGAGAATCTCAGTGCTTTGTCATCGTACTTTTCAGAATGTGAATACGATTGTTGATAATAAATCCGAAGCTAATAAAGCTACAGGCTTGCAGTTTAAACTAAAATGTAGGACTAACAGACTTGCAAAGAAAAGGTTATTACACCTTATTCGCTCCAATGCAAACTTTCGCAGTTATAGAGAATCTCAGTGCTTTCTCATCGTACTTTTCAGACCGTGAATACGATTGTTGATGATATCTCCGAAACTAATAAATCTACAGGCTTGCGGTTTGAACTGAAATGTAGGACTAACAGACTTGCAAAGAAAATGTAATAACACCTTATTCGCTCCAATACAAACTTTCGCAGTTATAGAGAATCTCAGTGCTTTCTCGTCGTACTTTTCAGACTGTGAATATGATTTTTGATGATATCTCCGAAACTAGTAAAGCTACAGGCTTGTGGTTGGAACTTAAATGTAGGACTAACAGACTTGCAAAGAAAAGGTTATAATACCTAAATTGCTACAATGCAAACTTTCGCAGTTATAAAGAATCTCAGTGCTTTCTCATAGTACTTTGTAGACTGCGAATAAGATTTTTGATGATATCTCCGAAACTTATAAAGCTACTGGCTTTCGCTTTGAACTAAAATGTAGTACTAACAGACTTACAAAGAAAAGTTTATTACACCTTAATCGCTCCAATGCATACTTTCGCAGTTATAGAGAATCTCAGTGCTTTCTCATCGTACTTTTCAGACCGTGAATACGATTGTTGATGATATCTCCAAAACTAATAAAGCTACAGGCTTGCGGTTTGAACTTAAATGTAGGACTAACAGACGTGCAAAGAAAAGGTTATTACATCCTAATCGCTACAATGCAAACTTTCGTAGTTATAGAGAATCTCAGTGCTTTATCATCGTACTTTTTAGACTGCAAATATGATTTTTGATGATATCTCTGAAACTTAAAAAGCTACAGGTTTGCGGTTTGAACTTAAATGTAGGACTAACAGACTTGCAAAGAAAAGGTTATAACACCTTAATCGCTACAATGCAAACTTTCGCAGTTATAGAGAATCTCAGTGCTTTCTCATAGTACTTTTCAGACTGTGGATACGAATTTTGATGATATCTCCGAAACTAATATAGCTACAGGCTTGCGGTTTAAACTAAAATGTAGGACTAACAGACTTGCAAAGAAAAGGTTATTACACCTTAATCGCTTCAATGCAAACTTTCGCAGTTATAGAGAATCTCAGTGCTTTCTCAACGTAGTTTTCAGACCGTGAATACGATTGTTGATGATATCTCCGAAACTAATAAAGCTACAGGCTTGCGGTTTGAACTGAAGTGTAGGACTAACAGACTTGCAAAGAAAAGGTAATAACACCTTATTCGCTCCAATGCAAACTTTCGCAGTTATAGAAAACCTCAGTGCTTTCTCGTCTCACTTTTCAGACTGTGAATATAATTTTTGATGATATCTCCGAAACTAGTAAAGCTACAGGCTTGTGGTTTGAACTTAAATGTAGGACTAACAGACTTGCAAGGAAAAGGTTATAACACCTTAATCGCTACAATGCAAACTTTCGCAGTTATAGAGAATCTCAGTGCTTTCTCATAGTACTTTTCAGACTGTGGATACGAATTTTGATGATATCTCCGAAACTAATAAAGCTACAGGCTTGCGGTTTGAACTGAAATGTAGGTCTAACAGACTTGCAAAGAAAACGTTATTACACCTTAATCACTCCAATGCATACTTTCGCAGTTATAGAGAATCTCAGTGCTTTCTCATCGTACTTTTCAGACTGTGAATATGATTTTTGATGCTATCTCCGAAACTAGTAAAGCTACAGGCTTGTGGTTTAAACTTAAATGTAGGACTAACAGACTTGCAAAGAATACGTTATAACACCTTAATCGCTACAATGCAAACTTTCGCAGTTATAGAGAATCTCAGTGCTTTCTCATAGACTGCGAATAAGATTTTTGATGATATCTCCGACACCAATAAAGCTACTGGCTTTCGGTTTAAACTAAAATGTAGTACTAACAGACTTGCAAAGAAAAGGTTATTACACCTTAATCGCTCCAATGCATACTTTCGCAGTTATAGAGAATCTCAGTGCTTTCTCATCGTACTTTTCAAACTGTGAATATGATTTTTGATGATATCTCCGAAACTAGTAAAGCTACAGGCTTGTGGTTTGAACTAAAATGTAGGACTAACAGACTTGCAAAGAAAAAGGTTATTACACCTTAATCGCTGCAATGCAAATTTTCGCAGTTCTAGAAAATCTCAGTGCTTTCTGATCGTACTTTGCAGACTGTGGATACGAATTTTGATAATATCTCCGAAACTAATAAAGCTACAGGCTTGCGGTTTAAACTAAAATGTAGGACTAACAGACTTGCAAAGAAAAGGTTATTACACCTCAATCGCTCGAATGGAAACTTTCGCAGTAATAGAGAATCGCAGTGCTTTCTCATCGTTCTTTTTTGACTGTGAATACGATTTTTGATATATCTCCGAAGCTAATAAAGCTACAGGCTTGCGGTTTGAACTAAAATGTAGGACTAACAGACTTGCAAAGAAAAGGTTATTACACCTTAATCGCTTCAATGCAAACTTTCGCAGTTATAGAGAATCTCAGTGCTTTCTCAACGTAGTTTTCAGACTAAGAATACGATTTTTGATGATATTTTGAAACTAATAAAGCTACAGGCATGCGGTTTGAACTGAAATGTAGGAATAAAAGATTTGCAAAGAAATGGTTATTACACCTGAATCGCTCCAATGCATACTTTTGCAGTTATAGAGAATCTCAGTGCTTTCTCATCGTACTTTTCAGACCGTGAATACGATTGTTAATGATATTTCCAAAACTAATAAAGCTACAGGCTTGCGGTTTTAACTTTTATGTAGAACTAACAGACGTGCAAAGAAAAGGTTATTACATCCTAATCGCTACAATGCAAACTTTCGCAGTTATAGAGAATCTCAGTGCTTTCTCATCGTACTTTTTAGACTGCAAATATGATTTTTGATGATATCTCTGAAACTTAAAAAGCTACAGGTTTGCGGTTTGAACTTAAATGTAGGACTAACAGACTTGCAAAGAAAAGGATATAACACCTTAATCGCTACAATCCAAACTTTCGCAGTTATAGAGAATCTCAGTGCTTTCTCATAGTACTTTTCAGACTGTGGATACGAATTTTGATGATATCTCCGAAACTAATAAAGCTACAGGCTTGCGGTTTGAACTAAAATGTAGGACTAACAGACTTGCAAAGAAAAGGTTATTACACCTTAATCGCTTCAATGCAAACTTTCGCAGTTATAGAGAATCTCAGTGCTTTTTCAACGTAGTTTTCAGACTGTGGATACGAATTTTGATGATATCTCCGAAACTAATAAAGCTACAGGCTTGCGGTTTGAACTGAAATGTAGGACTAACAGACGTGCAAAGAAAAGGTTATTACATCCTAATCGCTACAATGCAAACTTTCGTAGTTATAGAGAATCTCAGTGCTTTATCATCGTACTTTTTAGACTGCAAATATGATTTTTGATGATATCTCTGAAACTTAAAAAGCTACAGGTTTGCGGTTTGAACTTAAATGTAGGACTAACAGACTTGCAAAGAAAAGGTTATAACACCTTAATCGCTACAATGCAAACTTTCGCAGTTATAGAGAATCTCAATGCTTTCTCATAGTACTTTTCAGACTGTGGATACGAATTTTGATGATATCTCCGAAACTAATAAAGCTACAGGCTTGCGGTTTAAACTAAAATGTAGGACTAACAGACTTGCAAAGAAAAGGTTATTACACCTTAATCGCTTCAATGCAAACTTTCGCAGTTATAGAGACTCTCAGTGCTTTCTCAACGTAGTTTTCAGACCGTGAATACGATTGTTGATGATATCTCCGAAACTAATAAAGCTACAGGCTTGCGGTTTGAACTGAAGTGTAGGACTAACAGACTTGCAAAGAAAAGGTAATAACACCTTATTCGCTCCAATGCAAACTTTCGCAGTTATAGAAAACCTCAGTGCTTTCTCGTCTCACTTTTCAGACTGTGAATATGATTTTTGATGATATCTCCGAAACTAGTAAAGCTACAGGCTTGTGGTTTGAACTTAAATGTAGGACTAACAGACTTGCAAGGAAAAGGTTATAACACCTTAATCGCTACAATGCAAACTTTCGCAGTTATAGAGAATCTCAGTGCTTTTTCATAGTACTTTTCAGACTGTGGATACGAATTTTGATGATATCTCCGAAACTAATAAAGCTACAGGCTTGCGGTTTGAACTGAAATGTAGGTCTAACAGACTTGCAAAGAAAACGTTATTACACCTTAATCACTCCAATGCATACTTTCGCAGTTATAGAGAATCTCAGTGCTTTCTCATCGTACTTTTCAGACTGTGAATATGATTTTTGATGCTATCTCCGAAACTAGTAAAGCTACAGGCTTGTGGTTTAAACTTAAATGTAGGACTAACAGACTTGCAAAGAATACGTTATAACACCTTAATCGCTACAATGCAAACTTTCGCAGTTATAGAGAATCTCAGTGCTTTCTCATAGACTGCGAATAAGATTTTTGATGATATCTCCGACACCAATAAAGCTACTGGCTTTCGGTTTAAACTAAAATGTAGTACTAACAGACTTGCAAAGAAAAGGTTATTACACCTTAATCGCTCGAATGCATACTTTCGCAGTTATAGAAAACCTCAGTGCTTTCTCGTCGTACTTTTCAGACTGTGAATACGATTTTTGATGATATCTCTGAAACTAGTAAAGCTACAGCCTTGCAAATTGGACTTAAATGTAGCACTAACAGACTTGCAAAAAAAGGTTATTACACCTTAATGGCTCCAATGCAAACTTTCGCAGTTATAGAGAATCTCAGTGCTTTGTCATCGTACTTTTCAGACTGTGAATACGATTGTTGATAGTAAATCCGAAGCTAATAAAGCTACAGGCTTGCAGTTTAAACTAAAATGTAGGACTAACAGACTTGCAAAGAAAAGGTTATTACACCTTATTCGCTCCAATGCAAACTTTCGCAGTTATAGAGAATCTCATTGCTTTCTCATCGTACTTTTTTGACTGTGGATACGAATTTTGATGATATCTCCAAAACTAATAAAGCTACAGGCTTGCGGTTTGAACTAAATTGTATGACTAACAGACTTGCAAAGAAAACGTTATTACACCTTAATCACTCCAATGCATACTTTCGCAGTTATAGAGAATCTCAGTGCTTTCTCATCGTACTTTTCAGACCGTGAATACGATTGTTGATGATATCTCCGAAACTAATAAAGCTACAGGCTTGCGGTTTGAACTGAAATGTAGGACTAACAGACTTGCAAAGAAAATGTAATAACACCTTATTCGCTCCAATACAAACTTTCGCAGTTATAGAAAACCTCAGTGCTTTCTCGTCGTACTTTTCAGACTGTGAATATGATTTTTGATGATATCTCCGAGACTAGTAAAGCTACAGGCTTGTGGTTGGAACTTAAATGTAGGACTAACAGACTTGCAAAGAAAAGGTTATAATACCTAAATTGCTACAATGCAAACTTTCGCAGTTATAAAGAATCTCAGTGCTTTCTCATAGTACTTTGTAGACTGCGAATAAGATTTTTGATGATATCTCCGAAACTTATAAAGCTAATAGCTTTCGCATTGAATTAAAATGTAGTACTAACAGACTTACAAAGAAAAGGTTATTACACCTTAATCGCTCCAATGCATACTTTCGCAGTTATAGAGAATCTCAGTGCTTTCTCATCGTACTTTTCAGACCGTGAATACGATTGTTGATGATATCTCCAAAACTAATAAAGCTACAGGCTTGCGGTTTGAACTTAAATGTAGGACTAACAGACGTGCAAAGAAAAGGTTATTACATCCTAATCGCTACAATGCAAACTTTCGTAGTTATAGAGAATCTCAGTGCTTTATCATCGTACTTTTTAGACTGCAAATATGATTTTTGATGATATCTCTGAAACTTAAAAAGCTACAGGTTTGCGGTTTGAACTTAAATGTAGGACTAACAGACTTGCAAAGAAAAGGTTATAACACCTTAATCGCTACAATGCAAACTTTCGCAGTTATAGAGAATCTCAGTGCTTTCTCATAGTACTTTTCAGACTGTGGATACGAATTTTGATGATATCTCCGAAACTAATAAAGCTACAGGCTTGCGGTTTAAACTAAAATGTAGGACTAACAGACTTGCAAAGAAAAGGTTATTACACCTTAATCGCTTCAATGCAAACTTTCGCAGTTATAGAGAATCTCAGTGCTTTCTCAACGTAGTTTTCAGACCGTGAATACGATTGTTGATGATATCTCCGAAACTAATAAAGCTACAGGCTTGCGGTTTGAACTGAAGTGTAGGACTAACAGACTTGCAAAGAAAAGATAATAACACCTTATTCGCTCCAATGCAAACTTTCGCAGTTATAGAAAACCTCAGTGCTTTCTCGTCTCACTTTTCAGACTGTGAATATGATTTTTGATGATATCTCCGAAACTAGTAAAGCTACAGGCTTGTGGTTTGAACTTAAATGTAGGACTAACAGACTTGCAAGGAAAAGGTTATAACACCTTAATCGCTACAATGCAAACTTTCGCAGTTATAGAGAATCTCAGTGCTTTCTCATAGACTGCGAATAAGATTTTTGATGATATCTCCGACACCAATAAAGCTACTGGCTTTCGGTTTAAACTAAAATGTAGTACTAACAGACTTGCAAAGAAAAGGTTATTACACCTTAATCGCTCCAATGCAAACTTTCGCAGTTATAGAGAATCTCAGTGCTTTCTCAACGTAGTTTTCAGACCGTGAATACGATTGTTGATGATATCTCCGAAACTAATAAAGCTACAGGCTTGCGGTTTGAACTGAAGTGTAGGACTAACAGACTTGCAAAGAAAAGATAATAACACCTTATTCGCTCCAATGCAAACTTTCGCAGTTATAGAAAACCTCAGTGCTTTCTCGTCTCACTTTTCAGACTGTGAATATGATTTTTGATGATATCTCCGAAACTAATAAAGCTACAGGCTTGCGGTTTGAACTGAAATGTAGGTCTAACAGACTTGCAAAGAAAACGTTATTACACCTTAATCACTCCAATGCATACTTTCGCAGTTATAGAGAATCTCAGTGCTTTCTCATCGTACTTTTCAGACTGTGAATATGATTTTTGATGCTATCTCCGAAACTAGTAAAGCTACAGGCTTGTGGTTTAAACTTAAATGTAGGACTAACAGACTTGCAAAGAATACGTTATAACACCTTAATCGCTACAATGCAAACTTTCGCAGTTATAGAGAATCTCAGTGCTTTCTCATAGACTGCGAATAAGATTTTTGATGATATCTCCGACACCAATAAAGCTACTGGCTTTCGGTTTAAACTAAAATGTAGTACTAACAGACTTGCAAAGAAAAGGTTATTAAACCTTAATCGCTCCAATGCATACTTTCGCAGTTATAGAGAATCTCAGTGCTTTCTCATCGTACTTTTCAAACTGTGAATATGATTTTTGATGATATCTCCGAAACTAGTAAAGATACAGGCTTGTGGTTTGAACTAAAATGTAGGACTAACAGACTTGCAAAGAAAAAGGTTATTACACCTTAATCGCTGCAATGCAAATTTTCGCAGTTCTAGAAAATCTCAGTGCTTTCTGATCGTACTTTGCAGACTGTGGATACGAATTTTGATAATATCTCCGAAACTAATAAAGCTACAGGCTTGCGGTTTAAACTAAAATGTAGGACTAACAGACTTGCAAAGAAAAGGTTATTACACCTCAATCGCTCGAATGGAAACTTTCGCAATAATAGAGAATCGCAGTGCTTTCTCATCGTTCTTTTTTGACTGTGAATACGATTTTTGATATATCTCCGAAGCTAATAAAGCTACAGGCTTGCGGTTTGAACTAAAATGTAGGACTAACAGACTTGCAAAGAAAAGGTTATTACACCTTAATCGCTTCAATGCAAACTTTCGCAGTTATAGAGAATCTCAGTGCTTTCTCAACGTAGTTTTCAGACTAAGAATACGATTTTTGATGATATCTTGAAACTAATAAAGCTACAGGCATGCGGTTTGAACTGAAATGTAGGAATAAAAGACTTGCAAAGAAATGGTTATTACACCTGAATCGCTCCAATGCATACTTTCGCAGTTATAGAGAATCTCAGTGCTTTCTCATCGTACTTTTCAGACCGTGAATACGATTGTTAATGATATCTCCAAAACTAATAAAGCTACAGGCTTGCGGTTTTAACTTATATGTAGAACTAACAGACTTGCAAAGAAAAGGTTATTACATCCTAATCGCTACAATGCAAACTTTCGCAGTTATAGAGAATCTCAGTGCTTTCTCATAATACTTTTCAGACTGTGGATACAAATTTTGATGATATCTCCGAAACTAATAAAGCTACAGGCTTGCGGTTTGAACTAAAATGTAGGACTAACAGACTTGCAAAGAAAAGGTTATTACACCTTAATCGCTTCAATGCAAACTTTCGCAGTTATAGAGAATCTCAGTGCTTTTTCAACGTAGTTTTCAGACTGTGGATACGAATTTTGATGATATCTCCGAAACTAATAAAGCTACAGGCTTGCGGTTTGAACTGAAATGTAGGACTAACAGACGTGCAAAGAACAGGTTATTACATCCTAATCGCTACAATGCAAACTTTCGTAGTTATAGAGAATCTCAGTGCTTTATCATCGTACTTTTTAGACTGCAAATATGATTTTTGATGATATTTCTGAAACTTAAAAAGCTACAGGTTTGCGGTTTGAACTTAAATGTAGGACTAACAGACTTGCAAAGAAAAGGTTATAACACCTTAATCGCTACAATCCAAACTTTCGCAGTTATAGAGTATCTCAGTGCTTTCTCATAATACTTTTCAGACTGTGGATACAAATTTTGATGATATCTCCGAAACTAATAAAGCTACAGGCTTGCGGTTTGAACTAAAATGTAGGACTAACAGACTTGCAAAGAAAAGGTTATTACACCTTAATCGCTTCAATGCAAACTTTCGCAGTTATAGAGAATCTCAGTGCTTTTTCAACGTAGTTTTCAGACTGTGGATACGAATTTTGATGATATCTCCGAAACTAATAAAGCTACAGGCTTGCGGTTTGAACTGAAATGTAGGACTAACAGACGTGCAAAGAACAGGTTATTACATCCTAATCGCTACAATGCAAACTTTCGTAGTTATAGAGAATCTCAGTGCTTTATCATCGTACTTTTTAGACTGCAAATATGATTTTTGATGATATCTCTGAAACTTAAAAAGCTACAGGTTTGCGGTTTGAACTTAAATGTAGGACTAACAGACTTGCAAAGAAAAGGTTATAACACCTTAATCGCTACAATGCAAACTTTCGCAGTTATAGAGAATCTCAGTGCTTTCTCATAGTACTTTTCAGACTGTGGATACGAATTTTGATGATATCTCCGAAACTAATAAAGCTAGAGGCTTGCGGTTTAAACTAAAATGTAGGACTAACAGACTTGCAAAGAAAAGGTTATTACACCTTAATCGCTTCAATGCAAACTTTCGCAGTTATAGAGAATCTCAGTGCTTTCTCAACGTAATTTTCAGACCGTGAATACGATTGTTGATGATATCTCCGAAACTAATAAAGCTACAGGCTTGCGGTTTGAACTGAAGTGTAGGACAAACAGACTTGCAAAGAAAAGGTAATAACACCTTATTCGCTCCAATGCAAACTTTCGCAGTTATAGAAAACCTCAGTGCTTTCTCGTCTCACTTTTCAGACTGTGAATATGATTTTTGATGATATCTCCGAAACTAGTAAAGCTACAGGCTTGTGGTTTAAACTTAAATGTAGGACTAACAGACTTGCAAGGAAAAGGTTATAACACCTTAATCGCTACAATGCAAACTTTCGCAGTTATAGAGAATCTCAGTGCTTTCTCATAGTACTTTTCAGACTGTGGATACGAATTTTGATGATATCTCCGAAACTAATAAAGCTACAGGCTTGCGGTTTGAACTGAAATGTAGGTCTAACAGACTTGCAAAGAAAACGTTATTACACCTTAATCACTCCAATGCATACTTTCGCAGTTATAGAGAATCTCAGTGCTTTCTCATCGTACTTTTCAGACTGTGAATATGATTTTTGATGCTATCTCCGAAACTAGTAAAGCTACAGGCTTGTGGTTTAAACTTAAATGTAGGACTAACAGACTTGCAAAGAATACGTTATAACACCTTAATCGCTACAATGCAAACTTTCGCAGTTATAGAGAATCTCAGTGCTTTCTCATAGACTGCGAATAAGATTTTTGATGATATCTCCGACACCAATAAAGCTACTGGCTTTCGGTTTAAACTAAAATGTAGTACTAACAGACTTGCAAAGAAAAGGTTATTACACCTTAATCGCTCCAATGCATACTTTCGCAGTTATAGAGAATCTCAGTGCTTTCTCATCGTACTTTTCAAACTGTGAATATGATTTTTGATGATATCTCCGAAACTAGTAAAGCTACAGGCTTGTGGTTTGAACTAAAATGTAGGACTAACAGACTTGCAAAGAAAAAGGTTATTACACCTTAATCAATGCAATGCAAATTTTCGCAGTTCTAGAAAATCTCAGTGCTTTCTGATCGTACTTTGCAGACTGTGGATACGAATTTTGATAATATCTCCTAAACTAATAAAGCTACAGGCTTGCGGTTTAAACTAAAATGTAGGACTAACAGACTTGCAAAGAAAAGGTTATTACACCTCAATCGCTCGAATGGAAACTTTCGCAGTAATAGAGAATCGCAGTGCTTTCTCATCGTTCTTTTTTGACTGTGAATACGATTTTTGATATATCTCCGAAGCTAATAAAGCTACAGGCTTGCGGTTTGAACTAAAATGTAGGACTAACAGACTTGCAAAGAAAAGGTTATTACACCTTAATCGCTTCAATGCAAACTTTCGCAGTTATAGAGAATTTCAGTGTTTTCTCAACGTAGTTTTCAGACTAAGAATACGATTTTTGATGATATCTTGAAACTAATAAAGCTACAGGCATGCGGTTTGAACTGAAATGTAGGAATAAAAGACTTGCAAAGAAATGGTTATTACACCTGAATCGCTCCAATGCATACTTTCGCAGTTATAGAGAATCTCAGTGCTTTCTCATCGTACTTTTCAGACCGTGAATACGATTGTTAATGATATCTCCAAAACTAATAAAGCTACAGGCTTGCGGTTTTAACTTATATGTAGAACTAACAGACGTGCAAAGAAAAGGTTATTACATCCTAATCGCTACAATGCAAACTTTCGTAGTTATAGAGAATCTCAGTGCTTTATCATCGTACTTTTTAGACTGCAAATATGATTTTTGATGATATCTCTGAAACTTAAAAAGCTACAGGTTTGCGGTTTGAACTTAAATGTTGGACTAACAGACTTGCAAAGAAAAGGTTATAACACCTTAATCGCTACAATGCAAACTTTCGCAGTTATAGAGAATCTCAGTGCTTTCTCATAGTACTTTTCAGACTGTGGATACGAATTTTGATGATATCTCCGAAACTAATAAAGCTACAGGCTTGCGGTTTAAACTAAAATGTAGGACTAACAGACTTGCAAAGAAAAGGTTATTACACCTTAATCGCTTCAATGCAAACTTTCGCAGTTATAGAGAATCTCAGTGCTTTCTCAACGTAGTTTTCAGACCGTGAATACGATTGTTGATGATATCTCCGAAACTAATAAAGCTACAGGCTTGCGGTTTGAACTGAAGTGTAGGACTAACAGACTTGCAAAGAAAAGGTAATAACACCTTATTCGCTCCAATGCAAACTTTCGCAGTTATAGAAAACCTCAGTGCTTTCTCGTCTCACTTTTCAGACTGTGAATATGATTTTTGATGATATCTCCGAAACTAGTAAAGCTACAGGCTTGTGGTTTGAACTTAAATGTAGGACTAAAAGACTTGCAAGGAAAAGGTTATAACACCTTAATCGCTACAATGCAAACTTTCGCAGTTATAGAGAATCTCAGTGCTTTCTCATAGTACTTTTCAGACTGTGGATACGAATTTTGATGATATCTCCGAAACTAATAAAGCTACAGGCTTGCGGTTTGAACTGAAATGTAGGTCTAACAGACTTGCAAAGAAAACGTTATTACACCTTAATCACTCCAATGCATACTTTCGCAGTTATAGAGAATCTCAGTGCTTTCTCATCGTACTTTTCAGACTGTGAATATGATTTTTGATGCTATCTCCGAAACTAGTAAAGCTACAGGCTTGTGGTTTAAACTTAAATGTAGGACTAACAGACTTGCAAAGAATACGTTATAACACCTTAATCGCTACAATGCAAACTTTCGCAGTTATAGAGAATCTCAGTGCTTTCTCATCGTACTTTTTAGACTGCAAATATGATTTTTGATGATATCTCTGAAACTTAAAAAGCTACAGGTTTGCGGTTTGAACTTAAATGTAGGACTAACAGACTTGCAAAGAAAAGGTTATAACACCTTAATCGCTACAATCCAAACTTTCGCAGTTATAGAGAATCTCAGTGCTTTCTCATAGTACTTTTCAGACTGTGGATACGAATTTTGATGATATCTCCGAAACTAATAAAGCTACAGGCTTGCGGTTTGAACTAAAATGTAGGACTAACAGACTTGCAAAGAAAAGGTTATAACACCTTAATCGCTTCAATGCAAACTTTCGCAGTTATAGAGAATCTCAGTGCTTTTTCAACGTAGTTTTCAGACTGTGGATACGAATTTTGATGATATCTCCGAAACTAATAAAGCTACAGGCTTGCGGTTTGAACTGAAATGTAGGACTAACAGACTTGCAAAGAAAAGGTTATTACACCTTAATCGCTCCAATGCATACTTTCGCAGTTATAGAGAATCTCAGTGCTTTCTCATCGTACTTTTCAAACTGTGAATATGATTTTTGATGATATCTCCGAAACTAGTAAAGCTACAGGCTTGCGGTTTGAACTGAAATGTAGGTCAAACAGACTTGCAAAGAATACGTTATAACACCTTAATCGCTACAATGCAAACTTTCGCAGTTATAGAGAATCTCAGTGCTTTCTCATCGTACTTTTTAGACTGCAAATATGATTTTTGATGATATCTCTGAAACTTAAAAAGCTACAGGTTTGCGGTTTGAACTTAAATGTAGGACTAACAGACTTGCAAAGAAAAGGTTATAACACCTTAATCGCTACAATCCAAACTTTCGCAGTTATAGAAAATCTCAGTGCTTTCTCATAGTACTTTTCAGACTGTGGATACGAATTTTGATGATATCTCCGAAACTAATAAAGCTACAGGCTTGCGGTTTGAACTAAAATGTAGGACTAACAGACTTGCAAAGAAAAGGTTATTACACCTTAATCGCTTCAATGCAAACTTTCGCAGTTATAGAGAATCTCAGTGCTTTTTCAACGTAGTTTTCAGACTGTGGATACGAATTTTGATGATATCTCCGAAACTAATAAAGCTACAGGCTTGCGGTTTGAACTAAAATGTAGGACTAACAGACTTGCAAAGAAAAGGTTATTAAACCTTAATCGCTTCAATGCAAACTTTCGCAGTTATAGAGAATCTCAGTGCTTTCTCAACGTAGTTTTCAGACCGTGAATACGATTGTTGATGATATCTCCGAAACTAATAAAGCTACAGGCTTGCGGTTTGAACTGAAGTGTAGGACTAACAGACTTGCAAAGAAAAGGTAATAACACCTTATTTGCTCCAATGCAAACTTTCGCAGTTATAGAAAACCTCAGTGCTTTCTCGTCTCACTTTTCAGACTGTGAATATGATTTTTGATGATATCTCCGAAACTAGTAAAGCTACAGGCTTGTGGTTTGAACTTAAATGTAGGACTAACAGACTTGCAAGGAAAAGGTTATAACACCTTAATCGCTACAATGCAAACTTTCGCAGTTATAGAGAATCTCAGTGCTTTCTCATAGTACTTTTCAGACTGTGGATACGAATTTTGATGATATCTCCGAAACTAATAAAGCTACAGGCTTGCGGTTTGAACTGAAATGTAGGTCTAACAGACTTGCAAAGAAAACGTTATCACACCTTAATCACTCCAATGCATACTTTCGCAGTTATAGAGAATCTCAGTGCTTTCTCATCGTACTTTTCAGACTGTGAATATGATTTTTGATGCTATCTCCGAAACTAGTAAAGCTACAGGCTTGTGGTTTAAACTTAAATGTAGGACTAACAGACTTGCAAAGAATACGTTATAACACCTTAATCGCTACAATGCAAACTTTCGCAGTTATAGAGAATCTCAGTGCTTTCTCATCGTACTTTTTAGACTGCAAATATGATTTTTGATGATATCTCTGAAACTTAAAAAGCTACAGGTTTGCGGTTTGAACTTAAATGTAGGACTAACAGACTTGCAAAGAAAAGGTTATAACACCTTAATCGCTACAATCCAAACTTTCGCAGTTATAGAGAATCTCAGTGCTTTCTCATAGTACTTTTCAGACTGTGGATACGAATTTTGATGATATCTCCGAAACTAATAAAGCTACAGGCTTGCGGTTTGAACTAAAATGTAGGACTAACAGACTTGCAAAGAAAAGGTTATTACACCTTAATCGCTTCAATGCAAACTTTCGCAGTTATAGAGAATCTCAGTGCTTTTTCAACGTAGTTTTCAGACTGTGGATACGAATTTTGATGATATCTCCGAAACTAATAAAGCTACAGGCTTGCGGTTTGAACTGAAATGTAGGACTAACAGACTTGCAAAGAAAAGGTTATTACACCTTAATCGCTCCAATGCATACTTTCGCAGTTATAGAGAATCTCAGTGCTTTCTCATCGTACTTTTCAAACTGTGAATATGATTTTTGATGATATCTCCGAAACTAGTAAAGCTACAGGCTTGCGGTTTGAACTGAAATGTAGGTCAAACAGACTTGCAAAGAAAACGTTATTACACCTTAATCACTCCAATGCATACTTTCGCAGTTATAGAGAATCTCAGTGCTTTCTCATCGTACTTTTCAGACCGTGAATACGATTGTTGATGATATCTCCGAAACTAATAAAGCTACAGGCTTGCGGTTTGAACTGAAATGTAGGACTAACAGACTTGCAAAGAAAAGGTAATAACACCTTATTCGCTCCAATGCAAACTTTCGAAGTTATAGAAAACCTCAGTGCTTTCTCGTCGTACTTTTCAGACTGTGAATATGATTTTTGATGCTATCTCCGAAACTAGTAAAGCTACAGGCTTGTGGTTTAAACTTAAATGTAGGACTAACAGACTTGCAAAGAAAACGTTATTACACCTTATTCGCTCCAATGCAATCTTTCGAAGTTATAGAAAACCTCAGTGCTTTCTCGTCGTACTTTTCAGACTGTGAATATGATTTTTGATGATATCTCCGAAACTAGTAAAGCTACAGGCTTGTGGTTTAAACTTAAATGTAGGACTAACAGACTTGCAAAGAAAACGTTATAACACCTTAATCGCTACAATGCAAACTTTCGCAGTTATAGAGAATCTCAGTGCTTGCTCATAGACTGCGAATAAGATTTTTGATGATATCTCCGAAACCAATAAAGCTACTGGCTTTCGGTTTGAACTAAAATGTAGTACTAACAGACTTGCAAAGAAAAGGTTATTACACCTTAATCGCTCCATTGCATACTTTCGCAGTTATAGAGAATCTCAGTGCTTTCTCATCGTACTTTTCAAACTGTGAATATGATTTTTGATTATATCTCCGAAACTAGTAAAGCTACAGGCTTGTGGTTTGAACTAAAATGTAGGACTAACAGACTTGCAAAGAAAAAGGTTATTACACCTTAATCGCTGCAATGCAAATTTTCGCAGTTCTAGAAAATCTCAGTGCTTTCTGATCGTACTTTGCAGACTGTGGATACGAATTTTGATGATATCTCCGAAACTAGTAAAGCTACAGGCTTGTGGTTTAAACTTAAATGTAGGACTAACAGACTTGCAAAGAATACGTTATAACACCTTAATCGCTACAATGCAAACTTTCGCAGTTATAGAGAATCTCATTGCTTTCTCATCGTACTTTTTAGACTGCAAATATGATTTTTGATGATATCTCTGAAACTTAAAAAGCTACAGGTTTGCGGTTTGAACTTAAATGTAGGACTAACAGACTTGCAAAGAAAAGGTTATAACACCTTAATCGCTACAATCCAAACTTTCGCAGTTATAGAGAATCTCAGTGCTTTCTCATAGTACTTTTCAGACTGTGGATACGAATTTTGATGATATCTCCGAAACTAATAAAGCTACAGGCTTGCGGTTTGAACTAAAATGTAGGACTAACAGACTTGCAAAGAAAAGGTTATTACACCTTAATCGCTTCAATGCAAACTTTCGCAGTTATAGAGAATCTCAGTGCTTTTTCAACGTAGTTTTCAGACTGTGGATACGAATTTTGATGATATCTCCGAAACTAATAAAGCTACAGGCTTGCGGTTTGAACTGAAATGTAGGACTAACAGACTTGCAAAGAAAAGGTTATTACACCTTAATCGCTCCAATGCATACTTTCGCAGTTATAGAGAATCTCAGTGCTTTCTCATCGTACTTTTCAAACTGTGAATATGATTTTTGATGATATCTCCGAAACTAGTAAAGCTACAGGCTTGCGGTTTGAACTGAAATGTAGGTCAAACAGACTTGCAAAGAAAACGTTATTACACCTTAATCACTCCAATGCATACTTTCGCAGTTATAGAGAATCTCAGTGCTTTCTCATCGTACTTTTCAGACCGTGAATACGATTGTTGATGATATCTCCGAAACTAATAAAGCTACAGGCTTGCGGTTTGAACTGAAATGTAGGACTAACAGACTTGCAAAGAAAAGGTAATAACACCTTATTCGCTCCAATGCAAACTTTCGAAGTTATAGAAAACCTCAGTGCTTTCTCGTCGTACTTTTCAGACTGTGAATATGATTTTTGATGCTATCTCCGAAACTAGTAAAGCTACAGGCTTGTGGTTTAAACTTAAATGTAGGACTAACAGACTTGCAAAGAAAACGTTATTACACCTTATTCGCTCCAATGCAATCTTTCGAAGTTATAGAAAACCTCAGTGCTTTCTCGTCGTACTTTTCAGACTGTGAATATGATTTTTGATGATATCTCCGAAACTAGTAAAGCTACAGGCTTGTGGTTTAAACTTAAATGTAGGACTAACAGACTTGCAAAGAAAACGTTATAACACCTTAATCGCTACAATGCAAACTTTCGCAGTTATAGAGAATCTCAGTGCTTGCTCATAGACTGCGAATAAGATTTTTGATGATATCTCCGAAACCAATAAAGCTACTGGCTTTCGGTTTGAACTAAAATGTAGTACTAACAGACTTGCAAAGAAAAGGTTATTACACCTTAATCGCTCCATTGCATACTTTCGCAGTTATAGAGAATCTCAGTGCTTTCTCATCGTACTTTTCAAACTGTGAATATGATTTTTGATTATATCTCCGAAACTAGTAAAGCTACAGGCTTGTGGTTTGAACTAAAATGTAGGACTAACAGACTTGCAAAGAAAAAGGTTATTACACCTTAATCGCTGCAATGCAAATTTTCGCAGTTCTAGAAAATCTCAGTGCTTTCTGATCGTACTTTGCAGACTGTGGATACGAATTTTGATGATATCTCCGAAACTAATAAAGCTACAGGCTTGCGGTTTGAACTAAAATGTAGGACTAACAGACTTGCAAAGAAAAGGTTATTACACCTTAATCGCTTCAATGCAAACTTTCGCAGTTATAGAGAATCTCAGTGCTTTTTCAACGTAGTTTTCAGACTGTGGATACGAATTTTGATGATATCTCCGAAACTAATAAAGCTACAGGCTTGCGGTTTGAACTGAAATGTAGGACTAACAGACTTGCAAAGAAAAGGTTATTACACCTTAATCGCTCCAATGCATACTTTCGCAGTTATAGAGAATCTCAGTGCTTTCTCATCGTACTTTTCAAACTGTGAATATGATTTTTGATGATATCTCCGAAACTAGTAAAGCTACAGGCTTGCGGTTTGAACTGAAATGTAGGTCAAACAGACTTGCAAAGAAAACGTTATTACACCTTAATCACTCCAATGCATACTTTCGCAGTTATAGAGAATCTCAGTGCTTTCTCATCGTACTTTTCAGACCGTGAATACGATTGTTGATGATATCTCCGAAACTAATAAAGCTACAGGCTTGCGTTTTGAACTGAAATGTAGGACTAACAGACTTGCAAAGAAAAGGTAATAACACCTTATTCGCTCCAATGCAAACTTTCGAAGTTATAGAAAACCTCATTGCTTTCTCGTCGTACTTTTCAGACTGTGAATATGATTTTTGATGCTATCTCCGAAACTAGTAAAGCTACAGGCTTGTGGTTTAAACTTAAATGTAGGACTAACAGACTTGCAAAAAAACGTTATTACACCTTATTCGCTCCAATGCAATCTTTCGAAGTTATAGAAAACCTCAGTGCTTTCTCGTCGTACTTTTCAGACTGTGAATATGATTTTTGATGATATCTCCGAAACTAGTAAAGCTACAGGCTTGTGGTTTAAACTTAAATGTAGGACTAACAGACTTGCAAAGAAAACGTTATAACACCTTAATCGCTACAATGCAAACTTTCGCAGTTATAGAGAATCTCAGTGCTTGCTCATAGACTGCGAATAAGATTTTTGATGATATCTCCGAAACCAATAAAGCTACTGGCTTTCGGTTTGAACTAAAATGTAGTACTAACAGACTTGAAAAGAAAAGGTTATTACACCTTAATCGCTCCATTGCATACTTTCGCAGTTATAGAGAATCTCAGTGCTTTCTCATCGTACTTTTCAAACTGTGAATATGATTTTTGATTATATCTCCGAAACTAGTAAAGCTACAGGCTTGTGGTTTGAACTAAAATGTAGGACTAACAGACTTGCAAAGAAAAAGGTTATTACACCTTAATCGCTGCAATGCAAATTTTCGCAGTTCTAGAAAATCTCAGTGCTTTCTGATCGTACTTTGCAGACTGTGGATACGAATTTTGATGATATCTCCGAAACTAATAAAGCTACAGGCTTCCGGTTTAAACTAAAATGTAGGACTAACAGACTTGCAAAGAAAAGGTTATTACACCTCAATCGCTCGAATGGAAACTTTCGCAGTAATAGAGAATCGCAGTGCTTTCTCATCGTTCTTTTTTGACTGTGAATACGATTTTTGATATATCTCCGAAGCTAATAAAGCTACAGGCTTGCGGTTTGAACTAAAATGTAGGACTAACAGACTTGCAAAGAAAAGGTTATTACACCTTAATCGCTTCAATGCAAACTTTCGCAGTTATAGAGAATCTCAGTGCTTTCTCAACGTAGTTTTCAGACTAAGAATACGATTTTTGATGATATCTTGAAACTAATAAAGCTACAGGCATGCGGTTTGAACTGAAATGTAGGAATAAAAGACTTGCAAAGAAATGGTTAATACACCTGAATCGCTCCAATGCATACTTTCGCAGTTATAGAGAATCTCAGTGCTTTCTCATCGTACTTTTCAGACCGTGAATACGATTGTTGATGATATCTCCAAAACTAATAATGCTACAGGCTTGCGGTTTGAACTTAAATGTAGGACTAACAGACGTGCAAAGAAAAGGTTAATACATCCTTATCGCTACAATGCAAACTTTCGCAGTTATAGAGAATCTCAGTGCCTTCTCATCGTACTTTTTAGACTGCAAATATGATTTTTGATGATATCTCTGAAACTTAAAAAGCTACAGGTTTGCGGTTTGAACTTAAATGTAGAACTAACAGATTTGCAAAGAAAAGGTTATTACACCTTAATCGCTCCAATGCATACTTTCGCAGTTATAGAGAATCTCAGTGCTTTCTCATCGTACTTTTCAGACCGTGAATACGATTGTTGATGATATCTCCGAAACTAATAAAGCTACAGGCTTGCGGTTTGAACTGAAGTGTAGGACTAACAGACTTGCAAAGAAAAGGTAATAACACCTTATTCTCTCCAATGCAAACTTTCGCAGTTATAGAAAACCTCAGTGCTTTCTCGTCGTACTTTTCAGACTGTGAATACGATTTTTGATGATATCTCCGAAACTAATAAAGCTACAGGCTTGCGGTTTGAACTGAAATGTAGGAATTACAGACTTGCAAAGAAAAGGTTATTACACTTTAATCGCTCCAATGCATACTTTAGCAGTTATAGAGAATCTCAGTGCTTTCTCATCGTACTTTTCAGACCGTGAATACGATTGTTGATGATATCTCCGAAACTAATAAAGCTACAGGCTTGCGGTTTGAACTGAAATGTAGGATTAACAGACTTGCAAAGAAAATGTAATAACACCTTATTCGCTCCAATACAAACTTTCGCAGTTATAGAAAACCTCAGTGCTTTCTCGTCGTACTTTTCAGACTGTGAATACGATTTTTGATGATATCTCCGAAACTAGTAAAGCTACAGGCTTGTGGTTTGAACTGAAATGTAGGAATTACAGACTTGCAAAGAAAAGGTTATTACACCTTAATCGCTCCAATGCATACTTTAGCAGTTATAGAGAATCTCAGTGCTTTCTCGTCGTACTTTTCAGACTGTGAATATGATTTTTGATGATATCTTCGAAACTAGTAAAGCTACAGGCTTGTGGTTAGAATTTAAATGTAGGACTAACAGACTTGCAATGAAAAGGTTAGAACACCTTAATCGCTACAATGCAAACTTTCGCAGTTATAGAGAATCTCAGTGCTTACTCATAGTACTTTTAAGACTGTTGATACGAATTTTGATGATATCTCTGAAACTATTAAAGCTACAGGCTTGTGGTTTGAACTAAAATGTAGGACTAAAAGACTTGCAAAGAAAAGGTTATTACACCTTAATCGCTTCAATGCAAACTTTCGCAGTTATAGAGAATCTCATTGCTTTCTCATCGTACTTTTCAGACAGTGAATACGATTGTTGATGATATCTCCGAAACTAATAAAGCTACAGGCTTGCGGTTTGAACTGAAGTGTAGGACTAACAGACTTGCAAAGAAAAGGTAATAACAATTTATTCGCTCCAATGCAAACTTTCGCAGTTATAGAAAACCTCAGTGCTTTCTCGTCGTACTTTTCAGACTGTGAATACGATTTTTGATGATATCTCCGAAACTAGTAAAGCTACAGGCTTGTGGTTTGAACTTAAATGTAGGACTAACAGACTTGCAAAGAAAAGGTTATTACACCTTAATCGCTTCAATGCAAACTTTCGCAGTTATAGAGAATCTCAGTGCTTTCTCATAGTACTTTGTAGACTGCGAATAAGATTTTTGATGATATCTCCGAAACTAATAAAGCTACTGGCTTTCGCTTTGAACTAAAATGTAGTACTAACAGACTTGCAAAGAAAAGGTTATTACACCTTAATCGCTCCAATGCATACTTTCGCAGTTATAGAGAATCTCAGTGCTTTCTCATCGTACTTTTCAGACCGTGCATACGATTGTTGATGATATCTCCAAAACTAATAAAGCTACAGTCTTGCGGTTTGAACTAAAATGTAGGACTAACAGACTTGCAAAGAAAAGGTTATTACACCTTAATCGCTTCAATGCAAACTTTCGCAGTTATAGAGAATCTCAGTGCTTTCTCAACGTAGTTTTCAGACTAAGAATACGATTTTTGATGATATCTTGAAACTAATAAAGCTACAGGCATGCGGTTTGAACTGAAATGTAGGAATAAAAGACTTGCAAAGAAATGGTTATTACACCTGAATCGCTCCAATGCATACTTTCGCAGTTATAGAGAATCTCAGTGCTTTCTCATCGTACTTTTCAGACTGTGAATACGATTGTTGATGATATCTCCAAAACTAATAATGCTACAGGCTTGCGGTTTGAACTTAAATGTAGGACTAACAGACGTGCAAAGAAAAGGTTAATACATCCTAATCGCTACAAAGCAAACTTTCGCAGTTATAGAGAATCTCAGTGCCTTCTCATCGTACTTTTTAGACTGCAAATATGATTTTTGATGATATCTCCGAAACTAATAAAGCTACAAACTTGCGGTTTGAACTAAAATGTAGGACTAACAGACTTGCAAAGAAAAGGTTATTACACCTTAATCGCTTCATTGCAAACTTTCGCAGTTATAGAGAATCTCAGTGCTTTCTCAACGTAGTTTTCAGACTGTGGATACGAATTTTGATGAAATCTCCGAAACTAATAAAGCTACTGGCTTGCGGTTTGAACTTAAATGTAGGACTAACAGACTTGCAAAGAAAAGGTTATTACACCTTAATCGCTCCAATGCATACTTTTGCAGTTATAGAGAATCTCAGTGCTTTCTCATCGTACTTTTCAGACCGTGAATACGATTGTTGATGATATCTCCGAAACTAATAAAGCTACAGGCTTGCGGTTTGAACTGAAGTGTAGCACTAACAGACTTGCAAAGAAAAGGTAATAACACCTTATTCGCTCCAATGCAAACTTTCGCAGTTATAGAAAACCTCAGTGCTTTCTCGTCGTACTTTTCAGACTGTGAATACGATTTTTGATGATATGTCCGAAACTAGTAAAGCTACAGGCTTGTGGTTTGAACTTAAATGTAGGACTAACAGACTTGCAATAAAAAGTTTATTACACCTTAATCGCTTCAATGCAAACTTTCGCAGTTATAGAGAATCTCAGTGCTTTTTCAACGTAGTTTTCAGACTGTGGATACGAATTTTGATGATATCTCCGAAACTAATAAAGCTACAGGCTTGCGGTTTGAACTGAAATGTAGGACTAACAGACTTGCAAAGAAAAGGTTATTACACCTTAATCGCTCCAATGCATACTTTCGCAGTTATAGAGAATCTCAGTGCTTTCTCATCGTACTTTTCAGACCGTGAATACGATTGTTGATGATATCTCCGAAACTAATAAAGCTACAGGCTTGCGGTTTGAACTGAAATGTAGGACTAACAGACTTGCAAAGAAAATGTAATAACACCTTATTCGCTCCAATACAAACTTTCGCAGTTATAGAAAACCTCAGTGCTTTCTCGTCGTACTTTTCAGACTGTGAATATGATTTTTGATGATATCTTCGAAACTAGTAAAGCTACAGGCTTGTGGTTGGAATTTAAATGTAGGACTAACAGACTTGCAAAGAAAAGGTTATAACACCTTAATCGCTACAATGCAAACTTTCGCAGTTATAGAGAATCTCAGTGCTTTCTCATAGTACTTTTCAGACTGTGGATACGAATTTTGATGATATCTCCGAAACTATTAAAGCTACAGGCTTGCGGTTTGAACGAAAATGTAGGACTAACAGACTTGCAAAGAAAAGGTTATTACATCTTAATCGCTTCAATGCAAACTTTCGCAGTTATAGAGAATCTCAGTGCTTTCTCATAGTACTTTTCAGACCGTGAATACGATTGTTGATGATATCTCCGAAACTAATAAAGCTACAGGCTTGCGGTTTGAACTGAAGTGTAGGACTAACAGACTTGCAAAGAAAAGGTAATAACACCTTATTTGCTCCAATGCAAACTTTCGCAGTTATAGAAAACCTCAGTACTTTCTTGTCGTACTTTTCAGACTGTGAATACGATTTTTAATGATATCTCCGAAACTAGTAAAGCTACAGGCTTGTGGTTTGAACTTAAATGTAGGACTAACAGACTTGCAAAGAAAAGGTTATTACACCTTAATCGCTTCAATGCAAACTTTCGCAGTTATAGAGAATCTCAGTGCTTTCTCATAGTACTTTGTAGACTGCGAATAAGATTTTTGACGATATCTCCGAAACTAATAAAGCTACTGGCTTTCGCTTTGAACTAAAATGTAGTACTAACAGACTTGCAAAGAAAAGGTTATTACACCTTAATCGCTCCAATGCATACTTTCGCAGTTATAGAGAATCTCAGTGCTTTCTCATCGTACTTTTCAGACCGTGCATACGATTGTTGATGATATCTCCAAAACTAATAAAGCTACAGGCTTGCGGTTTGAACTTAAATGTAGAACTAACAGACGTGCAAAGAAAAGGTTATTACATCCTAATCGCTACAATGCAAACTTTCGCAGTTATAGAGAATCTCAGTGCTTTCTCATCGTACTTTTTAGACTGCAAATATGATTTTTGATGATATCTCTGAAACTTAAAAAGCTACAGGTTTGCGGTTTGAACTTAAATGTAGGACTAACAGACTTGCAAAGAAAAGGTTATAACACCTTAATCGCTACAATGCAAACTTTCGCAGTTATAGAGAATCTCAGTGCTTTCTCGTAGTACTTTTCAGACTGTGGATACGAATTTTGATGATATCTCCGAAACTAATAAAGCTACAGGCTTGCGGTTTGAACTAAAATGTAGGACTAACAGACTTGCAAAGAAAAGGTTATTACACCTTAATCGCTTCAATGCAAACTTTCGCAGTTATAGAGAATCTCAGTGCTTTCTCAACGTAGTTTTCAGACTGTGGATACGAATTTTGATAATATCTCCGAAACTAATAAAGCTACAGGCTTGCGGTTTGAACTGAAATGTAGGACTAACAGACTTGCAAAGAAAAGGTTATTACACCTTAATCGCTCCAATGCATACATTCGCAGTTATAGAGAATCTCAGTGCTTTCTCATCTTACTTTTCAGACCGTGAATACGATTGTTGATGATATCTCCGAAACTAATAAAGCTACAGGCTTGCGGTTTGAACTGAAGTGTAGGACTAACAGACATGCAAAGAAAAGGTAATAACACCTTATTCGCTCCAATGCAAACTTTCGCAGTTATAGAAAACCTCAGTGCTTTCTCGTCGTACTTTTCAGACTGTGAATACGATTTTTGATGATATCTCCGAAACTAGTAAAGCTACAGGCTTGTGGTTTGAACTTAAATGTAGGACTAACAGACTTGCAAAGAAAAGGTTTTAACACCTTAATCGCTACAATGCAAACTTTCGCAGTTATAGAGAATCTCAGTGCTTTCTCATAGTACTTTTCAGACTGTGGAAACGATTTTTGATGATATCTCCGAAACTAATAAAGCTACAGGCTTGCGGTTTGAACTGAAATGTAGGTCTAACAGACTCGCAAAGAAAACGTTATTACACCTTAATCACTCCAATGCATACTTTCGCAGTTATAGAGAATCTCAGTGCTTTCTCATCGTACTTTTCAGACCGTGAATACGATTGTTGATGATATCTCCGAAACTAATAAAGCTACAGGCTTGCGGTTTGAACTGAAATGTAGGACTAACAGACTTGCAAAGAAAAGGTAATAACACCTTATTCGCTCCAATGCAAATTTTCGAAGTTATAGAAAACCTCAGTGCTTTCTCGTCGTACTTTTCAGACTGTAAATATGATTTTTGATGATATCTCCGAAACTAGTAAAGCTACAGGCTTGTGGTTTAAACTTAAATGTAGGACTCACAGACTTGCAAAGAAATCGTTATAACACCTTAATCGCTACAATGCAAACTTTCGCAGTTATAGAGAATCTCAGTGCTTTCTCATAGTACTTTTTAGACTGCGAATAAGATTTTTGATGATATCTCCGAAACCAATAAAGCTACTGGCTTTCGGTTTGAACTAAAATGTAGTACTAACAGACTTGCAAAGAAAAGGTTATTACACCTTAATCGCTGCAATGCAAATTTTCGCAGTTCTAGAAAATCGCAGTGCTTTCTGATCGTACTTTGCAGACTGTGGATACGAATTTTGATGATATCTCCGAAACTAATAAAGCTACAGGCTTGCGGTTTAAACTAAAATGTAGGACTAACAGACTTGCAAAGAAAAGGTTATTACACCTCAATCGCTCGAATGGAAACTTTCGCAGTAATAGAGAATCGCAGTGCTTTCTCATCGTTCTTTTTTGACTGTGAATACGATTTTTGATATATCTCCGAAGCTAATAAAGCTACAGGCTTGCGGTTTGAACTAAAATGTAGGACTAACAGACTTGCAAAGAAAAGGTTATTACACCTTAATCGCTTCAATGCAAACTTTCGCAGTTATAGAGAATCTCAGTGCTTTCTCAACGTAGTTTTCAGACTAAGAATACGATTTTTGATGATATCTTGAAACTAATAAAGCTACAGGCATGCGGTTTGAACTGAAATGTAGGAATAAAAGACTTGCAAAGAAATGGTTATTACACCTGAATCGCTCCAATGCATACTTTCGCAGTTATAGAGAATCTCAGTGCTTTCTCATCGTACTTTTCAGACCGTGAATACGATTGTTGATGATATCTCCAAAACTAATAATGCTACAGGCTTGCGGTTTGAACCTTAATGTAGGACTAACAGACGTGCAAAGAAAAGGTAAATACATCCTAATCGCTACAATGCAAACTTTCGCAGTTATAGAGAATCTCAGTGCCTTCTCATCGTACTTTTTAGACTGCAAATATGATTTTTGATGATATCTCTGAAACTTAAAAAGCTACAGGTTTGCGGTTTGAACTTAAATGTAGGACTAACAGATTTGCAAAGAAAAGGTTATAACACCTTAATCGCTACAATGCAAACTTTCGCAGTTATAGAGAATCTTAGTGCTTTCTCATAGTACTTTTCAGACTGTGGATACGAATTTTGATGATATCTCCGAAACTAATAAAGCTACAGGCTTGCGGTTTGAACGAAAATGTAGGACTAACAGACTTGCAAAGAAAAGGTTATTACACCTTAATCGCTTCAATGCAAACTTTCGCAGTTATAAAGAATCTCAGTGCTTTCTCATCGTACTTTTCAGACCGTGAATACGATTGTTGATGATATCTCCGAAACTAATAAAGCTACAGGCTTGCGGTTTGAACTGAAGTGTAGGACTAACAGACTTGCAAAGAAAAGGTAATAACACCTTATTTGCTCCAATGCAAACTTTCGCAGTTATAGAAAACCTCAGTACTTTCTTGTCGTACTTTTCAGACTGTGAATACGATTTTTAATGATATCTCCGAAACTAGTAAAGCTACAGGCTTGTGGTTTGAACTTAAATGTAGGACTAACAGACTTGCAAAGAAAAGGTTATTACACCTTAATCGCTTCAATGCAAACTTTCGCAGTTATAGAGAATCTCAGTGCTTTCTCATAGTACTTTGTAGACTGCGAATAAGATTTTTGACGATATCTCCGAAACTAATAAAGCTACTGGCTTTCGCTTTGAACTAAAATGTAGTACTAACAGACTTGCAAAGAAAAGGTTATTACACCTTAATCGCTCCAATGCATACTTTCGCAGTTATAGAGAATCTCAGTGCTTTCTCATCGTACTTTTCAGACCGTGCATACGATTGTTGATGATATCTCCAAAACTAATAAAGCTACAGGCTTGCGGTTTGAACTTAAATGTAGAACTAACAGACGTGCAAAGAAAAGGTTATTACATCCTAATCGCTACAATGCAAACTTTCGCAGTTATAGAGAATCTCAGTGCTTTCTCATCGTACTTTTTAGACTGCAAATATGATTTTTGATGATATCTCTGAAACTTAAAAAGCTACAGGTTTGCGGTTTGAACTTAAATGTAGGACTAACAGACTTGCAAAGAAAAGGTTATAACACCTTAATCGCTACAATGCAAACTTTCGCAGTTATAGAGAATCTCAGTGCTTTCTCGTAGTACTTTTCAGACTGTGGATACGAATTTTGATGATATCTCCGAAACTAATAAAGCTACAGGCTTGCGGTTTGAACTAAAATGTAGGACTAACAGACTTGCAAAGAAAAGGTTATTACACCTTAATCGCTTCAATGCAAACTTTCGCAGTTATAGAGAATCTCAGTGCTTTCTCAACGTAGTTTTCAGACTGTGGATACGAATTTTGATAATATCTCCGAAACTAATAAAGCTACAGGCTTGCGGTTTGAACTGAAATGTAGGACTAACAGACTTGCAAAGAAAAGGTTATTACACCTTAATCGCTCCAATGCATACATTCGCAGTTATAGAGAATCTCAGTGCTTTCTCATCTTACTTTTCAGACCGTGAATACGATTGTTGATGATATCTCCGAAACTAATAAAGCTACAGGCTTGCGGTTTGAACTGAAGTGTAGGACTAACAGACATGCAAAGAAAAGGTAATAACACCTTATTCGCTCCAATGCAAACTTTCGCAGTTATAGAAAACCTCAGTGCTTTCTCGTCGTACTTTTCAGACTGTGAATACGATTTTTGATGATATCTCCGAAACTAGTAAAGCTACAGGCTTGTGGTTTGAACTTAAATGTAGGACTAACAGACTTGCAAAGAAAAGGTTTTAACACCTTAATCGCTACAATGCAAACTTTCGCAGTTATAGAGAATCTCAGTGCTTTCTCATAGTACTTTTCAGACTGTGGAAACGATTTTTGATGATATCTCCGAAACTAATAAAGCTACAGGCTTGCGGTTTGAACTGAAATGTAGGTCTAACAGACTCGCAAAGAAAACGTTATTACACCTTAATCACTCCAATGCATACTTTCGCAGTTATAGAGAATCTCAGTGCTTTCTCATCGTACTTTTCAGACCGTGAATACGATTGTTGATGATATCTCCGAAACTAATAAAGCTACAGGCTTGCGGTTTGAACTGAAATGTAGGACTAACAGACTTGCAAAGAAAAGGTAATAACACCTTATTCGCTCCAATGCAAATTTTCGAAGTTATAGAAAACCTCAGTGCTTTCTCGTCGTACTTTTCAGACTGTAAATATGATTTTTGATGATATCTCCGAAACTAGTAAAGCTACAGGCTTGTGGTTTAAACTTAAATGTAGGACTCACAGACTTGCAAAGAAATCGTTATAACACCTTAATCGCTACAATGCAAACTTTCGCAGTTATAGAGAATCTCAGTGCTTTCTCATAGTACTTTTTAGACTGCGAATAAGATTTTTGATGATATCTCCGAAACCAATAAAGCTACTGGCTTTCGGTTTGAACTAAAATGTAGTACTAACAGACTTGCAAAGAAAAGGTTATTACACCTTAATCGCTGCAATGCAAATTTTCGCAGTTCTAGAAAATCGCAGTGCTTTCTGATCGTACTTTGCAGACTGTGGATACGAATTTTGATGATATCTCCGAAACTAATAAAGCTACAGGCTTGCGGTTTAAACTAAAATGTAGGACTAACAGACTTGCAAAGAAAAGGTTATTACACCTCAATCGCTCGAATGGAAACTTTCGCAGTAATAGAGAATCGCAGTGCTTTCTCATCGTTCTTTTTTGACTGTGAATACGATTTTTGATATATCTCCGAAGCTAATAAAGCTACAGGCTTGCGGTTTGAACTAAAATGTAGGACTAACAGACTTGCAAAGAAAAGGTTATTACACCTTAATCGCTTCAATGCAAACTTTCGCAGTTATAGAGAATCTCAGTGCTTTCTCAACGTAGTTTTCAGACTAAGAATACGATTTTTGATGATATCTTGAAACTAATAAAGCTACAGGCATGCGGTTTGAACTGAAATGTAGGAATAAAAGACTTGCAAAGAAATGGTTATTACACCTGAATCGCTCCAATGCATACTTTCGCAGTTATAGAGAATCTCAGTGCTTTCTCATCGTACTTTTCAGACCGTGAATACGATTGTTGATGATATCTCCAAAACTAATAATGCTACAGGCTTGCGGTTTGAACCTTAATGTAGGACTAACAGACGTGCAAAGAAAAGGTAAATACATCCTAATCGCTACAATGCAAACTTTCGCAGTTATAGAGAATCTCAGTGCCTTCTCATCGTACTTTTTAGACTGCAAATATGATTTTTGATGATATCTCTGAAACTTAAAAAGCTACAGGTTTGCGGTTTGAACTTAAATGTAGGACTAACAGATTTGCAAAGAAAAGGTTATAACACCTTAATCGCTACAATGCAAACTTTCGCAGTTATAGAGAATCTTAGTGCTTTCTCATAGTACTTTTCAGACTGTGGATACGAATTTTGATGATATCTCCGAAACTAATAAAGCTACAGGCTTGCGGTTTGAACTAAAATGTAGGACTAACAGACTTGCAAAGAAAAGGTTATTACACCTTAATCGCTTCAATGCAAACTTTCGCAGTTATAGAGAATCTCAGTGCTTTCTCAACGTAGTTTTCAGACTGTGGATACGAATTTTGATGATATCTCCGAAACTAATAAAGCTACAGGCTTGCGGTTTGAACTGAAATGTAGGACTAACAGACTTGCAAAGAAAAGGTTATTACACCTTAATCGCTCCAATGCATACTTTCGCAATTATAGAGAATCTCAGTGCTTTCTCATCGTACTTTTCAGACCGTAAATACGATTGTTGATGATATCTCCGAAACTAATAAAGCTACAGGCTTGCGGTTTGAACTGAAGTGTAGGACTAACAGACTTGCAAAGAAAAGGTTATTACACCTTAATCGCTCCTTTGCAATTTTTCGCAGTTATAGAAAACCTCAGTGCTTTCTCGTCGTACTTTTCAGACTGTGAATACGATTTTTGATGATATGTCCGAAACTAATAAAGCTACAGGCTTGCGGTTTGAACTGAAATGTAGGACTAACAGACTTGCAAAGAAAAGGTTATTACACCTTAATCGCTCCAATGCATACTTTCGCAGTTATAGAGAATCTCAACGCTTTCTCATCGTACTTTCTCATAGTACTTTTCAGACTGTGGATACGAATTTTGATGATATCTCCGAAACTACTAAAGCTACAGGCTTGCGGTTTGAACTAAAATGTAGGACTAACAGACTTGCAAAGAAAAGGTTATTACACCTTAATCGCTTCAATGCAAACTTTCGCAGTTATAGAGAATCTCAGTGCTTTCTCATCGTACTTTT
The DNA here is from genome assembly GCA_949318235.1 of Ecdyonurus torrentis. NCBI lineage: Eukaryota > Metazoa > Arthropoda > Insecta > Ephemeroptera > Heptageniidae > Ecdyonurus > Ecdyonurus torrentis. The sequence goes on from OX439129.1 coordinate 170,287, forward strand.
CAGACCGTGAATACGATTGTTGATGATATCTCCGAAACTAATAAAGCTACAGGCTTGCGGTTTGAACTGAAGTGTAACTTTTTAGTACTTTTGCAAAGACTTGCAAAGAAAAGGTAATAACACCTTATTCGCTCCAATGCAAACTTTCGCAGTTATAGAAAACCTCAGTGCTTTCTCGTCGTACTTTTCAGACTGTGAATACGATTTTTGATGATATCTCCGAAACTAGTAAAGCTACAGGCTTGTGGTTTGAACTTAAATGTAGGACTAACAGACTTGCAAAGAAAAGGTTATTACACCTTAATCGCTTCAATGCAAACTTTCGCAGTTATAGAGAATCTCAGTGCTTTCTCATAGTACTTTGTAGACTGCGAATAAGATTTTTGATGATATCTCTGAAACTTAAAAAGCTACAGGTTTGCGGTTTGAACTTAAATGTAGGACTAACAGATTTGCAAAGAAAAGGTTATAACACCTTAATCGCTACAATGCAAACTTTCGCAGTTATAGAAAATCTCAGTGCTTTCTCATAGTACTTTTCAGACTGTGGATACGAATTTTGATGATATCTCCGAAACTAATAAATCTACAGGCTTGCGGTTTGAACTAAAATGTAGGACTAACAGACTTGCAAAGAAAAGGTTATTACACCTTAATCGCTGCAATGCAAACTTTCGCAGTTATAGAGCATCTCAGTGCTTTCTCAACGTAGTTTTCAGACTGTGGATACGAATTTTGATGAAATCTCCGAAACTAATAAAGCTACTGGCTTGCGGTTTGAACTGAAATGTAGGACAAACAGACTTGCAAAGAAAAGGTTATTACACCTTAATCGCTCCAATGCATACTTTCGCAGTTATAGAGAATCTCAGTGCTTTCTCATCGTACTTTTCAGACCGTGAATACGATTGTTGATGATATCTCCGAAACGAATAAAGCTACAGGCTTGCGGTTTGAACTGAAGTGTAGGACTAACAGACTTACAAAGAAAAGGTAATAACACCTTATTCGCTCCAATGCAAACTTTCGCAGTTATAGAAAACCTCAGTGCTTTCTCGTCGTACTTTTCAGACTGTGAATACGATTTTTGATGATATGTCCGAAACTAGTAAAGCTACAGGCTTGTAGTTTGAACTTAAATGTAAGACTAACAGACTTGCAAACAAAATCTAATAACACCTTATTCGCTCCAATACAAACTTTCGCAGTTATAGAAAACCTCAGTGCTTTCTCGTCGTACTTTTCAGACTGTGAATATGATTTTTGATGATATCTTCGAAACTAGTAAAGCTACAGGCTTGTGGTTGGAATTTAAATGTAGGACTAACAGACTTGCAAAGAAAAGGTTATAACACCTTAATCGCTACAATGCAAACTTTCGCAGTTATAGAGAATCTCAGTGCTTTCTCATAGTACTTTTCAGACTGTGGATACGAATTTTGATGATATATCCGAAACTATTAAAGCTACAGGCTTGCGGTTTGAACTAAAATGTAGGACTAACAGACTTGCAAAGAAAAGGTTATTACACCTTAATCGCTTCAATGCAAACTTTCGCAGTTATAGAGAATCTCAGTGCTTTCTCATCGTACTTTTCAGAGCGTGAATACGATTGTTGATGATATCTCCGAAACTAATAAAGCTACAGTCTTGCGGTTTGAACTGAAGTGTAGGACTAACAGACTTGCAAAGAAAAGGTAATAACACCTTATTCGCTCCAATGCAAACTTTCGCAGTTATAGAAAACCTCAGTGCTTTCTTGTCGTACTTTTCAGACTGTGAATACGATTTTTGATGATATCTCCGAAACTAGTAAAGCTACAGGCTTGTGGTTTGAACTTTAATATAGGACTAACAGACTTGCAAAGAAAAGGTTATTACACCTTAATCGCTTCAATGCAAACTTTCGCAGTTATAGAGAATCTCAGTGCTTTCTCATAGTACTTTGTAGACTGCGAATAAGATTTTTGATGATATCTCCAAAACTAATAAAGCTACTGGCTTTCGCTTTGAACTAAAATGTAGTACTAACAGACTTGCAAAGAAAAGGTTTTTACACCTTAATCGCTCCAATGCATACTTTCGCAGTTATAGAGAATCTCAGTGCTTTCTCATCGTACTTTTCAGACCGTGCATTCGATTGTTGATGATATCTCCAAAACTAATAAAGCTACAGGCTTGCGGTTTGAACTTAAATGTAGGACTAACAGACGTGCAAAGAAACGGTTATTACATCCTAATCGCTTCAATGCAAACTTTCGCAGTTATAGAGAATCTCAGTGCTTTCTCATCGTACTTTTCAGACCGTGAATACGATTGTTGATGATATCTCCGAAACTAATAAAGCTACAGGCTTGCGGTTTGAACTGAAGTGTAACTTTTTAGTACTTTTGCAAAGACTTGCAAAGAAAAGGTAATAACACCTTATTCGCTCCAATGCAAACTTTCGCAGTTATAGAAAACCTCAGTGCTTTCTCGTCGTACTTTTCAGACTGTGAATACGATTTTTGATGATATCTCCGAAACTAGTAAAGCTACAGGCTTGTGGTTTGAACTTAAATGTAGGACTAACAGACTTGCAAAGAAAAGGTTATTACACCTTAATCGCTTCAATGCAAACTTTCGCAGTTATAGAGAATCTCAGTGCTTTCTCATAGTACTTTGTAGACTGCGAATAAGATTTTTGATGATATCTCTGAAACTTAAAAAGCTACAGGTTTGCGGTTTGAACTTAAATGTAGGACTAACAGATTTGCAAAGAAAAGGTTATAACACCTTAATCGCTACAATGCAAACTTTCGCAGTTATAGAAAATCTCAGTGCTTTCTCATAGTACTTTTCAGACTGTGGATACGAATTTTGATGATATCTCCGAAACTAATAAAGCTACAGGCTTGCGGTTTGAACTAAAATGTAGGACTAACAGACTTGCAAAGAAAAGGTTATTACACCTTAATCGCTGCAATGCAAACTTTCGCAGTTATAGAGCATCTCAGTGCTTTCTCAACGTAGTTTTCAGACTGTGGATACGAATTTTGATGAAATCTCCGAAACTAATAAAGCTACTGGCTTGCGGTTTGAACTGAAATGTAGGACAAACAGACTTGCAAAGAAAAGGTTATTACACCTTAATCGCTCCAATGCATACTTTCGCAGTTATAGAGAATCTCAGTGCTTTCTCATCGTACTTTTCAGACCGTGAATACGATTGTTGATGATATCTCCGAAACTAATAAAGCTACAGGCTTGCGGTTTAAACTGAAGTGTAGGACTAACAGACTTACAAAGAAAAGGTAATAACACCTTATTCGCTCAAATGCAAACTTTCGCAGTTATAGAAAACCTCAGTGCTTTCTCGTCGTACTTTTCAGACTGTGAATACGATTTTTGATGATATGTCCGAAACTAGTAAAGCTACAGGCTTGTAGTTTGAACTTAAATGTAGGACTAACAGACTTGCAAACAAAATCTAATAACACCTTATTCGCTCCAATACAAACTTTCGCAGTTATAGAAAACCTCAGTGCTTTCTCGTCGTACTTTTCAGACTGTGAATATGATTTTTGATGATATCTTCGAAACTAGTAAAGCTACAGGCTTGTGGTTGGAATTTAAATGTAGGACTAACAGACTTGCAAAGAAAAGGTTATAACACCTTAATCGCTACAATGCAAACTTTCGCAGTTATAGAGAATCTCAGTGCTTTCTCATAGTACTTTTCAGACTGTGGATACGAATTTTGATGATATATCCGAAACTATTAAAGCTACAGGCTTGCGGTTTGAACTAAAATGTAGGACTAACAGACTTGCAAAGAAAAGGTTATTACACCTTAATCGCTTCAATGCAAACTTTCGCAGTTATAGAGAATCTCAGTGCTTTCTCATCGTACTTTTCAGACCGTGAATACGATTGTTGATGATATCTCCGAAACTAATAAAGCTACAGTCTTGCGGTTTGAACTGAAGTGTAGGACTAACAGACTTGCAAAGAAAAGGTAATAACACCTTATTCGCTCCAATGCAAACTTTCGCAGTTATAGAAAACCTCAGTGCTTTCTTGTCGTACTTTTCAGACTGTGAATACGATTTTTGATGATATCTCCGAAACTAGTAAAGCTACAGGCTTGTGGTTTGAACTTTAATATAGGACTAACAGACTTGCAAAGAAAAGGTTATTACACCTTAATCGCTTCAATGCAAACTTTCGCAGTTATAGAGAATCTCAGTGCTTTCTCATAGTACTTTGTAGACTGCGAATAAGATTTTTGATGATATCTCCGAAACTAATAAAGCTACTGGATTTCGCTTTGAACTAAAATGTAGTACTAACAGACTTGCAAAGAAAAGGTTATTACACCTTAATCGCTCCAATGCATACTTTCGCAGTTATAGAGAATCTCAGTGCTTTCTCATCGTACTTATTAGACCGTGCATTCGATTGTTGATGATATCTCCAAAACTAATAAAGCTACAGGCTTGCGGTTTGAACTTAAATGTAGGACTAACAGACGTGCAAAGAAAAGGTTATTACATCCTAATCGCTACAATGCAAACTTTCGCAGTTATAGAGAATCTCAGTGCTTTCTCATCGTACTTTTTAGACTGCAAATATGATTTTTGATGATATCTCTGAAACTTAAAAAGCTACCGGTTTGCGGTTTGAACTTAAATGTAGGACTAACAGACTTGCAAAGAAAAGGTTATAACACTTTAATCGCTACAATGCAAACTTTCGCAGTTATAGAGAATCTCAGTGCTTTCTCATAGTACTTTTCAGACTGTGGATACGAATTTTGATGATATCTCCGAAACTAATAAAGCTACAGGCTTGCGGTTTGAACTAAAATGTAGGACTAACAGACTTGCAAAGAAAAGGTTATTACACCTTAATCGCTTCAATGCAAACTTTCGCAGTTATAGAGAATCTCAGTGCTTTCTCAACGTAGTTTTCATACTGTGGATACGAATTTTGATAATATCTCCAAAACTAATAAAGCTACAGGCTTGCGGTTTGAACTGAAATGTAGGACTAACAGACTTGCAAAGAAAAGGTAATAACACCTTTTTCACTCCAATGCAAACTTTCGCAGTTATAGAAAACCTCAGTGCTTTCTCGTCGTACTTTTCAGACTGTGAATATGATTTTTTAAGATATCTCCGAAACTAGTAAAGCTACAGGCTTGTGGTTGGAACTTAAATGTAGGACTAACAGACTTGCAAAGAAAAGGTTATAACACCTAAATTGCTACAATGCAAACTTTGGCAGTTATAGAGAATCTCAGTGCTTTCTCATAGTACTTTTCAGACTGTGGATACGAATTTTGATGATATCTCCGAAACTAATAAAGCTACAGGCTTGCGGTTTGAACTAAAATGTAGGACTAACAGACTTGCAAAGAAAAGGTTATTACACCTTAATCGCTGCAATGCAAACTTTCGCAGTTATAGAGCATCTCAGTGCTTTCTCAACGTAGTTTTCAGACTGTGGATACGAATTTTGATGAAATCTCCGAAACTAATAAAGCTACTGGCTTGCGGTTTGAACTGAAATGTAGGACAAACAGACTTGCAAAGAAAAGGTTATTACACCTTAATCGCTCCAATGCATACTTTCGCAGTTATAGAGAATCTCAGTGCTTTCTCATCGTACTTTTCAGACCGTGAATACGATTGTTGATGATATCTCCGAAACTAATAAAGCTACAGGCTTGCGGTTTGAACTGAAGTGTAGGACTAACAGACTTACAAAGAAAAGGTAATAACACCTTATTCGCTCCAATGCAAACTTTCGCAGTTATAGAAAACCTCAGTGCTTTCTCGTCGTACTTTTCAGACTGTGAATACGATTTTTGATGATATGTCCGAAACTAGTAAAGCTACAGGCTTGTAGGTTGAACTTAAATGTAAGACTAACAGACTTGCAAACAAAATCTAATAACACCTTATTCGCTCCAATACAAACTTTCGCAGTTATAGAAAACCTCAGTGCTTTCTCGTCGTACTTTTCAGACTGTGAATATGATTTTTGATGATATCTTCGAAACTAGTAAAGCTACAGGCTTGTGGTTGGAATTTAAATGTAGGACTAACAGACTTGCAAAGAAAAGGTTATAACACCTTAATCGCTACAATGCAAACTTTCGCAGTTATAGAGAATCTCAGTGCTTTCTCATAGTACTTTTCAGACTGTGGATACGAATTTTGATGATATATCCGAAACTATTAAAGCTACAGGCTTGCGGTTTGAACTAAAATGTAGGACTAACAGACTTACAAAGAAAAGGTAATAACACCTTATTCGCTCCAATGCAAACTTTCGCAGTTATAGAAAACCTCAGTGCTTTCTTGTCGTACTTTTCAGACTGTGAATACGATTTTTGATGATATCTCCGAAACTAGTAAAGCTACAGGCTTGTGGTTTGAACTTTAATATAGGACTAACAGACTTGCAAAGAAAAGGTTATTACACCTTAATCGCTTCAATGCAAACTTTCGCAGTTATAGAGAATCTCAGTGCTTTCTCATAGTACTTTGTAGACTGCGAATAAGATTTTTGAAGATATCTCCGAAACTAATAAAGCTACTGGCTTTCGCTTTGAACTAAAATGTAGTACTAACAGACTTGCAAAGAAAAGGTTATTACACCTTAATCGCTCCAATGCATACTTTCGCAGTTATAGAGAATCTCAGTGCTTTCTCATCGTACTTTTCAGACCGTGCATTCGATTGTTGATGATATCTCCAAAACTAATAAAGCTACAGGTTTGCGGTTTGAACTTAAATGTAGGACTAACAGACGTGCAAAGAAAAGGTTATTACATCCTAATCGCTACAATGCAAACTTTCGCAGTTATAGAGAATCTCAGTGCTTTCTCATCGTACTTTTTAGACTGCAAATATGATTTTTGATGATATCTCTGAAACTTAAAAAGCTACCGGTTTGCGGTTTGAACTTAAATGTAGGACTAACAGACTTGCAAAGAAAAGGTTATAACACCTTAATCGCTACAATGCAAACTTTCGCAGTTATAGAGAATCTCAGTGCTTTCTCATAGTACTTTTCAGACTGTGGATACGAATTTTGATGATATCTCCGAAACTAATAAAGCTACAGGCTTGCGGTTTGAACTAAAATGTAGGACTAACAGACTTGCAAAGAAAAGGTTATTACACCTTAATCGCTTCAATGCAAACTTTCGCAGTTATAGAGAATCTCAGTGCTTTCTCATCGTACTTTTCAGACCGTGAATACGATTGTTGATGATATCTCCAAAACTAATAAAGCTACAGGCTTGCGGTTTGAACTTAAATGTAGGACTAACAGACGTGCAAAGAAAAGGTTATTACATCCTAATCGCTACAATGCAAACTTTCGCAGTTATAGAGAATCTCAGTGCTTTCTCATCGTACTTTTTAGACTTCAAATATAATTTTTGATGATATATCTGAAACTTAAAAAGCTACAGGTTTGCGGTTTGATTTTAAATGTAGGACTAACAGACTTGCAAAGAAAAGGTTATAACACCTTAATCGCTACAATGCAAACTTTCGCAGTTATAGAGAATCTCAGTGCTTTCTCATAGTACTTTTCAGACTGTGGATACGAATTTTAATGATATCTCCGAAACTAATAAAGCTACAGGCTTGCGGTTTGAACTGAAATGTAGGACTAACAGACTTGCAAAGAAAAGGTTATTACACCTTAATCGCTCCAATGCATACTTTCGCAGTTATAGAGAATCTCAGTGCTTTCTCGTCGTACTTTTCAGACTGTGAATACGATTTTTGATGATATCTCCGAAACTAGTAAAGCTACAGGCTTGTGGTTTGAACTTAAATGTAGGACTAACAGACTTGCCAAGAAAAGGTTATAACACCTTAATCGCTACAATGCAAACTTTCGCAGTTATAGAGAATCTCAGTGCTTTCTCATAGTACTTTTCAGACTGTGGATACGATTTTTGATGATATCTCCGAAACTAATAAAGCTACAGGCTTGCGGTTTGAACTGAAATGTAGGTCTAACAGACTTGCAAAGAAAACGTTATTACACCTTAATCACTCCAATGCATACTTTCGCAGTTATAGAGAATCTCAGTGCTTTGTCATCGTACTTTTCAGACCATGAATACGATTGTTGATGATATCTCCGAAACTAATAAAGCTACAGGCTTGCGGTTTGAACTGAAATGTAGGACTAACAGACTTGCAAAGAAAAGGTAATAACACCTTATTCGCTCCAATGCAAATTTTCGAAGTTATAGAAAACCTCAGTGCTTTCTCGTCGTACTTTTCAGACTGTGAATATGATTTTTGATGATATCTCCGAAACTAATAAAGCTACAAGCTTGTGGTTTAAACTTAAATGTAGGACTAACAGACTTGCAAAGAAAACGTTATAACACCTTAATCGCTACAATGCAAACTTTCGCAGTTATAGAGAATCTCAGTGCTTTCTCATAGTACTTTTTAGACTGCGAATAAGATTTTTGATAATATCTCCGAAACCAATAAAGCTACTGGCTTTCGGTTTAAACTAAAATGTAGTACTAACAGACGTGCAAAGAAAAGGTTATTACATCCTAATCGCTACAATGCAAACTTTCGCAGTTATAGAGAATCTCAGTGCTTTCTCATCGTACTTTTTAGACTGCAAATATGATTTTTGATGATATCTCTGAAACTTAAAAAGCTACCGGTTTGCGGTTTGAACTTAAATGTAGGACTAACAGACTTGCAAAGAAAAGGTTATAACACCTTAATCGCTACAATGCAAACTTTCGCAGTTATAGAGAATCTCAGTGCTTTCTCATAGTACTTTTCAGACTGTGGATACGAATTTTGATGATATCTCCGAAACTAATAAAGCTACAGGCTTGCGGTTTGAACTAAAATGTAGGACTAACAGACTTGCAAAGAAAAGGTTATTACACCTGAATCGCTTCAATGCAAACTTTCGCAGTTATAGAGAATCTCAGTGCTTTCTCAACGTAGTTTTCAGACTGTGGATACGAATTTTGATAATATCTCCGAAACTAATAAAGCTACAGGCTTGCGGTTTGAACTGAAATGTAGGACTAACAGACTTGCAAAGAAAAGGTTATTACACCTTAATCGCTCCAATGCATACATTCGCAGTTATAGAGAATCTCAGTGCTTTCTCATCGTACTTTTCAGACCGTGAATACGATTGTTGATGATATCTCCGAAACTAATAAAGCTACAGGCTTGCGGTTTGAACTGAAGTGTAGGACTAACAGACTTGCAAAGAAAAGGTAATAACACCTTATTCGCTCCAATGCAAACTTTCGCAGTTATAGAAAACCTCAGTGCTTTCTCGTCGTACTTTTCAGACTGTGAATATGATTTTTGATGATATCTCCGAAACTAGTAAAGCTACAGGCTTGTGGTTGGAACATAAATGTAGGACTAACAGACTTGCAAAGAAAAGGTTATAACACCTAAATTGCTACAATGCAAACTTTGGCAGTTATAGAGAATCTCAGTGCTTTCTCATAGTACTTTGTAGACTGCGAATAAGATTTTTGATGATATCTCCGAAACTAATAAAGCTACTGGCTTTCGCTTTGAACTAAAATGTAGTACTAACAGACTTGCAAAGAAAAGGTTATTACACCTTAATCGCTCCAATGCATACTTTCGCAGTTATAGAGAATCTCAGTGCTTTCTCATCGTACTTTTCAGACCGTGAATACGATTGTTAATGATATCTCCAAAACTAATAAAGCTACAGGCTTGCGGTTTGAACTTAAATGTAGGACTAACAGACGTGCAAAGAAAAGGTTATTACATCCTAATCGCTACAATGCAAACTTTCGCAGTTATAGAGAATCTCAGTGCTTTCTCATCGTACTTTTTAGACTTCAAATATAATTTTTGATGATATCTCTGAAACTTAAAAAGCTACAGGTTTGCGGTTTGATTTTAAATGTAGGACTAACAGACTTGCAAAGAAAAGGTTATAACACCTTAATCGCTACAATGCAAACTTTCGCAGTTATAGAGAATCTCAGTGCTTTCTCATAGTACTTTTCAGACTGTGGATACGAATTTTGATGATATCTCCGAAACTAATAAAGCTACATGCTTGCGGTTTGAACTAAAATGTAGGAATAACAGACTTGCAAAGAAAAGGTTATTACACTTTAATCGCTTCAATGCAAACTTTCGCAGTTATAGAGAATCTCAGTGCTTTCTCAACGTAGTTTTTAGACTGTGGATACGAATTTTGATGATATCTCCGAAACTAATAAAGCTACAAGCTTGCGGTTTGAACTGAAATGTAGGACTAACAGACTTGCAAAGAAAAGGTTATTACACCTTAATCGCTCCAATGCATACTTTCGCAGTTATAGAGAATCTCAGTGCTTTCTCATCGTATTTTTCAGACCGTGAATACGATTGTTGATGATATCTCCGATACTAATAAAGCTACAGGCTTGCGGTTTGAACTGAAGTGTAGGACTAACAGACTTGCAAAGAAAAGGTAATAACACCTTATTCGCTCCAATGCAAACTTTCGCAGTTATAGAAAACCTCAGTGCTTTCTCGTCGTACTTTTCAGACTGTGAATACGATTTTTGATGATATCTCCGAAACTAGTAAAGCTACAGGCTTGTGGTTTGAACTTAAATGTAGGACTAACAGACTTGCAAAGAAAAGGTTATAACACCTTAATCGCTACAATGCAAACTTTTGCAGTTATAGAGAACCTCAGTGCTTTCTCATAGTACTTTTCAGACTGTCGATACGATTTTTGATGATATCTCCGAAACTAATAAAGCTACAGGCTTGCGGTTTGAACTGAAATGTAGGTCTAACAGACTTGCAAAGAAAACGTTATTACACCTTAATCACTCCAATGCATACTTTCGCAGTTATAGAGAATCTCAGTGCTTTGTCATCGTACTTTTCAGACCGTGAATAAGATTGTTGATGATATCTCCGAAACTAATAAAGCTACAGGCTTGCGGTTTGAACTGAAATGTAGGACTAACAGACTTGCAAAGAAAAGGTAATAACACCTTATTCGCTCCAATGCAAATTTTCGAAGTTATAGAAAACCTCAGTGCTTTCTCGTCGTACTTTTCAGACTGTGAATATGATTTTTGATGATATCTCCGAAACTAGTAAAGCTACAGGCTTGTGGTTTAAACTTAAATGTAGGACTAACAGACTTGCAAAGAAAACGTTATAACACCTTAATCGCTACAATGCAAACTTTCGCAGTTATAGAGAATCTCAGTGCTTTCTCATAGTACTTTTTAGACTGCGAATAAGATTTTTGATGATATCTCCGAAACTAATAAAGCTACAGGCTTGCGGTTTGAACTGAAATGTAGGACTAACAGACTTGCAAAGAAAAGGTAATAACACCTTATTCGCTCCAATGCAAATTTTCGCAGTTATAGAGAATCTCAGTGCTTTCTCATCGTACTTTTCAAACTGTGAATATGATTTTTGATGATATCTCCGAAACTAGTAAAGCTACAGGCTTGTGGTTTGAACTAAAATGTAGGACTAACAGACTTGCAAGGAAAAAGGTTATTACACCTTAATCGCTGCAATGCAAATTTTCGCAGTTCTAGAAAATCTCAGTGCTTTCTGAACGTACTTTGCAGACTGTGGATACGAATTTTGATGATATCTCCGAAACTAATAAAGCTACAGGCTTGCGGTTTAAACTAAAATGTAGGACTAACAGACTTGCAAAGAAAAGGTTATTACACGTCAATCGCTCGAATGGAAACTTTCGCAGTAATAGAGAATCGCAGTGCTTTCTCATCGTTCTTTTTTGACTGTGAATACGATTTTTGATATATCTCCGAAGCTTAAAAAGCTACAGGCTTGCGGTTTGAACTAAAATGTAGGACTAACAGACTTGCAAAGAAAAGGTTATTACTCCTTAATCGCTTCAATGCAAACTTTCGCAGTTATAGAGAATCTCAGTGCTTTCTCAACGTAGTTTTCAGACTAAGAATACGATTTTTGATGATATCTTGAAACTAATAAAGCTACAGGCATGCGGTTTAAACTAAAATGTAGGAATAAAAGACTTGCAAAGAAATGGTTAATACACCTGAATCGCTCCATTGCAAACTTTCGCAGTTATTAGAGAATCTCAGTGCTTTCTCATCGTACTTTTTAGGCTGTGAATACGATTATTTATGATATCTCCGACACTATAAAAGATACAGGCTTGCGGTGTGAACCTAAATGTAGGAGTAACTGACTTGCAAAGAAAAGGTTATTACATCTTAATCGCTACAATGCAAACTTTCGCAATTATAGAGAATCTCAGTGCTTTCTCATCGTAATTTACAGACTGTGAATACGATTTTTGATGATATCTCCGAAACTAATTTAACTACAGGCTTGCGGGTTAATCTAAAATGTAGGACTAACAGACTTGCAAAGAAAAGGTTATTTTACCTTAATCGCTCCAATGCAAACTTTCGCCGTAATAGAGAATCTCAGAGCTTTCTCTACATACTTTTCAGACTGTGAATACGATTTTTGATAATATCTCCGAAACTAATAAAGCTACAGTTTTGCGATTTGAACTTAAATTTAGGACTTACAGACTTGCAAAAAAAGTTATTTACACCTTAATCGCTCCAATGCAAACTTTCGCAGTTATAGAAAACCTTAGTGCTTTCTCGTCGTACTTTTCAGACTGTGAATACGAATTTCGATGATATCTCTGAAACTAGTAAAGCTACAGGCTTGCGGTTTGAACTTAAATGTAGGACTATTAGACTTGCAAAGAAAAGGTTTATAACACCTTAATCGCTACAATGCAAACTTTCGCAGTTATAGAGAATCTCAGTGCTTTTTCATAGTACTTTTTAGACTGCGAATAAGATTTTTGATGATATCTCCGAAACTAATAAAGCTACAGGCTTGCGGTTTTAACTAAAATGTAGTACTAACAGACTTGCAAAGAAAAGGTTATTACACCTTAATCGCTCCAATGCATACTTTCGCAGTTATAGAAAATCTCAGTGCTTTCTCATCGTACTTTTCAGACCGTGAATACGATTGTTGATGATATCTCCAAAACTACTAAAACTACAGGCTTGCGGTTTTAACTAAAATGTAGGACTAACAGACTTGCAAAGAAAAAGGTTATAACACCTTAATCGCTACAATGCAAACTTTCGCAGTTATAGAGAATCTCAGTGCTTTCTCATAGTACTTTTCAGACTGTCGATACGATTTTTGATGATATCTCCGAAACTAATAAAGCTACAGGCTTGCGGTTTGAACTGAAATGTAGGTCTAACAGACTTGCAAAGAAAACGTTATTACACCTTAATCACTCAAATGCATACTTTCGCAGTTATAGAGAATCTCAGTGCTTTGTCATCGTACTTTTCAGACCGTGAATACGATTGTTGATGATATCTCCGAAACTAATAAAGCTACAGGCTTGCGGTTTGAACTGAAATGTAGGACTAACAGACTTGCAAAGAAAAGGTAATAACACCTTATTCGCTCCAATGCAAATTTTCGAAGTTATAGAAAACCTCAGTGCTTTCTCGTCGTACTTTTCAGACTGTGAATATGATTTTTGATGATATCTCCGAAACTAGTAAAGCTACAGGCTTGTGGTTTAAACTTAAATGTAGGACTAACAGACTTGCAAAGAAAACGTTATAACACCTTAATCGCTACAATGCAAACTTTCGCAGTTATAGAGAATCTCAGTGCTTTCTCATAGTACTTTTTAGACTGCGAATAAGACTTTTGATGATATCTCCGAAACCAATAAAGCTACTGGCTTTCGGTTTAAATTAAAATGTAGTACTAACAGACTTGCAAAGAAAAGGTTATTACACCTTAATCGCTCCAATGCATACTTTCGCAGTTATAGAGAATCTCAGTGCTTTCTCATCGTACTTTTCAAACTGTGAATATGATTTTTGATGATATCTCCGAAACTAGTAAAGCTACAGGCTTGTGGTTTGAACTAAAATGTAGGACTAACAGACTTGCAAGGAAAAAGGTTATTACACCTTAATCGCTGCAATGCAAATTTTCGCAGTTCTAGAAAATCTCAGTGCTTTCTGAACGTACTTTGCAGACTGTGGATACGAATTTTGATGATATCTCCGAAACTAATAAAGCTACAGGCTTGCGGTTTAAACTAAAATGTAGGACTAACAGACTTGCAAAGAAAAGGTTATTACACGTCAATCGCTCGAATGGAAACTTTCGCAGTAATAGAGAATCGCAGTGCTTTCTCATCGTTCTTTTTTGACTGTGAATACAATTTTTGATATATCTCCGAAGCTTAAAAAGCTACAGGCTTGCGGTTTGAACTAAAATGTAGGACTAACAGACTTGCAAAGAAAAGGTTATTACTCCTTAATCGCTTCAATGCAAACTGTCGCAGTTATAGAGAATCTCAGTGCTTTCTCAACGTAGTTTTCAGACTAAGAATACGATTTTTGATGATATCTTGAAACTAATAAAGCTACAGGCATGCGGTTTAAACTAAAATGTAGGAATAAAAGACTTGCAAAGAAATGGTTATTACACCTGAATCGCTCCATTGCAAACTTTCGCAGTTATTAGAGAATCTCAGTGCTTTCTCATCGTACTTTTTAGGCTGTGAATACGATTATTTATGATATCTCCGACACTATAAAAGATACAGGCTTGCGGTGTGAACCTAAATGTAGGAGTAACTGACTTGCAAAGAAAAGGTTATTACATCTTAATCGCTACAATGCAAACTTTCGCAATTATAGAGAATCTCAGTGCTTTCTCATCGTAATTTACAGACTGTGAATACGATTTTTGATGATATCTCCGAAACTAAATTAACTACAGGCTTGCGGGTTAAACTAAAATGTAGGACTAACAGACTTGCAAAGAAAAGGTTATTTTACCTTAATCGCTCCAATGCAAACTTTCGCCGTAATAGAGAATCTCAGAGCTTTCTCTACATACTTTTCAGACTGTGAATACGATTTTTGATAATATCTCCGAAACTAATAAAGCTACAGTTTTGCGATTTGAACTTAAATTTAGGACTTACAGACTTGCAAAGAAAAGTTATTTACACCTTAATCGCTCCAATGCAAACTTTCGCAGTTATAGAAAACCTTAGTGCTTTCTCGTCGTACTTTTCAGACTGTGAATACGAATTTCGATGATATCTCTGAAACTAGTAAAGCTACAGGCTTGCGGTTTGAACTTAAATGTAGGACTATTAGACTTGCAAAGAAAAGGTTTATAACACCTTAATCGCTACAATGCAAACTTTCGCAGTTATAGAGAATCTCAGTGCTTTTTCATAGTACTTTTTAGACTGCGAATAAGATTTTTGATGATATCTCCGAAACTAATAAAGCTACAGGCTTGCGGTTTTAACTAAAATGTAGTACTAACAGACTTGCAAAGAAAAGGTTATTACACCTTAATCGCTCCAATGCATACTTTCGCAGTTATAGAGAATCTCAGTGCTTTCTCATCGTACTTTTCAGACCGTGAATACGATTGTTAATGATATCTCCAAAACTACTAAAACTACAGGCTTGCGGTTTTAACTAAAATGTAGGACTAACAGACTTGCAAAGAAAAAGGTTATTACACCTTAATCGCTGCAATGCAAACTTTCGCAGTTCTAGAAAATCTCAGTGCTTTCTGATCGTACTTTTAAGACTGTAGATACGAATTTTGATGATATCTCCGAAACTAATAAAGCTACAGGCTTGTGGTTTTAACTATAATGTAGGACTAACAGACTTGCAAAGAAAAGGTTATTACACCTTAATCGCTCCAATGCATACTTTCGCAGTTATAGAAAATCTCAGTGCTTTCTCATCGTACTTTTCAGACCGTGAATACGATTGTTGATGATATCTCCAAAACTACTAAAACTACAGGCTTGCGGTTTTAACTAAAATGTAGGACTAACAGACTTGCAAAGAAAAAGGTTATAACACCTTAATCGCTACAATGCAAACTTTCGCAGTTATAGAGAATCTCAGTGCTTTCTCATAGTACTTTTCAGACTGTCGATACGATTTTTGATGATATCTCCGAAACTAATAAAGCTACAGGCTTGCGGTTTGAACTGAAATGTAGGTCTAACAGACTTGCAAAGAAAACGTTATTACACCTTAATCACTCAAATGCATACTTTCGCAGTTATAGAGAATCTCAGTGCTTTGTCATCGTACTTTTCAGACCGTGAATACGATTGTTGATGATATCTCCGAAACTAATAAAGCTACAGGCTTGCGGTTTGAACTGAAATGTAGGACTAACAGACTTGCAAAGAAAAGGTAATAACACCTTATTCGCTCCAATGCAAATTTTCGAAGTTATAGAAAACCTCAGTGCTTTCTCGTCGTACTTTTCAGACTGTGAATATGATTTTTGATGATATCTCCGAAACTAGTAAAGCTACAGGCTTGTGGTTTAAACTTAAATGTAGGACTAACAGACTTGCAAAGAAAACGTTATAACACCTTAATCGCTACAATGCAAACTTTCGCAGTTATAGAGAATCTCAGTGCTTTCTCATAGTACTTTTTAGACTGCGAATAAGACTTTTGATGATATCTCCGAAACCAATAAAGCTACTGGCTTTCGGTTTAAACTAAAATGTAGTACTAACAGACTTGCAAAGAAAAGGTTATTACACCTTAATCGCTCCAATGCATACTTTCGCAGTTATAGAGAATCTCAGTGCTTTCTCATCGTACTTTTCAAACTGTGAATATGATTTTTGATGATATCTCCGAAACTAGTAAAGCTACAGGCTTGTGGTTTGAACTAAAATGTAGGACTAACAGACTTGCAAAGAAAAGGTTTATAACACCTTAATCGCTACAATGCAAACTTTCGCAGTTATAGAGAATCTCAGTGCTTTTTCATAGTACTTTTTAGACTGCGAATAAGATTTTTGATGATATCTCCGAAACTAATAAAGCTACAGGCTTGCGGTTTTAACTAAAATGTAGTACTAACAGACTTGCAAAGAAAAGGTTATTACACCTTAATCGCTCCAATGCATACTTTCGCAGTTATAGAGAATCTCAGTGCTTTCTCATCGTACTTTTCAGACCGTGAATACGATTGTTGATGATATCTCCAAAACTACTAAAACTACAGGCTTGCGGTTTTAACTAAAATGTAGGACTAACAGACTTGCAAAGAAAAAGGTTATTACACCTTAATCGCTGCAATGCAAACTTTCGCAGTTCTAGAAAATCTCAGTGCTTTCTGATCGTACTTTTAAGACTGTAGATACGAATTTTGATGATATCTCCGAAACTAATAAAGCTACAGGCTTGTGGTTTTAACTATAATGTAGGACTAACAGACTTGCAAAGAAAAGGTTATTACACCTTAATCGCTCCAATGCATACTTTCGCAGTTATAGAAAATCTCAGTGCTTTCTCATCGTACTTTTCAGACCGTGAATACGATTGTTGATGATATCTCCAAAACTACTAAAACTACAGGCTTGCGGTTTTAACTAAAATGTAGGACTAACAGACTTGCAAAGAAAAAGGTTATAACACCTTAATCGCTACAATGCAAACTTTCGCAGTTATAGAGAATCTCAGTGCTTTCTCATAGTACTTTTCAGACTGTCGATACGATTTTTGATGATATCTCCGAAACTAATAAAGCTACAGGCTTGCGGTTTGAACTGAAATGTAGGTCTAACAGACTTGCAAAGAAAACGTTATTACACCTTAATCACTCAAATGCATACTTTCGCAGTTATAGAGAATCTCAGTGCTTTGTCATCGTACTTTTCAGACCGTGAATACGATTGTTGATGATATCTCCGAAACTAATAAAGCTACAGGCTTGCGGTTTGAACTGAAATGTAGGACTAACAGACTTGCAAAGAAAAGGTAATAACACCTTATTCGCTCCAATGCAAATTTTCGAAGTTATAGAAAACCTCAGTGCTTTCTCGTCGTACTTTTCAGACTGTGAATATGATTTTTGATGATATCTCCGAAACTAGTAAAGCTACAGGCTTGTGGTTTAAACTTAAATGTAGGACTAACAGACTTGCAAAGAAAACGTTATAACACCTTAATCGCTACAATGCAAACTTTCGCAGTTATAGAGAATCTCAGTGCTTTCTCATAGTACTTTTTAGACTGCGAATAAGACTTTTGATGATATCTCCGAAACCAATAAAGCTACTGGCTTTCGGTTTAAACTAAAATGTAGTACTAACAGACTTGCAAAGAAAAGGTTATTACACCTTAATCGCTCCAATGCATACTTTCGC
Organism: Ecdyonurus torrentis; assembly: GCA_949318235.1. Lineage (NCBI taxonomy): Eukaryota > Metazoa > Arthropoda > Insecta > Ephemeroptera > Heptageniidae > Ecdyonurus > Ecdyonurus torrentis. The sequence continues at coordinate 188,584 of OX439129.1, forward strand.
AGTTATAGAGAATCTCAGTGCTTTCTCATCGTACTTTTCAAACTGTGAATATGATTTTTGATGATATCTCCGAAACTAGTAAAGCTACAGGCTTGTGGTTTGAACTAAAATGTAGGACTAACAGACTTGCAAGGAAAAAGGTTATTACACCTTAATCGCTGCAATGCAAATTTTCGCAGTTCTAGAAAATCTCAGTGCTTTCTGAACGTACTTTGCAGACTGTGGATACGAATTTTGATGATATCTCCGAAACTAATAAAGCTACAGGCTTGCGGTTTAAACTAAAATGTAGGACTAACAGACTTGCAAAGAAAAGGTTATTACACGTCAATCGCTCGAATGGAAACTTTCGCAGTAATAGAGAATCGCAGTGCTTTCTCATCGTTCTTTTTTGACTGTGAATACAATTTTTGATATATCTCCGAAGCTTAAAAAGCTACAGGCTTGCGGTTTGAACTAAAATGTAGGACTAACAGACTTGCAAAGAAAAGGTTATTACTCCTTAATCGCTTCAATGCAAACTGTCGCAGTTATAGAGAATCTCAGTGCTTTCTCAACGTAGTTTTCAGACTAAGAATACGATTTTTGATGATATCTTGAAACTAATAAAGCTACAGGCATGCGGTTTAAACTAAAATGTAGGAATAAAAGACTTGCAAAGAAATGGTTATTACACCTGAATCGCTCCATTGCAAACTTTCGCAGTTATTAGAGAATCTCAGTGCTTTCTCATCGTACTTTTTAGGCTGTGAATACGATTATTTATGATATCTCCGACACTATAAAAGATACAGGCTTGCGGTGTGAACCTAAATGTAGGAGTAACTGACTTGCAAAGAAAAGGTTATTACATCTTAATCGCTACAATGCAAACTTTCGCAATTATAGAGAATCTCAGTGCTTTCTCATCGTAATTTACAGACTGTGAATACGATTTTTGATGATATCTCCGAAACTAAATTAACTACAGGCTTGCGGGTTAAACTAAAATGTAGGACTAACAGACTTGCAAAGAAAAGGTTATTTTACCTTAATCGCTCCAATGCAAACTTTCGCCGTAATAGAGAATCTCAGAGCTTTCTCTACATACTTTTCAGACTGTGAATACGATTTTTGATAATATCTCCGAAACTAATAAAGCTACAGTTTTGCGATTTGAACTTAAATTTAGGACTTACAGACTTGCAAAGAAAAGTTATTTACACCTTAATCGCTCCAATGCAAACTTTCGCAGTTATAGAAAACCTTAGTGCTTTCTCGTCGTACTTTTCAGACTGTGAATACGAATTTCGATGATATCTCTGAAACTAGTAAAGCTACAGGCTTGCGGTTTGAACTTAAATGTAGGACTATTAGACTTGCAAAGAAAAGGTTTATAACACCTTAATCGCTACAATGCAAACTTTCGCAGTTATAGAGAATCTCAGTGCTTTTTCATAGTACTTTTTAGACTGCGAATAAGATTTTTGATGATATCTCCGAAACTAATAAAGCTACAGGCTTGCGGTTTTAACTAAAATGTAGTACTAACAGACTTGCAAAGAAAAGGTTATTACACCTTAATCGCTCCAATGCATACTTTCGCAGTTATAGAGAATCTCAGTGCTTTCTCATCGTACTTTTCAGACCGTGAATACGATTGTTGATGATATCTCCAAAACTACTAAAACTACAGGCTTGCGGTTTTAACTAAAATGTAGGACTAACAGACTTGCAAAGAAAAAGGTTATTACACCTTAATCGCTGCAATGCAAACTTTCGCAGTTCTAGAAAATCTCAGTGCTTTCTGATCGTACTTTTAAGACTGTAGATACGAATTTTGATGATATCTCCGAAACTAATAAAGCTACAGGCTTGTGGTTTTAACTATAATGTAGGACTAACAGACTTGCAAAGAAAAGGTTATTACACCTTAATCGCTCCAATGCAAACTTTCGCGGTTATAGAGAAACTCAGTGCTTTCTCATCGTACTTTTCAGACTGTGAATACGATTTTTAATGACATCTCCGAAACTAATAAAGCTACAGGCTTGCGGTTTGAACTAAAATGTAGGACTAACAGACTTGCAGAGACAAGGTTATTACACCTTAATAGCTTTAACGCAAACTTTCGCACTTATAGAGAATCTCAGTGCTTTCTCAACGTAGTTTTCAGACTAAGAATACGATTTTTAATGATATATTTGAAACTAATAAAGCTACAGGCATGCGGTTTGAACTGAAATGTAGGACTAACAGACTTGCAAAGAAAAGGTTATTACACCTTAATCGCTCCAATGCAAACTTTCGCGGTTATAGAGAATCTCAGTGCTTTCTCATCGTACTTTTCAGACTGTGAATACGATTTTTGATGATATCTCCGAAACTAATAAAGCTACAGACTTGCGATTTGAACTTAAGTTTAGGACTTACAGACTTGCAAAGAAAAGTTAATTACACCTTAATCGCTCCAATGCATATTTTCGCAGTTATCGGAAATCACAGTGCTTTCTCATCGTACTTTTCAGACTGTGAATACGATTTTTGATGATATCTCTGAAACTAAAAAAGCTACAGGTTTGCGGATTGAACTAAAATGTTGGACTAACAGACTTCCAAAACAAGGGTTTTTACACCTAAATCGCTACAATGCAAACTTTCGCAGTTATAGAGAATCTCAGTGCTTTCTCATCGTACTTTTTAGACTGCGAATAAGATTTTTGATGATATCATTGAAACTTATAAAGCTACAGGCTTGCTGTTTGAACTTAAATGTAGGACTAAAAGACTTGCAAAGAAAAGGTTATTACACCTTAATCGCTTCAATGCAAACTTTCGCAGTTATAGAGGATCTCAGTGCTTTCTCAACGTAGTTTTCAGACTAAGAATACGATTTTTGATGATATCTTGAAACTAATAAAGCTACAGGCATGCAGTTTGAACTGAAATGTAGGACTAACACACTTGCAAAGAAAAGGTTATAACACCTTATTCGCTCCAATGCAAACTTTCGTAGTTATAGAAAACCTCAGTGCTTTATTGTCGTACTTTTCAGACTGTGAATACGATTTTTGATGATATCTCCGAAACTAGTAAAGCTACAGGCTTGCGGTTTAAACTAAAATTTAGTACTAACAGACTTGCAAAGAAAAGGTTATTACACCTTAATCGCTCCAATGCAAACTTTCGCAGTTATAGAGAATCTCAGTGCTTTCTCATCGTACTTTTTAGACTGCGAATAAGATTTTTGATTATATCTCTGAAACTAGTAAAGCTACAGGCTTGCGGTTTAAACTAAAATTTAGTACTAACAGACTTGCAAAGAAAAGGTTATTACACCTTAATCGCTCCAATGCAAACTTTCGCAGTTATAGAGAATCTCAGTGCTTTCTCATCGTACTTTTTAGACTGTGAATACGATTTTTGATGGTATCTCCGAAACTAATAAAGCAACAGGTTTGCGGTTGGAACTTAAACGTAGTTCTAACAGACTTGCAAAGAAAAAGGTTATTACACCTTAATCGCTGCAATGCAAATTTTCGCAGTTCTAGAAAATCTCAGTGCTTTCTGATCGTACATTGCAGACTGTGGATACGAATTTTGATGATATCTCCGAAACTAATAAAGCTACAGGCTTGCGGTTTATACTAAAATGTAGGACTAACAGACTTGCAAAGAAAAGGTTATTACACCTCAATCGCTCGAATGTAAACTTTCGCAGTAATAGAGAATCGCAGTGCTTTCTCATCGTTCTTTTTTGACTGTGAATACGATTTTTGATATATCTCCGAAGCTAATAAAGCTACAGGCTTGCGGTTTGAACTAAAATGTAGGACTAACAGACTTGCAAAGAAAAGGTTATTACACCTTAATCGCTTCAATGCAAACTTTCGCAGTTACAGTGCTTTCTCAACGTAGTTTTCAGACTAAGAATACGATTTTTGATGATATCTTGAAACTAATAAAGCTACAGGCATGCGGTTTAAACTAAAATGTAGGAATAAAAGACTTGCAAAGAAATGGTTATTACACCTGAATTGCTCCATTGCAAACTTTCGCAGTTATAAGAGAATCTCAGTGCTTTCTCATCGTACTTTTTAGGCTGTGAATACGATTATTTATGATATCTCCGACACTATAAAAGATACAGGCTTGCGGTGTGAACCTAAATGTAGGAGTAACTGACTTGCAAAGAAAAGGTTATTACATCTTAATCGCTACAATGCAAACTTTCGCAATTATAGAGAATCTCAGTGCTTTCTCATCGTAATTTACAGACTGTGAATACGATTTTTGATGATATCTCCGAAATTAATTTAACTACAGGCTTGCGGGTTAAACTAAAATGTAGGACTAACAGACTTGCAAAGAAAAGGTTATTTTACCTTAATCGCTCCAATGCAAACTTTCGCCGTAATAGAGAATCTCAGAGCTTTCTCTACATACTTTTCAGACTGTGAATACGATTTTTGATAATATCTCCGAAACTAATAAAGCTACAGTTTTGCGATTTGAACTTAAATTTAGGACGTACAGACTTGCAAAGAAAAGTTAATTACACCTTAATCGCTCCAATGCAAACTTTCGCAGTTATTGGAAATCACAGTGCTTTCTCATCGTACTTTTCAGACTGTGAATACGATTTTTGATGATTTCTCTGAAACTAAAAAAGCTACAGGTTTGCGGTTTGAACTAAAATGTATGACTAACAGATTTGCAAAGAAAAGGTCATTACACCCTAATCGCTCCAATGCAAACTTTTGCAGTTATAGAGAATCTCAGTGCTTTCTCATAGTACTTTTTAGACTGCGAATAAGATTTTTGATGATATCTCCGAAACTAATAAAGCTACAGGCTTGCGGTTTGAACTAAAATGTAGTACTAACAGACTTGCAAAGAAAAGGTTATTACACCTTAATCGCTCCAATGCATACTTTCGCAGTTATAGAGAATCTCAGTGCTTTCTCATCGTACTTTTCAGACCGTAAATACGATTGTTGATGATATCTCCAAAACTAATAAAGCTACAGGCTTGCGGTGTTAACTAAAATGTAGGACTAACAGACTTGCAAAGAAAAAGGTTATTACACCTTAATCGCTGCAATGCAAACTTTCGCAGTTCTAGAAAATCTCAGTGCTTTCTGATCGTACTTTTAAGACTGTGGATACGAATTTTGATGATATCTCCGAAACTAATAAAGCTACAGGCTTGTGGTTTTAACTATAATGTAGGACTAACAGACTTGCAAAGAAAAGGTTATTACACCTTAATCGCTCCAATGCAAACTTTTGCGGTTATAGAGAAACTCAGTGCTTTCTCATCGTACTTTTCAGAGTGTGAATACGATTTTTAATGATATCTCCGAAACTAATAAAGCTACAGGCTTGCGGTTTGAACAAAAATGTAGGACTAACAGACTTGCAGCGAAAAGGTTATTACACCTTAATAGCTTTAATGCAAACTTTCGCAGTTATAGAGAATCTCAGTGCTTTTTCAACGTAGTTTTCAGACTAAGAATACGATTTTTATTGATATATTTGAAACTAATAAAGCTACAGGCATGCGGTTTGAACTGAAATGTAGGACTAACAGACTTGCAAAGAAAAGGTTATTACACCTTAATCGCTCCAATGCAAACTTTCGCGGTTATAGAGAATCTCAGTGCTTTCTCATCGTACTTTTCAGACTGTGAATACGATTTTTGATGATATCTCCGAAACTAATAAAGCTACAGACTTGCGATTTGAACTTAAGTTTAGGACTTACAGACTTGCAAAGAAAAGTTAATTACACCTTAATCGCTCCAATGCATATTTTCGCAGTTATCGGAAATCACAGTGCTTTCTCATCGTACTTTTCAGACTGTGAATACGATTTTTGATGATATCTCTGAAACTAAAAAAGCTACAGGTTTGCGGATTGAACTAAAATGTAGGACTAACAGACTTCCAAAAAAAAGGGTTTTTACACCTAAATCGCTACAATGCAAACTTTCGCAGTTATAGAGAATCTCAGTGCTTTCTCATCGTACTTTTTAGACTGCGAATAAGATTTTTGATGATATCATCGAAACTTATAAAGCTACAGGCTTGCGGTTTGAACTTAAATGTAGGACTAAAAGACTTGCAAAGAAAAGGTTATTACACCTTTATCGCTTCAATGCAAACTTTCGCAGTTATAGAGAATCTCAGTGCTTTCTCAACGTAGTTTTCAGACTAAGAATACGATTTTTGATGATATCTTGAAACTACTAAAGCTACAGGCATGCAGTTTGAACTGAAATGTAGGACTAACAGACTTGCAATGAAAAGGTTATAACACCTTAATCGCTTCAATGCAAACTTTTGCAGTTAGAGAGAATCTCAGTGCTTTCTCAACGTAGTTTTCAGACTACGAATACGATTTTTGATGATATCTCCGAAACTAGTAAATCTACAGGCTTGCGGTTTAAACTAAAATGTAGTACTAACAGACTTGCAAAGAAAAGGTTATTACACCTTAATCGCTCCAATGCATACTTTCGAAGTTATAGAGAATCTCAGTGCTTTCTCATCGTACTTTTCAGACCGTGAATACGATTTTTGATCATATCTTCGAAACTAATAAAGCTACAGACTTGCGGTTTGAACTAAAATGTAGGACTAACAGACTTGCAAAGAAAAGTTTATTACATCTTAATCGCACCAATGCAAACTTTCGCAGTTATAGAAAACCTCAGTGCTTTCTCGTCGTACTTTTCAGACTGTGAATAAGATTTTTGATGATATCTCCGAAACTAATAAAGCTACAGGCTTGCGGTTTGAACTAAAATGTAGTACTAACAGACTTGCATAGAAAAGGTTATTACACCTTAATCGCTCCAATGCATACTATCGCAGTTATAGAGAATCTCAGTGCTTTCTCATTGTACTTTTCAGACCGTGAATACGATTTTTGATGATATTTCCAAAACTAATAAAGCTACAGGCTTGCGGTTTTAACTAAAATGTAGGACTAACAGACTTGCAAAGAAAAAGGTTATTACACCTTAATCGCTGCAATGCAAACTTACGCAGTTCTAGAAAATCTCAGTGCTTTCTGATCGTACTTTTAAGACTGTGGATACGAATTTTGATGATATCTCCGAAACTAGAAAAGCTACAGGCTTGTGGTTTTAACTATAATGTAGGACTAACAGACTTGCAAAGAAAAGGTTATTACACCTTAATCGCTCCAATGCAAACTTTCGCGGTTATAGAGAAACTCAGTGCTTTCTCATCGTACTTTTCAGACTGTGAATACGATTTTTAATGATATCTCCGAAACTAATAAAGCTACAGGCTTGCGGTTTTAACTAAAATGTAGGACTAACAGACTTGCAGAGAAAAGGTTATTACACCTTAATAGCTTTAATGCCAACTTTCGCAGTTATAGAGAATCTCAGTGCTTTCTCAACGTAGTTTTCAGACTAAGAATACGATTTTTAATGATATATTTGAAACTAATAAAGCTACAGGCATGCGGTTTGAACTGAAATGTAGGACTAACAGACTTGCAAAGAAAAGGTTATTCAGCTTAATCGCTCCAATGCAAACTTTCGCGGTTATAGAGAATCTCAGTGCTTTCTCATCGTACTTTTCAGACTGTGAATATGATTTTTGATGATATCTCCGAAACTAATAAAGCTACAGACTTGCGATTTGAACTTAAGTTTAGGACTTACAGACTTGCAAAGAAAAGTTAATTACACCTTAATCGCTCCAATGCATATTTTCGCAGTTATCGGAAATCACAGTGCTTTCTCATCGTACTTTTCAGACTGTGAATAGGAATTTTGATGATATCTCCAAAACTAATAAAGCTACAGGCTTGCGGTTTTAACTATAATGTAGGACTAACAGACTTGCAAAGAAAAGGTTATTACACCTTAATCGCTCCAATGCAAACTTTCGCGGTTATAGAGAAACTCAGTGCTTTCTCATCGTACTTTTCAGACTGTGAATACGATTTTTAATAATATCTCCGAAACTAATAAAGCTACAGGCTTGCGGTTTGAACTAAAATGTAGGACTAACAGACTTGCAGAGAAAAGGTTATTACACCTTAATAGCTTTAATGCAAACTTTCGCAGTTATAGAGAATCTCAGTGCTTTCTCAACGTAGTTTTCAGACTAAGAATACGATTTTTAATGATATATTTGAAACTAATAAAGCTACAGGCATGCGGTTTGAACTGAAATGTAGGACTAACAGACTTGCAAAGAAAAGGTTATTACACCTTAATCGCTCCAATGCAAACTTTCGCGGTTATAGAGAATCTCAGTGCTTTCTCATCGTACTTTTCAGACTGTGAATACGATTTTTGATGATATCTCCGAAACTAATAAAGCTACAGACTTGCGATTTGAACTTAAGTTTAGGACTTACAGACTTGCAAAGAAAAGTTAATTACACCTTAATCGCTCCAATGCATATTTTCGCAGTTATCGGAAATCACAGTGCTTTCTCATCGTACTTTTCAGACTGTGAATACGATTTTTGATGATATCTCTGAAACTAAAAAAGCTACAGGTTTGCGGATTGAACTAAAATGTAGGACTAACAGACTTCCAAAAAAAAGGGTTTTTACACCTAAATCGCTACAATGCAAACTTTCGCAGTTATAGAGAATCTCAGTGCTTTCTCATCGTACTTTTTAGACTGCGAATAAGATTTTTGATGATATCATCGAAACTTATAAAGCTACATGCTTGCGGTTTCAACTAAAATGTGGGACTAAGAGACTTGCAAATAAAAGGTTATAACACCTTAATCGCTTCAATGCAAACTTTTGCAGTTAGAGAGAATCTCAGTGCTTTCTCAACGTAGTTTTCAGACTACGAATACGATTTTTGATGATATCTCCGAAACTAGTAAATCTACAGGCTTGCGGTTTGAACTTATATGTAGTACTAACAGACTTGCAAAGAAAAGGTTATTACACCTTAATCGCTCCAATGCATACTTTCGAAGTTATAGAGAATCTCAGTGCTTTCTCATCGTACTTTTCAGACCGTGAATACGATTTTTGATCATATCTTCGAAACTAATAAAGCTACAGACTTGCGGTTTGAACTAAAATGTAGGACTAACAGACTTGCAAAGAAAAGTTTATTACATCTTAATCGCACCAATGCAAACTTTCGCAGTTATAGAGAATCTCAGTGCTTTCTCGTCGTACTTTTTAGACTGTGAATACGAATTTTGATGATATCTCGGAAACTTATAAAGCTACAGGCTTGCAGTTTAAACTATAATGTAGGACCAACAGACTTGCAAAGAAAATTTTATCACACCTTAATCGCTCCAATGCAAACTTTCGCAGTTATTAAGAATCTCAGTGCTTTCTCATCGTACTTTTTAGACTGTGAGTACGATTTTTGATGATATCTCCGAAACTGATAAAGCTACAGGCTTGCGGTTTCAACTTAAATGTAGTACTAACAGACTTGCAAAGAAAAGGTCATTACACCTTAATCGCTCAAATGCAAACTTTTGCAGTTATAGAGAATATCAGTGCTTTCTCATCGTTTTTTTCAGACTGTATATACGATTTCTGATCATATCTACGAAACTAATAAAGCTACAGGCATGCGGTTTGAACTGAAATGTAGGACTAACAGACTTGCAAAGAAAAGGTTATTACACCTTAATCGCTCCAATGCAAACTTTCGCGGTTATAGAGAATCTCAGTGCTTTCTCATCGTACTTTTCAGACTGTGAATACGATTTTTGATGATATCTCCGAAACTAATAAAGCTACAGACTTGCGATTTGAACTTAAGTTTAGGACTTACAGACTTGCAAAGAAAAGTTAATTACACCTTAATCGCTCCAATGCATATTTTCGCAGTTATCGGAAATCACAGTGCTTTCTCATCGTACTTTTCAGACTGTGAATACGATTTTTGATGATATCTCTGAAACTAAAAAAGCTACAGGTTTGCGGATTGAACTAAAATGTAGGACTAACAGACTTCCAAAAAAAAGGGTTTTTACACCTAAATCGCTACAATGCAAACTTTCGCAGTTATAGAGAATCTCAGTGCTTTCTCATCGTACTTTTTAGACTGCGAATAAGATTTTTGATGATATCATCGAAACTTATAAAGCTACATGCTTGCGGTTTCAACTAAAATGTGGGACTAAGAGACTTGCAAATAAAAGGTTATAACACCTTAATCGCTTCAATGCAAACTTTTGCAGTTAGAGAGAATCTCAGTGCTTTCTCAACGTAGTTTTCAGACTACGAATACGATTTTTGATGATATCTCCGAAACTAGTAAATCTACAGGCTTGCGGTTTGAACTTATATGTAGGACTAACAGACTTGCAAAGAAAAGGTTATAACAACATAATCGCTACAATGCAAACTTTCGCAGTTAGAGAATCTCAGTGCTTTCTCATAGTACTTTTTAGACTGCGAATAAGATTTTTGGATATATCTCCGAAATTAATAAAGCTACAGGCTTGCAGTTTAAACTATAATGTAGGACCAACAGACTTGCAAAGAAAATTTTATCACACCTTAATCGCTCCAATGCAAACTTTCGCAGTTATTAAGAATCTCAGTGCTTTCTCATCGTACTTTTTAGATTGTGAGTACGATTTTTGATGATATCTCCGAAACTAATAAAGCTACAGGCTTGCGGTTTCAACTTAAATGTAGTACTAACAGACTTGCAAAGAAAAGGTCATTACACCTTAATCGCTCAAATGCAAACTTTTGCAGTTATAGAGAATATCAGTGCTTTCTCATCGTTTTTTTCAGACTGTATATACGATTTCTGATCATATCTACGAAACTAATAAAGCTACAGACTTGTGGTTTACACTAAAATGTGGGACTAACAGACTTGCATAGAAAAGTTTATTACACCTTAATCGCTCCAATGCAAACTTTCGCAGTTATAGAGAATCTCAGTGCTTTCTCATCGTTCTTTTCAGAATGTAAATACGATTTTTGATGATATCTCCGAAACTAATAAAGCTACAGGCTTGTGGTTTTAACTATAATGTAGGACTAACAGACTGGCAAAGAAAAGGTTAATACACCTTAATCGCTCCTATGCAAACTTTCGCGGTTATAGAGAATCTCAGTGCTTTCTCATCGTACTTTTCAGACTGTGAATACGATTTTTGATGATTTCTCCGAAACTAATTTAGCTACAGGCTTGCGGGTTGAACTAAAATGTAGGACTAACAGACTTGCAAAGAAAAGGTTATTTTACCTTAATCGCTCCAATGCAAAATTTCGCCGTAATAGAGAATCTCAGAGCTTTCTCTACGTACTATTCAGACTGTGAATACGATTTTTGATAATATCTCCGAAACTAATAAAGCTACAGACTTGCGATTTGAACTTAAATTTAGGACTTACAGACTTGCAAAGAAAAGTTAATTACACCTTAATCGCTCCAATGCAAACTTTCGCAGTTATTGGAAATCACAGTGCTTTCTCATCGTACTTTTCAGACTGTGAATACGATTTTTGATGATTTCTCTGAAACTATAATAGCTACAGGTTTGCGGTTTGAACTAAAATGTAGGACTAACAGACTTGCAAAGAAAAGGTTATTACACCTTAATCGCTTCAATGCAAACTTTCGCAGTTATAGAGAATCTCAGTGCTTTCTCAACGTAGTTTTCAGACTAAGAATACGATTTTTGATGATATCTTGAAACTAATAAAGCTACAGGCATGCGGTTTGAACTAAAAAGTAGGAATAAAAGACTTGCAAAGAAATGGTTATTACACCTGAATCGCTCCATTGCAAACTTTCGCAGTTATTAGAGAATCTCAGTGCTTTCTCATCGTACTTTTTAGGCTGTGAATACGATTATTTATGATATCTCCGACACTATAAAAGCTACAGGCTTGCGGTGTGAACTTAAATGTAGGAGTAACTGACTTGCAAAGAAAAGGTTATTACATCTTAATTGCTACAATGCAAACTTTCGCAATTATAGAGAATCTCAGTGCTTTCTCATCGTAATTTACAGACTGTGACTACGATTTTTGATGATATCTCCGAAACTAATTTAACTACAAGCTTGCGGTGTGAACTAAAATGTATGACTAACAGATTTGCAAAGAAAAGGTCATTACACCCTAATCGCTCAAATGCAAACTTTTGCAGTTAAAGAGAATCTCAGTGCTTTCTCAACGTAATTTTCAGACTAAGAATACGATTTTTGATGATATCTTTGAAACTAATAAAGCTACAGGCATGCGGTTTGAATTGAAATGTAAAACTAACAGACTTGCAATGAAAAGGTTATTACACCTTAATCGCTCCAATGCAAACTTTCGCAGTTATAGAAAACCTCAGTGCTTTCTCGTCGTACTTTTCAGACTGTGAATACGAATTTTGATGATATCTCTGAAACTAGTAAAGCTACAGGCTTGTGGTTTGAACTTTAATGTAGTACTAACAGACTTGCAAAGAAAAGGTTATTACACCTTAATCGCTCCAATGCATACTTTCGCAGTTATAGAGAATCTCAGTGCTTTCTCATCGTACTTTTCAGACCGTGAATACGATTGTTGATGATATCTCCGAAACTAATAAAGCTACAGGCTTGCGGTTTTAACTAAAATGTAGGACTAACAGACTTGCAAAGAAAAAGGTTATTACACCTTAATCGCTGCAATGCAAACGTTCGCAGTTCTAGAAAACCTCAGTGCTTTCTCGTCGTACTTTTCAGACTGTGAATACGAATTTTGATGATATATCCGAAACTAATAAAGGTACAGGCTTGTGGTTTTAACTATAATGTAATACTAACAGACTTGCAAAGAAAAGGTTATTGAACCTTAATCGCTCCAATGCAAACTTTCGCGGTTATAGAGAAACTCAGTGCTTTCTCATCGTACTTTTCAGACTGTGAATACGATTTTTAATGATATCTCCGAAACTAATAAAGCTACAGGCTTGCGGTTTGAACTAAAATGTAGGACTAACAGACTTGCAGAGAAAAGGTTATTACATCTTAATAGCTTTAATGCAAACTTTCGCAGTTATAGAGAATGTCAGTGCTTTCTCAACGTAGTTTTCAGACTAAGAATACGATTTTTAATGATATATTTGAAACTAATAAAGCTACAGGCATGCGGTTTGAACTGAAATGTAGGACTAACAATCTTGCAAAGAAAAGGTTATTACACCTTAATCGCTCCAATGCAAACTTTCGCGGTTATAGAGAATCTCAGTGCTTTCTCATCGTACTTTTCTGACTGTGAATACGATTTTTGATGATATCTCCGAAACTAATAAAGCTACAGACTTGCGATTTGAACTTAAGTTTAGGACTTACAGACTTGCAAAGAAAAGTTAATTACACCTTAATCGCTCCAATGCATATTTTCGCAGTTATTGGAAATCACAGTGCTTTCTCATCGTACTTTTCAGACTGTGAATACGATTTTTGATGATATCTCTGAAACTAAAAAAGCTACAGGTTTGCGGATTGAACTTAATGTAGGACTAACAGACTTCCAAAGAAAAGGGTTTTTACACCTAAATCGCTACAATGCAAACTTTCGCAGTTATAGAGAATCTCAGTGCTTTCTCATCGTACTTTTTAGACTGCGAATAAGATTTTTGATGATATCATCGAAACTTTTAAAGCTACAGGCTTGCGGTTGGAACTTAAATGTAGGACAAAAAGACTTGCAAAGAAAAGGTTATTACACCTTAATCGCTTCAATGCAAACTTTCGCAGTTATAGAGAATCTCAGTGCTTTCTCAACGTAGTTTTCAGACTAAAAATACGATTTTTAATGATATATTTGAAACTAATAAAGCTACAGGCATGCGGTTTGAACTGAAATGTAGGACTAACAGACTTGCAAAGAAAAGGTTATTACACCTTAATCGCTTCAATGCAAACTTTAGCAGTTATAGAGAATCTCAGTGCTTTCTCAACGTAGTTTTCAGACTAAGAATACGATTTTTGATGATATCTTGAAACTAATAAAGCTACAGGCATGCAGTTTGAACTGAAATGTAGGACTAACAGACTTGCAATGAAAAGGTTATTACACCTTAATCGCTCCAATGCAAACTTTCGCAGTTATAGAAAACCTCAGTGCTTTCTCGTCGTACTTTTCAGACTGTGAATACGAATTTTGATGATATCTCTGAAACTAGTAAAGCTACAGGCTTTCGGTTTGAACTTAAATGTAGGACTATTAGACTTGCAAAGAAAAGGTTTATAACACCTTAATCGCTACAATGCAAACTTTCGCAGTTATGGAGAATCTCAGTGCTTTCTCATAGTACTTTTTAGACTGCGAATAAGATTTTTGATGATATCTCCGAAACTAATAAAGCTACAGGCTTGCGGTTTGAACTAAAATGTAGTACTAACAGACTTGCAAAGAAAAGGTTATTACACCTTAATCGCTCCAATGCATACTTTCGCAGTTATAGAGAATCTCAGTGCTTTCTCATCGTACTTTTCAGACCGTGAATACGATTTTTGATGATATTTCCAAAACTAATAAAGCTACAGGCTTGCGGTTTTAACTAAAATGTAGGACTAACAGACTTGCAAAGAAAAAGGTTATTACACCTTAATCGCTGCAATGCAAACTTTCGCAGTTCTAGAAAATCTCAGTGCTTTCTGATCGTACTTTTAAGACTGTGGATACGAATTTTGATGATATCTCCGAAACTAATAAAGCTACAGGCTTGTGGTTTTAACTATAATGTACACTCTTAGAAGTTCCAAAGTTTTTTCACTTTTTTCCCCTGGTTTTACTGAGATTTCATCAAGTTTTGGTTAGCGTTCGCAAACCTCTGGTCACCGAAGAGATTTGGCAAAATAATTTTGATTTTATTGGTGGAGAAGTGTCACGTGATAACTTCCTTTGAGAAAAAAAGGGGAAGATAGGGAAACAAGCGGGGAAGCGTGGGATGAGTGTGAACAAAAATTTAATTAAGTCGCGGAAGCACATATTCATAACAAACATTTTTTTTTACAAATATGACTAATGTCAACTGTTTTTGCTCGGGCTTAGCCGGCTCCAGCCTTCTTTTTCCTGGTATGTGATGACCGTTACGACAGTTGATCTTGAGTTTTGGATGGTGAAAGAAGTGCAGTGTGCTTCTAAAGTATAAATATATTACATTTTAAGTGATATGCAAGTGCATCAGGTGCAAGTTATTACTATATAAATAATAAGTGTTTTATATATGTATGTGTATATAATATATAATTATATTTTAGACCATGTGATGTATTATTTTTATGAACAGTGCGTTTGTTATTATGAAAGGATGATTTTCTTTATTGTTATTTATTCTTATTTTATTTAATGTTTTAATACTATTGAAAAAGGATGGATTTTATTTTAAGCAATCAAAGAACATTAAAATATATCTTCAACATATTGATCTAACTCAATCCCCCCACCCCTCCCCCATCGCATCATGAGAGGGCCGTACTTGAGACCGCATCATCGTCTGTAGCCGCTATCATCAATTGATAAGACAATGCAGGTACGCTATATAATAGAATTATTATATGATATGCAGATAAATCGTTATATTATTTTGACTAACTTTTTTTTATTTCTTTACAGAATAAATATTTGCTTCGGATGTCACAATATCTAGGATTACAACTGGAACAACAATATTATATATAAAAGGTAAGTTTATCTTATTATATAATTATTTAGTAAAAAAAATGCAAATAAACCGCACAAAAATTTAATACATAAAATTTCTTTCCTGTTTCAGAATTTTCTGCAGAACAGCTGGGCCGTTTGAGATGCTGCTAAAACTACTACAACTCAAAATATTATACAAATTTTTTTTTACTTTATTTGGAGGTGAGTAAAACTATATTTCTTTCTGTGTTTCTTATGATCAGTAATAATAAGTCTTCAAAAATGTTTTTTTAACGATATGAAATGATCAAATGTTTATAATTTTTTTTGTCTCTTTTGTTTCAGATGTTTCTCATCTTACAAACACAAGATAATTCCTCCCCCCCCCCCTCAACCCCACCCTATTTTAAATATTGTATTATAATTTTTTTCTAATCAATATACAGTATAAATGAAACTTTTTTTAATAAAAAAAATATATTTAAGAAAATTACATAATATAAAATGTTTGCTTTATGTATAGTTGTAAAGTTACCCTCTTAAAAATACTATAATTTTATAGAAGCCTTCATTAAGTAACAATATATTTGATTGCTAAAAAAGTTATGTTTTCGCAGGTAACGTAGTTTTGTTGCGCAAATAATCAATTTTTTTTTGTAAATGGAAGTTTGTTTCAATATTTTTTTTAATTTTTATATTTATGATTGTTTTATTTCTTATTGCTGTTTTTATTAATCGTGAATAAATGTAATAATGTCGGATTACTTAGTATAGCATAGATTAAAAAGAATAGGGCATTCAGAAAATAAACTGGCGCCCAGGCAACTGAATTAACTGGGCGTCCAGAGCATAAAAATCTCAGTAAAACCAGAAAATGACCAGGCCAACAGCGGTTTTAAAAACGCTGGTCAGACCATAGAAAGAGCACTTTAGATTCATGGTGTCCACAGAATAGAAAAACAAGGTCGACCACGGTTTTAAAATTCATGGCGGCCATAAAAACAATTGGCGCCCAGGCAACTGAATTAACTGGGCTCCAAAGAAAAAAAGGTCGATATTTTCTAACAGTGTAGGACTAACAGACTTGCAAAGAAAAGGTTATTACACCTTAATCGCTTCAATGCAAACTTTTGCAGTTAGAGAGAATCTCAGTGCTTTCTCAACGTAGTTTTCAGACTACGAATACGATTTTTGATGATATCTCCGAAACTAGTAAATCTACAGGCTTGCGGTTTGAACTTATATGTAGGACTAACAGACTTGCAAAGAAAAGGTTATAACAACATAATCGCTACAATGCAAACTTTCGCAGTTAGAGAATCTCAGTGCTTTCTCAACGTAGTTTTCAGACTGTGAATACGATTTTTAATAATATCTCCGAAACTAATAAAGCTACAGGCTTGCGGTTTGAACTAAAATGTAGGAATAAAAGACTTGCAAAGAAATGGTTATTACACCTGAATCGCTCCATTGCAAACTTTCGCAGTTATTAGAGAATCTCAGTGCTTTCTCATCGTACTTTTTAGGCTGTGAATACGATTATTTATGATATCTCCGACACTATAAAAGCTACAGGCTTGCGGTGTGAACTTAAATGTAGGAGTAACTGACTTGCAAAGAAAAGGTTATTACATCTTAATTGCTACAATGCAAACTTTCGCAATTATAGAGAATCTCAGTGCTTTCTCATCGTAATTTACAGACTGTGACTACGATTTTTGATGATATCTCCGAAACTAATTTAACTACAAGCTTGCGGTGTGAACTAAAATGTATGACTAACAGATTTGCAAAGAAAAGGTCATTACACTCTAATCGCTCAAATGCAAACTTTTGCAGTTATAGAGAATCTCAGTGCTTTCTCAACGTAATTTTCAGACTAAGAATACGATTTTTGATGATATCTTTGAAACTAATAAAGCTACAGGCATGCGGTTTGAATTGAAATGTAAAACTAACAGACTTGCAATGAAAAGGTTATTACACCTTAATCGCTCCAATGCAAACTTTCGCAGTTATAGAAAACCTCAGTGCTTTCTCGTCGTACTTTTCAGACTGTGAATACGAATTTTGATGATATCTCTGAAACTAGTAAAGCTACAGGCTTGTGGTTTGAACTTAAATGTAGTACTAACAGACTTGCAAAGAAAAGGTTATTACACCTTAATCGCTCCAATGCATACTTTCGCAGTTATAGAGAATCTCAGTGCTTTCTCATCGTACTTTTCAGACCGTGAATACGATTGTTGATGATATCTCCGAAACTAATAAAGCTACAGGCTTGCGGTTTTAACTAAAATGTAGGACTAACAGACTTGCAAAGAAAAAGGTTATTACACCTTAATCGCTGCAATGCAAACTTTCGCAGTTCTAGAAAATCTCAGTGCTTTCTGATCGTACTTTTAAGACTGTGGATACGAATTTTGATGATATCTCCGAAACTAATAAAGCTACAGGCTTTTGGTTTTAACTATAATGTAGGACTAACAGACTTGCAAAGAAAAGGTTATTACACCTTAATCGCTCCAATGCAAACGTTTGCGGTTATAGAGAAACTCAGTGCTTTCTCATCGTACTTTTCAGACTGTGAATACGATTTTTAATGATATCTCCGAAACTAATAAAGCTACAGGCTTGCGGTTTGAACTAAAATGTAGGACTAACAGACTTGCAGCGAAAAGGTTATTACACCTTAATAGCTTTAATGCAAACTTTCGCAGTTTTAGAGAATCTCAGTGCTTTTTCAACGTAGTTTTCAGACTAAGAATACGATTTTTAATGATATATTTGAAACTAATAAAGCTACAGGCATGCGGTTTGAACTGAAATGTAGGACTAACAGACTTGCAAAGAAAAGGTTTATACACCTTAATCGCTCCAATGCAAACTTTCGCGGTTATAGAGAATCTCAGTGCTTTCTCATCGTACTTTTCAGACTGTGAATACGATTTTTGATGATATCTCCGAAACTAATAAAGCTACAGACTTGCGATTTGAACTTAAGTTTAGGACTTACAGACTTGCAAAGAAAAGTTAATTACACCTTAATCGCTCCAATGCATATTTTCGCAGTTATCGGAAATCACAGTGCTTTCTCATCGTACTTTTCAGACTGTGAATACGATTTTTGATGATATCTCTGAAACTAAAAAAGCTACAAGTTTGCGGATTGAACTAAAATGTAGGACTAACAGACTTCCAAAAAAAAGGGTTTTTACACCTAAATCGCTACAATGCAAACTTTCGCAGTTATAGAGAATCTCAGTGCTTTCTCATCGTACTTTTTAGACTGCGAATAAGATTTTTGATGATATCATCGAAACTTATAAAGCTACAGGCTTGCGGTTGGAACTTAAATGTAGGACAAAAAGACTTGCAAAGAAAAGGTTATTACACCTTAATCGCTTCAATGCAAACTTTCGCAGTTATAGAGAATCTCAGTGCTTTCTCAACGTAGTTTTCAGACTAAAAATACGATTTTTAATGATATATTTGAAACTAATAAAGCTACAGGCATGCGGTTTGAACTGAAATGTAGGACTAACAGACTTGCAAAGAAAAGGTTATTACACCTTAATCGCTTCAATGCAAACTTTCGCAGTTATAGAGAATCTCAGTGCTTTCTCAACGTAGTTTTCAGACTAAGAATACGATTTTTGATGATATCTTGAAACTAATAAAGCTACAGGCATGCAGTTTGAACTGAAATGTAGGACTAACAGACTTGCAATGAAAAGGTTATTACACCTTAATCGCTCCAATGCAAACTTTCGCAGTTATAGAAAACCTCAGTGCTTTCTCGTCGTACTTTTCAGACTGTGAATACGAATTTTGATGATATCTCTGAAACTAGTAAAGCTACAGGCTTTCGGTTTGAACTTAAATGTAGAACTATTAGACTTGCAAAGAAAAGGTTTATAACACCTTAATCGCTACAATGCAAACTTTCGCAGTTATGGAGAATCTCAGTGCTTTCTCATAGTACTTTTTAGACTGCGAATAAGATTTTTGATGATATCTCCGAAACTAATAAAGCTACAGGCTTGCGGTTTGAACTAAAATGTAGTACTAACAGACTTGCAAAGAAAAGGTTATTACACCTTAATCGCTCCAATGCATACTTTCGCAGTTATAGAGAATCTCAGTGCTTTCTCATCGTACTTTTCAGACCGTGAATACGATTTTTGATGATATTTCCAAAACTAATAAAGCTACAGGCTTGCGGTTTTAACTAAAATGTAGGACTAACAGACTTGCAAGGAAAAAGGTTATTACACCTTAATCGCTGCAATGCAAACTTTCGCAGTTCTAGAAAATCTCAGTGCTTTCTGATCGTACTTTTAAGACTGTGGATACGAATTTTGATGATATCTCCGAAACTAATAAAGCTACAGGCTTGTGGTTTTAACTATAATGTAGGACTAACAGACTTGCAAAGAAAAGGTTATTACACCTTAATCGCTTCAATGCAAACTTTTGCAGTTAGAGAGAATCTCAGTGCTTTCTCAACGTAGTTTTCAGACTACGAATACGATTTTTGATGATATCTCCGAAACTAGTAAATCTACAGGCTTGCGGTTTGAACTTATATGTAGGACTAACAGACTTGCAAAGAAAAGGTTATAACAACATAATCGCTACAATGCAAACTTTCGCAGTTAGAGAATCTCAGTGCTTTCTCAACGTAGTTTTCAGACTGTGAATACGATTTTTAATAATATCTCCGAAACTAATAAAGCTACAGGCTTGCGGTTTGAACTAAAATGTAGGACTAACAGACTTGCAGAGAAAAGGTTATTACACCTTAGTAGCTTTAATGCAAACTTTCGCAGTTATAGAGAATCTCAGTGCTTTCTCAACGTAGTTTTCAGACTAAGAATACGATTTTTAATGATATATTTGAAACTAATAAAGCTACAGGCATGCGGTTTGAACTGAAATGTAGGACTAACAGACTTGCAAAGAAAAGGTTATTACACCTTAATCGCTCCAATGCAAACTTTCGCGGTTATAGAGAATCTCAGTGCTTTCTCATCGTACTTTTCAGACTGTGAATACGATTTTTGATGATATCTCCGAAACTAATAAAGCTACAGACTTGCGATTTGAACTTAAGTTTAGGACTTACAGACTTGCAAAGAAAAGTTAATTACACCTTAATCGCTCCAATGCATATTTTCGCAGTTATCGGAAATCACAGTGTTTTCTCATCGTACTTTTCAGACTGTGAATACGATTTTTGATGATATCTCTGAAACTAAAAAAGCTACAGGTTTGCGGATTGAACTAAAATGTAGGACTAACAGACTTCCAAAAAAAAAGGGTTTTTACACCTAAATCGCTACAATGCAAACTTTCGCAGTTATAGAGAATCTCAGTGCTTTCTCATCGTACTTTTTAGACTGCGAATAAGATTTTTGATGATATCATCGAAACTTATAAAGCTACATGCTTGCGGTTTCAACTAAAATGTGGGAATAAGAGACTTGCAAATAAAAGGTTATAACACCTTAATCGCTTCAATGCAAACTTTTGCAGTTAGAGAGAATCTCAGTGCTTTCTCAACGTAGTTTTCAGACTACGAATACGATTTTTGATGATATCTCCGAAACTAGTAAATCTACAGGCTTGCGGTTTGAACTTATATGTAGGACTAACAGACTTGCAAAGAAAAGGTTATAACAACATAATCGCTACAATGCAAACTTTCGCAGTTAGAGAATCTCAGTGCTTTCTCATAGTACTTTTTAGACTGCGAATAAGATTTTTGGTTATATCTCCGAAACTAATAAAGCTACAGGCTTGCGGTTTAAACTAAAATGTAGTACTAACAGACTTGCAAAGAAAAGGTTATTACACCTTAATCGCTCCAATGCATACTTTCGAAGTTATAGAGAATCTCAGTGCTTTCTCATCGTACTTTTCAGACCGTGAATACGATTTTTGATCATATCTTCGAAACTAATAAAGCTACAGACTTGCGGTTTAAACTAAAATGTAGGACTAACAGACTTGCAAAGAAAAGTTTATTACATCTTAATCGCACCAATGCAAACTTT
The DNA here is from genome assembly GCA_949318235.1 of Ecdyonurus torrentis. Taxonomy (NCBI): domain Eukaryota; kingdom Metazoa; phylum Arthropoda; class Insecta; order Ephemeroptera; family Heptageniidae; genus Ecdyonurus; species Ecdyonurus torrentis. Next base: position 210,260 of record OX439129.1, read on the forward strand.
CGCAGTTATAGAGAATCTCAGTGCTTTCTCGTCGTACTTTTTAGACTGTGAATACGAATTTTGATGATATCTCGGAAACTAATAAAGCTACAGGCTTGCAGTTTAAACTATAATGTAGGACCAACAGACTTGCAAAGAAAATTTTATCACACCTTAATCGCTCCAATGCAAACTTTCGCAGTTATTAAGAATCTCAGTGCTTTCTCATCGTACTTTTTAGACTGTGAGTACGATTTTTGATGATATCTCCGAAACTAATAAAGCTACAGGCTTGCGGTTTCAACTTAAATGTAGTACTAACAGACTTGCAAAGAAAAGGTCATTACACCTTAATCGCTCAAATGCAAACTTTTGCAGTTATAGAGAATATCAGTGCTTTCTCATCGTTTTTTTCAGACTGTATATACGATTTCTGATCATATCTACGAAACTAATAAAGCTACAGACTTGTGGTTTACACTAAAATGTGGGACTAACAGACTTGCATAGAAAAGTTTATTACACCTTAATCGCTCCAATGCAAACTTTCGCAGTTATAGAGAATCTCAGTGCTTTCTCATCGTTCTTTTCAGAATGTAAATACGATTTTTGATGATATCTCCGAAACTAATAAAGCTACAGGCTTGTGGTTTTAACTATAATGTAGGACTAACAGACTGGCAAAGAAAAGGTTAATACACCTTAATCGCTCCTATGCAAACTTTCGCGGTTATAGAGAATCTCAGTGCTTTCTCATCGTACTTTTCAGACTGTGAATACGATTTTTGATGATTTCTCCGAAACTAATTTAGCTACAGGCTTGCGGGTTGAACTAAAATGTAGGACTAACAGACTTGCAAAGAAAAGGTTATTTTACCTTAATCGCTCCAATGCAAAATTTCGCCGTAATAGAGAATCTCAGAGCTTTCTCTACGTACTATTCAGACTGTGAATACGATTTTTGATAATATCTCCGAAACTAATAAAGCTACAGACTTGCGATTTGAACTTAAATTTAGGACTTACAGACTTGCAAAGAAAAGTTAATTACACCTTAATCGCTCCAATGCAAACTTTCGCAGTTATTGGAAATCACAGTGCTTTCTCATCGTACTTTTCAGACTGTGAATACGATTTTTGATGATTTCTCTGAAACTATAATAGCTACAGGTTTGCGGTTTGAACTAAAATGTAGGACTAACAGACTGGCAAAGAAAAAGGTTATTACACCTCAATCGCTGCAATGCAAATTTTCGCAGTTCTAGAAAATCTCAGTGCTTTCTGATCGTACTTTGCAGACTGTGGATACGAATTTTGATGATATCTCCGAAACTAATAAAGCTACAGGCTTGCGGTTTGAACTAAAATGTAGGACTAACAGACTTGCAAAGAAAAGGTAATCGCTTCAATGCAAACTTTCGCAGTTATAGAGAATCTCAGTGCTTTCTCAACGTAGTTTTCAGACTAAGAATACGATTTTTGATGATATCTTGAAACTAATAAAGCTACAGGCATGCGGTTTGAACTGAAATGTAGGAATAAAAGACTTGCAAAGAAATGGTTATTACACCTGAATCGCTCCATTGCAAACTTTCGCAGTTATTAGAGAATCTCAGTGCTTTCTCATCGTACTTTTTAGGCTGTGAATACGATTATTTATGATATCTCCGACACTATAAAAGCTACAGGCTTGCGGTGTGAACTTAAATGTAGGAGTAACTGACTTGCAAAGAAAATGTTATTAAATCTTAATTGCTACAATGCAAACTTTCGCAATTATAGAGAATCTCAGTGCTTTCTCATCGTAATTTACAGACTGTGAATACGATTTTTGATGATATCTCCGAAACTAATTTAACTACAAGCTTGCGGTGTGAAGTAAAATGTAGGACTAACAGACTTGCAGCGAAAAGGTTATTACACCTTAATAGCTTTAATGCAAACTTTCGCAGTTTTAGAGAATCTCAGTGCTTTTTCAACGTAGTTTTCAGACTAAGAATACGATTTTTAATGATATATTTGAAACTAATAAAGCTACAGGCATGCGGTTTGAACTGAAATGTAGGACTAACAGACTTGCAAAGAAAAGGTTTATACACCTTAATCGCTCCAATGCAAACTTTCGCGGTTATAGAGAATCTCAGTGCTTTCTCATCGTACTTTTCAGACTGTGAATACGATTTTTGATGATATCTCCGAAACTAATAAAGCTACAGACTTGCGATTTGAACTTAAGTTTAGGACTTACAGACTTGCAAAGAAAAGTTAATTACACCTTAATCGCTCCAATGCATATTTTCGCAGTTATCGGAAATCACAGTGCTTTCTCATCGTACTTTTCAGACTGTGAATACGATTTTTGATGATATCTCTGAAACTAAAAAAGCTACAAGTTTGCGGATTGAACTAAAATGTAGGACTAACAGACTTCCAAAAAAAAGCGTTTTTACACCTAAATCGCTACAATGCAAACTTTCGCAGTTATAGAGAATCTCAGTGCTTTCTCATCGTACTTTTTAGACTGCGAATAAGATTTTTGATGATATCATCGAAACTTATAAAGCTACAGGCTTGCGGTTGGAACTTAAATGTAGGACAAAAAGACTTGCAAAGAAAAGGTTATTACACCTTAATCGCTTCAATGCAAACTTTCGCAGTTATAGAGAATCTCAGTGCTTTCTCAACGTAGTTTTCAGACTAAGAATACGATTTTTAATGATATATTTGAAACTAATAAAGCTACAGGCATGCGGTTTGAACTGAAATGTAGGACTAACAGACTTGCAAAGAAAAGGTTATTACACCTTAATCGCTTCAATGCAAACTTTCGCAGTTATAGAGAATCTCAGTGCTTTCTCAACGTAGTTTTCAGACTAAGAATACGATTTTTGATGATATCTTGAAACTAATAAAGCTACAGGCATGCAGTTTGAACTGAAATGTAGGACTAACAGACTTGCAATGAAAAGGTTATTACACCTTAATCGCTCCAATGCAAACTTTCGCAGTTATAGAAAACCTCAGTGCTTTCTCGTCGTACTTTTCAGACTGTGAATACGAATTTTGATGATATCTCTGAAACTAGTAAAGCTACAGGCTTTCGGTTTGAACTTAAATGTAGGACTATTAGACTTGCAAAGAAAAGGTTTATAACACCTTAATCGCTACAATGCAAACTTTCGCAGTTATGGAGAATCTCAGTGCTTTCTCATAGTACTTTTTAGACTGCGAATAAGATTTTTGATGATATCTCCGAAACTAATAAAGCTACAGGCTTGCGGTTTGAACTAAAATGTAGTACTAACAGACTTGCAAAGAAAAGGTTATTACACCTTAGTCGCTCCAATGCATACTTTCGCAGTTATAGAGAATCTCAGTGCTTTCTCATCGTACTTTTCAGACCGTGAATACGATTTTTGATGATATTTCCAAAACTAATAAAGCTACAGGCTTGCGGTTTTAACTAAAATGTAGGACTAACAGACTTGCAAAGAAAAAGGTTATTACACCTTAATCGCTGCAATGCAAACTTTCGCAGTTCTAGAAAATCTCAGTGCTTTCTGATCGTACTTTTAAGACTGTGGATACGAATTTTGATGATATCTCCGAAACTAATAAAGCTACAGGCTTGTGGTTTTAACTATAATGTAGGACTAACAGACTTGCAAAGAAAAGGTTATTACACCTTAATCGCTTCAATGCAAACTTTTGCAGTTAGAGAGAATCTCAGTGCTTTCTCAACGTAGTTTTCAGACTACGAATACGATTTTTGATGATATCTCCGAAACTAGTAAATCTACAGGCTTGCGGTTTGAACTTATATGTAGGACTAACAGACTTGCAGAGAAAAGGTTATAACAACATAAATGCTACAATGCAAACTTTCGCAGTTAGAGAATCTCAGTGCTTTCTCAACGTAGTTTTCAGACTGTGAATACGATTTTTAATAATATCTCCGAAACTAATAAAGCTACAGGCTTGCGGTTTGAACTAAAATGTAGGACTAACAGACTTGCAGAGAAAAGGTTATTACACCTTAGTAGCTTTAATGCAAACTTTCGCAGTTATAGAGAATCTCAGTGCTTTCTCAACGTAGTTTTCAGACTAAGAATACGATTTTTAATGATATATTTGAAACTAATAAAGCTACAGGCATGCGGTTTGAACTGAAATGTAGGACTAACAGACTTGCAAAGAAAAGGTTATTACACCTTAATCGCTCCAATGCAAACTTTCGCGGTTATAGAGAATCTCAGTGCTTTCTCATCGTACTTTTCAGACTGTGAATACGATTTTTGATGATATCTCCGAAACTAATAAAGCTACAGACTTGCGATTTGAACTTAAGTTTAGGACTTACAGACTTGCAAAGAAAAGTTAATTACACCTTAATCGCTCCAATGCATATTTTCGCAGTTATCGGAAATCACAGTGCTTTCTCATCGTACTTTTCAGACTGTGAATACGATTTTTGATGATATCTCTGAAACTAAAAAAGCTACAGGTTTGCGGATTGAACTAAAATGTAGGACTAACAGACTTCCAAAAAAAAGGGTTTTTACACCTAAATCGCTACAATACAAACTTTCGCAGTTATAGAGAATCTCAGTGCTTTCTCATCGTACTTTTTAGACTGCGAATAAGATTTTTGATGATATCATCGAAACTTATAAAGCTACATGCTTGCGGTTTCAACTAAAATGTGGGACTAAGAGACTTGCAAATAAAAGGTTATAACACCTTAATCGCTTCAATGCAAACTTTTGCAGTTAGAGAGAATCTCAGTGCTTTCTCAACGTAGTTTTCAGACTACGAATACGATTTTTGATGATATCTCCGAAACTAGTAAATCTACAGGCTTGCGGTTTGAACTTATATGTAGGACTAACAGACTTGCAAAGAAAAGGTTATAACAACATAATCGCTACAATGCAAACTTTCGCAGTTAGAGAATCTCAGTGCTTTCTCATAGTACTTTTTAGACTGCGAATAAGATTTTTGGTTATATCTCCGAAACTAATAAAGCTACAGGCTTGCGGTTTAAACTAAAATGTAGTACTAACAGACTTGCAAAGAAAAGGTTATTACACCTTAATCGCTCCAATGCATACTTTCGAAGTTATAGAGAATCTCAGTGCTTTCTCATCGTACTTTTCAGACCGTGAATACGATTTTTGATCATATCTTCGAAACTAATAAAGCTACAGACTTGCGGTTTAAACTAAAATGTAGGACTAACAGACTTGCAAAGAAAAGTTTATTACATCTTAATCGCACCAATGCAAACTTTCGCAGTTATAGAGAATCTCAGTGCTTTCTCGTCGTACTTTTTAGACTGTGAATACGAATTTTGATGATATCTCGGAAACTAATAAAGCTACAGGCTTGCGGTTTGATTTTAAATTTAGGACTAACAGACTTGCAAAGAAAAGGTAATAACACCTTAATCGCTCCAATGCAAACTTTCGCAGTTATAGAGAATTTCAGTGCTTTCTCATCCTACTTTTCAGACTGTGAATACGATTTTTGATGATATCTCCGAAACTAATAAAGCTACAGGCTTGCAGTTTAAACTATAATTTAGGACCAACAGACTTGCAAAGAAAATTTTATCACACCTTAATCGCTCCAATGCAAACTTTCGCAGTTATTAAGAATCTCAGTGCTTTCTCATCGTACTTTTTAGTCTGTGAGTACGATTTTTGATGATATTTCCGAAACTAATAAAGCTACAGGCTTGCGGTTTCAACTTAAATGTAGTACTAACAGACTTGCAAAGAAAAGGTCATTACACCTTAATCGCTCAAATGCAAACTTTTGCAGTTATAGAGAATATCAGTGCTTTCTCATCGTTCTTTTCAGAATGTAAATACGATTTTTGATGATATCTCCGAAACTAATAAAGCTACAGGCTTGTGGTTTTAACTATAATGTAGGACTAACAGACTGGCAAAGAAAAGGTTAATACACCTTAATCGCTCCTATGCAAACTTTCGCGGTTATAGAGAATCTCAGTGCTTTCTCATCGTACTTTTCAGACTGTGAATACGATTTTTGATGATATCTCCGAAACTAATTTAGCTACAGGCTTGCGGGTTGAACTAAAATGTAGGACTAACAGACTTGCAAAGAAAAGGTAATTTTACCTTAATCGCTCCAATGCAAAATTTTGCCGTAATAGAGAATCTCAGAGCTTTCTCTACGTACTTTTCAGACTGTGAATACGATTTTTGATGATATCTCCGAAACTAATTTAACTACAAGCTTGCGGTGTGAAGTAAAATGTAGGACTAACAGACTTGCAAAGAAATGGTTATTACACCTGAATCGCTCCATTGCAAACTTTCGCAGTTATTAGAGAATCTCAGTGCTTTCTCATCGTACTTTTTAGGCTGTGAATACGATTATTTATGATATCTCCGACACTATAAAAGCTACAGGCTTGCGGTGTGAACTTAAATGTAGGAGTAACTGACTTGCAAAGAAAATGTTATTAAATCTTAATTGCTACAATGCAAACTTTCGCAATTATAGAGAATCTCAGTGCTTTCTCATCGTAATTTACAGACTGTGAATACGATTTTTGATGATATCTCCGAAACTAATTTAACTACAAGCTTGCGGTGTGAAGTAAAATGTAGGACTAACAGACTTGCAGCGAAAAGGTTATTACACCTTAATAGCTTTAATGCAAACTTTCGCAGTTTTAGAGAATCTCAGTGCTTTTTCAACGTAGTTTTCAGACTAAGAATACGATTTTTAATGATATATTTGAAACTAATAAAGCTACAGGCATGCGGTTTGAACTGAAATGTAGGACTAACAGACTTGCAAAGAAAAGGTTTATACACCTTAATCGCTCCAATGCAAACTTTCGCGGTTATAGAGAATCTCAGTGCTTTCTCATCGTACTTTTCAGACTGTGAATACGATTTTTGATGATATCTCCGAAACTAATAAAGCTACAGACTTGCGATTTGAACTTAAGTTTAGGACTTACAGACTTGCAAAGAAAAGTTAATTACACCTTAATCGCTCCAATGCATATTTTCGCAGTTATCGGAAATCACAGTGCTTTCTCATCGTACTTTTCAGACTGTGAATACGATTTTTGATGATATCTCTGAAACTAAAAAAGCTACAAGTTTGCGGATTGAACTAAAATGTAGGACTAACAGACTTCCAAAAAAAAGCGTTTTTACACCTAAATCGCTACAATGCAAACTTTCGCAGTTATAGAGAATCTCAGTGCTTTCTCATCGTACTTTTTAGACTGCGAATAAGATTTTTGATGATATCATCGAAACTTATAAAGCTACAGGCTTGCGGTTGGAACTTAAATGTAGGACAAAAAGACTTGCAAAGAAAAGGTTATTACACCTTAATCGCTTCAATGCAAACTTTCGCAGTTATAGAGAATCTCAGTGCTTTCTCAACGTAGTTTTCAGACTAAGAATACGATTTTTAATGATATATTTGAAACTAATAAAGCTACAGGCATGCGGTTTGAACTGAAATGTAGGACTAACAGACTTGCAAAGAAAAGGTTATTACACCTTAATCGCTTCAATGCAAACTTTCGCAGTTATAGAGAATCTCAGTGCTTTCTCAACGTAGTTTTCAGACTAAGAATACGATTTTTGATGATATCTTGAAACTAATAAAGCTACAGGCATGCAGTTTGAACTGAAATGTAGGACTAACAGACTTGCAATGAAAAGGTTATTACACCTTAATCGCTCCAATGCAAACTTTCGCAGTTATAGAAAACCTCAGTGCTTTCTCGTCGTACTTTTCAGACTGTGAATACGAATTTTGATGATATCTCTGAAACTAGTAAAGCTACAGGCTTTCGGTTTGAACTTAAATGTAGGACTATTAGACTTGCAAAGAAAAGGTTTATAACACCTTAATCGCTACAATGCAAACTTTCGCAGTTATGGAGAATCTCAGTGCTTTCTCATAGTACTTTTTAGACTGCGAATAAGATTTTTGATGATATCTCCGAAACTAATAAAGCTACAGGCTTGCGGTTTGAACTAAAATGTAGTACTAACAGACTTGCAAAGAAAAGGTTATTACACCTTAGTCGCTCCAATGCATACTTTCGCAGTTATAGAGAATCTCAGTGCTTTCTCATCGTACTTTTCAGACCGTGAATACGATTTTTGATGATATTTCCAAAACTAATAAAGCTACAGGCTTGCGGTTTTAACTAAAATGTAGGACTAACAGACTTGCAAAGAAAAAGGTTATTACACCTTAATCGCTGCAATGCAAACTTTCGCAGTTCTAGAAAATCTCAGTGCTTTCTGATCGTACTTTTAAGACTGTGGATACGAATTTTGATGATATCTCCGAAACTAATAAAGCTACAGGCTTGTGGTTTTAACTATAATGTAGGACTAACAGACTTGCAAAGAAAAGGTTATTACACCTTAATCGCTTCAATGCAAACTTTTGCAGTTAGAGAGAATCTCAGTGCTTTCTCAACGTAGTTTTCAGACTACGAATACGATTTTTGATGATATCTCCGAAACTAGTAAATCTACAGGCTTGCGGTTTGAACTTATATGTAGGACTAACAGACTTGCAGAGAAAAGGTTATAACAACATAAATGCTACAATGCAAACTTTCGCAGTTAGAGAATCTCAGTGCTTTCTCAACGTAGTTTTCAGACTGTGAATACGATTTTTAATAATATCTCCGAAACTAATAAAGCTACAGGCTTGCGGTTTGAACTAAAATGTAGGACTAACAGACTTGCAGAGAAAAGGTTATTACACCTTAGTAGCTTTAATGCAAACTTTCGCAGTTATAGAGAATCTCAGTGCTTTCTCAACGTAGTTTTCAGACTAAGAATACGATTTTTAATGATATATTTGAAACTAATAAAGCTACAGGCATGCGGTTTGAACTGAAATGTAGGACTAACAGACTTGCAAAGAAAAGGTTATTACACCTTAATCGCTCCAATGCAAACTTTCGCGGTTATAGAGAATCTCAGTGCTTTCTCATCGTACTTTTCAGACTGTGAATACGATTTTTGATGATATCTCCGAAACTAATAAAGCTACAGACTTGCGATTTGAACTTAAGTTTAGGACTTACAGACTTGCAAAGAAAAGTTAATTACACCTTAATCGCTCCAATGCATATTTTCGCAGTTATCGGAAATCACAGTGCTTTCTCATCGTACTTTTCAGACTGTGAATACGATTTTTGATGATATCTCTGAAACTAAAAAAGCTACAGGTTTGCGGATTGAACTAAAATGTAGGACTAACAGACTTCCAAAAAAAAGGGTTTTTACACCTAAATCGCTACAATACAAACTTTCGCAGTTATAGAGAATCTCAGTGCTTTCTCATCGTACTTTTTAGACTGCGAATAAGATTTTTGATGATATCATCGAAACTTATAAAGCTACATGCTTGCGGTTTCAACTAAAATGTGGGACTAAGAGACTTGCAAATAAAAGGTTATAACACCTTAATCGCTTCAATGCAAACTTTTGCAGTTAGAGAGAATCTCAGTGCTTTCTCAACGTAGTTTTCAGACTACGAATACGATTTTTGATGATATCTCCGAAACTAGTAAATCTACAGGCTTGCGGTTTGAACTTATATGTAGGACTAACAGACTTGCAAAGAAAAGGTTATAACAACATAATCGCTACAATGCAAACTTTCGCAGTTAGAGAATCTCAGTGCTTTCTCATAGTACTTTTTAGACTGCGAATAAGATTTTTGGTTATATCTCCGAAACTAATAAAGCTACAGGCTTGCGGTTTAAACTAAAATGTAGTACTAACAGACTTGCAAAGAAAAGGTTATTACACCTTAATCGCTCCAATGCATACTTTCGAAGTTATAGAGAATCTCAGTGCTTTCTCATCGTACTTTTCAGACCGTGAATACGATTTTTGATCATATCTTCGAAACTAATAAAGTTACAGACTTGCGGTTTAAACTAAAATGTAGGACTAACAGACTTGCAAAGAAAAGTTTATTACATCTTAATCGCACCAATGCAAACTTTCGCAGTTATAGAGAATCTCAGTGCTTTCTCGTCGTACTTTTTAGACTGTGAATACGAATTTTGATGATATCTCGGAAACTAATAAAGCTACAGGCTTGCGGTTTGATTTTAAATTTAGGACTAACAGACTTGCAAAGAAAAGGTAATAACACCTTAATCGCTCCAATGCAAACTTTCGCAGTTATAGAGAATTTCAGTGCTTTCTCATCCTACTTTTCAGACTGTGAATACGATTTTTGATGATATCTCCGAAACTAATAAAGCTACAGGCTTGCAGTTTAAACTATAATTTAGGACCAACAGACTTGCAAAGAAAATTTTATCACACCTTAATCGCTCCAATGCAAACTTTCGCAGTTATTAAGAATCTCAGTGCTTTCTCATCGTACTTTTTAGTCTGTGAGTACGATTTTTGATGATATTTCCGAAACTAATAAAGCTACAGGCTTGCGGTTTCAACTTAAATGTAGTACTAACAGACTTGCAAAGAAAAGGTCATTACACCTTAATCGCTCAAATGCAAACTTTTGCAGTTATAGAGAATATCAGTGCTTTCTCATCGTTCTTTTCAGAATGTAAATACGATTTTTGATGATATCTCCGAAACTAATAAAGCTACAGGCTTGTGGTTTTAACTATAATGTAGGACTAACAGACTGGCAAAGAAAAGGTTAATACACCTTAATCGCTCCTATGCAAACTTTCGCGGTTATAGAGAATCTCAGTGCTTTCTCATCGTACTTTTCAGACTGTGAATACGATTTTTGATGATATCTCCGAAACTAATTTAGCTACAGGCTTGCGGGTTGAACTAAAATGTAGGACTAACAGACTTGCAAAGAAAAGGTAATTTTACCTTAATCGCTCCAATGCAAAATTTTGCCGTAATAGAGAATCTCAGAGCTTTCTCTACGTACTTTTCAGACTGTGAATACGATTTTTGATAATATCTCCGAAACTATAATAGCTACAGGTTTGCGGTTTGAACTAAAATGTAGGACTAACAGACTGGCAAAGAAAAAGGTTATTACACCTTAATCGCTGCAATGCAAATTTTCGCAGTTCTAGAAAATCTCAGTGCTTTCTGATCGTACTTTGCAGACTGTGGATACGAATTTTGATGATATCTCCGAAACTAATAAAGGTACAGGCTTGTGGTTTTAACTATAATGTAGGACTAACAGACTTGCAAAGAAAAGGTTATTGAACCTTAATCGCTCCAATGCAAACTTTCGCGGTTATAGAGAAACTCAGTGCTTTCTCATCGTACTTTTCAGACTGTGAATACGATTTTTAATGATATCTCCGAAACTAATAAAGCTACAGGCTTTCGGTTTGAACTAAAATGTAGGACTAACAGACTTGCAGAGAAAAGGTTATTACACCTTAATAGCTTTAATGCAAACTTTCGCAGTTATAGAGAATCTCAGTGCTTTCTCAACGTAGTTTTCAGACTAAGAATACGATTTTTGATGATATCTTGAAACTAATAAAGCTACAGGCATGCGGTTTGAACTGAAATGTAGGAATAAAAGACTTGCAAAGAAATGGTTATTACACCTGAATCGCTCCATTGCAAACTTTCGCAGTTATTAGAGAATCTCAGTGCTTTCTCATCGTACTTTTTAGGCTGTGAATACGATTATTTATGATATCTCCGACACTATAAAAGCTACAGGCTTGCGGTGTGAACTTAAATGTAGGAGTAACTGACTTGCAAAGAAAAGGTTATTACATCTTAATTGCTACAATGCAAACTTTCGCAATTATAGAGAATCTCAGTGCTTTCTCATCGTAATTTACAGACTGTGAATAGGATTTTTGATGATATCTCCGAAACTAATTTAACTACAGGCTTGCGGTGTGAACTAAAATGTATGACTAACAGATTTGCAAAGAAAAGGTCATTACACCCTAATCGCTCCAATGCAAACTTTTGCAGTTATAGAGAATCTCAGTGCTTTCTCAACGTAATTTTCAGACTAAGAATACGATTTTTGATGATATCTTTGAAACTAATAAAGCTACAGGCATGCGGTTTGAACTGAAATGTAAAACTAACAGACTTGCAATGAAAAGGTTATTACACCTTAATCGCTCCAATGCAAACTTTCGCAGTTATAGAAAACCTCAGTGCTTTCTGATCGTACTTTTAAGACTGTGGATACGAATTTTGATGATATCTCCGAAACTAATAAAGCTACAGGCTTGTGGTTTTAACTATAATGTAGGACTAACAGACTTGCAAAGAAAAGGTTATTACACCTTAATCGCTTCAATGCAAACTTTTGCAGTTAGAGAGAATCTCAGTGCTTTCTCAACGTAGTTTTCAGACTACGAATACGATTTTTGATGATATCTCCGAAACTAGTAAATCTACAGGCTTGCGGTTTGAACTTATATGTAGGACTAACAGACTTGCAAAGAAAAGGTTATAACAACATAATCGCTACAATGCAAACTTTCGCAGTTAGAGAATCTCAGTGCTTTCTCAACGTAGTTTTCAGACTGTGAATACGATTTTTAATAATATCTCCGAAACTAATAAAGCTACAGACTTGCGATTTGAACTTAAGTTTAGGACTTACAGACTTGCAAAGAAAAGTTAATTACACCTTAATCGCTCCAATGCATATTTTCGCAGTTATCGGAAATCACAGTGCTTTCTCATCGTACTTTTCAGACTGTGAATACGATTTTTGATGATATCTCTGAAACTAAAAAAGCTACAGGTTTGCGGATTGAACTAAAATGTAGGACTAACAGACTTCCAAAAAAAAAGGGTTTTTACACCTAAATCGCTACAATGCAAACTTTCGCAGTTATAGAGAATCTCAGTGCTTTCTCATCGTACTTTTTAGACTGCGAATAAGATTTTTGATGATATCATCGAAACTTATAAAGCTACATGCTTGCGGTTTCAACTAAAATGTGGGACTAAGAGACTTGCAAATAAAAGGTTATAACACCTTAATCGCTTCAATGCAAACTTTTGCAGTTAGAGAGAATCTCAGTGCTTTCTCAACGTAGTTTTCAGACTACGAATACGATTTTTGATGATATCTCCGATATAATTAAATCTACAGGCTTGCGGTTTGAACTTATATGTAGGACTAACAGACTTGCAAAGAAAAGGTTATAACAACATAATCGCTACAATGCAAACTTTCGCAGTTAGAGAATCTCAGTGCTTTCTCATAGTACTTTTTAGACTGCGAATAAGATTTTTGGTTATATCTCCGAAACTAATAAAGCTACAGGCTTGCGGTTTAAACTAAAATGTAGTACTAACAGACTTGCTCCAATGCATACTTTCGAAGTAATAGAGAATCTCAGTGCTTTCTCATCGTACTTTTCAGACCGTGAATACGATTTTTGATCATATCTTCGAAACTAATAAAGCTACAGACTTGCGGTTTGAACTAAAATGTAGGACTAACAGACTTGCAAAGAAATGTTTATTACATCTTAATCGCACCAATGCAAACTTTCGCAGTTATAGAGAATCTCAGTGCTTTCTCGTCGTACTTTTTAGACTGTGAATACGAATTTTGATGATATCTCGGAAACTAATAAAGCTACAGGCTTGCGGTTTGATTTTAAATTTAGGACTAACAGACTTGCAAAGAAAAGGTAATAACACCTTAATCGCTCCAATGCAAACTTTCGCAGTTCTAGAGAATTTCAGTGCTTTCTCATCCTACTTTTCAGACTGTGAATACGATTTTTGATGATATCTCCGAAACTAATAAAAATACAGGCTTGCAGTTTAAACTATAATGTAGGACCAACAGACTTGCAAAGAAAATTTTATCACACCTTAATCGCTCCAATGCAAACTTTCGCAGTTATTAAGAATCTCAGTGCTTTCTCATCGTACTTTTTAGACTGTGAGTACGATTTTTGATGATATCTCCGAAACTAATAAAGCTACAGGCTTGCGGTTTCAACTTAAATGTAGTACTAACAGACTTGCAAAGAAAAGGTCATTACACCTTAATCGCTCAAATGCAAACTTTTGCAGTTATAGAGAATATCAGTGCTTTCTCATCGTTTTTTTCAGACTGTATATACGATTTCTGATCATATCTACGAAACTAATAAAGCTACAGACTTGTGGTTTACACTTAAATGTGGGACTAACAGACTTGCATAGAAAAGTTTATTACACCTTAATCGCTCCAATGCAAACTTTCGCAGTTATAGAGAATCTCAGTGCTTTCTCATCGTTCTTTTCAGAATGTAAATACGATTTTTGATGATATCTCCGAAACTAATAAAGCTACAGGCTTGTGGTTTTAACTATAATGTAGGACTAACAGACTGGCAAAGAAAAGGTTAGTACACCTTAATCGCTCCTATGCAAACTTTCGCGGTTATAGAGAATCTCAGTGCTTTCTCATCGTACTTTTCAGACTGTGAATACGATTTTTGATGATATCTCCGAAACTAATTTAGCTACAGGCTTGCGGGTTGAACTAAAATGTAGGACTAACAGACTTGCAAAGAAAAGGTTATTTTACCTTAATCGCTCCAATGCAAAATTTCGCCGTAATAGAGAATCTCAGAGCTTTCTCTACGTACTTTTCAGACTGTGAATACGATTTTTGATAATATCTCCAAAACTATAATAGCTACAGGTTTGCGGTTTGAACTAAAATGTAGGACTAACAGACTGGCAAAGAAAAAGGTTATTACACCTTAATCGCTGCAATGCAAATTTTCGCAGTTCTAGAAAATCTCAGTGCTTTCTGATCGTACTTTGCAGACTGTGGATACGAATTTTGATGATATCTCCGAAACTAATAAAGCTACAGGCTTGCGGTTTGAACTAAAATGTAGGACTAACAGACTTGCAAAGAAAAGGTTATTACACCTTAATCGCTTCAATGCAAACTTTCGCAGTTATAGAGAATCTCAGTGCTTTCTCAACGTAGTTTTCAGACTAAGAATACGATTTTTGATGATATCTTGAAACTAATAAAGCTACAGGCATGCGGTTTGAACTGAAATGTAGGAATAAAAGACTTGCAAAGAAATGGTTATTACACCTGAATCGCTCCATTGCAAACTTTCGCAGTTATTAGAGAATCTCAGTGCTTTCTCATCGTACTTTTTAGGCTGTGAATACGATTATTTATGATATCTCCGACACTATAAAAGCTACAGGCTTGCGGTGTGAACTTAAATGTAGGAGTAACTGACTTGCAAAGAAAAGGTTATTACATCTTAATTGCTACAATGCAAACTTTCGCAATTATAGAGAATCTCAGTGCTTTCTCATCGTAATTTACAGACTGTGAATACGATTTTTGATGATATCTCCGAAACTAATTTAACTACAGGCTTGCGGTGTGAACTAAAATGTATGACTAACAGATTTGCAAAGAAAAGGTCATTACACCCTAATCGCTCCAATGCAAACTTTTGCAGTTATAGAGAATCTCAGTGCTTTCTCAACGTAATTTTCAGACTAAGAATACGATTTTTGATGATATCTTTGAAACTAATAAAGCTACAGGCATGCGGTTTGAACTAAAATGTAGTACTAACAGACTTGCAAAGAAAAGGTTATTACACCTTAATCGCTCCAATGCATACTTTCGCAGTTATAGAGAATCTCAGTGCTTTCTCATCGTACTTTTCAGACCGTGAATACGATTTTTGATGATATTTCCAAAACTAATAAAGCTACAGGCTTGCGGTTTTAACTAAAATGTAGGACTAACAGACTTGCAAAGAAAAAGGTTATTACACCTTAATCGCTGCAATGCAAACTTTCGCAGTTCTAGAAAATCTCAGTGCTTTCTGATCGTACTTTTAAGACTGTGGATACGAATTTTGATGATATCTCCGAAACTAATAAAGCTACAGGCTTGTGGTTTTAACTATAATGTATATAGGACTAACAGACTTGCAAAGAAAAGGTTATTACACCTTAATCGCTTCAATGCAAACTTTCGCGGTTATAGAGAATCTCAGTGCTTTCTCATCGTACTTTTCAGACTGTGAATACGATTTTTGATGATATCTCCGAAACTAATAAAGCTACAGACTTGCGATTTGAACTTAAGTTTAGGACTTACAGACTTGCAAAGAAAAGTTAATTACACCTTAATCGCTCCAATGCATATTTTCGCAGTTATCGGAAATCACAGTGCTTTCTCATCGTACTTTTCAGACTGTGAATACGATTTTTGATGATATCTCTGAAACTAAAAAAGCTACAAGTTTGCGGATTGAACTGAAATGTAGGACTAACAGACTTGCAAAGAAAAGGTTTATACACCTTAATCGCTCCAATGCAAACTTTCGCGGTTATAGAGAATCTCAGTGCTTTCTCATCGTACTTTTCAGACTGTGAATACGATTTTTGATGATATCTCCGAAACTAATAAAGCTACAGACTTGCGATTTGAACTTAAGTTTAGGACTTACAGACTTGCAAAGAAAAGTTAATTACACCTTAATCGCTCCAATGCATATTTTCGCAGTTATCGGAAATCACAGTGCTTTCTCATCGTACTTTTCAGACTGTGAATACGATTTTTGATGATATCTCTGAAACTAAAAAAGCTACAAGTTTGCGGATTGAACTAAAATGTAGGACTAACAGACTTCCAAAAAAAAGGGTTTTTACACCTAAATCGCTACAATGCAAACTTTCGCAGTTATAGAGAATCTCAGTGCTATCTCATCGTACTTTTTAGACTGCGAATAAGATTTTTGATGATATCATCGAAACTTATAAAGCTACAGGCTTGCGGTTGGAACTTAAATGTAGGACAAAAAGACTTGCAAAGAAAAGGTTATTACACCTTAATCGCTTCAATGCAAACTTTCGCAGTTATAGAGAATCTCAGTGCTTTCTCAACGTAGTTTTCAGACTAAAAATACGATTTTTAATGATATATTTGAAACTAATAAAGCTACAGGCATGCGGTTTGAACTGAAATGTAGGACTAACAGACTTGCAAAGAAAAGGTTATTACACCTTAATCGCTTCAATGCAAACTTTCGCAGTTATAGAGAATCTCAGTGCTTTCTCAACGTAGTTTTCAGACTAAGAATACGATTTTTGATGATATCTTGAAACTAATAAAGCTACAGGCATGCAGTTTGAACTGAAATGTAGGACTAACAGACTTGCAATGAAAAGGTTATTACACCTTAATCGCTCCAATGCAAACTTTCGCAGTTATAGAAAACCTCAGTGCTTTCTCGTCGTACTTTTCAGACTGTGAATACGAATTTTGATGATATCTCTGAAACTAGTAAAGCTACAGGCTTTCGGTTTGAACTTAAATGTAGAACTATTAGACTTGCAAAGAAAAGGTTTATAACACCTTAATCGCTACAATGCAAACTTTCGCAGTTATGGAGAATCTCAGTGCTTTCTCATAGTACTTTTTAGACTGCGAATAAGATTTTTGATGATATCTCCGAAACTAATAAAGCTACAGGCTTGCGGTTTGAACTAAAATGTAGTACTAACAGACTTGCAAAGAAAAGTTTATTACACCTTAATCGCTCCAATGCATACTTTCGCAGTTATAGAGAATCTCAGTGCTTTCTCATCGTACTTTTCAGACCGTGAATACGATTTTTGATGATATTTCCAAAACTAATAAAGCTACAGGCTTGCGGTTTTAACTAAAATGTAGGACTAACAGACTTGCAAGGAAAAAGGTTATTACACCTTAATCGCTGCAATGCAAACTTTCGCAGTTCTAGAAAATCTCAGTGCTTTCTGATCGTACTTTTAAGACTGTGGATACGAATTTTGATGATATCTCCGAAACTAATAAAGCTACAGGCTTGTGGTTTTAACTATAATGTAGGACTAACAGACTTGCAAAGAAAAGGTTATTACACCTTAATCGCTTCAATGCAAACTTTTGCAGTTAGAGAGAATCTCAGTGCTTTCTCAACGTAGTTTTCAGACTACGAATACGATTTTTGATGATATCTCCGAAACTAGTAAATCTACAGGCTTGCGGTTTGAACTTATATGTAGGACTAACAGACTTGCAAAGAAAAGGTTATAACAACATAATCGCTACAATGCAAACTTTCGCAGTTAGAGAATCTCAGTGCTTTCTCAACGTAGTTTTCAGACTGTGAATACGATTTTTAATAATATCTCCGAAACTAATAAAGCTACAGGCTTGCGGTTTGAACTAAAATGTAGGACTAACAGACTTGCAGAGAAAAGGTTATTACACCTTAGTAGCTTTAATGCAAACTTTCGCAGTTATAGAGAATCTCAGTGCTTTCTCAACGTAGTTTTCAGACTAAGAATACGATTTTTAATGATATATTTGAAACTAATAAAGCTACAGGCATGCGGTTTGAACTGAAATGTAGGACTAACAGACTTGCAAAGAAAAGGTTATTACACCTTAATCGCTCCAATGCAAACTTTCGCGGTTATAGAGAATCTCAGTGCTTTCTCATCGTACTTTTCAGACTGTGAATACGATTTTTGATGATATCTCCGAAACTAATAAAGCTACAGACTTGCGATTTGAACTTAAGTTTAGGACTTACAGACTTGCAAAGAAAAGTTAATTACACCTTAATCGCTCCAATGCATATTTTCGCAGTTATCGGAAATCACAGTGTTTTCTCATCGTACTTTTCAGACTGTGAATACGATTTTTGATGATATCTCTGAAACTAAAAAAGCTACAGGTTTGCGGATTGAACTAAAATGTAGGACTAACAGACTTCCAAAAAAAAAGGGTTTTTACACCTAAATCGCTACAATGCAAACTTTCGCAGTTATAGAGAATCTCAGTGCTTTCTCATCGTACTTTTTAGACTGCGAATAAGATTTTTGATGATATCATCGAAACTTATAAAGCTACATGCTTGCGGTTTCAACTAAAATGTGGGAATAAGAGACTTGCAAATAAAAGGTTATAACACCTTAATCGCTTCAATGCAAACTTTTGCAGTTAGAGAGAATCTCAGTGCTTTCTCAACGTAGTTTTCAGACTACGAATACGATTTTTGATGATATCTCCGAAACTAGTAAATCTACAGGCTTGCGGTTTGAACTTATATGTAGGACTAACAGACTTGCAAAGAAAAGGTTATAACAACATAATCGCTACAATGCAAACTTTCGCAGTTAGAGAATCTCAGTGCTTTCTCATAGTACTTTTTAGACTGCGAATAAGATTTTTGGTTATATCTCCGAAACTAATAAAGCTACAGGCTTGCGGTTTAAACTAAAATGTAGTACTAACAGACTTGCAAAGAAAAGGTTATTACACCTTAATCGCTCCAATGCATACTTTCGAAGTTATAGAGAATCTCAGTGCTTTCTCATCGTACTTTTCAGACCGTGAATACGATTTTTGATCATATCTTCGAAACTAATAAAGCTACAGACTTGCGGTTTAAACTAAAATGTAGGACTAACAGACTTGCAAAGAAAAGTTTATTACATCTTAATCGCACCAATGCAAACTTTCGCAGTTATAGAGAATCTCAGTGCTTTCTCGTCGTACTTTTTAGACTGTGAATACGAATTTTGATGATATCTCGGAAACTAATAAAGCTACAGGCTTGCAGTTTAAACTATAATGTAGGACCAACAGACTTGCAAAGAAAATTTTATCACACCTTAATCGCTCCAATGCAAACTTTCGCAGTTATTAAGAATCTCAGTGCTTTCTCATCGTACTTTTTAGACTGTGAGTACGATTTTTGATGATATCTCCGAAACTAATAAAGCTACAGGCTTGCGGTTTCAACTTAAATGTAGTACTAACAGACTTGCAAAGAAAAGGTCATTACACCTTAATCGCTCAAATGCAAACTTTTGCAGTTATAGAGAATATCAGTGCTTTCTCATCGTTTTTTTCAGACTGTATATACGATTTCTGATCATATCTACGAAACTAATAAAGCTACAGACTTGTGGTTTACACTAAAATGTGGGACTAACAGACTTGCATAGAAAAGTTTATTACACCTTAATCGCTCCAATGCAAACTTTCGCAGTTATAGAGAATCTCAGTGCTTTCTCATCGTTCTTTTCAGAATGTAAATACGATTTTTGATGATATCTCCGAAACTAATAAAGCTACAGGCTTGTGGTTTTAACTATAATGTAGGACTAACAGACTGGCAAAGAAAAGGTTAATACACCTTAATCGCTCCTATGCAAACTTTCGCGGTTATAGAGAATCTCAGTGCTTTCTCATCGTACTTTTCAGACTGTGAATACGATTTTTGATGATTTCTCCGAAACTAATTTAGCTACAGGCTTGCGGGTTGAACTAAAATGTAGGACTAACAGACTTGCAAAGAAAAGGTTATTTTACCTTAATCGCTCCAATGCAAAATTTCGCCGTAATAGAGAATCTCAGAGCTTTCTCTACGTACTATTCAGACTGTGAATACGATTTTTGATAATATCTCCGAAACTAATAAAGCTACAGACTTGCGATTTGAACTTAAATTTAGGACTTACAGACTTGCAAAGAAAAGTTAATTACACCTTAATCGCTCCAATGCAAACTTTCGCAGTTATTGGAAATCACAGTGCTTTCTCATCGTACTTTTCAGACTGTGAATACGATTTTTGATGATTTCTCTGAAACTATAATAGCTACAGGTTTGCGGTTTGAACTAAAATGTAGGACTAACAGACTTGCAAGGAAAAAGGTTATTACACCTTAATCGCTGCAATGCAAACTTTCGCAGTTCTAGAAAATCTCAGTGCTTTCTGATCGTACTTTTAAGACTGTGGATACGAATTTTGATGATATCTCCGAAACTAATAAAGCTACAGGCTTGTGGTTTTAACTATAATGTAGGACTAACAGACTTGCAAAGAAAAGGTTATTACACCTTAATCGCTTCAATGCAAACTTTTGCAGTTAGAGAGAATCTCAGTGCTTTCTCAACGTAGTTTTCAGACTACGAATACGATTTTTGATGATATCTCCGAAACTAGTAAATCTACAGGCTTGCGGTTTGAACTTATATGTAGGACTAACAGACTTGCAAAGAAAAGGTTATAACAACATAATCGCTACAATGCAAACTTTCGCAGTTAGAGAATCTCAGTGCTTTCTCAACGTAGTTTTCAGACTGTGAATACGATTTTTAATAATATCTCCGAAACTAATAAAGCTACAGGCTTGCGGTTTGAACTAAAATGTAGGACTAACAGACTTGCAGAGAAAAGGTTATTACACCTTAGTAGCTTTAATGCAAACTTTCGCAGTTATAGAGAATCTCAGTGCTTTCTCAACGTAGTTTTCAGACTAAGAATACGATTTTTAATGATATATTTGAAACTAATAAAGCTACAGGCATGCGGTTTGAACTGAAATGTAGGACTAACAGACTTGCAAAGAAAAGGTTATTACACCTTAATCGCTCCAATGCAAACTTTCGCGGTTATAGAGAATCTCAGTGCTTTCTCATCGTACTTTTCAGACTGTGAATACGATTTTTGATGATATCTCCGAAACTAATAAAGCTACAGACTTGCGATTTGAACTTAAGTTTAGGACTTACAGACTTGCAAAGAAAAGTTAATTACACCTTAATCGCTCCAATGCATATTTTCGCAGTTATCGGAAATCACAGTGTTTTCTCATCGTACTTTTCAGACTGTGAATACGATTTTTGATGATATCTCTGAAACTAAAAAAGCTACAGGTTTGCGGATTGAACTAAAATGTAGGACTAACAGACTTCCAAAAAAAAAGGGTTTTTACACCTAAATCGCTACAATGCAAACTTTCGCAGTTATAGAGAATCTCAGTGCTTTCTCATCGTACTTTTTAGACTGCGAATAAGATTTTTGATGATATCATCGAAACTTATAAAGCTACATGCTTGCGGTTTCAACTAAAATGTGGGAATAAGAGACTTGCAAATAAAAGGTTATAACACCTTAATCGCTTCAATGCAAACTTTTGCAGTTAGAGAGAATCTCAGTGCTTTCTCAACGTAGTTTTCAGACTACGAATACGATTTTTGATGATATCTCCGAAACTAGTAAATCTACAGGCTTGCGGTTTGAACTTATATGTAGGACTAACAGACTTGCAAAGAAAAGGTTATAACAACATAATCGCTACAATGCAAACTTTCGCAGTTAGAGAATCTCAGTGCTTTCTCATAGTACTTTTTAGACTGCGAATAAGATTTTTGGTTATATCTCCGAAACTAATAAAGCTACAGGCTTGCGGTTTAAACTAAAATGTAGTACTAACAGACTTGCAAAGAAAAGGTTATTACACCTTAATCGCTCCAATGCATACTTTCGAAGTTATAGAGAATCTCAGTGCTTTCTCATCGTACTTTTCAGACCGTGAATACGATTTTTGATCATATCTTCGAAACTAATAAAGCTACAGACTTGCGGTTTAAACTAAAATGTAGGACTAACAGACTTGCAAAGAAAAGTTTATTACATCTTAATCGCACCAATGCAAACTTTCGCAGTTATAGAGAATCTCAGTGCTTTCTCGTCGTACTTTTTAGACTGTGAATACGAATTTTGATGATATCTCGGAAACTAATAAAGCTACAGGCTTGCAGTTTAAACTATAATGTAGGACCAACAGACTTGCAAAGAAAATTTTATCACACCTTAATCGCTCCAATGCAAACTTTCGCAGTTATTAAGAATCTCAGTGCTTTCTCATCGTACTTTTTAGACTGTGAGTACGATTTTTGATGATATCTCCGAAACTAATAAAGCTACAGGCTTGCGGTTTCAACTTAAATGTAGTACTAACAGACTTGCAAAGAAAAGGTCATTACACCTTAATCGCTCAAATGCAAACTTTTGCAGTTATAGAGAATATCAGTGCTTTCTCATCGTTTTTTTCAGACTGTATATACGATTTCTGATCATATCTACGAAACTAATAAAGCTACAGACTTGTGGTTTACACTAAAATGTGGGACTAACAGACTTGCATAGAAAAGTTTATTACACCTTAATCGCTCCAATGCAAACTTTCGCAGTTATAGAGAATCTCAGTGCTTTCTCATCGTTCTTTTCAGAATGTAAATACGATTTTTGATGATATCTCCGAAACTAATAAAGCTACAGGCTTGTGGTTTTAACTATAATGTAGGACTAACAGACTGGCAAAGAAAAGGTTAATACACCTTAATCGCTCCTATGCAAACTTTCGCGGTTATAGAGAATCTCAGTGCTTTCTCATCGTACTTTTCAGACTGTGAATACGATTTTTGATGATTTCTCCGAAACTAATTTAGCTACAGGCTTGCGGGTTGAACTAAAATGTAGGACTAACAGACTTGCAAAGAAAAGGTTATTTTACCTTAATCGCTCCAATGCAAAATTTCGCCGTAATAGAGAATCTCAGAGCTTTCTCTACGTACTATTCAGACTGTGAATACGATTTTTGATAATATCTCCGAAACTAATAAAGCTACAGACTTGCGATTTGAACTTAAATTTAGGACTTACAGACTTGCAAAGAAAAGTTAATTACACCTTAATCGCTCCAATGCAAACTTTCGCAGTTATTGGAAATCACAGTGCTTTCTCATCGTACTTTTCAGACTGTGAATACGATTTTTGATGATTTCTCTGAAACTATAATAGCTACAGGTTTGCGGTTTGAACTAAAATGTAGGACTAACAGACTGGCAAAGAAAAAGGTTATTACACCTTAATCGCTGCAATGCAAATTTTCGCAGTTCTAGAAAATCTCAGTGCTTTCTGATCGTACTTTGCAGACTGTGGATACGAATTTTGATGATATCTCCGAAACTAATAAAGCTACAGGCTTGCGGTTTGAACTAAAATGTAGGACTAACAGACTTGCAAAGAAAAGGTTATTACACCTTAATCGCTTCAATGCAAACTTTCGCAGTTATAGAGAATCTCAGTGCTTTCTCAACGTAGTTTTCAGACTAAGAATACGATTTTTGATGATATCTTGAAACTAATAAAGCTACAGGCATGCGGTTTGAACTGAAATGTAGGAATAAAAGACTTGCAAAGAAATGGTTATTACACCTGAATCGCTCCATTGCAAACTTTCGCAGTTATTAGAGAATCTCAGTGCTTTCTCATCGTACTTTTTAGGCTGTGAATACGATTATTTATGATATCTCCGACACTATAAAAGCTACAGGCTTGCGGTGTGAACTTAAATGTAGGAGTAACTGACTTGCAAAGAAAATGTTATTAAATCTTAATTGCTACAATGCAAACTTTCGCAATTATAGAGAATCTCAGTGCTTTCTCATCGTAATTTACAGACTGTGAATACGATTTTTGATGATATCTCCGAAACTAATTTAACTACAAGCTTGCGGTGTGAAGTAAAATGTAGGACTAACAGACTTGCAGCGAAAAGGTTATTACACCTTAATAGCTTTAATGCAAACTTTCGCAGTTTTAGAGAATCTCAGTGCTTTTTCAACGTAGTTTTCAGACTAAGAATACGATTTTTAATGATATATTTGAAACTAATAAAGCTACAGGCATGCGGTTTGAACTGAAATGTAGGACTAACAGACTTGCAAAGAAAAGGTTTATACACCTTAATCGCTCCAATGCAAACTTTCGCGGTTATAGAGAATCTCAGTGCTTTCTCATCGTACTTTTCAGACTGTGAATACGATTTTTGATGATATCTCCGAAACTAATAAAGCTACAGACTTGCGATTTGAACTTAAGTTTAGGACTTACAGACTTGCAAAGAAAAGTTAATTACACCTTAATCGCTCCAATGCATATTTTCGCAGTTATCGGAAATCACAGTGCTTTCTCATCGTACTTTTCAGACTGTGAATACGATTTTTGATGATATCTCTGAAACTAAAAAAGCTACAAGTTTGCGGATTGAACTAAAATGTAGGACTAACAGACTTCCAAAAAAAAGCGTTTTTACACCTAAATCGCTACAATGCAAACTTTCGCAGTTATAGAGAATCTCAGTGCTTTCTCATCGTACTTTTTAGACTGCGAATAAGATTTTTGATGATATCATCGAAACTTATAAAGCTACAGGCTTGCGGTTGGAACTTAAATGTAGGACAAAAAGACTTGCAAAGAAAAGGTTATTACACCTTAATCGCTTCAATGCAAACTTTCGCAGTTATAGAGAATCTCAGTGCTTTCTCAACGTAGTTTTCAGACTAAGAATACGATTTTTAATGATATATTTGAAACTAATAAAGCTACAGGCATGCGGTTTGAACTGAAATGTAGGACTAACAGACTTGCAAAGAAAAGGTTATTACACCTTAATCGCTTCAATGCAAACTTTCGCAGTTATAGAGAATCTCAGTGCTTTCTCAACGTAGTTTTCAGACTAAGAATACGATTTTTGATGATATCTTGAAACTAATAAAGCTACAGGCATGCAGTTTGAACTGAAATGTAGGACTAACAGACTTGCAATGAAAAGGTTATTACACCTTAATCGCTCCAATGCAAACTTTCGCAGTTATAGAAAACCTCAGTGCTTTCTCGTCGTACTTTTCAGACTGTGAATACGAATTTTGATGATATCTCTGAAACTAGTAAAGCTACAGGCTTTCGGTTTGAACTTAAATGTAGGACTATTAGACTTGCAAAGAAA
The DNA here is from genome assembly GCA_949318235.1 of Ecdyonurus torrentis. Taxonomy (NCBI): domain Eukaryota; kingdom Metazoa; phylum Arthropoda; class Insecta; order Ephemeroptera; family Heptageniidae; genus Ecdyonurus; species Ecdyonurus torrentis. The sequence goes on from OX439129.1 coordinate 235,886, forward strand.
AGGTTTATAACACCTTAATCGCTACAATGCAAACTTTCGCAGTTATGGAGAATCTCAGTGCTTTCTCATAGTACTTTTTAGACTGCGAATAAGATTTTTGATGATATCTCCGAAACTAATAAAGCTACAGGCTTGCGGTTTGAACTAAAATGTAGTACTAACAGACTTGCAAAGAAAAGGTTATTACACCTTAATCGCTCCAATGCATACTTTCGCAGTTATAGAGAATCTCAGTGCTTTCTCATCGTACTTTTCAGACCGTGAATACGATTTTTGATGATATTTCCAAAACTAATAAAGCTACAGGCTTGCGGTTTTAACTAAAATGTAGGACTAACAGACTTGCAAAGAAAAAGGTTATTACACCTTAATCGCTGCAATGCAAACTTTCGCAGTTCTAGAAAATCTCAGTGCTTTCTGATCGTACTTTTAAGACTGTGGATACGAATTTTGATGATATCTCCGAAACTAATAAAGCTACAGGCTTGTGGTTTTAACTATAATGTAGGACTAACAGACTTGCAAAGAAAAGGTTATTACACCTTAATCGCTTCAATGCAAACTTTTGCAGTTAGAGAGAATCTCAGTGCTTTCTCAACGTAGTTTTCAGACTACGAATACGATTTTTGATGATATCTCCGAAACTAGTAAATCTACAGGCTTGCGGTTTGAACTTATATGTAGGACTAACAGACTTGCAGAGAAAAGGTTATAACAACATAATCGCTACAATGCAAACTTTCGCAGTTAGAGAATCTCAGTGCTTTCTCAACGTAGTTTTCAGACTGTGAATACGATTTTTAATAATATCTCCGAAACTAATAAAGCTACAGGCTTGCGGTTTGAACTAAAATGTAGGACTAACAGACTTGCAGAGAAAAGGTTATTACACCTTAGTAGCTTTAATGCAAACTTTCGCAGTTATAGAGAATCTCAGTGCTTTCTCAACGTAGTTTTCAGACTAAGAATACGATTTTTAATGATATATTTGAAACTAATAAAGCTACAGGCATGCGGTTTGAACTGAAATGTAGGACTAACAGACTTGCAAAGAAAAGGTTATTACACCTTAATCGCTCCAATGCAAACTTTCGCGGTTATAGAGAATCTCAGTGCTTTCTCATCGTACTTTTCAGACTGTGAATACGATTTTTGATGATATCTCCGAAACTAATAAAGCTACAGACTTGCGATTTGAACTTAAGTTTAGGACTTACAGACTTGCAAAGAAAAGTTAATTACACCTTAATCGCTCCAATGCATATTTTCGCAGTTATCGGAAATCACAGTGCTTTCTCATCGTACTTTTCAGACTGTGAATACGATTTTTGATGATATCTCTGAAACTAAAAAAGCTACAGGTTTGCGGATTGAACTAAAATGTAGGACTAACAGACTTCCAAAAAAAAGGGTTTTTACACCTAAATCGCTACAATACAAACTTTCGCAGTTATAGAGAATCTCAGTGCTTTCTCATCGTACTTTTTAGACTGCGAATAAGATTTTTGATGATATCATCGAAACTTATAAAGCTACATGCTTGCGGTTTCAACTAAAATGTGGGACTAAGAGACTTGCAAATAAAAGGTTATAACACCTTAATCGCTTCAATGCAAACTTTTGCAGTTAGAGAGAATCTCAGTGCTTTCTCAACGTAGTTTTCAGACTACGAATACGATTTTTGATGATATCTCCGAAACTAGTAAATCTACAGGCTTGCGGTTTGAACTTATATGTAGGACTAACAGACTTGCAAAGAAAAGGTTATAACAACATAATCGCTACAATGCAAACTTTCGCAGTTAGAGAATCTCAGTGCTTTCTCATAGTACTTTTTAGACTGCGAATAAGATTTTTGGTTATATCTCCGAAACTAATAAAGCTACAGGCTTGCGGTTTAAACTAAAATGTAGTACTAACAGACTTGCAAAGAAAAGGTTATTACACCTTAATCGCTCCAATGCATACTTTCGAAGTTATAGAGAATCTCAGTGCTTTCTCATCGTACTTTTCAGACCGTGAATACGATTTTTGATCATATCTTCGAAACTAATAAAGCTACAGACTTGCGGTTTAAACTAAAATGTAGGACTAACAGACTTGCAAAGAAAAGTTTATTACATCTTAATCGCACCAATGCAAACTTTCGCAGTTATAGAGAATCTCAGTGCTTTCTCGTCGTACTTTTTAGACTGTGAATACGAATTTTGATGATATCTCGGAAACTAATAAAGCTACAGGCTTGCGGTTTGATTTTAAATTTAGGACTAACAGACTTGCAAAGAAAAGGTAATAACACCTTAATCGCTCCAATGCAAACTTTCGCAGTTATAGAGAATTTCAGTGCTTTCTCATCCTACTTTTCAGACTGTGAATACGATTTTTGATGATATCTCCGAAACTAATAAAGCTACAGGCTTGCAGTTTAAACTATAATTTAGGACCAACAGACTTGCAAAGAAAATTTTATCACACCTTAATCGCTCCAATGCAAACTTTCGCAGTTATTAAGAATCTCAGTGCTTTCTCATCGTACTTTTTAGTCTGTGAGTACGATTTTTGATGATATTTCCGAAACTAATAAAGCTACAGGCTTGCGGTTTCAACTTAAATGTAGTACTAACAGACTTGCAAAGAAAAGGTCATTACACCTTAATCGCTCAAATGCAAACTTTTGCAGTTATAGAGAATATCAGTGCTTTCTCATCGTTCTTTTCAGAATGTAAATACGATTTTTGATGATATCTCCGAAACTAATAAAGCTACAGGCTTGTGGTTTTAACTATAATGTAGGACTAACAGACTGGCAAAGAAAAGGTTAATACACCTTAATCGCTCCTATGCAAACTTTCGCGGTTATAGAGAATCTCAGTGCTTTCTCATCGTACTTTTCAGACTGTGAATACGATTTTTGATGATATCTCCGAAACTAATTTAGCTACAGGCTTGCGGGTTGAACTAAAATGTAGGACTAACAGACTTGCAAAGAAAAGGTAATTTTACCTTAATCGCTCCAATGCAAAATTTTGCCGTAATAGAGAATCTCAGAGCTTTCTCTACGTACTTTTCAGACTGTGAATACGATTTTTGATAATATCTCCGAAACTATAATAGCTACAGGTTTGCGGTTTGAACTAAAATGTAGGACTAACAGACTGGCAAAGAAAAAGGTTATTACACCTTAATCGCTGCAATGCAAATTTTCGCAGTTCTAGAAAATCTCAGTGCTTTCTGATCGTACTTTGCAGACTGTGGATACGAATTTTGATGATATCTCCGAAACTAATAAAGGTACAGGCTTGTGGTTTTAACTATAATGTAGGACTAACAGACTTGCAAAGAAAAGGTTATTGAACCTTAATCGCTCCAATGCAAACTTTCGCGGTTATAGAGAAACTCAGTGCTTTCTCATCGTACTTTTCAGACTGTGAATACGATTTTTAATGATATCTCCGAAACTAATAAAGCTACAGGCTTTCGGTTTGAACTAAAATGTAGGACTAACAGACTTGCAGAGAAAAGGTTATTACACCTTAATAGCTTTAATGCAAACTTTCGCAGTTATAGAGAATCTCAGTGCTTTCTCAACGTAGTTTTCAGACTAAGAATACGATTTTTGATGATATCTTGAAACTAATAAAGCTACAGGCATGCGGTTTGAACTGAAATGTAGGAATAAAAGACTTGCAAAGAAATGGTTATTACACCTGAATCGCTCCATTGCAAACTTTCGCAGTTATTAGAGAATCTCAGTGCTTTCTCATCGTACTTTTTAGGCTGTGAATACGATTATTTATGATATCTCCGACACTATAAAAGCTACAGGCTTGCGGTGTGAACTTAAATGTAGGAGTAACTGACTTGCAAAGAAAAGGTTATTACATCTTAATTGCTACAATGCAAACTTTCGCAATTATAGAGAATCTCAGTGCTTTCTCATCGTAATTTACAGACTGTGAATAGGATTTTTGATGATATCTCCGAAACTAATTTAACTACAGGCTTGCGGTGTGAACTAAAATGTATGACTAACAGATTTGCAAAGAAAAGGTCATTACACCCTAATCGCTCCAATGCAAACTTTTGCAGTTATAGAGAATCTCAGTGCTTTCTCAACGTAATTTTCAGACTAAGAATACGATTTTTGATGATATCTTTGAAACTAATAAAGCTACAGGCATGCGGTTTGAACTGAAATGTAAAACTAACAGACTTGCAATGAAAAGGTTATTACACCTTAATCGCTCCAATGCAAACTTTCGCAGTTATAGAAAACCTCAGTGCTTTCTGATCGTACTTTTAAGACTGTGGATACGAATTTTGATGATATCTCCGAAACTAATAAAGCTACAGGCTTGTGGTTTTAACTATAATGTAGGACTAACAGACTTGCAAAGAAAAGGTTATTACACCTTAATCGCTTCAATGCAAACTTTTGCAGTTAGAGAGAATCTCAGTGCTTTCTCAACGTAGTTTTCAGACTACGAATACGATTTTTGATGATATCTCCGAAACTAGTAAATCTACAGGCTTGCGGTTTGAACTTATATGTAGGACTAACAGACTTGCAAAGAAAAGGTTATAACAACATAATCGCTACAATGCAAACTTTCGCAGTTAGAGAATCTCAGTGCTTTCTCAACGTAGTTTTCAGACTGTGAATACGATTTTTAATAATATCTCCGAAACTAATAAAGCTACAGACTTGCGATTTGAACTTAAGTTTAGGACTTACAGACTTGCAAAGAAAAGTTAATTACACCTTAATCGCTCCAATGCATATTTTCGCAGTTATCGGAAATCACAGTGCTTTCTCATCGTACTTTTCAGACTGTGAATACGATTTTTGATGATATCTCTGAAACTAAAAAAGCTACAGGTTTGCGGATTGAACTAAAATGTAGGACTAACAGACTTCCAAAAAAAAAGGGTTTTTACACCTAAATCGCTACAATGCAAACTTTCGCAGTTATAGAGAATCTCAGTGCTTTCTCATCGTACTTTTTAGACTGCGAATAAGATTTTTGATGATATCATCGAAACTTATAAAGCTACATGCTTGCGGTTTCAACTAAAATGTGGGACTAAGAGACTTGCAAATAAAAGGTTATAACACCTTAATCGCTTCAATGCAAACTTTTGCAGTTAGAGAGAATCTCAGTGCTTTCTCAACGTAGTTTTCAGACTACGAATACGATTTTTGATGATATCTCCGATACTATTAAATCTACAGGCTTGCGGTTTGAACTTATATGTAGGACTAACAGACTTGCAAAGAAAAGGTTATAACAACATAATCGCTACAATGCAAACTTTCGCAGTTAGAGAATCTCAGTGCTTTCTCATAGTACTTTTTAGACTGCGAATAAGATTTTTGGTTATATCTCCGAAACTAATAAAGCTACAGGCTTGCGGTTTAAACTAAAATGTAGTACTAACAGACTTGCTCCAATGCATACTTTCGAAGTAATAGAGAATCTCAGTGCTTTCTCATCGTACTTTTCAGACCGTGAATACGATTTTTGATCATATCTTCGAAACTAATAAAGCTACAGACTTGCGGTTTGAACTAAAATGTAGGACTAACAGACTTGCAAAGAAATGTTTATTACATCTTAATCGCACCAATGCAAACTTTCGCAGTTATAGAGAATCTCAGTGCTTTCTCGTCGTACTTTTTAGACTGTGAATACGAATTTTGATGATATCTTGGAAACTAATAAAGCTACAGGCTTGCGGTTTGATTTTAAATTTAGGACTAACAGACTTGCAAAGAAAAGGTAATAACACCTTAATCGCTCCAATGCAAACTTTCGCAGTTCTAGAGAATTTCAGTGCTTTCTCATCCTACTTTTCAGACTGTGAATACGATTTTTGATGATATCTCCGAAACTAATAAAAATACAGGCTTGCAGTTTAAACTATAATGTAGGACCAACAGACTTGCAAAGAAAATTTTATCACACCTTAATCGCTCCAATGCAAACTTTCGCAGTTATTAAGAATCTCAGTGCTTTCTCATCGTACTTTTTAGACTGTGAGTACGATTTTTGATGATATCTCCGAAACTAATAAAGCTACAGGCTTGCGGTTTCAACTTAAATGTAGTACTAACAGACTTGCAAAGAAAAGGTCATTACACCTTAATCGCTCAAATGCAAACTTTTGCAGTTATAGAGAATATCAGTGCTTTCTCATCGTTTTTTTCAGACTGTATATACGATTTCTGATCATATCTACGAAACTAATAAAGCTACAGACTTGTGGTTTACACTTAAATGTGGGACTAACAGACTTGCATAGAAAAGTTTATTACACCTTAATCGCTCCAATGCAAACTTTCGCAGTTATAGAGAATCTCAGTGCTTTCTCATCGTTCTTTTCAGAATGTAAATACGATTTTTGATGATATCTCCGAAACTAATAAAGCTACAGGCTTGTGGTTTTAACTATAATGTAGGACTAACAGACTGGCAAAGAAAAGGTTAATACACCTTAATCGCTCCTATGCAAACTTTCGCGGTTATAGAGAATCTCAGTGCTTTCTCATCGTACTTTTCAGACTGTGAATACGATTTTTGATGATATCTCCGAAACTAATTTAGCTACAGGCTTGCGGGTTGAACTAAAATGTAGGACTAACAGACTTGCAAAGAAAAGGTTATTTTACCTTAATCGCTCCAATGCAAAATTTCGCCGTAATAGAGAATCTCAGAGCTTTCTCTACGTACTTTTCAGACTGTGAATACGATTTTTGATAATATCTCCAAAACTATAATAGCTACAGGTTTGCGGTTTGAACTAAAATGTAGGACTAACAGACTGGCAAAGAAAAAGGTTATTACACCTTAATCGCTGCAATGCAAATTTTCGCAGTTCTAGAAAATCTCAGTGCTTTCTGATCGTACTTTGCAGACTGTGGATACGAATTTTGATGATATCTCCGAAACTAATAAAGCTACAGGCTTGCGGTTTGAACTAAAATGTAGGACTAACAGACTTGCAAAGAAAAGGTTATTACACCTTAATCGCTTCAATGCAAACTTTCGCAGTTATAGAGAATCTCAGTGCTTTCTCAACGTAGTTTTCAGACTAAGAATACGATTTTTGATGATATCTTGAAACTAATAAAGCTACAGGCATGCGGTTTGAACTGAAATGTAGGAATAAAAGACTTGCAAAGAAATGGTTATTACACCTGAATCGCTCCATTGCAAACTTTCGCAGTTATTAGAGAATCTCAGTGCTTTCTCATCGTACTTTTTAGGCTGTGAATACGATTATTTATGATATCTCCGACACTATAAAAGCTACAGGCTTGCGGTGTGAACTTAAATGTAGGAGTAACTGACTTGCAAAGAAAAGGTTATTACATCTTAATTGCTACAATGCAAACTTTCGCAATTATAGAGAATCTCAGTGCTTTCTCATCGTAATTTACAGACTGTGAATACGATTTTTGATGATATCTCCGAAACTAATTTAACTACAGGCTTGCGGTGTGAACTAAAATGTATGACTAACAGATTTGCAAAGAAAAGGTCATTACACCCTAATCGCTCCAATGCAAACTTTTGCAGTTATAGAGAATCTCAGTGCTTTCTCAACGTAATTTTCAGACTAAGAATACGATTTTTGATGATATCTTTGAAACTAATAAAGCTACAGGCATGCGGTTTGAACTGAAATGTAAAACTAACAGACTTGCAATGAAAAGGTTATTACACCTTAATCGCTCCAATGCAAACTTTCGCAGTTATAGAAAACCTCAGTGCTTTCTCGTCGTACTTTTCAGACTGTGAATACGAATTTTGATGATATCTCTGAAACTAGTAAAGCTACAGGCTTGTGGTTTGAACTTAAATGTAGTACTAACAGACTTGCAAAGAAAAGGTTATTACACCTTAATCGCTCCAATGCATACTTTCGCAGTTATAGAGAATCTCAGTGCTTTCTCATCGTACTTTTCAGACCGTGAATACGATTGTTGATGATATCTCCGAAACTAATAAAGCTACAGGCTTGCGGTTTTAACTATAATGTAGGACTAACAGACTTGCAAAGAAAAGGTTATTGAACCTTAATCGCTCCAATGCAAACTTTCGCGGTTATAGAGAAACTCAGTGCTTTCTCATCGTACTTTTCAGACTGTGAATACGATTTTTAATGATATCTCCGAAACTAATAAAGCTACAGGCTTTCGGTTTGAACTAATTTGTAGGACTAACAGACTTGCAGAGAAAAGGTTATTACACCTTAATAGCTTTAATGCAAACTTTCGCAGTTATAGAGAATCTCAGTGCTTTCTCAACGTAGTTTTCAGACTAAGAATACGATTTTTAATGATATATTTGAAATTAATAAAGCTACAGGCATGCGGTTTGAACTGAAATGTAGGACTAACAATCTTGCAAAGAAAAGGTTATTACACCTTAATCGCTCCAATGCAAACTTTCGCGGTTATAGAGAATCTCAGTGCTTTCTCATCGTACTTTTCTGACTGTGAATACGATTTTTGATGATATCTCCGAAACTAATAAAGCTACAGACTTGCGATTTGAACTTAAGTTTAGGACTTACAGACTTGCAAAGAAAAGTTAATTACACCTTAATTGCTCCAATGCATATTTTCGCAGTTATTGGAACTCACAGTGCTTTCTCATCGTACTTTTCAGACTGTGAATACGATTTTTGATGATATCTCTGAAACTAAAAAAGCTACAGGTTTGCGGATTGAACTTAATGTAGGACTAACAGACTTCCAAAGAAAAGGGTTTTTACACCTAAATCGCTACAATGCAAACTTTCGCAGTTATAGAGAATCTCAGTGCTTTCTCATCGTACTTTTTAGACTGCGAATAAGATTTTTGATGATATCATTGAAACTTATAAAGAAACAGGCTTGCGGTTGGAACTTAAATGTAGGACAAAAAGACTTGCAAAGAAAAGGTTATTACACCTTAATCGCTTCAATGCAAACTTTCGCAGTTATAGAGAATCTCAGTGCTTTCTCAACGTAGTTTTTAGACTAAGAATACGATTGTTGATGATATCTCCAAAACTAAGAAAGCTACAGGCTTGCGGTTTTAACTAAAATGTAGGACTAACAGACTTGCAAAAAAAAAAGGTTATTACACCTTAATCGCTGCAATGCAAACTTTCGCAGTTCTAGAAAATCTCAGTGCTTTCTGATCGTACTTTTAAGACTGTGGATACGAATTTTGATGATATCTCCGAAACTAATAAAGCTACAGGCTTGTGGTTTTAACTATAATGTAGGACTAACAGACTTGCAAAGAAAAGGTTATTACACCTTAATCGCTCCAATGAAAACTTTTGCGGTTATAGAGAAACTCAGTGCTTTCTCATCGTACTTTTCAGACTGTGAATACGATTTTTAATGATATCTCCGAAACTAATAAAGCTACAGGCTTGCGGTTTGAACTAAAATGTAGGACTAACAGACTTGCAGCGAAAAGGTATTACACCTTAATAGCTTTAATGCAAACTTTCGCAGTTATAGAGAATCTCAGTGCTTTTTCAACGTAGTTTTCAGACTAAGAATACGATTTTTAATGATATATTTGAAACTACTAAAGCTACAGGCATGCGGTTTGAACTGAAATGTAGGACTAACAGACTTGCAAAGAAAAGGTTATTACACCTTAATCGCTCCAATGCAAACTTTCGCGGTTATAGAGAATCTCAGTGCTTTCTCATCGTACTTTTCAGACTGTGAATACGATTTTTGATGATATCTCCGAAACTAATAAAGCTACAGACTTGCGATTTGAACTTAAGTTTAGGACTTACAGACTTGCAAAGAAAAGTTAATTACACCTTAATCGCTCCAATGCATATTTTCGCAGTTATCGGAAATCACAGTGCTTTCTCATCGTACTTTTCAGACTGTGAATACGATTTTTGATGATATCTCTGAAACTAAGAAAGCTACAGGTTTGCGGATTGAACTAAAATGTAGGACTAACAGACTTCCAAAAAAAAAAAGGGTTTTTACACCTAAATCGCTACAATGCAAACTTTCGCAGTTATAGAGAATCTCAGTGCTTTCTCATCGTACTTTTTAGACTGCGAATAAGATTTTTGATGATATCATCGAAACTTATAAAGCTACATGCTTGCGGTTTCAACTAAAATGTGGGACTAAGAGACTTGCAAATAAAAGGTTATAACACCTTAATCGCTTCAATGCAAACTTTTGCAGTTAGAGAGAATCTCAGTGCTTTCTCAACGTAGTTTTCAGACTACGAATACGATTTTTGATGATATCTCCGAAACTAGTAAATCTACAGGCTTGCGGTTTGAACTTATATGTAGGACTAACAGACTTGCAAAGAAAAGGTTATAACAACATAATCGCTACAATGCAAACTTTCGCAGTTAGAGAATCTCAGTGCTTTCTCATAGTACTTTTTAGACTGCGAATAAGATTTTTGGTTATATCTCCGAAACTAATAAAGCTACAGGCTTGCGGTTTAAACTAAAATGTAGGACTAACAGACTTGCAAAGAAAAGGTTATTACACCTTAATCGCTCCAATGCATACTTTCGAAGTTATAGAGAATCTCAGTGCTTTCTCATCGTACTTTTTAGACCGTGAATACGATTTTTGATCATATCTTCGAAACTAATAAAGCTACAGACTTGCGGTTTGAACTAAAATGTAGGACTAACAGACTTGCAAAGAAAAGTTTATTACATCTTAATCGCACCAATGCAAACTTTCGCAGTTATAGAGAATCTCAGTGCTTTCTCGTCGTACTTTTTAGACTGTGAATACGAATTTTGATGATATCTCGGAAACTAATAAAGCTACAGGCTTGCGGTTTGATTTTAAATTTAGGACTAACAGACTTGCAAAGAAAAGGTACTAACACCTTAATCGCTCCAATGCAAACTTTCGCAGTTATAGAGAATTTCAGTGCTTTCTCATCCTACTTTTCAGATTCTGAAAACGATTTTTGATAATATCTCAGAAACTAATAATGCTACAGGCTTACGGTTTGAACTGAAATGTATCACTTTGAAATGTCTTATGAAAAGTTTATAAAACTTTAGTCGCAAAAAATAAAACTTTCTCAGTTTTTGAGAATTTTCGAATTTTCTTACCGAAGTCTATAGCATTGTAGCCCATATGAAGAAAAAAAAAGTTTGTAACTCGAGTTCCAATTGAGATAGAAAGTTGCGGTTTTGAAATAAAGTGATGCAAAACGCTCTATAGTTTTAAATTCACCTCTAGAAACAAATTTGAGAAAAATAATTTTTCCAAAAAAATTGTGTTTTTCAGTTTCTGAAAACGATTTGTCATGATATCTCAGAAACTAATAAAGCTACAGACTTTCGGTTTGAACTGCAATGTATCACTTTGAAATGTCTAACAAAAAGTTTATTACACTTTAGTCGCAAAAAATAAAACTTTCTCAGTTTTTGAGAATTTTCGTATTTTCTTACCGAAGTCTATAGCATTGTAGCCCATATGAAGAAAAAAAAGTTTGTAACTCGAGTTCCAATTGAGATAGAAAGTTGCGGTTTTGAAATAAAGTGATGCAAAACGCTCTATAGTTTTAAATGCACCTCTAGAAACAAATTTGAGAAAAATAATTTTTCCAAAAAAATTGTGTTTTTCAGTTTCTGAAAACGATTTTTGATGATATCTCAGAAACTAATAATGCTACAGACTTACGGTTTGAACTGAAATGTATCACTTTAAAATGTCTTATGAAAAGTTTATAACACTTTAGTCGCAAAAACTAAAACTTTCTGTTTTTGAGAATTTTCGAATTTTTTTACCGATGTCTATAGCATTGTAGCCCATATGAAGAAAAAAAAGTTTGTAACTCGAGTTTTAATTGAGATGGAAAGTTGTGGTTTTGAAATAAAGTGATGCAAAACGCTCTATAGTACTAAATTCACCTCTAGAAACAAAATTGAGAAAAAAAATTTTTCGAAAAAAATTGTGTTTTTCAGATTCTGAAAACGATTTTTGATAATATCTCAGAAACTAATAATGCTACAGGCTTACGGTTTGAACTGAAATGTATCACTTTGAAATGTCTTATGAAAAGTTTATAAAACTTTAGTCGCAAAAAATAAAACTTTCTCAGTTTTTGAGAATTTTCGTATTTTCTTACCGAAGTCTATAGCATTGTAGCCCATATGAAGAAAAAAAAATTTTTAACTCGAGTTCCAATTGAGATGTAAAGTTGTGGTTTTGAAATAAAGTGATGCAAAACGCTCTATAGTACTAAATTAACCTCTCGAAACAAAATTGAGAAAAAAAATTTTTCGAAAAAAATTGTGTTTTTCAGATTCTGAAAACGATTTTTGATGATATTTTAGAAACTAATAATGCAACAGACTTACGGTTTGAACTGAAATGTATCACTTTGAAATGTCTTATGAAAAGTTTATTACACTTAAGTCGCAAAAAATAAAACTTTCTCAGTTTTTGAGAATTTTCGTATTTTCTTACCGAAGTCTATAGCATTGTAGCCCATATGAAGAAAAAAAAAGTTTGTAACTCGAGTTCCAATTGAGATAGAAAGTTGCGGTTTTGAAATAAAGTGATGCAAAACGCTCTATAGTACTAAATTTACCTCTAGAAACAAAATTGAGAAAAAAAATTTTTGGAAAAAAATTGTTTTTCAGATTCTGAAAACGATTTTTGATGATATCTCAGAAACTAATAATTCTACAGACTTACGGTTTGAACTGAAATGTATCACTTTGAAATGTCTAACGAAAAGTTTATTACACTTTAGTCGCAAAAAAATAAAACTTTCTCAGTTTTTGAGAATTTTCGTATTTTCTTACCGAAGTCTATAGCATTGTAGACCATATGAAGAAAAAAAAGTTTGTAACTCGAGTTCCAATTGAGATAGAAAGTTGTGGTTTTGAAATAAAGTGATGCAAAACGCTCTATAGTTTTAAATTCACCTCTAGAAACAAATTTGAGAAAAATAATTTTTCCAAAAAAAATGTGTTTTTCAGTTTCTGAAAACGATTTTTGATGATATCTCAGAAACTAATAATGCTACAGACTTACGGTTTGAACTGAAATGTATCACTTTGAAATGTCTTATAAAAATTTTTTAATACTTTAGTCGCAAAAACTAAAACTTTCTTAGTATTTGAGAATTTTCGAATTTTCTTACCGAAGTGTTATAGCATTGTAGCCCATATGAAGAAAAAAAAAGTTTGTAACTCGAGTTCTAATTGAGATGTAAAGTTGCGGTTTTGAAATAAAGTGATGCAAAACGCTCTATAGTTTTAAATTCACCTCTAGAAACAAAATTGAGAAAAAAATTTTTTGAAAAAAATTGTGTTTTTCAGATTCTGAAAACGATTTTTGATGATATCTCAGAAACTAATAATGCTACAGACTTACGGTTTAAACTTAAATGTATCACTTTGAAATGTCTAACGAAAAGATAATGACAATTTAGTCGCAAAAAATAAAATTTTCTCAGTTTTTGAGAATTTTCGTATTTTCTTACCGAAGTCTATAGCATTGTAGCCCATATGAAGAAAAAAAAGTTTGTAACTCGTGTTCCAATTGAGATAGAAAGTTGCGGTTTTGAAATAAAGTGATGCAAAACGCTCTATAGTACTAAATTCACCTCTAAAAACAAAATTGAGAAAAAAATTTTTCGAAAAAAATTGTGTTTTTCAGATTCTGAAAACGATTTTTGATGATATCTCAGAAAATAATAATGCTACAGACTTACGGTTTGAACTGAAATGTATCACTTTGAAATGTCTTATGAAAAGTTTTTTACACTTTATCGCAAAAAATAAAACTTTCTCCGTTTTTGAGAATTTTCGAATTTTCTTACCGAAGTTTATAGCATTGTAGCCCATATGAAGAAAAAAAAAGTTTGTAACTTGAGTTCCAATTGAGATAGAAAGTTGCGGTTTTGAAATAAAGTGATGCAAAACGCTCTATAGTACTAAATTTACCTCTAGAAACAAAATTGAGAAAAAAATTTTTCAAAAAAAATTGTGTTTTTCAGATTCTGAAAACGATTTTAGATGATATCTCAGAAACTAATAATGCTAGAGACTTACGGTTTGAACTGAAATGTATCACTTTGAAATGTCTTATGAAAAGTTTATAACACTTTAGTCCTAAAAACTAAAACTTTCTCAGTTTTTGAGAATTTTCGAATTTTCTTACCGATGTCTATAGCATTGTAGCCCATATGAAGAAAAAAAAAATTGTAACTCGAGTTTTAATTGAGATGGAAAGTTGTGGTTTTGAAATAAAGTGATGCAAAACGCTCTATAGTACTAAATTCACCTCTAGAAACAAAATTGAGAAAAATTTTTTTTTGAAAAAAATTGTGTTTTTCAGATTCTGAAAACGATTTTTGATGATATCTCAGAAACTGATAATGCTACAGACTTACGGTTTGAACTGAAATGTATCACTTTGAATTGACTTATGAAAAGTTTGTTACACTTAAGTCGCAAAAAATAAACTTTCTCAGTTTTTGAGAATTTTCGTATTTTCTTACCGAAGTCTATAGCATTGTAGCCCATATGAAGAAAAAAAAAGTTTGTAACTGGAGTTTTAATTGAGATGTAAAGTTGTGTTTTTGAAATAAAGTGATGCAAAACGCTCTATAGTACTAAATTCACCTCTAAAAACAAAATTGAGAAAAAAAATTTTCGAAAAAAATTGTGTTTTTCAGATTCTGAAAACGATTTTTGATGATATCTCAGAAACTAATAATGCTACAGACTTACGGTTTGAACTGAAATGTATCACTTTGAAATGTCTTATGAAAAGTTTATAACACTTTAGTCGCAAAAAATAAAACTTTCTCAGTTTTTGGGAATTTTCGAATTTTCTTACCGAAGTCTATAGCATTGTAGCCCATATGAAGAAAAAAAAGTTTGTAACTCGAGTTTTAATTGAGATGTAAAGTTGTGTTTTTGAAATAAAGTGATGCAAAACGCTCTATAGTACTAAATTCACCTCTAGAAACAAAATTGAGAAAAAAAATTTTCGAAAAAAATTGTGTTTTTCAGATTCTGAAAACGATTTTTGATGATATCTCAGAAACTTATGATGCTACAGACTTACGGTTTGAACTGAAATGTATCACTTTGAAATGTCTAACGAAAAGTTTATTACACTTTAGTCGCAAAAAATAAAACTTTCTCAGTTTTTGAGAATTTTCGTATTTCCTTCCGAAGTCTATAGCATTGTAGCCCATATGAAGAAAAAAAAAGTTTGTAACTGGAGTTCCAATTGAGATAGAAAGTTGCGGTTTTGAAATAAAGTGATGCAAAACGCTTTATAGTACTAAATTTACCTCTAGAAACAAAATTGAGAAAAATAATATTTCGAAAAAAATTGTGTTTTTCAGATTCTGAAAACGATTTTTGATGATATCTCAGAAACTAATAATGCTACAGACTTACGGTTTGAACTGAAATGTATCACTTTGAAATGTCTTATGAAAAGTTTATAACACTTTAGTCGCAAAAAATAAAACTTTCTCAGTTTTTGAGAATTTTCGAATTTTCTTACCGAAGTCTATAGCATTGTAGCCCATATGAAGAAAAAAAAGTTTGTAACTCGAGTTTTAATTGAGATGTAAAGTTGTGTTTTTGAAATAAAGTGATGCAAAACGCTCTATAGTACTAAATTCACCTCTAAAAACAAAATTGAGAAAAAAAATTTTCGAAAAAAATTGTGTTTTTCAGATTCTGAAAACGATTTTTGATGATATCTCAGAAACTTATGATGCTACAGACTTACGGTTTGAACTGAAATGTATCACTTTGAAATGTCTAACGAAAAGTTTATTACACTTTAGTCGCAAAAAATTAAACTTTCTCAGTTTTTGAGAATTTTCGTATTTTCTTACCGAAGTCTATAGCATTGTAGCCCATATGAACAAAAAAAAAGTTTGTAACTCGAGTTCCAATTGAGATAGAAAGTTGCGGTTTTGAAATAAAGTGATGCAAAACGCTCTATAGTTTTAAATTCACCTCTAGAAACAAATTTGAGAAAAATAATTTTTTCAAAAAAATTGTGTTTTTCAGTTTCTGAAAACGATTTTTGATGATATCTCAGAAACTAATAATGCTACAGACTTACGGTTTGAACTGAAATGTATCACTTTAAAATGTCTTATGAAAAGTTTATAACACTTAAGTCGCAAAAACTAAAACTTTCTTAGTATTTGAGAATTTTCGAATTTTCTTACCGAAGTCTATAGCATTGTAGCCCATATGAAGAAAAAAAAGTTTGTAACTCGAGTTCTAATTGAGATGTAAAGTTGTGGTTTTGAAATAAAGTGATGCAAAACGCTCTATAGTACTAAATTCACCTCTAGAAACAAAATTGAGAAAAAAAAATTTTTGAAAAAAATTGTGTTTTTCAGATTCTGAAAACGATTTTTGATGATATTTCAGAAACTAATAATGCTACAGACTTACGGTTTGAACTGAAATGTATCACTTTGAAATGTCTAACGAAAAGTTTATTACACTTTAGTCGCAAAAAATAAAACTTTCTCAGTTTTTGAGAATTTTCGTATTTTCTTACCGAAGTCTATAGCATTGTAGCCCATATGAAGAAAAAAAAAGTTTGTAACTCGAGTTCCAATTGAGATAGAAAGTTGCGGTTTTGAAATAAAGTGATGCAAAACGCTCTATAGTTTTAAATTCACCTCTAGAAACAAATTTGAGAAAAATAATTTTTCCAAAAAAATTGTGTTTTTCAGTTTCTGAAAACGATTTTTGATGATATCTCAGAAACTAATATTGCTACAGACTTACGGTTTGAACTGAAATGTATCACTTTGAAATGTCTAACAAAAAGTTTGTTACACTTAAGTCGCAAAAAATAAACTTTCTCAGTTTTTGAGAATTTTCGTATTTTCTTACCGAAGTCTATAGCATTGTAGCCCATATGAAGAAAAAAAAAGTTTGTAACTCGAGTTCCAATTGAGATAGAAAGTTGCGGTTTTGAAATAAAGTGATGCAAAACGCTTTATAGTACTAAATTTACCTCTAGAAACAAAATTGAGAAAAATAATATTTCGAAAAAAATTGTGTTTTTCAGATTCTGAAAACGATTTTTGATGATATCTCAGAAACTAATAATGCTACAGACTTACAATTTGAACTGAAATGTATCACTTTGAAATGTCTAACGAAAAGTTTATTACACTTTAGTCGCAAAAAATAAAACTTTCTCAGTTTTTGAGAATTTTCGTATTTTCTTACCGAAGTCTATAGCATTGTAGCCAATATGAAGAAAAAAAAGTTTGTAACTCGAGTTCCAATTGAGATAGAAAGTTGTGGTTTTGAAATAAAGTGATGCAAAACGCTCTATAGTTTTAAATTCACCTCTAGAAACAAATTTAAGAAAAAAAATTTTTCCAAAAAAATTGTGTTTTTCAGTTTCTGAAAACGATTTTTGATGATATCTCAGAAACTAATAATGCTACAGACTTACGGTTTGAACTGAAATGTATCACTTTGAAATGTCTAACGAAAAGTTTTTAACACTTTAGTCGCAAAAAATAAAACTTTCTCAGTTTTTGAGAATTTTCTAATTTTCTTACCGAAGTCTATAGCATTGTAGCCCATATGAAGAAAAAAAAAGTTTGTAACTCGAGTTCCAATTGAGATAGAAAGTTGCGGTTTTGAAATAAAGTGATGCAAAACGCTCTATAGTTTTAAATTCACCTCTAGAAACAAATTTGAGAAAAATAATTTTTCCAAAAAAATTGTGTTTTTCAGTTTCTGAAAACGATTTGTCATGATATCTCAGAAACTAATAAAGCTACAGACTTTCGGTTTGAACTGCAATGTATCACTTTGAAATGTCTAACAAAAAGTTTATTACACTTTAGTCGCAAAAAATAAAACTTTCTCAGTTTTTGAGAATTTTCGTATTTTCTTACCGAAGTCTATAGCATTGTAGCCCATATGAAGAAAAAAAAGTTTGTAACTCGAGTTCCAATTGAGATAGAAAGTTGCGGTTTTGAAATAAAGTGATGCAAAACGCTCTATAGTTTTAAATGCACCTCTAGAAACAAATTTGAGAAAAATAATTTTTCCAAAAAAATTGTGTTTTTCAGTTTCTGAAAACGATTTTTGATGATATCTCAGAAACTAATAATGCTACAGACTTACGGTTTGAACTGAAATGTATCACTTTAAAATGTCTTATGAAAAGTTTATAACACTTTAGTCGCAAAAACTAAAACTTTCTGTTTTTGAGAATTTTCGAATTTTTTTACCGATGTCTATAGCATTGTAGCCCATATGAAGAAAAAAAAGTTTGTAACTCGAGTTTTAATTGAGATGGAAAGTTGTGGTTTTGAAATAAAGTGATGCAAAACGCTCTATAGTACTAAATTCACCTCTAGAAACAAAATTGAGAAAAAAATTTTTTCGAAAAAAATTGTGTTTTTCAGATTCTGAAAACGATTTTTGATAATATCTCAGAAACTAATAATGCTACAGGCTTACGGTTTGAACTGAAATGTATCACTTTGAAATGTCTTATGAAAAGTTTATAAAACTTTAGTCGCAAAAAATAAAACTTTCTCAGTTTTTGAGAATTTTCGTATTTTCTTACCGAAGTCTATAGCATTGTAGCCCATATGAAGAAAAAAAAATTTTTAACTCGAGTTCCAATTGAGATGTAAAGTTGTGGTTTTGAAATAAAGTGATGCAAAACGCTCTATAGTACTAAATTAACCTCTCGAAACAAAATTGAGAAAAAAAATTTTTCGAAAAAAATTGTGTTTTTCAGATTCTGAAAACGATTTTTGATGATATTTTAGAAACTAATAATGCAACAGACTTACGGTTTGAACTGAAATGTATCACTTTGAAATGTCTTATGAAAAGTTTATTACACTTAAGTCGCAAAAAATAAAACTTTCTCAGTTTTTGAGAATTTTCGTATTTTCTTACCGAAGTCTATAGCATTGTAGCCCATATGAAGAAAAAAAAAGTTTGTAACTCGAGTTCCAATTGAGATAGAAAGTTGCGGTTTTGAAATAAAGTGATGCAAAACGCTCTATAGTACTAAATTTACCTCTAGAAACAAAATTGAGAAAAAAAATTTTTGGAAAAAAATTGTTTTTCAGATTCTGAAAACGATTTTTGATGATATCTCAGAAACTAATAATTCTACAGACTTACGGTTTGAACTGAAATGTATCACTTTGAAATGTCTAACGAAAAGTTTATTACACTTTAGTCGCAAAAAAATAAAACTTTCTCAGTTTTTGAGAATTTTCGTATTTTCTTACCGAAGTCTATAGCATTGTAGACCATATGAAGAAAAAAAAGTTTGTAACTCGAGTTCCAATTGAGATAGAAAGTTGTGGTTTTGAAATAAAGTGATGCAAAACGCTCTATAGTTTTAAATTCACCTCTAGAAACAAATTTGAGAAAAATAATTTTTCCAAAAAAAATGTGTTTTTCAGTTTCTGAAAACGATTTTTGATGATATCTCAGAAACTAATAATGCTACAGACTTACGGTTTGAACTGAAATGTATCACTTTGAAATGTCTTATAAAAATTTTTTAATACTTTAGTCGCAAAAACTAAAACTTTCTTAGTATTTGAGAATTTTCGAATTTTCTTACCGAAGTGTTATAGCATTGTAGCCCATATGAAGAAAAAAAAAGTTTGTAACTCGAGTTCTAATTGAGATGTAAAGTTGCGGTTTTGAAATAAAGTGATGCAAAACGCTCTATAGTTTTAAATTCACCTCTAGAAACAAAATTGAGAAAAAATTTTTTTGAAAAAAATTGTGTTTTTCAGATTCTGAAAACGATTTTTGATGATATCTCAGAAACTAATAATGCTACAGACTTACGGTTTAAACTTAAATGTATCACTTTGAAATGTCTAACGAAAAGATAATGACGATTTAGTCGCAAAAAATAAAATTTTCTCAGTTTTTGAGAATTTTCGTATTTTCTTACCGAAGTCTATAGCATTGTAGCCCATATGAAGAAAAAAAAGTTTGTAACTCGTGTTCCAATTGAGATAGAAAGTTGCGGTTTTGAAATAAAGTGATGCAAAACGCTCTATAGTACTAAATTCACCTCTAAAAACAAAATTGAGAAAAAAATTTTTCGAAAAAAATTGTGTTTTTCAGATTCTGAAAACGATTTTTGATGATATCTCAGAAAATAATAATGCTACAGACTTACGGTTTGAACTGAAATGTATCACTTTGAAATGTCTTATGAAAAGTTTTTTACACTTTATCGCAAAAAATAAAACTTTCTCCGTTTTTGAGAATTTT
The DNA here is from genome assembly GCA_949318235.1 of Ecdyonurus torrentis. Taxonomy (NCBI): domain Eukaryota; kingdom Metazoa; phylum Arthropoda; class Insecta; order Ephemeroptera; family Heptageniidae; genus Ecdyonurus; species Ecdyonurus torrentis. The sequence goes on from OX439129.1 coordinate 256,205, forward strand.
CGAATTTTCTTACCGAAGTTTATAGCATTGTAGCCCATATGAAGAAAAAAAAAGTTTGTAACTTGAGTTCCAATTGAGATAGAAAGTTGCGGTTTTGAAATAAAGTGATGCAAAACGCTCTATAGTACTAAATTTACCTCTAGAAACAAAATTGAGAAAAAAATTTTTCAAAAAAAATTGTGTTTTTCAGATTCTGAAAACGATTTTAGATGATATCTCAGAAACTAATAATGCTAGAGACTTACGGTTTGAACTGAAATGTATCACTTTGAAATGTCTTATGAAAAGTTTATAACACTTTAGTCCTAAAAACTAAAACTTTCTCAGTTTTTGAGAATTTTCGAATTTTCTTACCGATGTCTATAGCATTGTAGCCCATATGAAGAAAAAAAAAATTGTAACTCGAGTTTTAATTGAGATGGAAAGTTGTGGTTTTGAAATAAAGTGATGCAAAACGCTCTATAGTACTAAATTCACCTCTAGAAACAAAATTGAGAAAAATTTTTTTTTGAAAAAAATTGTGTTTTTCAGATTCTGAAAACGATTTTTGATGATATCTCAGAAACTGATAATGCTACAGACTTACGGTTTGAACTGAAATGTATCACTTTGAATTGACTTATGAAAAGTTTGTTACACTTAAGTCGCAAAAAATAAACTTTCTCAGTTTTTGAGAATTTTCGTATTTTCTTACCGAAGTCTATAGCATTGTAGCCCATATGAAGAAAAAAAAAGTTTGTAACTGGAGTTTTAATTGAGATGTAAAGTTGTGTTTTTGAAATAAAGTGATGCAAAACGCTCTATAGTACTAAATTCACCTCTAAAAACAAAATTGAGAAAAAAAATTTTCGAAAAAAATTGTGTTTTTCAGATTCTGAAAACGATTTTTGATGATATCTCAGAAACTAATAATGCTACAGACTTACGGTTTGAACTGAAATGTATCACTTTGAAATGTCTTATGAAAAGTTTATAACACTTTAGTCGCAAAAAATAAAACTTTCTCAGTTTTTGGGAATTTTCGAATTTTCTTACCGAAGTCTATAGCATTGTAGCCCATATGAAGAAAAAAAAGTTTGTAACTCGAGTTTTAATTGAGATGTAAAGTTGTGTTTTTGAAATAAAGTGATGCAAAACGCTCTATAGTACTAAATTCACCTCTAGAAACAAAATTGAGAAAAAAAATTTTCGAAAAAAATTGTGTTTTTCAGATTCTGAAAACGATTTTTGATGATATCTCAGAAACTTATGATGCTACAGACTTACGGTTTGAACTGAAATGTATCACTTTGAAATGTCTAACGAAAAGTTTATTACACTTTAGTCGCAAAAAATAAAACTTTCTCAGTTTTTGAGAATTTTCGTATTTCCTTCCGAAGTCTATAGCATTGTAGCCCATATGAAGAAAAAAAAAGTTTGTAACTGGAGTTCCAATTGAGATAGAAAGTTGCGGTTTTGAAATAAAGTGATGCAAAACGCTTTATAGTACTAAATTTACCTCTAGAAACAAAATTGAGAAAAATAATATTTCGAAAAAAATTGTGTTTTTCAGATTCTGAAAACGATTTTTGATGATATCTCAGAAACTAATAATGCTACAGACTTACGGTTTGAACTGAAATGTATCACTTTGAAATGTCTTATGAAAAGTTTATAACACTTTAGTCGCAAAAAATAAAACTTTCTCAGTTTTTGAGAATTTTCGAATTTTCTTACCGAAGTCTATAGCATTGTAGCCCATATGAAGAAAAAAAAGTTTGTAACTCGAGTTTTAATTGAGATGTAAAGTTGTGTTTTTGAAATAAAGTGATGCAAAACGCTCTATAGTACTAAATTCACCTCTAAAAACAAAATTGAGAAAAAAAATTTTCGAAAAAAATTGTGTTTTTCAGATTCTGAAAACGATTTTTGATGATATCTCAGAAACTTATGATGCTACAGACTTACGGTTTGAACTGAAATGTATCACTTTGAAATGTCTAACGAAAAGTTTATTACACTTTAGTCGCAAAAAATTAAACTTTCTCAGTTTTTGAGAATTTTCGTATTTTCTTACCGAAGTCTATAGCATTGTAGCCCATATGAACAAAAAAAAAGTTTGTAACTCGAGTTCCAATTGAGATAGAAAGTTGCGGTTTTGAAATAAAGTGATGCAAAACGCTCTATAGTTTTAAATTCACCTCTAGAAACAAATTTGAGAAAAATAATTTTTTCAAAAAAATTGTGTTTTTCAGTTTCTGAAAACGATTTTTGATGATATCTCAGAAACTAATAATGCTACAGACTTACGGTTTGAACTGAAATGTATCACTTTAAAATGTCTTATGAAAAGTTTATAACACTTAAGTCGCAAAAACTAAAACTTTCTTAGTATTTGAGAATTTTCGAATTTTCTTACCGAAGTCTATAGCATTGTAGCCCATATGAAGAAAAAAAAGTTTGTAACTCGAGTTCTAATTGAGATGTAAAGTTGTGGTTTTGAAATAAAGTGATGCAAAACGCTCTATAGTACTAAATTCACCTCTAGAAACAAAATTGAGAAAAAAAAATTTTTGAAAAAAATTGTGTTTTTCAGATTCTGAAAACGATTTTTGATGATATTTCAGAAACTAATAATGCTACAGACTTACGGTTTGAACTGAAATGTATCACTTTGAAATGTCTAACGAAAAGTTTATTACACTTTAGTCGCAAAAAATAAAACTTTCTCAGTTTTTGAGAATTTTCGTATTTTCTTACCGAAGTCTATAGCATTGTAGCCCATATGAAGAAAAAAAAAGTTTGTAACTCGAGTTCCAATTGAGATAGAAAGTTGCGGTTTTGAAATAAAGTGATGCAAAACGCTCTATAGTTTTAAATTCACCTCTAGAAACAAATTTGAGAAAAATAATTTTTCCAAAAAAATTGTGTTTTTCAGTTTCTGAAAACGATTTTTGATGATATCTCAGAAACTAATATTGCTACAGACTTACGGTTTGAACTGAAATGTATCACTTTGAAATGTCTAACAAAAAGTTTGTTACACTTAAGTCGCAAAAAATAAACTTTCTCAGTTTTTGAGAATTTTCGTATTTTCTTACCGAAGTCTATAGCATTGTAGCCCATATGAAGAAAAAAAAAGTTTGTAACTCGAGTTCCAATTGAGATAGAAAGTTGCGGTTTTGAAATAAAGTGATGCAAAACGCTTTATAGTACTAAATTTACCTCTAGAAACAAAATTGAGAAAAATAATATTTCGAAAAAAATTGTGTTTTTCAGATTCTGAAAACGATTTTTGATGATATCTCAGAAACTAATAATGCTACAGACTTACAATTTGAACTGAAATGTATCACTTTGAAATGTCTAACGAAAAGTTTATTACACTTTAGTCGCAAAAAATAAAACTTTCTCAGTTTTTGAGAATTTTCGTATTTTCTTACCGAAGTCTATAGCATTGTAGCCAATATGAAGAAAAAAAAGTTTGTAACTCGAGTTCCAATTGAGATAGAAAGTTGTGGTTTTGAAATAAAGTGATGCAAAACGCTCTATAGTTTTAAATTCACCTCTAGAAACAAATTTAAGAAAAAAAATTTTTCCAAAAAAATTGTGTTTTTCAGTTTCTGAAAACGATTTTTGATGATATCTCAGAAACTAATAATGCTACAGACTTACGGTTTGAACTGAAATGTATCACTTTGAAATGTCTAACGAAAAGTTTTTTACACTTTAGTCGCAAAAAATAAAACTTTCTCAGTTTTTGAGAATTTTCTAATTTTCTTACCGAAGTCTATAGCATTGTAGCCCATATGAAGAAAAAAAAAGTTTGTAACTCGAGTTCCAATTGAGATAGAAAGTTGCGGTTTTGAAATAAAGTGATGCAAAACGCTCTATAGTTTTAAATTCACCTCTAGAAACAAATTTGAGAAAAATAATTTTTCCAAAAAAATTGTGTTTTTCAGTTTCTGAAAACGATTTGTCATGATATCTCAGAAACTAATAAAGCTACAGACTTACGGTTTGAACTGAAATGTATCACTTTGAAATGTCTAACAAAAAGTTTATTACACTTTAGTCGCAAAAAATAAAACTTTCTCAGTTTTTGAGAATTTTCGTATTTTCTTACCGAAGTCTATAGCATTGTAGCCCATATGAAGAAAAAAAAGTTTGTAACTCGAGTTCCAATTGAGATAGAAAGTTGCGGTTTTGAAATAAAGTGATGCAAAACGCTCTATAGTTTTAAATTCACCTCTAGAAACAAATTTGAGAAAAATAATTTTTTCAAAAAAATTGTGTTTTTCAGTTTCTGAAAACGATTTGTCATGATATCTCAGAAACTAATAAAGCTACAGACTTACGGTTTGAACTGAAATGTATCACTTTGAAATGTCTAACAAAAAGTTTATTACACTTTAGTCGCAAAAAATAAAACTTTCTCAGTTTTTGAGAATTTTCGTATTTTCTTACCGAAGTCTATAGCATTGTAGCCCATATGAAGAAAAAAAAGTTTGTAACTCGAGTTCCAATTGAGATAGAAAGTTGCGGTTTTGAAATAAAGTGATGCAAAACGCTCTATAGTACTAAATTCACCTCTAGAAACAAAATTGAGAAAAAAAATTTTCGAAAAAAATTGTGTTTTTCAGATTCTGAAAACGATTTTTGATGATATCTCAGAAACTTATGATGCTACAGACTTACGGTTTGAACTGAAATGTATCACTTTGAAATGTCTAACGAAAAGTTTATTACACTTTAGTCGCAAAAAATAAAACTTTCTCAGTTTTTGAGAATTTTCGTATTTTCTTACCGAAGTCTATAGCATTGTAGCCCATATGAAGAAAAAAAAAGTTTGTAACTCGAGTTCCAATTGAGATAGAAAGTTGCGGTTTTGAAATAAAGTGATGCAAAACGCTCTATAGTTTTAAATTCACCTCTAGAAACAAATTTGAGAAAAATAATTTTTTCAAAAAAATTGTGTTTTTCAGTTTCTGAAAACGATTTTTGATGATATCTCAGAAACTAATAATGCTACAGACTTACGGTTTGAACTGAAATGTATTACTTTAAAATGTCTTATGAAAAGTTTATAACACTTAAGTCGCAAAAACTAAAACTTTCTTAGTATTTGAGAATTTTCGAATTTTCTTACCGAAGTCTATAGCATTGTAGCCCATATGAAGAAAAAAAAGTTTGTAACTCGAGTTCTAATTGAGATGTAAAGTTGTGGTTTTGAAATAAAGTGATGCAAAACGCTCTATAGTACTAAATTCACCTCTAGAAACAAAATTGAGAAAAAAAATTTTTTGAAAAAAATTGTGTTTTTCAGATTCTGAAAACGATTTTTGATGATATTTCAGAAACTAATAATGCTACAGACTTACGGTTTGAACTAAAATGTATCACTTTGAAATGTCTAACGAAAAGTTTATTACACTTTAGTCGCAAAAAATAAAACTTTCTCAGTTTTTGGGAATTTTCGAATTTTCTTACCGAAGTCTATAGCATTGTAGCCCATATGAAGAAAAAAAAGTTTGTAACTCGAGTTTTAATTGAGATGTAAAGTTGTGTTTTTGAAATAAAGTGATGCAAAACGCTCTATAGTACTAAATTCACCTCTAGAAACAAAATTGAGAAAAAAAATTTTCGAAAAAAATTGTGTTTTTCAGATTCTGATAACGATTTTTGATGATATCTCAGAAACTTATGATGCTACAGACTTACGGTTTGAACTGAAATGTATCACTTTGAAATGTCTAACGAAAAGTTTATTACACTTTAGTCGCAAAAAATAAAACTTTCTCAGTTTTTGAGAATTTTCGTATTTCCTTCCGAAGTCTATAGCATTGTAGCCCATATGAAGAAAAAAAAAGTTTGTAACTGGAGTTCCAATTGAGATAGAAAGTTGCGGTTTTGAAATAAAGTGATGCAAAACGCTTTATAGTACTAAATTTACCTCTAGAAACAAAATTGAGAAAAATAATATTTCGAAAAAAATTGTGTTTTTCAGATTCTGAAAACGATTTTTGATGATATCTCAGAAACTAATAATGCTACAGACTTACGGTTTGAACTGAAATGTATCACTTTGAAATGTCTTATGAAAAGTTTATAACACTTTAGTCGCAAAAAATAAAACTTTCTCAGTTTTTGAGAATTTTCGAATTTTCTTACCGAAGTCTATAGCATTGTAGCCCATATGAAGAAAAAAAAGTTTGTAACTCGAGTTTTAATTGAGATGTAAAGTTGTGTTTTTGAAATAAAGTGATGCAAAACGCTCTATAGTACTAAATTCACCTCTAAAAACAAAATTGAGAAAAAAAATTTTCGAAAAAAATTGTGTTTTTCAGATTCTGAAAACGATTTTTGATGATATCTCAGAAACTTATGATGCTACAGACTTACGGTTTGAACTGAAATGTATCACTTTGAAATGTCTAACGAAAAGTTTATTACACTTTAGTCGCAAAAAATTAAACTTTCTCAGTTTTTGAGAATTTTCGTATTTTCTTACCGAAGTCTATAGCATTGTAGCCCATATGAACAAAAAAAAAGTTTGTAACTCGAGTTCCAATTGAGATAGAAAGTTGCGGTTTTGAAATAAAGTGAAGCAAAACGCTCTATAGTTTTAAATTCACCTCTAGAAACAAATTTGAGAAAAATAATTTTTTCAAAAAAATTGTGTTTTTCAGTTTCTGAAAACGATTTTTGATGATATCTCAGAAACTAATAATGCTACAGACTTACGGTTTGAACTGAAATGTATCACTTTAAAATGTCTTATGAAAAGTTTATAACACTTAAGTCGCAAAAACTAAAACTTTCTTAGTATTTGAGAATTTTCGAATTTTCTTACCGAAGTCTATAGCATTGTAGCCCATATGAAGAAAAAAAAGTTTGTAACTCGAGTTCTAATTGAGATGTAAAGTTGTGGTTTTGAAATAAAGTGATGCAAAACGCTCTATAGTACTAAATTCACCTCTAGAAACAAAATTGAGAAAAAAAAATTTTTGAAAAAAATTGTGTTTTTCAGATTCTGAAAACGATTTTTGATGATATTTCAGAAACTAATAATGCTACAGACTTACGGTTTGAACTGAAATGTATCACTTTGAAATGTCTAACGAAAAGTTTATTACACTTTAGTCGCAAAAAATAAAACTTTCTCAGTTTTTGAGAATTTTCGTATTTTCTTACCGAAGTCTATAGCATTGTAGCCCATATGAAGAAAAAAAAAGTTTGTAACTCGAGTTCCAATTGAGATAGAAAGTTGCGGTTTTGAAATAAAGTGATGCAAAACGCTCTATAGTTTTAAATTCACCTCTAGAAACAAATTTGAGAAAAATAATTTTTCCAAAAAAATTGTGTTTTTCAGTTTCTGAAAACGATTTTTGATGATATCTCAGAAACTAATATTGCTACAGACTTACGGTTTGAACTGAAATGTATCACTTTGAAATGTCTAACAAAAAGTTTGTTACACTTAAGTCGCAAAAAATAAACTTTCTCAGTTTTTGAGAATTTTCGTATTTTCTTACCGAAGTCTATAGCATTGTAGCCCATATGAAGAAAAAAAAAGTTTGTAACTCGAGTTCCAATTGAGATAGAAAGTTGCGGTTTTGAAATAAAGTGATGCAAAACGCTTTATAGTACTAAATTTACCTCTAGAAACAAAATTGAGAAAAATAATATTTCGAAAAAAATTGTGTTTTTCAGATTCTGAAAACGATTTTTGATGATATCTCAGAAACTAATAATGCTACAGACTTACAATTTGAACTGAAATGTATCACTTTGAAATGTCTAACGAAAAGTTTATTACACTTTAGTCGCAAAAAATAAAACTTTCTCAGTTTTTGAGAATTTTCGTATTTTCTTACCGAAGTCTATAGCATTGTAGCCAATATGAAGAAAAAAAAGTTTGTAACTCGAGTTCCAATTGAGATAGAAAGTTGTGGTTTTGAAATAAAGTGATGCAAAACGCTCTATAGTTTTAAATTCACCTCTAGAAACAAATTTAAGAAAAAAAATTTTTCCAAAAAAATTGTGTTTTTCAGTTTCTGAAAACGATTTTTGATGATATCTCAGAAACTAATAATGCTACAGACTTACGGTTTGAACTGAAATGTATCACTTTGAAATGTCTTATAAAAAGTTTTTAACACTTTAGTCGCAAAAACTAAAACTTTCTTAGTATTTGAGAATTTTCGAATTTTCTTACCGAAATTGTTATAGCATTGTAGCCCATATGAAGAAAAAAAAAGTTTGTAACTCGAGTTCTAATTGAGATGTAAAGTTGCGGTTTTAAAATAAAGTGATGCAAAACGCTCTATATTCACCTCTAGAAACAAAATTGAGAAAAAAATTTTTCAAAAAAAATTGTGTTTTTCAGATTCTGAAAACAATTTTAGATGATATCTCAGAAACTAATAATGCTACAGACTTACGGTTTGAACTGAAATGTATCACTTTGAAATGTCTAACGAAAAGTTTTTTACACTTTAGTCGCAAAAAATAAAACTTTCTCAGTTTTTGAGAATTTTCTAATTTTCTTACCGAAGTCTATAGCATTGTAGCCCATATGAAGAAAAAAAAAGTTTGTAACTCGAGTTCCAATTGAGATAGAAAGTTGCGGTTTTGAAATAAAGTGATGCAAAACGCTCTATAGTTTTAAATTCACCTCTAGAAACAAATTTGAGAAAAATAATTTTTCCAAAAAAATTGTGTTTTTCAGTTTCTGAAAACGATTTGTCATGATATCTCAGAAACTAATAAAGCTACAGACTTACGGTTTGAACTGAAATGTATCACTTTGAAATGTCTAACAAAAAGTTTATTACACTTTAGTCGCAAAAAATAAAACTTTCTCAGTTTTTGAGAATTTTCGTATTTTCTTACCGAAGTCTATAGCATTGTAGCCCATATGAAGAAAAAAAAGTTTGTAACTCGAGTTCCAATTGAGATAGAAAGTTGCGGTTTTGAAATAAAGTGATGCAAAACGCTCTATAGTTTTAAATTCACCTCTAGAAACAAATTTGAGAAAAATAATTTTTTCAAAAAAATTGTGTTTTTCAGTTTCTGAAAACGATTTGTCATGATATCTCAGAAACTAATAAAGCTACAGACTTACGGTTTGAACTGAAATGTATCACTTTGAAATGTCTAACAAAAAGTTTATTACACTTTAGTCGCAAAAAATAAAACTTTCTCAGTTTTTGAGAATTTTCGTATTTTCTTACCGAAGTCTATAGCATTGTAGCCCATATGAAGAAAAAAAAGTTTGTAACTCGAGTTCCAATTGAGATAGAAAGTTGCGGTTTTGAAATAAAGTGATGCAAAACGCTCTATAGTACTAAATTCACCTCTAGAAACAAAATTGAGAAAAATAATTTTTTCAAAAAAATTGTGTTTTTCAGTTTCTGAAAACGATTTTTGATGATATCTCAGAAACTAATAATGCTACAGACTTACGGTTTGAACTGAAATGTATCACTTTAAAATGTCTTATGAAAAGTTTATAACACTTAAGTCGCAAAAACTAAAACTTTCTTAGTATTTGAGAATTTTCGAATTTTCTTACCGAAGTCTATAGCATTGTAGCCCATATGAAGAAAAAAAAGTTTGTAACTCGAGTTCTAATTGAGATGTAAAGTTGTGGTTTTGAAATAAAGTGATGCAAAACGCTCTATAGTACTAAATTCACCTCTAGAAACAAAATTGAGAAAAAAAAATTTTTGAAAAAAATTGTGTTTTTCAGATTCTGAAAACGATTTTTGATGATATTTCAGAAACTAATAATGCTACAGACTTACGGTTTGAACTGAAATGTATCACTTTGAAATGTCTAACGAAAAGTTTATTACACTTTAGTCGCAAAAAATAAAACTTTCTCAGTTTTTGAGAATTTTCGTATTTTCTTACCGAAGTCTATAGCATTGTAGCCCATATGAAGAAAAAAAAAGTTTGTAACTCGAGTTCCAATTGAGATAGAAAGTTGCGGTTTTGAAATAAAGTGATGCAAAACGCTCTATAGTTTTAAATTCACCTCTAGAAACAAATTTGAGAAAAATAATTTTTCCAAAAAAATTGTGTTTTTCAGTTTCTGAAAACGATTTTTGATGATATCTCAGAAACTAATATTGCTACAGACTTACGGTTTGAACTGAAATGTATCACTTTGAAATGTCTAACAAAAAGTTTTTTACACTTTAGTCGCAAAAAATAAAACTTTCTCAGTTTTTGAGAATTTTCGAATTTTCTTACCGAAGTCTATAGCATTGTAGCCCATATGAAGAAAAAAAAAGTTTGTAACTCGAGTTCCAATTGAGATAGAAAGTTGCGGTTTTGAAATAAAGTGATGCAAAACGCTCTATAGTTTTAAATTCACCTCTAGAAACAAATTTGAGAAAAATAATTTTTTCAAAAAAATTGTGTTTTTCAGTTTCTGAAAACGATTTTTGATGATATCTCAGAAACTAATAATGCTACAGACTTACGGTTTGAACTGAAATGTATAACTTTGAAATGTCGTATGAAAAGTTTATAACACTTTAGTCGCAAAAACTAAAACTTTTTTTGGTATTTGAGAATTTTCGAATTTTCTTACCGAAGTCTATAGCATTGTAGCCCATATGAAGAAAAAAAAGTTTGTAACTCGAGTTTTAATTGAGATGTAAAGTTGTGTTTTTGAAATAAAGTGATGCAAAACGCTCTATAGTACTAAATTCACCTCTAGAAACAAAATTGAGAAAAAAAATTTTCGAAAAAAATTGTGTTTTTCAGATTCTGAAAACGATTTTTGATGATATCTCAGAAACTTATGATGCTACAGACTTACGGTTTGAACTGAAATGTATCACTTTGAAATGTCTAACGAAAAGTTTATTACACTTTAGTCGCAAAAAATAAAACTTTCTCAGTTTTTGAGAATTTTCGTATTTTCTTACCGAAGTCTATAGCATTGTAGCCCATATGAAGAAAAAAAAAGTTTGTAACTCGAGTTCCAATTGAGATAGAAAGTTGCGATTTTGAAATAAAGTGATGCAAAACGCTCTATAGTTTTAAATTCACCTCTAGAAACAAATTTGAGAAAAATAATTTTTTCAAAAAAATTGTGTTTTTCAGTTTCTGAAAACGATTTTTGATGATATCTCAGAAACTAATAATGCTACAGACTTACGGTTTGAACTGAAATGTATCACTTTAAAATGTCTTATGAAAAGTTTATAACACTTAAGTCGCAAAAACTAAAACTTTCTTAGTATTTGAGAATTTTCGAATTTTCTTACCGAAGTCTATAGCATTGTAGCCCATATGAAGAAAAAAAAGTTTGTAACTCGAGTTCTAATTGAGATGTAAAGTTGTGGTTTTGAAATAAAGTGATGCAAAACGCTCTATAGTACTAAATTCACCTCTAGAAACAAAATTGAGAAAAAAAAATTTTTGAAAAAAATTGTGTTTTTCAGATTCTGAAAACGATTTTTGATGATATTTCAGAAACTAATAATGCTACAGACTTACGGTTTGAACTGAAATGTATCACTTTGAAATGTCTAACGAAAAGTTTATTACACTTTAGTCGCAAAAAATAAAACTTTCTCAGTTTTTGAGAATTTTCGTATTTTCTTACCGAAGTCTATAGCATTGTAGCCCATATGAAGAAAAAAAAAGTTTGTAACTCGAGTTCCAATTGAGATAGAAAGTTGCGGTTTTGAAATAAAGTGATGCAAAACGCTCTATAGTTTTAAATTCACCTCTAGAAACAAATTTGAGAAAAATAATTTTTCCAAAAAAATTGTGTTTTTCAGTTTCTGAAAACGATTTTTGATGATATCTCAGAAACTAATATTGCTACAGACTTACGGTTTGAACTGAAATGTATCACTTTGAAATGTCTAACAAAAAGTTTTTTACACTTTAGTCGCAAAAAATAAAACTTTCTCAGTTTTTGAGAATTTTCGAATTTTCTTACCGAAGTCTATAGCATTGTAGCCCATATGAAGAAAAAAAAAGTTTGTAACTCGAGTTCCAATTGAGATAGAAAGTTGCGGTTTTGAAATAAAGTGATGCAAAACGCTCTATAGTTTTAAATTCACCTCTAGAAACAAATTTGAGAAAAATAATTTTTCCAAAAAAATTGTGTTTTTCAGTTTCTGAAAACGATTTGTCATGATATCTCAGAAACTAATAAAGCTACAGACTTACGGTTTGAACTGAAATGTATCACTTTGAAATGTCTAACAAAAAGTTTATTACACTTTAGTCGCAAAAAATAAAACTTTCTCAGTTTTTGAGAATTTTCGTATTTTCTTACCGAAGTCTATAGCATTGTAGCCCATATGAAGAAAAAAAAGTTTGTAACTCGAGTTCCAATTGAGATAGAAAGTTGCGGTTTTGAAATAAAGTGATGCAAAACGCTCTATAGTTTTAAATTCACCTCTAGAAACAAATTTGAGAAAAATAATTTTTTCAAAAAAATTGTGTTTTTCAGTTTCTGAAAACGATTTTTGATGATATCTCAGAAACTAATAATGCTACAGACTTACGGTTTGAACTGAAATGTATAACTTTGAAATGTCGTATGAAAAGTTTATAACACTTTAGTCGCAAAAACTAAAACTTTTTTTGGTATTTGAGAATTTTCGAATTTTCTTACCGAAGTCTATAGCATTGTAGCCCATATGAAGAAAAAAAAAGTTTGTAACTCGAGTTCCAATTGAGATAGAAAGTTGCGGTTTTGAAATAAAGTGATGCAAAACGCTTTATAGTACTAAATTTACCTCTAGAAACAAAATTGAGAAAAATAATATTTCGAAAAAAATTGTGTTTTTCAGATTCTGAAAACGATTTTTGATGATATCTCAGAAACTAATAATGCTACAGACTTACGGTTTGAACTGAAATGTATCACTTTGAAATGTCTAACGAAAAGTTTATTACACTTTAGTCGCAAAAAATAAAACTTTCTCAGTTTTTGAGAATTTTCGTATTTTCTTACCGAAGTCTATAGCATTGTAGCCCATATGAAGAAAAAAAAGTTTGTAACTCGAGTTCCAATTGAGATAGAAAGTTGTGGTTTTGAAAAAAAGTGATGCAAAACGCTCTATAGTTTTAAATTCACCTCTAGAAACAAATTTAAGAAAACAAATTTTTCCAAAAAAATTGTGTTTTTCAGTTTCTGAAAACGATTTTTGATGATATCTCAGAAACTAATAATGCTACAGACTTACGGTTTGAACTGAAATGTATCACTTTGAAATGTCTTATAAAAAGTTTTTAACACTTTAGTCGCAAAAACTAAAACTTTCTTAGTATTTGAGAATTTTCGAATTTTCTTACCGAAATTGTTATAGCATTGTAGCCCATATGAAGAAAAAAAAAGTTTGTAACTCGAGTTCTAATTGAGATGTAAAGTTGCGGTTTTAAAATAAAGTGATGCAAAACGCTCTATATTCACCTCTAGAAACAAAATTGAGAAAAAAATTTTTCAAAAAAAATTGTGTTTTTCAGATTCTGAAAACAATTTTAGATGATATCTCAGAAACTAATAATGCTACAGACTTACGGTTTGAACTGAAATGTATCACTTTGAAATGTCTAACGAAAAGTTTTTTACACTTTAGTCGCAAAAAATAAAACTTTCTCAGTTTTTGAGAATTTTCGTATTTTCTTACCGAAGTCTATAGCATTGTAGCCCATATGAAGCAAAAAAAAGTTTGTAACTCGAGTTCCAATTGAGATAGAAAGTTGCGGTTTTGAAATAAAGTGATGCAAAACGCTTTATAGTTTTAAATTCACCTCTAGAAACAAATTTGAGAAAAATAATTTTTTCAAAAAAATTGTGTTTTTCAGTTTCTGAAAACGATTTTTGATGATATCTCAGAAACTAATAATGCTACAGACTTACGGTTTGAACTGAAATGTATAACTTTGAAATGTCGTATGAAAAGTTTATAACACTTTAGTCGCAAAAACTAAAACTTTTTTTGGTATTTGAGAATTTTCGAATTTTCTTACCGAAGTCTATAGCATTGTAGCCCATATGAAGAAAAAAAAAGTTTGTAACTCGAGTTCCAATTGAGATAGAAAGTTGCGGTTTTGAAATAAAGTGATGCAAAACGCTCTATAGTTTTAAATTCACCTCTAGAAACAAATTTGAGAAAAATAATTTTTCCAAAAAAATTGTGTTTTTCAGTTTCTGAAAACGATTTTTGATGATATCTCAGAAACTAATAATGATACAGACTTACGGTTTGAACTGAAATGTATCACTTTGAAATGTCTAACAAAAAGTTTATTACACTTTAGTCGCAAAAAATAAAACTTTCTCAGTTTTTGAGAATTTTCGTATTTTCTTACCGAAGTCTATAGCATTGTAGCCCATATGAAGAAAAAAAAAGTTTGTAACTCGAGTTCCAATTGAGATAGAAAGTTGTGGTTTTGAAATAAAGTGATGCAAAACGCTCTATAGTTTTTAATTCACCTCTAGAAACAAATTTGAGAAAAATAATTTTTCCAAAAAAATTGTTTTTCAGTTTCTGAAAACGATTTTTGATGATATCTCAGAAACTAATAATGCTACAGACTTACGGTTTGAACTGAAATGTATAACTTTGAAATGTCGTATGAAAAGTTTATAACACTTTAGTCGCAAAAACTAAAACTTTTTTTGGTATTTGAGAATTTTCGAATTTTCTTACCGAAGTCTATAGCATTGTAGCCCATATGAAGAAAAAAAAAGTTTGTAACTCGAGTTCCAATTGAGATAGAAAGTTGCGGTTTTGAAATAAAGTGATGCAAAACGCTCTATAGTTTTAAATTCACCTCTAGAAACAAATTTGAGAAAAATAATTTTTCCAAAAAAATTGTGTTTTTCAGTTTCTGAAAACGATTTTTGATGATATCTCAGAAACTAATAATGCTACAGACTTACGGTTTGAACTGAAATGTATCACTTTGAAATGTCTAACAAAAAGTTTATTACACTTTAGTCGCAAAAAATAAAACTTTCTCAGTTTTTGAGAATTTTCGTATTTTCTTACCGAAGTCTATAGCATTGTAGCCCATATGAAGAAAAAAAAAGTTTGTAACTCGAGTTCCAATTGAGATAGAAAGTTGTGGTTTTGAAATAAAGTGATGCAAAACGCTCTATAGTTTTTAATTCACCTCTAGAAACAAATTTGAGAAAAATAATTTTTCCAAAAAAATTGTTTTTCAGTTTCTGAAAACGATTTTTGATGATATCTCAGAAACTAATAATGCTACAGACTTACGGTTTGAACTGAAATGTATAACTTTGAAATGTCGTATGAAAAGTTTATAACACTTTAGTCGCAAAAACTAAAACTTTTTTTGGTATTTGAGAATTTTCGAATTTTCTTACCGAAGTCTATAGCATTGTAGCCCATATGAAGAAAAAAAAAGTTTGTAACTCGAGTTCCAATTGAGATAGAAAGTTGCGGTTTTGAAATAAAGTGATGCAAAACGCTCTATAGTTTTAAATTCACCTCTAGAAACAAATTTGAGAAAAATAATTTTTCCAAAAAAATTGTGTTTTTCAGTTTCTGAAAACGATTTTTGATGATATCTCAGAAACTAATAATGCTACAGACTTACGGTTTGAACTGAAATGTATCACTTTGAAATGTCTAACAAAAAGTTTATTACACTTTAGTCGCAAAAAATAAAACTTTCTCAGTTTTTGAGAATTTTCGTATTTTCTTACCGAAGTCTATAGCATTGTAGCCCATATGAAGAAAAAAAAAGTTTGTAACTCGAGTTCCAATTGAGATAGAAAGTTGTGGTTTTGAAATAAAGTAATGCAAAACGCTCTATAGTTTTTAATTCACCTCTAGAAACAAATTTGAGAAAAATAATTTTTCCAAAAAAATTGTTTTTCAGTTTCTGAAAACGATTTTTCATGATATCTCAGAAACTAATAATGCTACAGACTTACGGTTTGAACTGAAATGTATCTCTTTAAAATGTCTTATGAAAAGTTTATAACACTTTAGTCGCAAAAACTAAAACTTTCTTAGTATTTGAGAATTTTCGAATTTTCTTAACGAAGTCTATAGCATTGTAGCCCATATGAAGAAAAAAAAAGTTTGTAACTCGAGTTCCAATTGAGATAGAAAGTTGCGGTTTTCAAATAAAGTGATGCAAAACGCTCTATAGTTTTAAATGCACCTCTAGAAACAAATTTGAGAAAATTAATTTTTCCAAAAAAATTGTGTTTTTCAGTTTCTGAAAACGATTTTTGATGATATCTCAGAAACTAATAATGCTACAGACTTACGGTTTGAACTGAAATGTATCACTTTAAAATGTCTTATGAAAAGTTTATAACACTTTAGTCGCAAAAACTAAAACTTTCTGTTTTTGAGAATTTTCGAATTTTTTTACCGATGTCTATAGCATTTTAGCCCATATGAAGAAAAAAAAGTTTGTAACTCGAGTTCCAATTGAGATAGAAAGTTGTGGTTTTGAAATAAAGTGATGCAAAACGCTCTATAGTTTTAAATTCACCTCTAGAAACAAATTTGAGAAAAATAATTTTTCCAAAAAAATTGTGTTTTTCAGTTTCTGAAAACGATTTTTGATGATATCTCAGAAACTAATAATGCTACAGACTTACGGTTTGAACTGAAATGTATCACTTTGAAATGTCTAACGAAAAGTTTATTACACTTTAGTCGCAAAAAATAAAACTTTCTCAGTTTTTGAGAATTTTCGTATTTTCTTACCGAAGTCTATAGCATTGTAGCCCATATGAAGAAAAAAAAAGTTTGTAACTCGAGTTCCAATTGAGATAGAAAGTTGCGGTTTTGAAATAAAGTGATGCAAAACGCTTTATAGTACTAAATTTACCTCTAGAAACAAAATTGAGAAAAATAATATTTCGAAAAAAATTGTGTTTTTCAGATTCTGAAAACTATTTTTGATGATATCTCAGAAACTAATAATGCTACAGACTTACGGTTTGAACTGAAATGTATCACTTTGAAATGTCTAACGAAAAGTTTTTTACACTTTAGTCGCAAAAACTTAAACTTTCTCAGTTTTTGAGATTTTTCGTATTTTCTTACCGAAGTCTATAGCATTGTAGCCCATATGAAGAAAAAAAAAAGTTTGTAACTCGAGTTCCAATTGAGATAGAAAGTTGCGGTTTTGAAATAAAGTGAAGCAAAATGCTCTATAGTTTTATATTCACGTCTAGAAACAAATTTGAGAAAAAAAATTTCGAAAAAAATTGTGTTTTTCAGATTCTGAAAACGGTTTTTGATGATATCTCAGAAACTAATAATGCTAGAGACTTACGGTTTGAACTGAAATGTATCACTTTGAAATGTCTTATGAAAAGTTTATAACACTTTAGTCCTAAAAACTAAAACTTTCTCAGTTTTTGAGAATTTTCGAATTTTCTTACCGATGTCTATAGCATTGTAGCCCATATGAAGAAAAAAAAAATTGTAACTCGAGTTTTAATTGAGATGGAAAGTTGTGGTTTTGAAATAAAGTGATGCAAAACGCTCTATAGTACTAAATTCACTTCTAGAAACAAAATTGAGAAAAATTTTTTTTTGAAAAAAATTGTGTTTTTCAGATTCTGAAAACGATTTTTGATGATATCTCAGAAACTGATAATGCTACAGACTTACGGTTTGAACTGAAATGTATCACTTTGAATTGACTTATGAAAAGTTTGTTACACTTAAGTCGCAAAAAATAAACTTTCTCAGTTTTTGAGAATTTTCGTATTTTCTAACCGAAGTCTATAGCATTGTAGCCCATATGAAGAAAAAAAAAGTTTGTAACTAGAGTTCCAATTGAGATAGAAAGTTGCGGTTTTGAAATAAAGTGATGCAAAACGCTTTATAGTACTAAATTTACCTCTAGAAACAAAATTGAGAAAAATAATATTTCGAAAAAAATTGTGTTTTTCAGATTCTGAAAACGATTTTTGATGATATCTCAGAAACTAATAATGCTACAGACTTACGGTTTGAACTGAAATGTATCACTTTGAAATGTCTTATGAAAAGTTTATAACACTTTAGTCGCAAAAAATAAAACTTTCTCAGTTTTTGAGAATTTTCGAATTTTCTTACCGAAGTCTATAGCATTGTAGCCCATATGAAGAAAAAAAAGTTTGTAACTCGAGTTTTAATTGAGATGTAAAGTTGTGTTTTTGAAATAAAGTGATGCAAAACGCTCTATAGTACTAAATTCACCTCTAGAAACAAAATTGAGAAAAAAAATTTTCGAAAAAAATTGTGTTTTTCAGATTCTGAAAACGATTTTTCATGATATCTCAGAAACTTATGATGCTACAGACTTACGGTTTGAACTGAAATGTATCACTTTGAAATGTCTAACGAAAAGTTTATTACACTTTAGTCGCAAAAAATAAAACTTTCTCAGTTTTTGAGAATTTTCGTATTTTCTTACCGAAGTCTATAGCATTGTAGCCCATATGAAGAAAAAAAAAGTTTGTAACTCGAGTTCCAATTGAGATAGAAAGTTGCGGTTTTGAAATAAAGTGATGCAAAACGCTCTATAGTTTTAAATTCACCTCTAGAAACAAATTTGAGAAAAATAATTTTTTCAAAAAAATTGTGTTTTTCAGTTTCTGAAAACGATTTTTGATGATATCTCAGAAACTAATAATGCTACAGACTTACGGTTTGAACTGAAATGTATCACTTTAAAATGTCTTATGAAAAGTTTATAACACTTAAGTCGCAAAAACTAAAACTTTCTTAGTATTTGAGAATTTTCGAATTTTCTTACCGAATTCTATAGCATTGTAGCCCATATGAAGAAAAAAAAAGTTTGTAACTGGAGTTCCAATTGAGATAGAAAGTTGTGGTTTTGAAATAAAGTGATGCAAAACGCTCTATAGTTTTAAATTCACCTCTAGAAACAAATTTGAGAAAAATAATTTTTCCAAAAAAATTGTGTTTTTCAGATTCTGAAAACGATTTTTGATGATATCTCAGAAAATAATATTGCTACAGACTTACGGTTTGAACTGAAATGTATCACTTTGAAATGTCTTATGAAAAGTTTTTTACACTTTAGTCGCAAAAAATAAAACTTTCTCCGTTTTTGAGAATTTTCGAATTTTCTTACCGAAGTTTATAGCATTGTAGCCCATATGAAGAAAAAAAAAGTTTGTTACTTGAGTTCCAATTGAGATAGAAAGTTGCGGTTTTGAAATAAAGTGATGCAAAACGCTCTATAGTACTAAATTTACCTCTTGAAACAAAATTGAGAAAAAAATTTTTTAAAAAAAATTGTGTTTTTCAGATTCTGAAAACAATTTTAGATGATATCTCAGAAACTAATAATGCTACAGACTTACGGTTTGAACTGAAATGTATCACTTTGAAATGTCTAACGAAAAGTTTATTACACTTTAGTCGCAAAAAATAAAACTTTCTCAGTTTTTGAGAATTTTCGTATTTTCTTACCGAAGTCTATAGCATTGTAGCCCATATGAAGAAAAAAAAAGTTTGTAACTCGAGTTCCAATTGAGATAGAAAGTTGCGGTTTTGAAATAAAGTGATGCAAAACGCTCTATAGTTTTAAATTCACCTCTAGAAACAAATTTGAGAAAAATAATTTTTCCAAAAAAATTGTGTTTTTCAGTTTCTGAAAACGATTTTTGATGATATCTCAGAAACTAATATTGCTACAGACTTACGGTTTGAACTGAAATGTATCACTTTGAAATGTCTAACGAAAAGTTTATTACATTTTAGTCGCAAAAAATAAAACTTTCTCAGTTTTTGAGAATTTTCGTATTTTCTTACCGAAGTCTATAGCATTGTAGCCCATATGAAGAAAAAAAAAGTTTGTAACTCGAGTTCCAATTGAGATAGAAAGTTGCGGTTTTGAAATAAAGTGATGCAAAACGCTCTATAGTTTTAAATTCACCTCTAGAAACAAATTTGAGAAAAATAATTTTTCCAAAAAAATTGTGTTTTTCAGTTTCTGAAAACGATTTTTGATGATATCTCAGAAACTAATATTGCTACAGACTTACGGTTTGAACTGAAATGTATCACTTTGAAATGTCTAACAAAAAGTTTTTTACACTTTAGTCGCAAAAAATAAAACTTTCTCAGTTTTTGAGAATTTTCGAATTTTCTTACCGAAGTCTATAGCATTGTAGCCCATATGAAGAAAAAAAAAGTTTGTAACTCGAGTTCCAATTGAGATAGAAAGTTGCGGTTTTGAAATAAAGTGATGCAAAACGCTCTATAGTTTTAAATTCACCTCTAGAAACAAATTTGAGAAAAATAATTTTTCCAAAAAAATTGTGTTTTTCAGTTTCTGAAAACGATTTGTCATGATATCTCAGAAACTAATAAAGCTACAGACTTACGGTTTGAACTGAAATGTATCACTTTGAAATGTCTAACAAAAAGTTTATTACACTTTAGTCGCAAAAAATAAAACTTTCTCAGTTTTTGAGAATTTTCGTATTTTCTTACCGAAGTCTATAGCATTGTAGCCCATATGAAGAAAAAAAAGTTTGTAACTCGAGTTCCAATTGAGATAGAAAGTTGCGGTTTTGAAATAAAGTGATGCAAAACGCTCTATAGTTTTAAATTCACCTCTAGAAACAAATTTGAGAAAAATAATTTTTTCAAAAAAATTGTGTTTTTCAGTTTCTGAAAACGATTTTTGATGATATCTCAGAAACTAATAATGCTACAGACTTACGGTTTGAACTGAAATGTATAACTTTGAAATGTCGTATGAAAAGTTTATAACACTTTAGTCGCAAAAACTAAAACTTTTTTTGGTATTTGAGAATTTTCGAATTTTCTTACCGAAGTCTATAGCATTGTAGCCCATATGAAGAAAAAAAAAGTTTGTAACTCGAGTTCCAATTGAGATAGAAAGTTGCGGTTTTGAAATAAAGTGATGCAAAACGCTTTATAGTACTAAATTTACCTCTAGAAACAAAATTGAGAAAAATAATATTTCGAAAAAAATTGTGTTTTTCAGATTCTGAAAACGATTTTTGATGATATCTCAGAAACTAATAATGCTACAGACTTACGGTTTGAACTGAAATGTATCACTTTGAAATGTCTAACGAAAAGTTTATTACACTTTAGTCGCAAAAAATAAAACTTTCTCAGTTTTTGAGAATTTTCGTATTTTCTTACCGAAGTCTATAGCATTGTAGCCCATATGAAGAAAAAAAAGTTTGTAACTCGAGTTCCAATTGAGATAGAAAGTTGTGGTTTTGAAAAAAAGTGATGCAAAACGCTCTATAGTTTTAAATTCACCTCTAGAAACAAATTTAAGAAAACAAATTTTTCCAAAAAAATTGTGTTTTTCAGTTTCTGAAAACGATTTTTGATGATATCTCAGAAACTAATAATGCTACAGACTTACGGTTTGAACTGAAATGTATCACTTTGAAATGTCTTATAAAAAGTTTTTAACACTTTAGTCGCAAAAACTAAAACTTTCTTAGTATTTGAGAATTTTCGAATTTTCTTACCGAAATTGTTATAGCATTGTAGCCCATATGAAGAAAAAAAAAGTTTGTAACTCGAGTTCTAATTGAGATGTAAAGTTGCGGTTTTAAAATAAAGTGATGCAAAACGCTCTATATTCACCTCTAGAAACAAAATTGAGAAAAAAATTTTTCAAAAAAAATTGTGTTTTTCAGATTCTGAAAACAATTTTAGATGATATCTCAGAAACTAATAATGCTACAGACTTACGGTTTGAACTGAAATGTATCACTTTGAAATGTCTAACGAAAAGTTTTTTACACTTTAGTCGCAAAAAATAAAACTTTCTCAGTTTTTGAGAATTTTTGAATTTTCTTACCGAAGTCTATAGCATTGTAGCCCATATGAAGAAAAAAAAAGTTTGTAACTCGAGTTCCAATTGAGATAGAAAGTTGCGGTTTTGAAATAAAGTGATGCAAAACGCTCTATAGTTTTAAATTCACCTCTAGAAACAAATTTGAGAAAAATAATTTTTCCAAAAAAATTGTGTTTTTCAGTTTCTGAAAACGATTTGTCATGATATCTCAGAAACTAATAAAGCTACAGACTTACGGTTTGAACTGAAATGTATCACTTTGAAATGTCTAACAAAAAGTTTATTACACTTTAGTCGCAAAAAATAAAACTTTCTCAGTTTTTGAGAATTTTCGTATTTTCTTACCGAAGTCTATAGCATTGTAGCCCATATGAAGAAAAAAAAGTTTGTAACTCGAGTTCCAATTGAGATAGAAAGTTGCGGTTTTGAAATAAAGTGATGCAAAACGCTCTATAGTTTTAAATTCACCTCTAGAAACAAATTTGAGAAAAATAATTTTTTCAAAAAAATTGTGTTTTTCAGTTTCTGAAAACGATTTTTGATGATATCTCAGAAACTAATAATGCTACAGACTTACGGTTTGAACTGAAATGTATAACTTTGAAATGTCGTATGAAAAGTTTATAACAAAAAACTAAACTAAAACAAAACAAAAACTAAAAAAAACTAAAACTTTTTTTGGTATTTGAGAATTTTCGAATTTTCTTACCGAAGTCTATAGCATTGTAGCCCATATGAAGAAAAAAAAAGTTTGTAACTCGAGTTCCAATTGAGATAGAAAGTTGCGGTTTTGAAATAAAGTGATGCAAAACGCTCTATAGTTTTAAATTCACCTCTAGAAACAAATTTGAGAAAAATAATTTTTCCAAAAAAATTGTGTTTTTCAGTTTCTGAAAACGATTTTTGATGATATCTCAGAAACTAATAATGCTACAGACTTACGGTTTGAACTGAAATGTATCACTTTGAAATGTCTAACAAAAAGTTTATTACACTTTAGTCGCAAAAAATAAAACTTTCTCAGTTTTTGAGAATTTTCGTATTTTCTTACCGAAGTCTATAGCATTGTAGCCCATATGAAGAAAAAAAAAGTTTGTAACTCGAGTTCCAATTGAGATAGAAAGTTGTGGTTTTGAAATAAAGTGATGCAAAACGCTCTATAGTTTTTAATTCACCTCTAGAAACAAATTTGAGAAAAATAATTTTTCCAAAAAAATTGTTTTTCAGTTTCTGAAAACGATTTTTCATGATATCTCAGAAACTAATAATGCTACAGACTTACGGTTTGAACTGAAATGTATCTCTTTAAAATGTCTTATGAAAAGTTTATAACACTTTAGTCGCAAAAACTAAAACTTTCTTAGTATTTGAGAATTTTCGAATTTTCTTAACGAAGTCTATAGCATTGTAGCCCATATGAAGAAAAAAAAAGTTTGTAACTCGAGTTCGAATTGAGATAGAAAGTTGCGGTTTTCAAATAAAGTGATGCAAAACGCTCTATAGTTTTAAATGCACCTCTAGAAACAAATTTGAGAAAATTAATTTTTCCAAAAAAATTGTGTTTTTCAGTTTCTGAAAACGATTTTTGATGATATCTCAGAAACTAATAATGCTACAGACTTACGGTTTGAACTGAAATGTATCACTTTAAAATGTCTTATGAAAAGTTTATAACACTTTAGTCGCAAAAACTAAAACTTTCTGTTTTTGAGAATTTTCGAATTTTTTTACCGATGTCTATAGCATTGTAGCCCATATGAAGAAAAAAAAGTTTGTAACTCGAGTTCCAATTGAGATAGAAAGTTGTGGTTTTGAAATAAAGTGATGCAAAACGCTCTATAGTTTTAAATTCACCTCTAGAAACAAATTTGAGAAAAATAATTTTTCCAAAAAAATTGTGTTTTTCAGTTTCTGAAAACGATTTTTGATGATATCTCAGAAACTAATAATGCTACAGACTTACGGTTTGAACTGAAATGTATCACTTTGAAATGTCTAACGAAAAGTTTATTACACTTTAGTCGCAAAAAATAAAACTTTCTCAGTTTTTGATAATTTTCGTATTTTCTTACCGAAGTCTATAGCATTGTAGCCCATATGAAGAAAAAAAAAGTTTGTAACTCGAGTTCCAATTGAGATAGAAAGTTGCGGTTTTGAAATAAAGTGATGCAAAACGCTTTATAGTACTAAATTTACCTCTAGAAACAAAATTGAGAAAAATAATATTTCGAAAAAAATTGTGTTTTTCAGATTCTGAAAACTATTTTTGATGATATCTCAGAAACTAATAATGCTACAGACTTACGGTTTGAACTGAAATGTATCACTTTGAAATGTCTAACGAAAAGTTTTTTACACTTTAGTCGCAAAAACTTAAACTTTCTCAGTTTTTGAGATTTTTCGTATTTTCTTACCGAAGTCTATAGCATTGTAGCCCATATGAAGAAAAAAAAAAGTTTGTAACTCGAGTTCCAATTGAGATAGAAAGTTGCGGTTTTGAAATAAAGTGAAGCAAAATGCTCTATAGTTTTATATTCACGTCTAGAAACAAATTTGAGAAAAAAAATTTCGAAAAAAATTGTGTTTTTCAGATTCTGAAAACGGTTTTTGATGATATCTCAGAAACTAATAATGCTAGAGACTTACGGTTTGAACTGAAATGTATCACTTTGAAATGTCTTATGAAAAGTTTATAACACTTTAGTCCTAAAAACTAAAACTTTCTCAGTTTTTGAGAATTTTCGAATTTTCTTACCGATGTCTATAGCATTGTAGCCCATATGAAGAAAAAAAAAATTGTAACTCGAGTTTTAATTGAGATGGAAAGTTGTGGTTTTGAAATAAAGTGATGCAAAACGCTCTATAGTACTAAATTCACTTCTAGAAACAAAATTGAGAAAAATTTTTTTTTGAAAAAAATTGTGTTTTTCAGATTCTGAAAACGATTTTTGATGATATCTCAGAAACTGATAATGCTACAGACTTACGGTTTGAACTGAAATGTATCACTTTGAATTGACTTATGAAAAGTTTGTTACACTTAAGTCGCAAAAAATAAACTTTCTCAGTTTTTGAGAATTTTCGTATTTTCTAACCGAAGTCTATAGCATTGTAGCCCATATGAAGAAAAAAAAAGTTTGTAACTAGAGTTCCAATTGAGATAGAAAGTTGCGGTTTTGAAATAAAGTGATGCAAAACGCTTTATAGTACTAAATTTACCTCTAGAAACAAAATTGAGAAAAATAATATTTCGAAAAAAATTGTGTTTTTCAGATTCTGAAAACGATTTTTGATGATATCTCAGAAACTAATAATGCTACAGACTTACGGTTTGAACTGAAATGTATCACTTTGAAATGTCTTATGAAAAGTTTATAACACTTTAGTCGCAAAAAATAAAACTTTCTCAGTTTTTGAGAATTTTCGAATTTTCTTACCGAAGTCTATAGCATTGTAGCCCATATGAAGAAAAAAAAAGTTTGTAACTCGAGTTCCAATTGAGATAGAAAGTTGCGGTTTTGAAATAAAGTGATGCAAAACGCTCTATAGTTTTAAATTCACCTCTAGAAACAAATTTGAGAAAAATAATTTTCGAAAAAAATTGTGTTTTTCAGATTCTGAAAACGATTTTTCATGATATCTCAGAAACTTATGATGCTACAGACTTACGGTTTGAACTGAAATGTATCACTTTGAAATGTCTAACGAAAAGTTTATTACACTTTAGTCGCAAAAAATAAAACTTTCTCAGTTTTTGAGAATTTTCGTATTTTCTTACCGAAGTCTATAGCATTGTAGCCCATATGAAGAAAAAAAAAGTTTGTAACTCGAGTTCCAATTGAGATAGAAAGTTGCGGTTTTGAAATAAAGTGATGCAAAACGCTCTATAGTTTTAAATTCACCTCTAGAAACAAATTTGAGAAAAAAAATTTTTTCAAAAAAATTGTGTTTTTCAGTTTCTGAAAACGATTTTTGATGATATCTCAGAAACTAATAATGCTACAGACTTACGGTTTGAACTGAAATGTATCACTTTAAAATGTCTTATGAAAAGTTTATAACACTTAAGTCGCAAAAACTAAAACTTTCTTAGTATTTGAGAATTTTCGAATTTTCTTACCGAATTCTATAGCATTGTAGCCCATATGAAGAAAAAAAAAGTTTGTAACTGGAGTTCCAATTGAGATAGAAAGTTGCGGTTTTGAAATAAAGTGATGCAAAACGCTCTATAGTTTTAAATTCACCTCTAGAAACAAAATTGAGAAAAATAATTTTTCCAAAAAAATTGTGTTTTTCAGTTTCTGAAAACGATTTGTCATGATATCTCAGAAACTAATAAAGCTACAGACTTACGGTTTGAACTGAAATGTATCACTTTGAAATGTCTTATGAAAAGTTTATAACACTTTAGTCGCAAAAAATAAAACTTTCTCAGTTTTTGAGAATTTTCGTATTTTCTTACCGAAGTCTATAGCATTGTAGCCCATATGAAGGAAAAAAAAAGTTTGTATCTCGAGTTCCAATTGAGATAGAAAGTTGCGGTTTTGAAATAAAGTGATGCAAAACGCTTTATAGTACTAAATTTACCTCTAGAAACAAAATTGAGAAAAATAATATTTCGAAAAAAATTGTGTTTTTCAGATTCTGAAAACGATTTTTGATGATATCTCAGAAACTAATAATGCTACAGACTTACGGTTTGAACTGAAATGTATCACTTTGAAATGTCTAACGAAAAGTTTATTACACTTTAGTCGCAAAAAATAAAACTTTCTCAGTTTTTGAGAATTTTCGTATTTTCTTACCGAAGTCTATAGCATTGTAGCCCATATGAAGAAAAAAAAGTTTGTAACTCGAGTTCCAATTGAGATAGAAAGTTGTGGTTTTGAAATAAAGTGATGCAAAACGCTCTATAGTTTTAAATTCACCTCTAGAAACAAATTTGAGAAAAATAATTTTTCCAAAAAAATTGTGTTTTTCAGATTCTGAAAACGATTTTTGATGATATCTCAGAAAATAATATTGCTACAGACTTACGGTTTGAACTGAAATGTATCACTTTGAAATGTCTTATGAAAAGTTTTTTACACTTTAGTCGCAAAAAATAAAACTTTCTCCGTTTTTGAGAATTTTCGAATTTTCTTACCGAAGTTTATAGCATTGTAGCCCATATGAAGAAAAAAAAAGTTTGTTACTTGAGTTCCAATTGAGATAGAAAGTTGCGGTTTTGAAATAAAGTGATGCAAAACGCTCTATAGTACTAAATTTACCTCTTGAAACAAAATTGAGAAAAAAATTTTTTAAAAAAAATTGTGTTTTTCAGATTCTGAAAACAATTTTAGATGATATCTCAGAAACTAATAATGCTACAGACTTACGGTTTGAACTGAAATGTATCACTTTGAAATGTCTAACGAAAAGTTTATTACACTTTAGTCGCAAAAAATAAAACTTTCTCAGTTTTTGAGAATTTTCGTATTTTCTTACCGAAGTCTATAGCATTGTAGCCCATATGAAGAAAAAAAAAGTTTGTAACTCGAGTTCCAATTGAGATAGAAAGTTGCGGTTTTGAAATAAAGTGATGCAAAACGCTCTATAGTTTTAAATTCACCTCTAGAAACAAATTTGAGAAAAATAATTTTTCCAAAAAAATTGTGTTTTTCAGTTTCTGAAAACGATTTTTGATGATATCTCAGAAACTAATATTGCTACAGACTTACGGTTTGAACTGAAATGTATCACTTTGAAATGTCTAACGAAAAGTTTATTACATTTTAGTCGCAAAAAATAAAACTTTCTCAGTTTTTGAGAATTTTCGTATTTTCTTACCGAAGTCTATAGCATTGTAGCCCATATGAAGAAAAAAAAAGTTTGTAACTCGAGTTCCAATTGAGATAGAAAGTTGCGGTTTTGAAATAAAGTGATGCAAAACGCTCTATAGTTTTAAATTCACCTCTAGAAACAAATTTGAGAAAAATAATTTTTCCAAAAAAATTGTGTTTTTCAGTTTCTGAAAACGATTTGTCATGATATCTCAGAAACTAATAAAGCTACAGACTTACGGTTTGAACTGAAATGTATCACTTTGAAATGTCTAACAAAAAGTTTATTACACTTTAGTCGCAAAAAATAAAACTTTCTCAGTTTTTGAGAATTTTCGTATTTTCTTACCGAAGTCTATAGCATTGTAGCCCATATGAAGAAAAAAAAGTTTGTAACTCGAGTTCCAATTGAGATAGAAAGTTGCGGTTTTGAAATAAAGTGATGCAAAACGCTCTATAGTTTTAAATTCACCTCTAGAAACAAATTTGAGAAAAATAATTTTTTCAAAAAAATTGTGTTTTTCAGTTTCTGAAAACGATTTTTGATGATATCTCAGAAACTAATAATGCTACAGACTTACGGTTTGAACTGAATTGTATAACTTTGAAATGTCGTATGAAAAGTTTATAACACTTTAGTCGCAAAAACTAAAACTTTTTTTGGTATTTGAGAATTTTCGAATTTTCTTACCGAAGTCTATAGCATTGTAGCCCATATGAAGAAAAAAAAAGTTTGTAACTCGAGTTCCAATTGAGATAGAAAGTTGCGGTTTTGAAATAAAGTGATGCAAAACGCTTTATAGTACTAAATTTACCTCTAGAAACAAAATTGAGAAAAATAATATTTCGAAAAAAATTGTGTTTTTCAGATTCTGAAAACGATTTTTGATGATATCTCAGAAACTAATAATGCTACAGACTTACGGTTTGAACTGAAATGTATCACTTTGAAATGTCTAACGAAAAGTTTATTACACTTTAGTCGCAAAAAATAAAACTTTCTCAGTTTTTGAGAATTTTCGTATTTTCTTACCGAAGTCTATAGCATTGTAGCCCATATGAAGAAAAAAAAGTTTGTAACTCGAGTTCCAATTGAGATAGAAAGTTGTGGTTTTGAAAAAAAGTGATGCAAAACGCTCTATAGTTTTAAATTCACCTCTAGAAACAAATTTAAGAAAACAAATTTTTCCAAAAAAATTGTGTTTTTCAGTTTCTGAAAACGATTTTTGATGATATCTCAGAAACTAATAATGCTACAGACTTACGGTTTGAACTGAAATGTATCACTTTGAAATGTCTTATAAAAAGTTTTTAACACTTTAGTCGCAAAAACTAAAACTTTCTTAGTATTTGAGAATTTTCGAATTTTCTTACCGAAATTGTTATAGCATTGTAGCCCATATGAAGAAAAAAAAAGTTTGTAACTCGAGTTCTAATTGAGATGTAAAGTTGCGGTTTTAAAATAAAGTGATGCAAAACGCTCTATATTCACCTCTAGAAACAAAATTGAGAAAAAAATTTTTCAAAAAAAATTGTGTTTTTCAGATTCTGAAAACAATTTTAGATGATATCTCAGAAACTAATAATGCTACAGACTTACGGTTTGAACTGAAATGTATCACTTTGAAATGTCTAACGAAAAGTTTTTTACACTTTAGTCGCAAAAAATAAAACTTTCTCAGTTTTTGAGAATTTTCGTATTTTCTTACCGAAGTCTATAGCATTGTAGCCCATATGAAGAAAAAAAAGTTTGTAACTCGAGTTCCAATTGAGATAGAAAGTTGCGGTTTTGAAATAAAGTGATGCAAAACGCTCTATAGTTTTAAATTCACCTCTAGAAACAAATTTGAGAAAAATAATTTTTTCAAAAAAATTGTGTTTTTCAGTTTCTGAAAACGATTTTTGATGATATCTCAGAAACTAATAATGCTACAGACTTACGGTTTGAACTGAAATGTATAACTTTGAAATGTCGTATGAAAAGTTTATAACACTTTAGTCGCAAAAACTAAAACTTTTTTTGGTATTTGAGAATTTTCGAATTTTCTTACCGAAGTCTATAGCATTGTAGCCCATATGAAGAAAAAAAAAGTTTGTAACTCGAGTTCCAATTGAGATAGAAAGTTGCGGTTTTGAAATAAAGTGATGCAAAACGCTCTATAGTTTTAAATTCACCTCTAGAAACAAATTTGAGAAAAATAATTTTTCCAAAAAAATTGTGTTTTTCAGTTTCTGAAAACGATTTTTGATGATATCTCAGAAACTAATAATGCTACAGACTTACGGTTTGAACTGAAATGTATCACTTTGAAATGTCTAACAAAAAGTTTATTACACTTTAGTCGCAAAAAATAAAACTTTCTCAGTTTTTGAGAATTTTCGTATTTTCTTACCGAAGTCTATAGCATTGTAGCCCATATGAAGAAAAAAAAAGTTTGTAACTCGAGTTCCAATTGAGATAGAAAGTTGTGGTTTTGAAATAAAGTGATGCAAAACGCTCTATAGTTTTTAATTCACCTCTAGAAACAAATTTGAGAAAAATAATTTTTCCAAAAAAATGGTTTTTCAGTTTCTGAAAACGATTTTTCATGATATCTCAGAAACTAATAATGCTACAGACTTACGGTTTGAACTGAAATGTATCTCTTTAAAATGTCTTATGAAAAGTTTATAACACTTTAGTCGCAAAAACTAAAACTTTCTTAGTATTTGATAATTTTCGAATTTTCTTAACGAAGTCTATAGCATTGTAGCCCATATGAAGAAAAAAAAAGTTTGTAACTCGAGTTCCAATTGAGATAGAAAGTTGCGGTTTTCAAATAAAGTGATGCAAAACGCTCTATAGTTTTAAATGCACCTCTAGAAACAAATTTGAGAAAATTAATTTTTCCAAAAAAATTGAGTTTTTCAGTTTCTGAAAACGATTTTTGATGATATCTCAGAAACTAATAATGCTACAGACTTACGGTTTGAACTGAAATGTATCACTTTAAAATGTCTTATGAAAAGTTTATAACACTTTAGTCGCAAAAACTAAAACTTTCTGTTTTTGAGAATTTTCGAATTTTTTTACCGATGTCTATAGCATTGTAGCCCATATGAAGAAAAAAAAGTTTGTAACTCGAGTTCCAATTGAGATAGAAAGTTGTGGTTTTGAAATAAAGTGATGCAAAACGCTCTATAGTTTTAAATTCACCTCTAGAAACAAATTTGAGAAAAATAATTTTTCCAAAAAAATTGTGTTTTTCAGTTTCTGAAAACGATTTTTGATGATATCTCAGAAACTAATAATGCTACAAACTTACGGTTTGAACTGAAGTCGCAAAAAATAAAACTTTCTCAGTTTTTGAGAATTTTCGTATTTTCTTACCGAAGTCTATAGCATTGTAGCCCATATGAAGAAAAAAAAAGTTTGTAACTCGAGTTCCAATTGAGATAGAAAGTTGCGGTTTTGAAATAAAGTGATGCAAAACGCTCTATAGTTTTAAATTCACCTCTAGAAACAAATTTGAGAAAAATAATTTTTTCAAAAAAATTGTGTTTTTCAGTTTCTAAAAACGATTTTTGATGATATCTCAGAAACTAATAATGCTACAGACTTACGGTTTGAACTAAAATGTATCACTTTAAAATGTCTTATGAAAAGTTTATAACACTTAAGTCGCAAAAACTAAAACTTTCTTAGTATTTGAGAATTTTCGAATTTTCTTACCGAAGTCTATAGCATTGTAGCCCATATGAAGAAAAAAAAAGTTTGTAACTCGAGTTCTAATTGAGATGTAAAGTTGTGGTTTTGAAATAAAGTGATGCAAAACGCTCTATAGTACTAAATTCACCTCTAGAAACAAAATTGAGAAAAAAAAAATTTTGAAAAAAATTGTGTTTTTCAGATTCTGAAAACGATTTTTGATGATATCTCAGAAACTAATAATGCTACAGACTTACGGTTTGAACTGAAATGTATCACTTTGAAATGTCGTATGAAAAGTTTATAACACTTTAGTCGCAAAAACTAAAACTTTTTTTGGTATTTGAGAATTTTCGAATTTTCTTACCGAAGTCTATAGCATTGTAGCCCATATGAAGAAAAAAAAAGTTTGTAACTCGAGTTCCAATTGAGATAGAAAGTTGCGGTTTTGAAATAAAGTGATGCAAAACGCTCTATAGTTTTAAATTCACCTCTAGAAACAAATTTGAGAAAAATAATTTTTCCAAAAAAATTGTGTTTTTCAGTTTCTGAAAACGATTTTTGATGATATCTCAGAAACTAATAATGCTACAGACTTACGGTTTGAACTGAAATGTATCACTTTGAAATGTCTAACAAAAAGTTTATTACACTTTAGTCGCAAAAAATAAAACTTTCTCAGTTTTTGAGAATTTTCGTATTTTCTTACCGAAGTCTATAGCATTGTAGCCCATATGAAGAAAAAAAAAGTTTGTAACTCGAGTTCCAATTGAGATAGAAAGTTGTGGTTTTGAAATAAAGTGATGCAAAACGCTCTATAGTTTTTAATTCACCTCTAGAAACAAATTTGAGAAAAATAATTTTTCCAAAAAAATTGTTTTTCAGTTTCTGAAAACGATTTTTGATGATATCTCAGAAACTAATAATGCTACAGACTTACGGTTTGAACTGAAATGTATAACTTTGAAATGTCGTATGAAAAGTTTATAACACTTTAGTCGCAAAAACTAAAACTTTTTTTGGTATTTGAGAATTTTCGAATTTTCTTACCGAAGTCTATAGCATTGTAGCCCATATGAAGAAAAAAAAAGTTTGTAACTCGAGTTCCAATTGAGATAGAAAGTTGCGGTTTTGAAATAAAGTGATGCAAAACGCTCTATAGTTTTAAATTCACCTCTAGAAACAAATTTGAGAAAAATAATTTTTCCAAAAAAATTGTGTTTTTCAGTTTCTGAAAACGATTTTTGATGATATCTCAGAAACTAATAATGCTACAGACTTACGGTTTGAACTGAAATGTATCACTTTGAAATGTCTAACAAAAAGTTTATTACACTTTAGTCGCAAAAAATAAAACTTTCTCAGTTTTTGAGAATTTTCGTATTTTCTTACCGAAGTCTATAGCATTGTAGCCCATATGAAGAAAAAAAAAGTTTGTAACTCGAGTTCCAATTGAGATAGAAAGTTGTGGTTTTGAAATAAAGTGATGCAAAACGCTCTATAGTTTTTAATTCACCTCTAGAAACAAATTTGAGAAAAATAATTTTTCCAAAAAAATTGTTTTTCAGTTTCTGAAAACGATTTTTCATGATATCTCAGAAACTAATAATGCTACAGACTTACGGTTTGAACTGAAATGTATCTCTTTAAAATGTCTTATGAAAAGTTTATAACACTTTAGTCGCAAAAACTAAAACTTTCTTAGTATTTGAGAATTTTCGAATTTTCTTAACGAAGTCTATAGCATTGTAGCCCATATGAAGAAAAAAAAAGTTTGTAACTCGAGTTCCAATTGAGATAGAAAGTTGCGGTTTTCAAATAAAGTGATGCAAAACGCTCTATAGTTTTAAATGCACCTCTAGAAACAAATTTGAGAAAATTAATTTTTCCAAAAAAATTGTGTTTTTCAGTTTCTGAAAACGATTTTTGATGATATCTCAGAAACTAATAATGCTACAGACTTACGGTTTGAACTGAAATGTATCACTTTAAAATGTCTTATGAAAAGTTTATAACACTTTAGTCGCAAAAACTAAAACTTTCTGTTTTTGAGAATTTTCGAATTTTTTTACCGATGTCTATAGCATTGTAGCCCATATGAAGAAAAAAAAGTTTGTAACTCGAGTTCCAATTGAGATAGAAAGTTGTGGTTTTGAAATAAAGTGATGCAAAACGCTCTATAGTTTTAAATTCACCTCTAGAAACAAATTTGAGAAAAATAATTTTTCCAAAAAAATTGTGTTTTTCAGTTTCTGAAAACGATTTTTGATGATATCTCAGAAACTAATAATGCTACAGACTTACGGTTTGAACTGAAGTCGCAAAAAATGAAACTTTCTCAGTTTTTGAGAATTTTCGTATTTTCTTACCGAAGTCTATAGCATTGTAGCCCATATGAAGAAAAAAAAAGTTTGTAACTCGAGTTCCAATTGAGATAGAAAGTTGCGGTTTTGAAATAAAGTGATGCAAAACGCTCTATAGTTTTAAATTCACCTCTAGAAACAAATTTGAGAAAAATAATTTTTTCAAAAAAATTGTGTTTTTCAGTTTCTGAAAACGATTTTTGATGATATCTCAGAAACTAATAATGCTACAGACTTACGGTTTGAACTAAAATGTATCACTTTAAAATGTCTTATGAAAAGTTTATAACACTTAAGTCGCAAAAACTAAAACTTTCTTAGTATTTGAGAATTTTCGAATTTTCTTACCGAAGTCTATAGCATTGTAGCCCATATGAAGAAAAAAAAAGTTTGTAACTCGAGTTCTAATTGAGATGTAAAGTTGTGGTTTTGAAATAAAGTGATGCAAAACGCTCTATAGTACTAAATTCACCTCTAGAAACAAAATTGAGAAAAAAAAAATTTTGAAAAAAATTGTGTTTTTCAGATTCTGAAAACGATTTTTGATGATATTTCAGAAACTAATAATGCTACAGACTTACGGTTTGAACTGAAATGTATCACTTTGAAATGTCTAACGAAAAGTTTATTACACTTTAGTCGCAAAAAATAAAACTTTCTCAGTTTTTGAGAATTTTCGTATTTTCTTACCGAAGTCTATAGCATTGTAGCCCATATGAAGAAAAAAAAAGTTTGTAACTCGAGTTCCAATTGAGATAGAAAGTTGCGGTTTTGAAATAAAGTGATGCAAAACGCTTTATAGTACTAAATTTACCTCTAGAAACAAAATTGAGAAAAATAATATTTCGAAAAAAATTGTGTTTTTCAGATTCTGAAAACTATTTTTGATGATATCTCAGAAACTAATAATGCTACAGACTTACGGTTTGAACTGAAATGTATCACTTTGAAATGTCTAACGAAAAGTTTTTTACACTTTAGTCGCAAAAACTTAAACTTTCTCAGTTTTTGAGATTTTTCGTATTTTCTTACCGAAGTCTATAGCATTGTAGCCCATATGAAGAAAAAAAAAAGTTTGTAACTCGAGTTCCAATTGAGATAGAAAGTTGCGGTTTTGAAATAAAGTGAAGCAAAATGCTCTATAGTTTTATATTCACGTCTAGAAACAAATTTGAGAAAAAAAATTTCGAAAAAAATTGTGTTTTTCAGATTCTGAAAACGGTTTTTGATGATATCTCAGAAACTAATAATGCTAGAGACTTACGGTTTGAACTGAAATGTATCACTTTGAAATGTCTTATGAAAAGTTTATAACACTTTAGTCCTAAAAACTAAAACTTTCTCAGTTTTTGAGAATTTTCGAATTTTCTTACCGATGTCTATAGCATTGTAGCCCATATGAAGAAAAAAAAAATTGTAACTCGAGTTTTAATTGAGATGGAAAGTTGTGGTTTTGAAATAAAGTGATGCAAAACGCTCTATAGTACTAAATTCACTTCTAGAAACAAAATTGAGAAAAATTTTTTTTTGAAAAAAATTGTGTTTTTCAGATTCTGAAAACGATTTTTGATGATATCTCAGAAACTGATAATGCTACAGACTTACGGTTTGAACTGAAATGTATCACTTTGAATTGACTTATGAAAAGTTTGTTACACTTAAGTCGCAAAAAATAAACTTTCTCAGTTTTTGAGAATTTTCGTATTTTCTAACCGAAGTCTATAGCATTGTAGCCCATATGAAGAAAAAAAAAGTTTGTAACTAGAGTTCCAATTGAGATAGAAAGTTGCGGTTTTGAAATAAAGTGATGCAAAACGCTTTATAGTACTAAATTTACCTCTAGAAACAAAATTGAGAAAAATAATATTTCGAAAAAAATTGTGTTTTTCAGATTCTGAAAACGATTTTTGATGATATCTCAGAAACTAATAATGCTACAGACTTACGGTTTGAACTGAAATGTATCACTTTGAAATGTCTTATGAAAAGTTTATAACACTTTAGTCGCAAAAAATAAAACTTTCTCAGTTTTTGAGAATTTTCGAATTTTCTTACCGAAGTCTATAGCATTGTAGCCCATATGAAGAAAAAAAAGTTTGTAACTCGAGTTTTAATTGAGATGTAAAGTTGTGTTTTTGAAATAAAGTGATGCAAAACGCTCTATAGTACTAAATTCACCTCTAGAAACAAAATTGAGAAAAAAAATTTTCGAAAAAAATTGTGTTTTTCAGATTCTGAAAACGATTTTTCATGATATCTCAGAAACTTATGATGCTACAGACTTACGGTTTGAACTGAAATGTATCACTTTGAAATGTCTAACGAAAAGTTTATTACACTTTAGTCGCAAAAAATAAAACTTTCTCAGTTTTTGAGAATTTTCGTATTTTCTTACCGAAGTCTATAGCATTGTAGCCCATATGAAGAAAAAAAAAGTTTGTAACTCGAGTTCCAATTGAGATAGAAAGTTGCGGTTTTGAAATAAAGTGATGCAAAACGCTCTATAGTTTTAAATTCACCTCTAGAAACAAATTTGAGAAAAATAATTTTTTCAAAAAAATTGTGTTTTTCAGTTTCTGAAAACGATTTTTGATGATATCTCAGAAACTAATAATGCTACAGACTTACGGTTTGAACTGAAATGTATCACTTTAAAATGTCTTATGAAAAGTTTATAACACTTAAGTCGCAAAAACTAAAACTTTCTTAGTATTTGAGAATTTTCGAATTTTCTTACCGAATTCTATAGCATTGTAGCCCATATGAAGAAAAAAAAAGTTTGTAACTGGAGTTCCAATTGAGATAGAAAGTTGCGGTTTTGAAATAAAGTGATGCAAAACGCTTTATAGTACTAAATTTACCTCTAGAAACAAAATTGAGAAAAATAATATTTCGAAAAAAATTGTGTTTTTCAGATTCTGAAAACGATTTTTGATGATATCTCAGAAACTAATAATGCTACAGACTTACGGTTTGAACTAAAATGTATCACTTTAAAATGTCTTATGAAAAGTTTATAACACTTAAGTCGCAAAAACTAAAACTTTCTCAGTTTTTGAGAATTTTCGAATTTTCTTACCGAAGTCTATAGCATTGTAGCTAGAGCTGTGGAAAATATCCGGTTTATTGGAAACCGGTTTAAAATTTACGCGATTAACCGGTTTCGGCAAATCTGAGAAACCGAAAAACAAAAATAAAAAACCGAATTGAAAATTTTCTACCGAAAAATCGAAAACAATTAACGATTTTTATATTTCTTGATCAAACTGAAATACTTTGATTTTTACATTTCGATTTTTGGTTTTCATTACAAGAAAAAAAACGTCATAAATTGTTTTAATTTTGAACAATATAGTTAAGAAAATAGTTAAAAATATATACTTTTTTAAAATAAATCACTATATAATTTATATATTTAACTAATAAAGTTAAGACTATTCCCCCCCCCCCCCCATTTTTATGTTATTTAAAAAAAAAAAGTTTCATTGTTAAATTCAATAAAATTATAAAATTCATTATTATCCTTCATAATAAATGCAATTTAATCTAAATATTGTAGCGCAACATTTTTTTCTGATGCCATT
The DNA here is from genome assembly GCA_949318235.1 of Ecdyonurus torrentis. Taxonomy (NCBI): domain Eukaryota; kingdom Metazoa; phylum Arthropoda; class Insecta; order Ephemeroptera; family Heptageniidae; genus Ecdyonurus; species Ecdyonurus torrentis. The sequence continues at coordinate 293,496 of OX439129.1, forward strand.
TGATTTTATAAAAGAAAAAATGAAACATAATATGAGATAGTGCATTTCAATTAATCATTTAGCCATAAATATTAAAAAAATTTAATGTAAAATAATTAAATTTAGAATTGTATAGAAAGAAAAAATCATTTTAAAAATTAACGATTTTCTAAAAAGTAAAAATAAATTACGGTTTTAACGATTTTTTAACGTAAAAATCGAAATCAAAATCGAATCACCGAAAGTTCGATTTAACCGAACCGATAAATAATTTTTTCGATTAACCGGTTTTGAAATTTTGACGATTTTCCACAGCTCTAATTGTAGCCCATATGAAGAAAAAAAAGTTTGTAACTCGAGTTTTAATTGAGATGTAAAGTTGCGGTTTTTAAATAAAGTGATGCAAAACGCTCTATAGTTTTAAATTCACCTCTAGAAACAAATTTGAGAAAAATAATTTTTCCAAAAAAATTGTGTTTTTCAGTTTCTGAAAACGATTTGTCATGATATCTCAGAAACTAATAAAGCTACAGACTTACGGTTTGAACTGAAATGTATCACTTTGAAATGTCTTATGAAAAGTTTATAACACTTTAGTCGCAAAAAATAAAACTTTCTCAGTTTTTGAGAATTTTCGTATTTTCTTACCGAAGTCTATAGCATTGTAGCCCATATGAAGGAAAAAAAAAGTTTGTATCTCGAGTTCCAATTGAGATAGAAAGTTGCGGTTTTGAAATAAAGTGATGCAAAACGCTTTATAGTACTAAATTTACCTCTAGAAACAAAATTGAGAAAAATAATATTTCGAAAAAAATTGTGTTTTTCAGATTCTGAAAACGATTTTTGATGATATCTCAGAAACTAATAATGCTACAGACTTACGGTTTGAACTGAAATGTATCACTTTGAAATGTCTAACGAAAAGTTTATTACACTTTAGTCGCAAAAAATAAAACTTTCTCAGTTTTTGAGAATTTTCGTATTTTCTTACCGAAGTCTATAGCATTGTAGCCCATATGAAGAAAAAAAAGTTTGTAACTCGAGTTCCAATTGAGATAGAAAGTTGTGGTTTTGAAATAAAGTGATGCAAAACGCTCTATAGTTTTAAATTCACCTCTAGAAACAAATTTGAGAAAAATAATTTTTCCAAAAAAATTGTGTTTTTCAGATTCTGAAAACGATTTTTGATGATATCTCAGAAAATAATATTGCTACAGACTTACGGTTTGAACTGAAATGTATCACTTTGAAATGTCTTATGAAAAGTTTTTTACACTTTAGTCGCAAAAAATAAAACTTTCTCCGTTTTTGAGAATTTTCGAATTTTCTTACCGAAGTTTATAGCATTGTAGCCCATATGAAGAAAAAAAAAGTTTGTTACTTGAGTTCCAATTGAGATAGAAAGTTGCGGTTTTGAAATAAAGTGATGCAAAACGCTCTATAGTACTAAATTTACCTCTTGAAACAAAATTGAGAAAAAAATTTTTCAAAAAAAATTGTGTTTTTCAGATTCTGAAAACAATTTTAGATGATATCTCAGAAACTAATAATGCTACAGACTTACGGTTTGAACTGAAATGTATCACTTTAAAATGTCTAACGAAAAGTTTTTTACACTTTAGTCGCAAAAACTTAAACTTTCTCAGTTTTTGAGATTTTTTGTATTTTCTTACCGAAGTCTATAGCATTGTAGCCCATATGAAGAAAAAAAAAAGTTTGTAACTCGAGTTCCAATTGAGATAGAAAGTTGCGGTTTTGAAATTAAGTGAAGCAAAACGCTTTATAGTACTAAATTTACCTCTAGAAACAAAATTGAGAAAAATAATATTTCGAAAAAAATTGTGTTTTTCAGATTCTGAAAACGATTTTTGATGATATCTCAGAAACTAATAAAGCTACAGACTTACGGTTTGAACTGAAATGTATCACTTTGAAATGTCTTATGAAAAGTTTATAACACTTTAGTCGCAAAAAATAAAACTTTCTCAGTTTTTGAGAATTTTCGAATTTTCTTACCGAAGTCTATAGCATTGTAGCCCATATGAAGAAAAAAAAGTTTGTAACTCGAGTTTTAATTGAGATGTAAAGTTGTGTTTTTGAAATAAAGTGATGCAAAACGCTCTATAGTACTAAATTCACCTCTAGAAACAAAATTGAGAAAAAAAATTTTCGAAAAAAATTGTGTTTTTCAGATTCTGAAAACGATTTTTGATGATATCTCAGAAACTTATGATGCTACAGACTTACGGTTTGAACTGAAATGTATCACTTTGAATTGTCTAACGAAAAGTTTATTACACTTTAGTCGCAAAAAATAAAACTTTCTCAGTTTTTGAGAATTTTCGTATTTTCTTACCTATAGCATTGTAGCCCATATGAAAAAAAAAAAAGTTTGTAACTCGAGTTCCAATTGAGATAGAAAGTTGCGGTTTTGAAATAAAGTGAAGCAAAACGCTCTATAGTTTTAAATTCACCTCTAGAAACAAATTTGAGAAAAATAATTTTTCCAAAAAAATTGTGTTTTTCAGTTTCTGAAAACGATTTTTGATGATATCTCAGAAACTAATATTGCTACAGACTTACGGTTTGAACTGAAATGTATCACTTTGAAATGTCTAACAAAAAGTTTGTTACACTTAAGTCGCAAAAAATAAACTTTCTCAGTTTTTAAGAATTTTCGAATTTTCTTACCGAAGTCTATAGCATTGTAGCTCATATGAAGAAAAAAAAAGTTTGTAACTCGAGTTCCAATTGAGATAGAAAGTTGCGGTTTTGAAATAAAGTGATGCAAAACGTTTTATAGTACTAAATTTACCTCTAGAAACAAAATTGAGAAAAATAATTTTTCCAAAAAAATTGTGTTTTTCAGTTTCTGAAAACGATTTTTGATGATATCTCAGAAACTAATAATGCTACAGACTTACGGTTTGAACTGAAATGTATCACTTTAAAATGTCTTATGAAAAAATTAAAACACTTAAGTCGCAAAAACTAAAACTTTCTTAGTATTTGAGAATTTTCGAATTTTCTTACCGAAGTCTATAGCATTGTAGCCCATATGAAGAAAAAAAAAGTTTGTAACTCGAGTTAATATTGAGATGTAAAGTTGTGGTTTTGAAATAAAGTGATGCAAAACGCTCTATAGTACTAAATTCACCTCTAGAAACAAAATTGAGAAAAAAAATTTTTGAAAAAAATTGTGTTTTTCAGATTCTGAAAACGATTTTTGATGATATTTCAGAAACTAATAATGCTACAGACTTACGGTTTGAACTGAAATGTATCACTTTGAAATGTCTAACGAAAAGTTTATTACACTTTAGTCGCAACAAATAAAACTTTCTCAGTTTTTGAGAATTTTCGTATTTTCTTACCGAAGTCTATAGCATTGTAGCCCATATGAAGAAAAAAAAAGTTTGTAACTCGAGTTCCAAGTGAGATAGAAAGTTGCGGTTTTGAAATAAAGTGATGCAAAACGCTCTATAGTTTTAAATTCACCTCTAAAAACAAATTTGAGAAAAATAATTTTTCCAAAAAAATTGTGTTTTTCAGTTTCTGAAAACGATTTGTCATGATATCTCAGAAACTAATAAAGCTACAGACTTATGGTTTGAACTGAAATGTATCACTTTGAAATGTCTTATGAAAAGTTTATAACACTTTAGTCGCAAAAAATAAAACTTTCTCAGTTTTTGAGAATTTTCGAATTTTCTTACCGATGTCTATAGCATTGTAGCCCATATGAAAAAAAAAAAGTTTGTAACTCAAGTTTTAATTGAGATGTAAAGTTGTGGTTTTGAAATAAAGTGATGCAAAACGCTCTATAGTACTAAATTCACCTCTACAAACAAAATTGAGAAAAAAAATATTTCGAAAAAAATTGTGTTTTTCAGATTCTAAAAACGATTTTTGATGATATCTCAGAAACTAATAATGCTACAGACTTACGGTTTGAACTGAAATGTATCACTTTGAAATGTCTTATAAAAAGTTTATAACACTTTAGTCGCAAAAAATAAAACTTTCTCAGTTTTTAAGAATTTTCGTATTTTCTTACCGAAGTCTATAGCATTGTAGCCCATATGAAAAAAAAAAAGTTTGTAACTCGAGTTCCAATTGAGATAGAAAGTTGCGGTTTTGAAATAAAGTGAAGCAAAACGCTCTTTAGTTTTAAATTCACCTCTAGAAACAAATTTGAGAAAAATAATTTTTCCAAAAAAATTGTGTTTTTCAGTTTCTGAAAACGATTTTTGATGATATCTCAGAAACTAATATTGCTACAGACTTACGGTTTGAACTGAAATGTATCACTTTGAAATGTCTAACAAAAAGTTTATTACACTTTAGTCGCAAAAAATAAAACTTTCTCAGTTTTTGAGAATTTTCGTATTTTCTTACCGAAGTCTATAGCATTGTAGCCCATATGAAGAAAAAAAAAGTTTGTAACTCGAGTTCCAATTGAGATAGAAAGTTGCGGTTTTGAAATAAAGTGATGCAAAACGCTTTATAGTACTAAATTTACCTCTAGAAACAAAATTGAGAAAAATAATATTTCGAAAAAAATTGTGTTTTTCAGATTCTGAAAACTATTTTTGATGATATCTCAGAAACTAATAATGCTACAGACTTACGGTTTGAACTGAAATGTATCACTTTGAAATGTCTAACGAAAAGTTTTTTACACTTTAGTCGCAAAAACTTAAACTTTCTCAGTTTTTGAGATTTTTCGTATTTTCTTACCGAAGTCTATAGCATTGTAGCCCATATGAAGAAAAAAAAAAGTTTGTAACTCGAGTTCCAATTGAGATAGAAAGTTGCGGTTTTGAAATAAAGTGAAGCAAAATGCTCTATAGTTTTATATTCACGTCTAGAAACAAATTTGAGAAAAAAAATTTCGAAAAAAATTGTGTTTTTCAGATTCTGAAAACGGTTTTTGATGATATCTCAGAAACTAATAATGCTAGAGACTTACGGTTTGAACTGAAATGTATCACTTTGAAATGTCTTATGAAAAGTTTATAACACTTTAGTCCTAAAAACTAAAACTTTCTCAGTTTTTGAGAATTTTCGAATTTTCTTACCGATGTCTATAGCATTGTAGCCCATATGAAGAAAAAAAAAATTGTAACTCGAGTTTTAATTGAGATGGAAAGTTGTGGTTTTGAAATAAAGTGATGCAAAACGCTCTATAGTACTAAATTCACTTCTAGAAACAAAATTGAGAAAAATTTTTTTTTGAAAAAAATTGTGTTTTTCAGATTCTGAAAACGATTTTTGATGATATCTCAGAAACTGATAATGCTACAGACTTACGGTTTGAACTGAAATGTATCACTTTGAATTGACTTATGAAAAGTTTGTTACACTTAAGTCGCAAAAAATAAACTTTCTCAGTTTTTGAGAATTTTCGTATTTTCTAACCGAAGTCTATAGCATTGTAGCCCATATGAAGAAAAAAAAAGTTTGTAACTAGAGTTCCAATTGAGATAGAAAGTTGCGGTTTTGAAATAAAGTGATGCAAAACGCTTTATAGTACTAAATTTACCTCTAGAAACAAAATTGAGAAAAATAATATTTCGAAAAAAATTGTGTTTTTCAGATTCTGAAAACGATTTTTGATGATATCTCAGAAACTAATAATGCTACAGACTTACGGTTTGAACTGAAATGTATCACTTTGAAATGTCTTATGAAAAGTTTATAACACTTTAGTCGCAAAAAATAAAACTTTCTCAGTTTTTGAGAATTTTCGAATTTTCTTACCGAAGTCTATAGCATTGTAGCCCATATGAAGAAAAAAAAGTTTGTAACTCGAGTTTTAATTGAGATGTAAAGTTGTGTTTTTGAAATAAAGTGATGCAAAACGCTCTATAGTACTAAATTCACCTCTAGAAACAAAATTGAGAAAAAAAATTTTCGAAAAAAATTGTGTTTTTCAGATTCTGAAAACGATTTTTCATGATATCTCAGAAACTTATGATGCTACAGACTTACGGTTTGAACTGAAATGTATCACTTTGAAATGTCTAACGAAAAGTTTATTACACTTTAGTCGCAAAAAATAAAACTTTCTCAGTTTTTGAGAATTTTCGTATTTTCTTACCGAAGTCTATAGCATTGTAGCCCATATGAAGAAAAAAAAAGTTTGTAACTCGAGTTCCAATTGAGATAGAAAGTTGCGGTTTTGAAATAAAGTGATGCAAAACGCTCTATAGTTTTAAATTCACCTCTAGAAACAAATTTGAGAAAAATAATTTTTTCAAAAAAATTGTGTTTTTCAGTTTCTGAAAACGATTTTTGATGATATCTCAGAAACTAATAATGCTACAGACTTACGGTTTGAACTGAAATGTATCACTTTAAAATGTCTTATGAAAAGTTTATAACACTTAAGTCGCAAAAACTAAAACTTTCTTAGTATTTGAGAATTTTCGAATTTTCTTACCGAATTCTATAGCATTGTAGCCCATATGAAGAAAAAAAAAGTTTGTAACTGGAGTTCCAATTGAGATAGAAAGTTGCGGTTTTGAAATAAAGTGATGCAAAACGCTTTATAGTACTAAATTTACCTCTAGAAACAAAATTGAGAAAAATAATATTTCGAAAAAAATTGTGTTTTTCAGATTCTGAAAACGATTTTTGATGATATCTCAGAAACTAATAATGCTACAGACTTACGGTTTGAACTAAAATGTATCACTTTAAAATGTCTTATGAAAAGTTTATAACACTTAAGTCGCAAAAACTAAAACTTTCTCAGTTTTTGAGAATTTTCGAATTTTCTTACCGAAGTCTATAGCATTGTAGCTAGAGCTGTGGAAAATATCCGGTTTATTGGAAACCGGTTTAAAATTTACGCGATTAACCGGTTTCGGCAAATCTGAGAAACCGAAAAACAAAAATAAAAAACCGAATTGAAAATTTTCTACCGAAAAATCGAAAACAATTAACGATTTTTATATTTCTTGATCAAACTGAAATACTTTGATTTTTACATTTCGATTTTTGGTTTTCATTACAAGAAAAAAAACGTCATAAATTGTTTTAATTTTGAACAATATAGTTAAGAAAATAGTTAAAAATATATACTTTTTTAAAATAAATCACTATATAATTTATATATTTAACTAATAAAGTTAAGACTATTCCCCCCCCCCCCCCCATTTTTATGTTATTTAAAAAAAAAAAGTTTCATTGTTAAATTCAATAAAATTATAAAATTCATTATTATCCTTCATAATAAATGCAATTTAATCTAAATATTGTAGCGCAACATTTTTTTCTGATGCCATTTGATTTTATAAAAGAAAAAATGAAACATAATATGAGATAGTGCATTTCAATTAATCATTTAGCCATAAATATTAAAAAAATTTAATGTAAAATAATTAAATTTAGAATTGTATAGAAAGAAAAAATCATTTTAAAAATTAACGATTTTCTAAAAAGTAAAAATAAATTACGGTTTTAACGATTTTTTAACGTAAAAATCGAAATCAAAATCGAATCACCGAAAGTTCGATTTAACCGAACCGATAAATAATTTTTTCGATTAACCGGTTTTGAAATTTTGACGATTTTCCACAGCTCTAATTGTAGCCCATATGAAGAAAAAAAAGTTTGTAACTCGAGTTTTAATTGAGATGTAAAGTTGCGGTTTTTAAATAAAGTGATGCAAAACGCTCTATAGTTTTAAATTCACCTCTAGAAACAAATTTGAGAAAAATAATTTTTCCAAAAAAATTGTGTTTTTCAGTTTCTGAAAACGATTTGTCATGATATCTCAGAAACTAATAAAGCTACAGACTTACGGTTTGAACTGAAATGTATCACTTTGAAATGTCTTATGAAAAGTTTATAACACTTTAGTCGCAAAAAATAAAACTTTCTCAGTTTTTGAGAATTTTCGTATTTTCTTACCGAAGTCTATAGCATTGTAGCCCATATGAAGGAAAAAAAAAGTTTGTATCTCGAGTTCCAATTGAGATAGAAAGTTGCGGTTTTGAAATAAAGTGATGCAAAACGCTTTATAGTACTAAATTTACCTCTAGAAACAAAATTGAGAAAAATAATATTTCGAAAAAAATTGTGTTTTTCAGATTCTGAAAACGATTTTTGATGATATCTCAGAAACTAATAATGCTACAGACTTACGGTTTGAACTGAAATGTATCACTTTGAAATGTCTAACGAAAAGTTTATTACACTTTAGTCGCAAAAAATAAAACTTTCTCAGTTTTTGAGAATTTTCGTATTTTCTTACCGAAGTCTATAGCATTGTAGCCCATATGAAGAAAAAAAAGTTTGTAACTCGAGTTCCAATTGAGATAGAAAGTTGTGGTTTTGAAATAAAGTGATGCAAAACGCTCTATAGTTTTAAATTCACCTCTAGAAACAAATTTGAGAAAAATAATTTTTCCAAAAAAATTGTGTTTTTCAGATTCTGAAAACGATTTTTGATGATATCTCAGAAAATAATATTGCTACAGACTTACGGTTTGAACTGAAATGTATCACTTTGAAATGTCTTATGAAAAGTTTTTTACACTTTAGTCGCAAAAAATAAAACTTTCTCCGTTTTTGAGAATTTTCGAATTTTCTTACCGAAGTTTATAGCATTGTAGCCCATATGAAGAAAAAAAAAGTTTGTTACTTGAGTTCCAATTGAGATAGAAAGTTGCGGTTTTGAAATAAAGTGATGCAAAACGCTCTATAGTACTAAATTTACCTCTTGAAACAAAATTGAGAAAAAAATTTTTCAAAAAAAATTGTGTTTTTCAGATTCTGAAAACAATTTTAGATGATATCTCAGAAACTAATAATGCTACAGACTTACGGTTTGAACTGAAATGTATCACTTTAAAATGTCTAACGAAAAGTTTTTTACACTTTAGTCGCAAAAACTTAAACTTTCTCAGTTTTTGAGATTTTTTGTATTTTCTTACCGAAGTCTATAGCATTGTAGCCCATATGAAGAAAAAAAAAAGTTTGTAACTCGAGTTCCAATTGAGATAGAAAGTTGCGGTTTTGAAATTAAGTGAAGCAAAACGCTTTATAGTACTAAATTTACCTCTAGAAACAAAATTGAGAAAAATAATATTTCGAAAAAAATTGTGTTTTTCAGATTCTGAAAACGATTTTTGATGATATCTCAGAAACTAATAAAGCTACAGACTTACGGTTTGAACTGAAATGTATCACTTTGAAATGTCTTATGAAAAGTTTATAACACTTTAGTCGCAAAAAATAAAACTTTCTCAGTTTTTGAGAATTTTCGAATTTTCTTACCGAAGTCTATAGCATTGTAGCCCATATGAAGAAAAAAAAGTTTGTAACTCGAGTTTTAATTGAGATGTAAAGTTGTGTTTTTGAAATAAAGTGATGCAAAACGCTCTATAGTACTAAATTCACCTCTAGAAACAAAATTGAGAAAAAAAATTTTCGAAAAAAATTGTGTTTTTCAGATTCTGAAAACGATTTTTGATGATATCTCAGAAACTTATGATGCTACAGACTTACGGTTTGAACTGAAATGTATCACTTTGAATTGTCTAACGAAAAGTTTATTACACTTTAGTCGCAAAAAATAAAACTTTCTCAGTTTTTGAGAATTTTCGTATTTTCTTACCTATAGCATTGTAGCCCATATGAAAAAAAAAAAAGTTTGTAACTCGAGTTCCAATTGAGATAGAAAGTTGCGGTTTTGAAATAAAGTGAAGCAAAACGCTCTATAGTTTTAAATTCACCTCTAGAAACAAATTTGAGAAAAATAATTTTTCCAAAAAAATTGTGTTTTTCAGTTTCTGAAAACGATTTTTGATGATATCTCAGAAACTAATATTGCTACAGACTTACGGTTTGAACTGAAATGTATCACTTTGAAATGTCTAACAAAAAGTTTGTTACACTTAAGTCGCAAAAAATAAACTTTCTCAGTTTTTAAGAATTTTCGAATTTTCTTACCGAAGTCTATAGCATTGTAGCTCATATGAAGAAAAAAAAAGTTTGTAACTCGAGTTCCAATTGAGATAGAAAGTTGCGGTTTTGAAATAAAGTGATGCAAAACGTTTTATAGTACTAAATTTACCTCTAGAAACAAAATTGAGAAAAATAATTTTTCCAAAAAAATTGTGTTTTTCAGTTTCTGAAAACGATTTTTGATGATATCTCAGAAACTAATAATGCTACAGACTTACGGTTTGAACTGAAATGTATCACTTTAAAATGTCTTATGAAAAAATTAAAACACTTAAGTCGCAAAAACTAAAACTTTCTTAGTATTTGAGAATTTTCGAATTTTCTTACCGAAGTCTATAGCATTGTAGCCCATATGAAGAAAAAAAAAGTTTGTAACTCGAGTTAATATTGAGATGTAAAGTTGTGGTTTTGAAATAAAGTGATGCAAAACGCTCTATAGTACTAAATTCACCTCTAGAAACAAAATTGAGAAAAAAAATTTTTGAAAAAAATTGTGTTTTTCAGATTCTGAAAACGATTTTTGATGATATTTCAGAAACTAATAATGCTACAGACTTACGGTTTGAACTGAAATGTATCACTTTGAAATGTCTAACGAAAAGTTTATTACACTTTAGTCGCAACAAATAAAACTTTCTCAGTTTTTGAGAATTTTCGTATTTTCTTACCGAAGTCTATAGCATTGTAGCCCATATGAAGAAAAAAAAAGTTTGTAACTCGAGTTCCAAGTGAGATAGAAAGTTGCGGTTTTGAAATAAAGTGATGCAAAACGCTCTATAGTTTTAAATTCACCTCTAAAAACAAATTTGAGAAAAATAATTTTTCCAAAAAAATTGTGTTTTTCAGTTTCTGAAAACGATTTGTCATGATATCTCAGAAACTAATAAAGCTACAGACTTATGGTTTGAACTGAAATGTATCACTTTGAAATGTCTTATGAAAAGTTTATAACACTTTAGTCGCAAAAAATAAAACTTTCTCAGTTTTTGAGAATTTTCGAATTTTCTTACCGATGTCTATAGCATTGTAGCCCATATGAAAAAAAAAAAGTTTGTAACTCAAGTTTTAATTGAGATGTAAAGTTGTGGTTTTGAAATAAAGTGATGCAAAACGCTCTATAGTACTAAATTCACCTCTACAAACAAAATTGAGAAAAAAAATATTTCGAAAAAAATTGTGTTTTTCAGATTCTAAAAACGATTTTTGATGATATCTCAGAAACTAATAATGCTACAGACTTACGGTTTGAACTGAAATGTATCACTTTGAAATGTCTTATAAAAAGTTTATAACACTTTAGTCGCAAAAAATAAAACTTTCTCAGTTTTTAAGAATTTTCGTATTTTCTTACCGAAGTCTATAGCATTGTAGCCCATATGAAAAAAAAAAAGTTTGTAACTCGAGTTCCAATTGAGATAGAAAGTTGCGGTTTTGAAATAAAGTGAAGCAAAACGCTCTTTAGTTTTAAATTCACCTCTAGAAACAAATTTGAGAAAAATAATTTTTCCAAAAAAATTGTGTTTTTCAGTTTCTGAAAACGATTTTTGATGATATCTCAGAAACTAATATTGCTACAGACTTACGGTTTGAACTGAAATGTATCACTTTGAAATGTCTAACAAAAAGTTTATTACACTTTAGTCGCAAAAAATAAAACTTTCTCAGTTTTTGAGAATTTTCGTATTTTCTTACCGAAGTCTATAGCATTGTAGCCCATATGAAGAAAAAAAAGTTTGTAACTCGAGTTCCAATTAAGATAGAAAGTTGCGGTTTTGAAATAAAGTGATGCAAAACGCTCTATAGTTTTAAATTCACCTCTAGAAACAAATTTGAGAAAAATAATTTTTTCAAAAAAATTGTGTTTTTCAGTTTCTGAAAACGATTTTTGATGATATCTCAGAAACTAATAATGCTACAGACTTACGGTTTGAACTGAAATGTATCACTTTGAAATGTCGTATGAAAAGTTTATAACACTTTAGTCGCAAAAAATAAAACTGTCTCAGTTTTTGAGAATTTTCATATTTTCTTACCGAAGTCTATAGCATTGTAGCCCATATGAAGAAAAAAAAGTTTGTAACTCGAGTTCCAATTGAGATGTAAAGTTGTGGATTTGAAATAAAGTGATGCAAAACGCTCTATAGTTTTAAATTCACCTTTAGAAACAAATTTGAGAAAAATAATTTTTCCAAAAAAATTGTGTTTTTCAGTTTCTGAAAACGATTTGTCATGATATCTCAGAAACTAATAAAGCTACAGACTTACGGTTTGAACTGAAATGTATCACTTTGAAATGTCTTATGAAAAGTTTATAACACTATAGTCGCAAAAAATAAAACTTTCTCAGTTTTTGAGAATTTTCGAATTTTCTTACCGATGTCTATAGCATTGTAGCCCATATGAAAAAAAAAAAGTTTGTAACTCAAGTTTTAATTGAGATGTAAAGTTGTGGTTTTGAAATAAAGTGATGCAAAACGCTCTATAGTACTAAATTCACCTCTACAAACAAAATTGAGAAAAAAATTATTTCGAAAAAAATTGTGTTTTTCAGATTCTGAAAACGATTTTTGATGATATCTCAGAAACTAATAATGCTACAGACTTACGGTTTGAACTGAAATGTATCAATTTGAAATGTCTTATAAAAAGTTTATAACACTTAAGTCGCAAAAAATAAAACTTTCTCAGTTTTTGAGAATTTTCGTATTTTCTTACCGAAGTCTATAGCATTGTAGCCCATATGAAAAAAAAAAAGTTTGTAACTCGAGTTCCAATTCAGATAGAAAGTTGCGGTTTTGAAATAAAGTGAAGCAAAACGCTCTATAGTTTTAAATTCACCTCTAGAAACAAATTTGAGAAAAATAATTTTTCCAAAAAAATTGTGTTTTTTAGTTTCTGAAAACGATTTTTGATGATATCTCAGAAACTAATATTGCTACAGACTTACGGTTTGAACTGAAATGTATCACTTTGAAATGTCTAACAAAAAGTTTATTACACTTTAGTCGCAAAAAATAAAACTTTCTCAGTTTTTGAGAATTTTCGTATTTTCTTACCGAAGTCTATAGCATTGTAGCCCATATGAAGAAAAAAAAGTTTGTAACTCGAGTTCCAATTAAGATAGAAAGTTGCGGTTTTGAAATAAAGTGATGCAAAACGCTCTATAGTTTTAAATTCACCTCTAGAAACAAATTTGAGAAAAATAATTTTTTTCAAAAAAATTGTGTTTTTCAGTTTCTGAAAACGATTTTTGATGATATCTCAGAAACTAATAATGCTACAGACTTACGGTTTGAACTGAAATGTATCACTTTGAAATGTCGTATGAAAAGTTTATAACACTTTAGTCGCAAAAAATAAAACTTTCTCAGTTTTTGAGAATTTACGTATTTTCTTACCGAAGTCTATAGCATTGTAGCCCATATGAAGAAAAAAAAGTTTGTAACTCGAGTTCCAATTGAGATGTAAAGTTGTGGATTTGAAATAAAGTGATGCAAAACGCTCTATAGTACTAAATTCACCTCAAGAAACAAAATTGAGAAAAAAATTTTTTTGAAAAAATTTGTGTTTTTCAGATTCTGAAAACGATTTTTGATGATATTTCAGAAACTAATAATGCTACAGACTTACGGTTTGAACTGAAATGTATCACTTTGAAATGTCTAACGAAAAGTTTATTACACTTTAGTCGCAAAAAATAAAACTTTCTCAGTTTTTGAGAATTTTCGTATTTTCTTACCGAAGTCTATAGCATTGTAGCCCATATGAAGAAAAAAAAAGTTTGTAACTCGAGTTCCAATTGAGATAGAAAGTTGCGGTTTTGAAATAAAGTGATGCAAAACGCTCTATAGTTTTAAATTCACCTTTAGAAACAAATTTGAGAAAAATAATTTTTCCAAAAAAATTGTGTTTTTCAGTTTCTGAAAACGATTTGTCATGATATCTCAGAAACTAATAAAGCTACAGACTTACGGTTTGAACTGAAATGTATCACTTTGAAATGTCTTATGAAAAGTTTATAACACTATAGTCGCAAAAAATAAAACTTTCTCAGTTTTTGAGAATTTTCGAATTTTCTTACCGATGTCTATAGCATTGTAGCCCATATGAAAAAAAAAAAGTTTGTAACTCAAGTTTTAATTGAGATGTAAAGTTGTGGTTTTGAAATAAAGTGATGCAAAACGCTTTATAGTACTAAATTCACATCTACAAACAAAATTGAGAAAAAAATTATTTCGAAAAAAATTGTGTTTTTCAGATTCTGAAAACGATTTTTGATGATATCTCAGAAACTAATAATGCTACAGACTTACGGTTTGAACTGAAATGTATCACTTTGAAATGTCTTATAAAAAGTTTATAACACTTAAGTCGCAAAAAATAAAACTTTCTCAGTTTTTGAGAATTTTCGTATTTTCTTACCAAAGTCTATAGCATTGTAGCCCATATGAAGAAAAAAAAGTTTGTAACTCGAGTTCCAATTGAAATAGAAAGTTGCGGTTGTGAAATAAAGTGATGCAAAACGCTCTATAGTTTTACATTCACCTCTAGAAACAAATTTGAAAAAAATAATTTTTCCAAAAAAATTGTGTTTTTCAGTTTCTGAAAACGATTTGTCATGATATCTCAGAAACTAATAAAGCTACAGACTTATGGTTTGAACTGAAATGTATCACTTTGAAATGTCTTATGAAAAGTTTATAACACTTTAGTCGCAAAAAATAAAACTTTCTCAGTTTTTGAGAATTTTCGTATTTTCTTACCGAAGTCTATAGCATTGTAGCCCATATGAAGAAAAAAAAGTTTGTAACTCGAGTTCCAATTGAGATGTAAAGTTGTGGTTTTGAAATAAAGTGATGCAAAACGCTCTATAGTACTAAATTAACCTCTAGAAACAAAATTGAGAAAAAAAATTTTTTGAAAAAAATTGTGTTTCAGATTCTGAAAACGATTTTTGATGATATTTCAGAAACTAATAATGCTACAGACTTACGGTTTGAACTGAAATGTATCACTTTGAAATGTCTAACGAAAAGTTTATTACACTTTAGTCGCAAAAAAATAAAACTTTCTCAGTTTTTGTGAATTTTCGTATTTTCTTACCGAAGTCTATAGCATTGTAGCCCATATGAAAAAAAAAAAGTTTGTAACTCGAGTTCCAATTGAGATAGAAAGTTGCGGTTTTGAAATAAAGTGATGCAAAACGCTCTATAGTTTTAAATTCACCTCTAGAAACAAATTTGAGAAAAATAATTTTTTTCAAAATAATTGTGTTTTTCAGTTTCTGAAAACGATTTGTCATGATATCTCAGAAACTAATAATGCTACAGACTTACGGTTTGAACTGAAATGTATCACTTTGAAATGTCTTATAAAAAGTTTATAACACTTTAGTCGCAAAAAATAAAACTTTCTCAGTTTTTGAGAATTTTCGTATTTTCTTACCGAAGTCTATAGCATTGTAGCCCATATGAAAAAAAAAAAGTTTGTAACTCGAGTTCCAATTGATATAGAAAGTTGCGGTTTTGAAATAAAGTGAAGCAAAACGCTCTATAGTTTTAAATTCACCTCTAGAAACAAATTTGAGAAAAATAATTTTTCCAAAAAAATTGTGTTTTTCAGTTTCTGAAAACGATTTTTGATGATATCTCAGAAACTAATATTGCTACAGACTTACGGTTTGAACTGAAATGTATCACTTTGAAATGTCTAACAAAAAGTTTATTACACTTTAGTCGCAAAAAATAAAACTTTCTCAGTTTTTGAGAATTTTCGTATTTTCTTACCGAAGTCTATAGCATTGTAGCCCATATGAAGAAAAAAAAGTTTGTAACTCGAGTTCCAATTGAAATAGAAAGTTGCGGTTGTGAAATAAAGTGATGCAAAACGCTCTATAGTTTTAAATTCACCTCTAGAAACAAATTTGAGAAAAATAATTTTTTTAAAAAAATTGTGTTTTTCAGTTTCTGAAAACGATTTTTGATGATATCTCAGAAACTAATATTGCTACAGACTAACGGTTTGAACTGAAATGTATCACTTTGAAATGTCTAACAAAAAGTTTATTACACTTTAGTCGCAAAAAATAAAACTTTCTCAGTTTTTGAGAATTTTCGTATTTTCTTACCGAAGTCTATAGCATTGTAGCCCATATGAAGAAAAAAAAGTTTGTAACTCGAGTTCCAATTGAGATGTAAAGTTGTGGTTTTGAAATAAAGTGATGCAAAACGCTCTATAGTACTAAATTCACCTCTAGAAACAAAATTGAGAAAAAAAATTTTTGAAAAAAATTGTGTTTTTCAGATTCTGAAAACGATTTTTGATGATATTTCAGAAACTAATAATGCTACAGACTTACGGTTTGAACTGAAATGTATCACTTTGAAATGTCTAACGAAAAGTTTATTACACTTTAGTCGCAACAAATAAAACTTTCTCAGTTTTTGAGAATTTTCGTATTTTCTTACCGAAGTCTATAGCATTGTAGCCCATATGAAGAAAAAAAAAGTTTGTAACTCGAGTTCCAAGTGAGATAGAAAGTTGCGGTTTTGAAATAAAGTGATGCAAAACGCTCTATAGTTTTAAATTCACCTCTAAAAACAAATTTGAGAAAAATAATTTTTCCAAAAAAATTGTGTTTTTCAGTTTCTGAAAACGATTTGTCATGATATCTCAGAAACTAATAAAGCTACAGACTTATGGTTTGAACTGAAATGTATCACTTTGAAATGTCTTATGAAAAGTTTATAACACTTTAGTCGCAAAAAATAAAACTTTCTCAGTTTTTGAGAATTTTCGAATTTTCTTACCGATGTCTATAGCATTGTAGCCCATATGAAAAAAAAAAAGTTTGTAACTCAAGTTTTAATTGAGATGTAAAGTTGTGGTTTTGAAATAAAGTGATGCAAAACGCTCTATAGTACTAAATTCACCTCTACAAACAAAATTGAGAAAAAAAATATTTCGAAAAAAATTGTGTTTTTCAGATTCTAAAAACGATTTTTGATGATATCTCAGAAACTAATAATGCTACAGACTTACGGTTTGAACTGAAATGTATCACTTTGAAATGTCTTATAAAAAGTTTATAACACTTTAGTCGCAAAAAATAAAACTTTCTCAGTTTTTAAGAATTTTCGTATTTTCTTACCGAAGTCTATAGCATTGTAGCCCATATGAAAAAAAAAAAGTTTGTAACTCGAGTTCCAATTGAGATAGAAAGTTGCGGTTTTGAAATAAAGTGAAGCAAAACGCTCTTTAGTTTTAAATTCACCTCTAGAAACAAATTTGAGAAAAATAATTTTTCCAAAAAAATTGTGTTTTTCAGTTTCTGAAAACGATTTTTGATGATATCTCAGAAACTAATATTGCTACAGACTTACGGTTTGAACTGAAATGTATCACTTTGAAATGTCTAACAAAAAGTTTATTACACTTTAGTCGCAAAAAATAAAACTTTCTCAGTTTTTGAGAATTTTCGTATTTTCTTACCGAAGTCTATAGCATTGTAGCCCATATGAAGAAAAAAAAGTTTGTAACTCGAGTTCCAATTAAGATAGAAAGTTGCGGTTTTGAAATAAAGTGATGCAAAACGCTCTATAGTTTTAAATTCACCTCTAGAAACAAATTTGAGAAAAATAATTTTTTCAAAAAAATTGTGTTTTTCAGTTTCTGAAAACGATTTTTGATGATATCTCAGAAACTAATAATGCTACAGACTTACGGTTTGAACTGAAATGTATCACTTTGAAATGTCGTATGAAAAGTTTATAACACTTTAGTCGCAAAAAATAAAACTGTCTCAGTTTTTGAGAATTTTCATATTTTCTTACCGAAGTCTATAGCATTGTAGCCCATATGAAGAAAAAAAAGTTTGTAACTCGAGTTCCAATTGAGATGTAAAGTTGTGGATTTGAAATAAAGTGATGCAAAACGCTCTATAGTTTTAAATTCACCTTTAGAAACAAATTTGAGAAAAATAATTTTTCCAAAAAAATTGTGTTTTTCAGTTTCTGAAAACGATTTGTCATGATATCTCAGAAACTAATAAAGCTACAGACTTACGGTTTGAACTGAAATGTATCACTTTGAAATGTCTTATGAAAAGTTTATAACACTATAGTCGCAAAAAATAAAACTTTCTCAGTTTTTGAGAATTTTCGAATTTTCTTACCGATGTCTATAGCATTGTAGCCCATATGAAAAAAAAAAAGTTTGTAACTCAAGTTTTAATTGAGATGTAAAGTTGTGGTTTTGAAATAAAGTGATGCAAAACGCTCTATAGTACTAAATTCACCTCTACAAACAAAATTGAGAAAAAAATTATTTCGAAAAAAATTGTGTTTTTCAGATTCTGAAAACGATTTTTGATGATATCTCAGAAACTAATAATGCTACAGACTTACGGTTTGAACTGAAATGTATCAATTTGAAATGTCTTATAAAAAGTTTATAACACTTAAGTCGCAAAAAATAAAACTTTCTCAGTTTTTGAGAATTTTCGTATTTTCTTACCGAAGTCTATAGCATTGTAGCCCATATGAAAAAAAAAAAGTTTGTAACTCGAGTTCCAATTCAGATAGAAAGTTGCGGTTTTGAAATAAAGTGAAGCAAAACGCTCTATAGTTTTAAATTCACCTCTAGAAACAAATTTGAGAAAAATAATTTTTCCAAAAAAATTGTGTTTTTTAGTTTCTGAAAACGATTTTTGATGATATCTCAGAAACTAATATTGCTACAGACTTACGGTTTGAACTGAAATGTATCACTTTGAAATGTCTAACAAAAAGTTTATTACACTTTAGTCGCAAAAAATAAAACTTTCTCAGTTTTTGAGAATTTTCGTATTTTCTTACCGAAGTCTATAGCATTGTAGCCCATATGAAGAAAAAAAAGTTTGTAACTCGAGTTCCAATTAAGATAGAAAGTTGCGGTTTTGAAATAAAGTGATGCAAAACGCTCTATAGTTTTAAATTCACCTCTAGAAACAAATTTGAGAAAAATAATTTTTTTCAAAAAAATTGTGTTTTTCAGTTTCTGAAAACGATTTTTGATGATATCTCAGAAACTAATAATGCTACAGACTTACGGTTTGAACTGAAATGTATCACTTTGAAATGTCGTATGAAAAGTTTATAACACTTTAGTCGCAAAAAATAAAACTTTCTCAGTTTTTGAGAATTTTCGTATTTTCTTACCGAAGTCTATAGCATTGTAGCCCATATGAAGAAAAAAAAGTTTGTAACTCGAGTTCCAATTGAGATGTAAAGTTGTGGATTTGAAATAAAGTGATGCAAAACGCTCTATAGTACTAAATTCACCTCAAGAAACAAAATTGAGAAAAAATTTTTTTTGAAAAAATTTGTGTTTTTCAGATTCTGAAAACGATTTTTGATGATATTTCAGAAACTAATAATGCTACAGACTTACGGTTTGAACTGAAATGTATCACTTTGAAATGTCTAACGAAAAGTTTATTACACTTTAGTCGCAAAAAATAAAACTTTCTCAGTTTTTGAGAATTTTCGTATTTTCTTACCGAAGTCTATAGCATTGTAGCCCATATGAAGAAAAAAAAAGTTTGTAACTCGAGTTCCAATTGAGATAGAAAGTTGCGGTTTTGAAATAAAGTGATGCAAAACGCTCTATAGTTTTAAATTCACCTTTAGAAACAAATTTGAGAAAAATAATTTTTCCAAAAAAATTGTGTTTTTCAGTTTCTGAAAACGATTTGTCATGATATCTCAGAAACTAATAAAGCTACAGACTTACGGTTTGAACTGAAATGTATCACTTTGAAATGTCTTATGAAAAGTTTATAACACTATAGTCGCAAAAAATAAAACTTTCTCAGTTTTTGAGAATTTTCGAATTTTCTTACCGATGTCTATAGCATTGTAGCCCATATGAAAAAAAAAAAGTTTGTAACTCAAGTTTTAATTGAGATGTAAAGTTGTGGTTTTGAAATAAAGTGATGCAAAACGCTTTATAGTACTAAATTCACATCTACAAACAAAATTGAGAAAAAAATTATTTCGAAAAAAATTGTGTTTTTCAGATTCTGAAAACGATTTTTGATGATATCTCAGAAACTAATAATGCTACAGACTTACGGTTTGAACTGAAATGTATCACTTTGAAATGTCTTATAAAAAGTTTATAACACTTAAGTCGCAAAAAATAAAACTTTCTCAGTTTTTGAGAATTTTCGTATTTTCTTACCAAAGTCTATAGCATTGTAGCCCATATGAAGAAAAAAAAGTTTGTAACTCGAGTTCCAATTGAAATAGAAAGTTGCGGTTGTGAAATAAAGTGATGCAAAACGCTCTATAGTTTTACATTCACCTCTAGAAACAAATTTGAAAAAAATAATTTTTCCAAAAAAATTGTGTTTTTCAGTTTCTGAAAACGATTTGTCATGATATCTCAGAAACTAATAAAGCTACAGACTTATGGTTTGAACTGAAATGTATCACTTTGAAATGTCTTATGAAAAGTTTATAACACTTTAGTCGCAAAAAATAAAACTTTCTCAGTTTTTGAGAATTTTCGTATTTTCTTACCGAAGTCTATAGCATTGTAGCCCATATGAAGAAAAAAAAGTTTGTAACTCGAGTTCCAATTGAGATGTAAAGTTGTGGTTTTGAAATAAAGTGATGCAAAACGCTCTATAGTACTAAATTAACCTCTAGAAACAAAATTGAGAAAAAAAATTTTTTGAAAAAAATTGTGTTTCAGATTCTGAAAACGATTTTTGATGATATTTCAGAAACTAATAATGCTACAGACTTACGGTTTGAACTGAAATGTATCACTTTGAAATGTCTAACGAAAAGTTTATTACACTTTAGTCGCAAAAAAATAAAACTTTCTCAGTTTTTGTGAATTTTCGTATTTTCTTACCGAAGTCTATAGCATTGTAGCCCATATGAAAAAAAAAAAGTTTGTAACTCGAGTTCCAATTGAGATAGAAAGTTGCGGTTTTGAAATAAAGTGATGCAAAACGCTCTATAGTTTTAAATTCACCTCTAGAAACAAATTTGAGAAAAATAATTTTTTTCAAAATAATTGTGTTTTTCAGTTTCTGAAAACGATTTGTCATGATATCTCAGAAACTAATAATGCTACAGACTTACGGTTTGAACTGAAATGTATCACTTTGAAATGTCTTATAAAAAGTTTATAACACTTTAGTCGCAAAAAATAAAACTTTCTCAGTTTTTGAGAATTTTCGTATTTTCTTACCGAAGTCTATAGCATTGTAGCCCATATGAAAAAAAAAAAGTTTGTAACTCGAGTTCCAATTGATATAGAAAGTTGCGGTTTTGAAATAAAGTGAAGCAAAACGCTCTATAGTTTTAAATTCACCTCTAGAAACAAATTTGAGAAAAATAATTTTTCCAAAAAAATTGTGTTTTTCAGTTTCTGAAAACGATTTTTGATGATATCTCAGAAACTAATATTGCTACAGACTTACGGTTTGAACTGAAATGTATCACTTTGAAATGTCTAACAAAAAGTTTATTACACTTTAGTCGCAAAAAATAAAACTTTCTCAGTTTTTGAGAATTTTCGTATTTTCTTACCGAAGTCTATAGCATTGTAGCCCATATGAAGAAAAAAAAGTTTGTAACTCGAGTTCCAATTGAAATAGAAAGTTGCGGTTGTGAAATAAAGTGATGCAAAACGCTCTATAGTTTTAAATTCACCTCTAGAAACAAATTTGAGAAAAATAATTTTTTTAAAAAAATTGTGTTTTTCAGTTTCTGAAAACGATTTTTGATGATATCTCAGAAACTAATATTGCTACAGACTAACGGTTTGAACTGAAATGTATCACTTTGAAATGTCTAACAAAAAGTTTATTACACTTTAGTCGCAAAAAATAAAACTTTCTCAGTTTTTGAGAATTTTCGTATTTTCTTACCGAAGTCTATAGCATTGTAGCCCATATGAAGAAAAAAAAGTTTGTAACTCGAGTTCCAATTGAGATGTAAAGTTGTGGTTTTGAAATAAAGTGATGCAAAACGCTCTATAGTACTAAATTCACCTCTAGAAACAAAATTGAGAAAAAAAAATTTTTGAAAAAAATTGTGTTTCAGATTCTGAAAACGATTTTTGATGATATTTCAGAAACTAATAATGCTACAGACTTACGGTTTGAACTGAAATGTATCACTTTGAAATGTCTAACGAAAAGTTTATTAAACTTTAGTCGCAAAAAAATAAAACTTTCTCAGTTTTTGTGAATTTTCGTATTTTCTTACCGAAGTCTATAGCATTGTAGCCCATATGAAGAAAAAAAAAGTTTGTAACTCGAGTTCCAATTGAGATAGAAAGTTGCGGTTTTGAAATAAAGTGATGCAAAACGCTCTATAGTTTTAAATTCACCTCTAGAAACAAATTTGAGAAAAATAATTTTTCCAAAAAAATTTTGTTTTTCAGTTTCTGAAAACGATTTTTGATGATATCTCAGAAACTAATATTGCTACAGACTTACGGTTTGAACTGAAATGTATCACTTTGAAATGTCTAACAAAAAGTTTATTACACTTTAGTCGCAAAAAATAAAACTTTCTCAGTTTTTGAGAATTTTCGTATTTTCTTACCGAAGTCTATAGCATTGTAGCCCATATGAAGAAAAAAAAGTTTGTAACTCGAGTTCCAATTGAAATAGAAAGTTGCGGTTTTGAAATAAAGTGATGCAAAACGCTCTATAGTTTTAAATTCACCTCTAGAAACAAATTTGAGAAAAATAATTTTTTCAAAAAAATTGTGTTTTTCAGATTCTGAAAACGATTTTTGATGATATCTCAGAAACTAATAATGCTACAGACTTACGGTTTGAACTGAAATGTATCACTTTGAAATGTCGTATGAAAAGTTTATAACACTTTAGTCGCAAAAACTAAAACTTTTTTAGTATTTGAGAATTTTCGAATTTTCTTACCGAAGTCTATGGCATTGTAGCCCATATGAAGAAAAAAAAAGTTTGTAACTCGAGTTCCAATTGAGATAGAAAGTTGCGGTTTTGAAATAAAGTGATGCAAAACGCTCTATAGTTTAAATTCACCTCTAGAAACAAATTTGAGAAAAATATTTTTTCCAAAAAAATTGTGTTTTTCAGTTTCTGAAAACGATTTTTGATGATATCTCAGAAACTATTATTGCTACAGACTTACAGTTTGAACTGAAATGTATCACTTTGAAATGTCTAACAAAAAGTTTATTACACTTTAGTCGCAAAAAATAAAACTTTCTCAGTATTTGAGAATTTTCGAATTTTCTTACCGAAGTCTATGGCATTGTAGCCCATATGAAGAAAAAAAAAGTTTGTAACTCGAGTTCCAATTGAGTTAGAAAGTTGCGGTTTTGAAATAAAGTGATGCAAAACGCTCTATAGTTTAAATTCACCTCTAGAAACAAATTTGAGAAAAATATTTTTTCCAAAAAAATTGTGTTTTTCAGTTTCTGAAAACGATTTTTGATGATATCTCAGAAACTAATAATGCTACAGACTTACGGTTTGAACTGAAATGTATCACTTTAAAATGTCGTATGAAAAGTTTATAACACTTTAGTCGCAAAAAATAAAACTTTCTCAGTTTTTGAGAATTTTCGTATTTTCTTACCGAAGTCTATAGCATTGTAGCCCATATGAAGAAAAAAAAAGTTTGTAACTCGAGTTCCAATTGAGATAGAAAGTTGCGGTTGTGAAATAAAGTGATGCAAAACGCTCTATAGTTTTAAATTCACCTCTAGAAACAAATTTGAAAAAAATAATTTTTCCAAAAAAATTGTGTTTTTCAGTTTCTGAAAACGATTTGTCACGATATCTCAGAAACTAATAAAGCTACAGACTTACGGTTTGAACTGAAATGTATCACTTTGAAATGTCTTATGAAAAGTTTATAACACTTTAGTCGCAAAAAATAAAACTTTCTCAGTTTTTGAGAATTTTCGAATTTTCTTACCGATGTCTATAGCATTGTAGCCCATATGAAGAAAAAAAAAGTTTGTAACTCGAGTTCCAATTGAGATAGAAAGTTGCGGTTTTGAAATAAAGTGATGCAAAACGCTCTATAGTTTTAAATTCACCTCTAGAAACAAATTTGAAAAAAATAATTTTTCCAAAAAAATTGTGTTTTTCAGTTTCTGAAAACGATTTGTCATGATATCTCAGAAACTAATAAAGCTACAGACTTACGGTTTGAACTGAAATGTAACACTTTGAAATGTCTTATATAAAGTTTATAACACTTTAGTCGCAAAAAATAAAACTTTCTCAGTTTTTGAGAATTTTCGAATTTTCTTACCGATGTCTATAGCATTGTAGCCCATATGAAAAAAAAAAAGTTTGTAACTCAAGTTTTAATTAAGATGTAAAGTTGTGGTTTTGAAATAAAGTGATGCAAAACGCTCTATAGTACTAAATTCACCTCTACAAACAAAATTGAGAAAAAAAAAATTTCGAAAAAAACTGTGTTTTTCAGATTCTAAAAACGATTTTTGATGATATCTCAGAAACTAATAATGCTACAGACTTACGGTTTGAACTGAAATGTATCACTTTGAAATGTCTTATAAAAAGTTTATAACACTTTAGTCGCAAAAAATAAAACTTTCTCAGTTTTTGAGAATTTTCGTATTTTCTTACCGAAGTCTATAGCATTGTAGCCCATATGAAAAAAAAAAAGTTTGTAACTCGAGTTCCAATTGAGATAGAAAGTTGCGGTTTTGAAATAAAGTGAAGCAAAACGCTCTATAGTTTTAAATTCACCTCTAGAAACAAATTTGAGAAAAATAATTTTTCCAAAAAAATTGTGTTTTTCAGTTTCTGAAAACGATTTTTGATGATATCTCAGAAACTAATATTGCTACAGACTTACGGTTTGAACTGAAATGTATCACTTTGAAATGTCTAACAAAAAGTTTATTACACTTTAGTCGCAAAAAATAAAACTTTCTCAGTTTTTGAGAATTTTCGTATTTTCTTACCGAAGTCTATAGCATTGTAGCCCATATGAAAAAAAAAAAGTTTGTAACTCGAGTTCCAATTGAGATAGAAAGTTGCGGTTTTGAAATAAAGTGAAGCAAAACGCTCTATAGTTTTAAATTCACCTCTAGAAACAAATTTGAGAAAAATAATTTTTCCAAAAAAATTGTGTTTTTCAGTTTCTGAAAACGATTTTTGATGATATCTCAGAAACTAATATTGCTACAGACTTACGGTTTGAACTGAAATGTATCACTTTGAAATGTCTAACAAAAAGTTTATTACACTTTAGTCGCAAAAAATAAAACTTTCTCAGTTTTTGAGAATTTTCGTATTTTCTTACCGAAGTCTATAGCATTGTAGCCCATATGAAGAAAAAAAAGTTTGTAACTCGAGTTCCAATTGAAATAGAAAGTTGCGGTTGTGAAATAAAGTGATGCAAAACGCTCTATAGTTTAAATTCACCTCTAGAAACAAATTTGAGAAAAATATTTTTTCCAAAAAAATTGTGTTTTTCAGTTTCTGAAAACGATTTTTGATGATATCTCAGAAACTAATATTGCTACAGACTTACAGTTTGAACTGAAATGTATCACTTTGAAATGTCTAACACAAAGTTTATTACACTTTAGTCGCAAAAAATAAAACTTTCTCAGTTTTTGAGAATTTTCGTATTTTCTTACCGAAGTCTATAGCATTGTAGCCCATATGAAGAAAAAAAAGTTTGTAACTCGAGTTCCAATTGATATAGAAAGTTGCGGTTTTGAAATAAAGTGATGCAAAACGCTCTATAGTTTTAAATTCACCTCTAGAAACAAATTTGAGAAAAATAATTTTTTCAAAAAAATTGTGTTTTTCAGTTTCTGAAAACGATTTTTGATGATATCTCAGAAACTAATAATGCTACAGACTTACGGTTTGAACTGAAATGTATCACTTTGAAATGTCGTATGAAAAGTTTATAACACTTTAGTCGCAAAAAATAAAACTTTTTTAGTATTTGAGAATTTTCGAATTTTCTTACCGAAGTCTATAGCATTGTAGCCCATATGAAGAAAAAAAAAGTTTGTAACTCGAGTTCCAATTGAGATAGAAAGTTGCGGTTTTGAAATAAAGTGATGCAAAACGCTCTATAGTTTTAAATTCACCTCTAGAAACAAATTTGAAAAAAATAATTTTTCCAAAAAAATTGTGTTTTTCAGTTTCTGAAAACGATTTGTCATGATATCTCAGAAACTAATAAAGCTACAGACTTACGGTTTGAACTGAAATGTATCACTTTGAAATGTCTTATGAAAAGTTTATAACACTTTAGTCGCAAAAAATAAAACTTTCTCAGTTTTTGAGAATTTTCGAATTTTCTTACCGATGTCTATAGCATTGTAGCCCATATGAAAAAAAAAAAGTTTGTAACTCAAGTTTTAATTGAGATGTAAAGTTGTGGTTTTGAAATAAAGTGATGCAAAACGCTCTATAGTACTAAATTCACCTCTACAAACAAACTTGAGAAAAAAAAAATTTCGAAAAAAACTGTGTTTTTCAGATTCTAAAAACGATTTTTGATGATATCTCAGAAACTAATAATGCTACAGACTTACGGTTTGAACTGAAATGTATCACTTTGAAATGTCTTATAAAAAGTTTATAACACTTTAGTCGCAAAAAATAAAACTTTCTCAGTTTTTGAGAATTTTCGTATTTTCTTACCGAAGTCTATAGCATTGTAGCCCATATGAAAAAAAAAAAGTTTGTAATTAGAGTTCCAATTGAGATAGAAAGTTGCGGTTTTGAAATAAAGTGAAGCAAAACGCTCTATAGTTTTAAATTCACCTCTAGAAACAAATTTGAGAAAAATAATTTTTCCAAAAAAATTGTGTTTTTCAGTTTCTGAAAACGATTTTTGATGATATCTCAGAAACTAATATTGCTACAGACTTACGGTTTGAACTTAAATGTATCACTTTGAAATGTCTTATAAAAAGTTTATAACACTTTAGTCGCAAAAAATAAAACTTTCTCAGTTTTTGAGAATTTTCGTATTTTCTTACCGAAGTCTATAGCATTGTAGCCCATATGAAGAAAAAAAAGTTTGTAACTCGAGTTCCAATTAAGATAGAAAGTTGCGGTTTT
Source organism: Ecdyonurus torrentis (assembly GCA_949318235.1). Taxonomy (NCBI): domain Eukaryota; kingdom Metazoa; phylum Arthropoda; class Insecta; order Ephemeroptera; family Heptageniidae; genus Ecdyonurus; species Ecdyonurus torrentis. Next base: position 320,578 of record OX439129.1, read on the forward strand.
GAAATAAAGTGATGCAAAACGCTCTATAGTTTTAAATTCACCTCTAGAAACAAATTTGAGAAAAATAATTTTTTCAAAAAAATTGTGTTTTTCAGTTTCTGAAAACGATTTGTCATGATATCTCAGAAACTAATAATGCTACAGAATTACGGTTTGAACTGAAATGTATCACTTTGAAATGTCGTATGAAAAGTTTATAACACTTTAGTCGCAAAAAATAAAACTTTCTCAGTTTTTGAGAATTTTCGTATTTTCTTACCGATGTCTATAGCATTGTAGCCCATATGAAAAAAAAAAAGTTTGTAACTCAAGTTTTAATTGAGATGTAAAGTTGTGGTTTTGAAATAAAGTGATGCAAAACGCTCTATAGTACTAAATTCACCTCTACAAACAAAATTGAGAAAAAAAAAATTTCGAAAAAAACTGTGTTTTTCAGATTCTAAAAACGATTTTTGATGATATCTCAGAAACTAATAATGCTACAGACTTACGGTTTGAACTGAAATGTATCACTTTGAAATGTCTAACAAAAAGTTTATTACACTTTAGTCGCAAAAAATAAAACTTTCTCAGTTTTTGAGAATTTTCGTATTTTCTTACCGAAGTCTATAGCATTGTAGCCCATATGAAGAAAAAAAAGTTTGTAACTCGAGTTCCAATTGAAATAGAAAGTTGCGGTTGTGAAATAACGTGATGCAAAACGCTCTATAGTTTTAAATTCACCTCTAGAAACAAATTTGAGAAAAATAATTTTTCCAAAAAAATTGTGTTTTTCAGTTTCTGAAAACGATTTTTGATGATATCTCAGAGACTAATATTGCTACAGACTTACGGTTTGAACTGAAATGTATCACTTTGAAATGTCTAACAAAAAGTTTATTACACTTTAGTCGCAAAAAATAAAACTTTCTCAGTTTTTGAGAATTTTCGTATTTTCTTACCGAAGTCTATAGCATTGTAGCCCATATGAAAAAAAAAAAGTTTGTAACTCGAGTTCCAATTAAGATAGAAAGTTGCGGTTTTGAAATAAAGTGATGCAAAACGCTCTATAGTTTTAAATTCACCTCTAGAAACAAATTTGAGAAAAATAATTTTTTCAAAAAAATTGTGTTTTTCAGTTTCTGAAAACGATTTTTGATGATATCTCAGAAACTAATAATGCTACAGACTTACGGTTTGAACTGAAATGTATCACTTTGAAATGTCGTATGAAAAGTTTATAACACTTTAGTCGCAAAAAATAAAACTTTCTCAGTTTTTGAGAATTTTCGTATTTTCTTACCGAAGTCTATAGCATTGTAGCCCATATGAAGAAAAAAAAGTTTGTAACTCGAGTTCCAATTGAGATGTAAAGTTGTGGTTTTGAAATAAAGTGATGCAAAACGCTCTATAGTACTAAATTCACCTCTAGAAACAAAATTGAGAAAAAAAAATTTTGAAAAAAATTGTGTTTTTCAGATTCTGAAAACGATTTTTGATGATATTTCAGAAACTAATAATGCTACAGACTTACGGTTTGAACTGAAATGTATCACTTTGAAATGTCTAACGAAAAGTTTATTACACTTTAGTCGCAAAAAATAAAACTTTCTCAGTTTTTGAGAATTTTCGTATTTTCTTACCGAAGTCTATAGCATTGTAGCCCATATGAAGAAAAAAAAAGTTTGTAACTCGAGTTCCAATTGAGATAGAAAGTTGTGGTTTTGAAATAAAGTGATGCAAAACGCTCTATAGTTTTAAATTCACCTCTAGAAACAAATTTGAGAAAAATAATTTTTCCAAAAAAATTGTGTTTTTCAGTTTCTGAAAACGATTTGTCATGATATCTCAGAAACTAATAAAGCTACAGACTTACGGTTTGAACTGAAATGTATCACTTTGAAATGTCTTATGAAAAGTTTATAACACTTTAGTCGCAAAAAATAAAACTTTCTCAGTTTTTGAGAATTTTCGAATTTTCTTACCGATGTCTATAGCATTGTAGCCCATATGAAAAAAAAAAAGTTTGTAACTCAAGTTTTAATTGAGATGTAAAGTTGTAGTTTTGAAATAAAGTGATGCAAAACGCTCTATAGTACTAAATTCACCTCTACAAACAAAATTGAGAAAAATAATTTTTCCAAAAAAATTGTGTTTTTCAGTTTTTGAAAACGATTTTTGATGATATCTCAGAAACTAATATTGCTACAGACTTACGGTTTGAACTGAAATGTATCACTTTGAAATGTCTAACAAAAAGTTTATTACACTTTAGTCGCAAAAAATAAAACTTTCTCAGTTTTTGAGAATTTTCGTATTTTCTTACCGAAGTCTATAGCATTGTAGCCCATATGAAGAAAAAAAAGTTTGTAACTCGAGTTCCAATTAAGATAAAAAGTTGCGGTTTTGAAATAAAGTGATGCAAAACGCTCTATAGTTTTAAATTCACCTCTAGAAACAAATTTGAGAAAAATAATTTTTTCAAAAAAATTGTGTTTTTCAGTTTCTGAAAATGATTTTTGATGATATCTCAGAAACTAATAATGCTACAGACTTACGGTTTGAACTGAAATGTATCACTTTGAAATGTCGTATGAAAAGTTTATAACCCTTTAGTCGCAAAAAAATAAAACTTTCTCAGTTTTTGTGAATTTTCGTATTTTCTTACCGAAGTCTATAGCATTGTAGCCCATATGAAGAAAAAAAAAGTTTGTAACTCGAGTTCCAATTGAGATAGAAAGTTGCGGTTTTGAAATAAAGTGATGCAAAACGCTCTATAGTTTTAAATTCACCTCTAGAAACAAATTTGAGAAAAATAATTTTTCCAAAATAATTGTGTTTTTCAGTTTCTGAAAACGATTTGTCATGATATCTCAGAAACTAATAATGCTACAGACTTACGGTTTGAACTGAAATGTATCACTTTGAAATGTCTTATGAAAAGTTTATAACACTTTAGTCGCAAAAAATAAAACTTTCTCAGTTTTTGAGAATTTTCGAATTTTCTTACCGATGTGGTCTATAGCATTGTAGCCCATATGAAAAAAAAAAGTTTGTAACTTAAGTTTTAATTGAGATGGAAAGTTGTGGTTTTGAAATAAAGTGATGCAAAACGCTCTATAGTACTAAATTCACCTCTACAAACAAAATTGAGAAAAAAAATATTTCGAAAAAAATTGTGTTTTTAAGATTCTGAAAACGATTTTTGATGATATCTCAGAAACTAATAATGCTACAGACTTACGGTTTGAACTGAAATGTATCACTTTGAAATGTCTTATAAAAAGTTTATAACACTTTAGTCGCAAAAAATAAAACTTTCTCAGTTTTTGAGAATTTTCGTATTTTCTTACCGAAGTCTATAGCATTGTAGCCCATATGAAAAAAAAAAAAGTTTGTAACTCGAGTTCCAATTGAGATAGAAAGTTGCGGTTTTGAAATAAAGTGATGCAAAACGCTCTATAGTTTCAATTCACCTCTAGAAACAAATTTGAGAAAAATAATTTTTCCAAAAAAATTGTGTTTTTCAGTTTCTGAAAACGATTTTTGATGATATCTCAGAAACTAATATTGCTACAGACTTACGGTTTGAACTGAAATGTATCACTTTGAAATGTCTAACAAAAAGTTTATTACACTTTAGTCGCAAAAAATAAAACTTTCTCAGTTTTTGAGAATTTTCGTATTTTCTTACCGAAGTCGAAATAAAGTGATGCAAAACGCTCTATAGTTTTAAATTCACCTCTAGAAACAAATTTGAGAAAAATAATTTTTCCCAAAAAATTGTGTTTTTCAGTTTCTGAAAACGATTTTTGATGATATCTCAGAAACTAATAATGCTACAGACTTACGGTTTGAACTGAAATGTATCACTTTGAAATGTCTAACAAAAAGTTTATTACACTTTAGTCGCAAGAAATAAAACTTTCTTAGTTTTTGAGAATTTTCGTATTTTCTTACCGAAGTCTATAGCATTGTAGCCCATATGAAGAAAAAAAAAGTTTGTAACTCGAGTTCCAATTGAGATAGAAAGTTGTGGTTTTGAAATAAAGTGATGCAAAACGCTGTATAGTTTTTAATTCACCTCTAGAAACAAATTTGAGAAAAATAATTTTTCCAAAAAAATTGTTTTTCAGTTTCTGAAAACGATTTTTCATGATATCTCAGAAACTAATAATGCTACAGACTTACGGTTTGAACTGAAATGTATCACTTTGAAATGTCTTATGAAAAGTTTATAACACTTTAGTCGCAAAAACTAAAACTTTCTTAGTATTTGAGAATTTTCGAATTTTCTTAACGAAGTCTATAGCATTGTAGCCCATATGAAGAAAAAAAAAGTTTGTAACTCGAGTTCCAATTGAGATAGAAAGTTGCGGTTTTGAAATAAAGTGATGCAAAACGCTCTTTAGTTTTAAATTCACCTCTAGAAACAAATTTGAGAAAAATAGTTTTTCCAAAAAAATTGTGTTTTTCAGTTTCTGAAAACGATTTTTCATGATATCTCAGAAACTAATAATGCTACAGACTTACGGTTTGAACTGAAATGTATCACTTTGAAATGTCTTATGAAAAGTTTATAACACTTTAGTCGCAAAAAATAAAACTTTCTCAGTTTTTGAGAATTTTCGAATTTTCTTACCGATGTCTATAGCATTGTAGCCCATATGAAGAAAACAAAAGTTTGTAACTCGAGTTCCAATTGAGATAGAAAGTTGCGGTTTTGAAATAAAGTGATGCAAAACGCTCTATAGTTTTAAATTCACCTCTAGAAACAAATTTGAGAAAAATAATTTTTTCAAAAAAATTGTGTTTTTCAGTTTCTGAAAACGATTTTTGATTATATCTCAGAAACTAATAATGCTACAGACTTACGGTTTGAACTGAAATGTATCACTTTGAAATGTCTTATGAAAAGTTTATTACACTTAAGTCGCAAAAAATAAAACTTTCTCAGTTTTTGAGAATTTTCGTATTTTCTTACCGAAGTCTATAGCATTGTAGCCCATATGAAGAAAAAAAAAGTTTGTAACTCGAGTTCTAACTGAGATGTAAAGTAGTGGTTTTGAAATAAAGTGATGCAAAACGATCTATACTACTAAATTCACCTCTAGATACAAAATTGAGAAAAAAAATTTTTCGAAAAAAATTGTGTTTTTCAGATTCTGAAAACGATTTTTCATGATATCTCAGAAACTAATAATGCTACAGACTTACGGTTTGAACTGAAATGTAGGACTAACAGACTTGCATAGAAAAGGTTATTACATCTTAATCGCTCCAATGCAAACTCACGCAGTTATAGAGAATCTCAGTGCTTTCTCATCGTTCTTTTTTGACTCTGAATACGAATTTTGATATATCTCCGAAGCTAAAAAAGCTGCAGGCTTGCGGTTTGAACTAAAATGTAGGACTAACAGACTTGCAAAGAAAAGGTTATTACACCTTAATCGCTTCATTGCAAACTTTCGCAGTTATTGAGAATCTCATTGCTTTTTCAACGTAGTTTTCAGACTAAGAATACGATTTTTGATGATATCTTTGAAACTAATAAAGCTACAGGCATGCGGTTTGAACTGAAATGTAGGACTAACAGCCTTGCAAACAAAAGGTTATTACACCCTGATCGCTCGAATGCATACTTTCGCAGTTATAGAAAACCTCAGTGCTTTCTCTTCGTAATTTTCAGACTGTGAATACGATTTTTGATGATATCTCTGAAACTAGTAAAGCTACAGCCTTGCGGTTTGGACTTAAATTGTAGCACTAACAGACTTGCAAAGAAAAGGTTATTACACCTTAATGGCTCCAATGCAAACTTTCGCAGTTATAGAGAATCTCAGTGCTTTGTCATCGTACTTTTCAGACTGTGAATACGATTGTTGATGATAAATCCGAAGCTAATAAAGCTACAGGCTTGCGGTTTGAACTAAAATGTAGGACTAACAGACTTGCAAAGAAAAGGTTATTACACCTTATTCGCTCCAATGCAAACTTTCGCAGTTATAGAGAATCTCAGTGCTTTCTCATCGTACTTTTTTGACTGTGGATACGAATTTTGATGATATCTCCGAAACTAATAAAGCTACAGGCTTTCGGTTTGAACTGAAATGTAGGACTAACAGACTTGCAAAGAAAACCTTATTACACCTTAATCGCTCCAATGCATACTTTCGCAGTTATAGAGAATCTCAGTGCTTTCTCATCGTACTTTTCAGACCGTGAATACGATTGTTGATGATATCTCCGAAACTAATAAAGCTACAGGCTTGCGGTTTGATTAAAATGTAGGACTAACAGACTTGCAAAGAAAAGGTAATAACACTTTATTCGCTCCAATGCAAACTTTCGCAGTTATAGAAAACCTCAGTGCTTTCTCGTCGTACTTTTCAAACTGTGAATATGATATTTGATGATATCTCCGAAACTAGTAAAGCTACAGGCTTGTGGTTTGAACTTAAATGTAGGACTAACAGACTTGCAAAGAAAAGGTTATAACACCTTAATGGCTCCAATGCAAACTTTCGCAGTTATAGAGAATCTCAGTGCTTTGTCATCGTACTTTTCAGACTGTGAATACGATTGTTGATGATAAATCCGAAGCTAATAAAGCTACACGCTTGCGGTTTTAACTTAAATGTAGGACTAACAGACTTGCAAAGAAAAGGTTATTACACCTTATTCGCTCCAATGCAAACTTTCGCAGTTATAGAGAATCTCAGTGCTTTCTCATCGTACTTTTTTGACTGTGGATACGAATTTTGATGATATCTCCGAAACTAATAAAGCTACAGGCTTGCGGTTTGAACTGAAATGTAGGACTAAGAGACTTGCAGGAAAAGGTTATTACACCTTAATCGCTTCAATGCAAACTTTCGCAGTTATAGAGAATCTCAGTGCTTTCTCAACGTAATTTTCAGACTAGGAATACGATTTTTGATGATACCTTTGAAACTAATAAAGCTACAGGCATGCGAATTGAACTGAAATGTAGGACTAACAGACTTGCTAAGAAAAGGTTATTACACCTTATCGCTTCATTGCAAACTTTCGCAGTTATTGAGAATCTCAGTGCTTTCTCGTCGTACTTTTCAGACTGTGAATACGATTTTTGATGATATCTCCGAAACTAGTAAAGCTACAGGCTTGTGGTTTGAACTTAAATGTAGGACTAACAGACTTGCAAAGAAAAGGTTATTACACCTTAATCGCTCCAATGCATACTTTCGCAGTTATAGAGAATCTCAGTGCTTTCTCATCGTACTTTTCAGACTGTGAATACCATTTTTGATAATATCTCGGAAACTAAAAAAGCTACAGGTTTGCGATTTGAAATAAAATGTAGGACTAACAGAATTGCAAAGAAAAGGGTTTTTACACCTTAATCGCTACAATGCAAACTTTCGCAGTTATAGAAAACCTCAGTGCTTTCTCTTCGTACTTTTCAGATTGTGAATACGATTTTTGATGATATCTCCGAAACTATTAAAGCTACAGGCTTGCGGTTTGAACTGAAATGTAGGACTAAGAGACTTGCAGGAAAAGGTTATTACACCTTAATCGCTTCAATGCAAACTTTCGCAGTTATAGAGAATCTCAGTGCTTTCTCAACGTAATTTTCAGACTAGGAATACGATTTTTGATGATACCTTTGAAACTAATAAAGCTACAGGCATGCGGTTTGAACTGAAATGTAGGACTAACAGACTTGCAAAGAAAAGGTTATTACACCTTAATCGCTCCAATGCAAACTTTTGCAGTTATAGAAAACCTCAGTGCTTTCTCGTCGTACTTTTCAGACTGTGAATACGATTTTTGATGATATCTCCAAAACTAGTAAAGCTACAGGCTTGCGGTTTGAACTTAAATGTAGGACTAACAGACTTGCAAAGAAAAGGTTATAACACCTTAATCGCTACAATGCAAACTTTCGCAGTTATAGAGAATCTCAGTGCTTTCTCATAGTACTTTTTTGACTGCGAATAAGATTTTTGATAATATCTCCGAAACTAATAAAGCTACAGGCTTGCAGTTTGAACTAAAATGTAGTACTAACAGACTTGCAAAGAAAAGGTTATTACACCTTAATCGCTCCAATGCAAACTTTCGCAGTTATAGAAAACCTCAGTGCTTTCTCGTCGTACTTTTCAGACTGTGAATACGATTTTTGATGATATCTCCGAAACTAGTAAAGCTACAGGCTTGCTGTTTGAACCTAAATGTAGGACTAACAGACTTGCAAAGAAAAGGTAATAACACCTTATTCGCTCCAATGCAAACTTTCGTAGTTATAGAAAACCTCAGTGCTTTCTTGTCGTTTTTTTCAGACTGTGAATACGATTTTTGATGATATCTCTGAAACTAAAAAAGCTACAGGTGTGCGGTTTGAAATAAAATGTAGGACTAACACACTTGCAAAGAAAAGGTTATTACACCTTAATCGCTCCAATGCATACTTTCGCAGTTATAGAGAATCTCAGTGCTTTCTCATCGTACTTTTTAGACTGCGAATAAGATTTTTGATGATATCTCCGAAACTAATAAAGCTACTGGCTTGCGGTTTGATTTAAAATGTAGTACTAACAGGCTTGCAAAGAAAAGGTTATTACACCTTAATCGCTCCAAAGCAAACTTTCGCGGTTATAGAGAATCTCAGTGCTTTCTCATCGTACTTTTCAGACTGTGAATACCATTTTTTAAGATATCTCCGAAACTAATAAAGTTACAGGCTTGCGGTTTGAACGAAAATGTAGGACTAACAGACTTGCAAAGAAAAAGGTAATAACACCTTATTCGCTCCAATGCAAACTTTCGCAGTTAAAGAAAACCTCAGTGCTTTATCGTCGTACTTTTCAGACTGTGAATACGATTTTTGATGATATCTCCGAAACTAGCTAAGCTGCAGGCTTGTGGTTTGAACTTAAATGTAGGACTAACAGACTTGCAAAGAAAAGGTTATAACACCTTAATCGCTACAATGCAAACTTTCCCAGTTATAGAGAATCTCAGTGCTTTCTCATAGTACTTTTTAGACTTCGAATAAGATTTTTGATGATATCTCCGAAACTAATAAAGCTACAGGCTTGCGGTTTAAACTAAAATGTAGTACTAACAGACTTGCAAAGAAAAGGTTATTACACCCTAATCGCTCCAATGCAAACTTTCGCAGTTATTAAAAATTACAGTGCTTTCTCATCGTACTTTTCAGACTGTGAATACCATTTTTAATGATATCTCTGAAACTAAAAAAGCTATGGGTTTGCGGTTTGAAATAAAATGTAGGACTAACAGACTTGCAAAGAAAAGGGTTTTTACACCTTAATCGCTACAATGCAAACTTTCGCAGTTATAGAAAACCTCAGTGCTTTCTCGTCGTACTTTTCAGACTGTGAATACGATTTTTGATGATATCTCCGAAACTATTAAAGCTACAGGCTTGCGGTTTGAAATAGAATGTAGGACTAAGAGACTTGCAAAGAAAAGGTTATTACACCTTAATCGCTTCAATGCAAACTTTCGCAGTTATAGAGAATCTCAGTGCTTTCTCAACGTAATTTTCAGACTAGGAATACGATTTTTGATGATACCTTTGAAACTAATAAAGCTACAGGCATGCGGTTTGAACTGAAATGTAGGACTAACAGACTTGCAAAGAAAAGGTTATTACACCTTAATCGCTCCAATGCAAACTTTCGCAGTTCTAGAAAACCTCAGTGCTTTCTCGTCGTACTTTTCAGACTGGGAATACGATTTTTGATGATATCTCCGAAACTAGTAAAGCTACAGGCTTGCGGTTTGAACTTAAATGTAGGACTAACAGACTTGCAAAGAAAAGGTTATAACACCTTAATCGCTACAATGCAAACTTTAGCAGTTATAGAGAATCTCAGTGCTTTCTCATCGTACTTTTCAGACCGTGAATACGATTGTTGATGATATCTCCGAAACTAATAAAGCTACAGGCTTGCGGTTTTAACTAAAATGTAGGACTAACAGACTTGCAGAAAAAAGGTTATTACACCTTAATTGCGCCAATGCAAACTTTCGCAGTTATAGAAAATCTCAGTGCTTTCTGATCGTACTTTTCAGACTGTGGATATGAATTTTGATGATATCTCCAAAACTAATAAGCTACAGGCTTGCGGTTTAGACTAAAATGTAGGACTAACAGACTTGCAAAGAAAAGGTTATTACACCTTAATCGCTATATTGCAAACTTTCGCAGTTATAGAAAATCCAGTGCTTTCTGATCGTACTTTTCAGACTGTGGATACGAATTGTGATGATATCTCCGAAACTAATAAAGCTACAGGCTTGTGGTTTGAACTAAAATGTAGAACTAACAGACTTGCAAAAAATGGTTATTACACCTTAATCGCTTCATTGCAAACTTTCGCAGTTATTGAGAATCTCAGTGCTTTCTTAACGTAGTTTTTAGACTAAGAATACAATTTTTGATGATATCTACGAATCTAATAAAGCTACAGGCTTGCGGTTTAAACTAAAATGTAGCACTAACAGACTTGCAAAGAAAGGGTTATTACACCTCAATCGCTCGAATGCAAACTTTCGCAGTAATAGAGAATCTCAGTGCTTTCTCATCGTTCTTTTTTGACTGTGAATACGATTTTTGATATATCTCCGAAGCTATTAAAGCTACAGGATTGTGGTTTGAACTAAAATGTAGGACTAACAGACTTGCAAAGAAAAGGATATTACACCTTAATCACTTCATTGCAAACTTTCGCAGTTATTGAGAATCTCAGTGCTTTCTCAACGTAGTTTTCAGACTAAGAATACAATTTTTGATGATATCTTTGAAACTTAAAAAGCTACAGGCTTGCAGTTTAAACAAAAATGTAGGACTAACAGACTTGCAAAGAAAAGATTATTACACCTTAATCGCTACAATGCAAACTTTCGCAGTTATAGAGAATCTCAGTGCTTTCTCAACGTACTTTTTAGACTGCGAATAAGATTTTTGATGATATCATCGAAATTAATAAAGCTACAAGCTTGAGGTTTGAACTAAAATGTAGGAATAACAGACTTGCAAAGAAAAGGTTATTACACCTTAATCGCTCCAATGCAAACTCACGCAGTTATAGAGAATCTCAGTGCTTTCTCATCGTTCTTTTTTGACTTTGAATACGAATTTTGATATATCTCCGAAGCTAAAAAAGCTACAGGCTTGCGGTTTGAACTAAAATGTAGGACTAACAGACTTGCAAAGAAAAAGTTATTACACCTTAATCGCTTCATTGCAAACTTTCGCAGTTATTGATAATCTCAGTGCTTTTTCAACGTAGTTTTCAGACTAAGAATACGATTTTTGATGATATCTTTGAAACTAATAAAGCTACAGGCATGCGGTTTGAACTGAAATGTAGGACTAACAGCCTTGCAAACAAAAGGTTATTACACCTTAATCGCTCGAATGCATACTTTCGCAGTTATAGAAAACCTCAGTGCTTTCTCGTCGTTCTTTTCAGACTGTAAATACGATTTTTGATGATATCTCTGAAACTAGTAAAGCTACAGCCTTGCGGTTTGGACTTAAATGTAGCACTAACAGACTTGCAAAGAAAAGGTTATTACACCTTAATGGCTCCAATGCAAACTTTCGCAGTTATAGAGAATCTCAGTGCTTTGTCATCGTACTTTTCAGACTGTGAATACGATTGTTGATGATAAATCCGAAGCTAATAAAGCTACAGGCTTGCGGTTTGAACTAAAATGTAGGACTAACAGACTTGCAAAGAAAACTTTATTACACCTTAATCGCTCCAATGCATACTTTCGCAGTTATAGAGAATCTCAGTGCTTTCTCATCGTACTTTTCAGACCGTGAATACGATTGTTGATGATATCTCCGAAACTAATAAAGCTACAGGCTTGCGGTTTGATTAAAATGTAGGACTAACAGACTTGCAAAGAAAAGGTAATAACACTTTATTCGCTCCAATGCAAACTTTCGCAGTTATAGAAAACCTCAGTGCTTTCTCGTCGTACTTTTCAAACTGTGAATATGATATTTGATGATATCTCCGAAACTATTAAAGCTACAGGCTTGCGGTTTGAAATAGAATGTAGGACTAAGAGACTTGCAAAGAAAAGGTTATTACACCTTAATCGCTTCAATGCAAACTTTCGCAGTTATAGAGAATCTCAGTGCTTTCTCAACGTAATTTTCAGACTAGGAATACGATTTTTGATGATACCTTTGAAACTAATAAAGCTACAGGCATGCGGTTTGAACTGAAATGTAGGACTAACAGACTTGCAAAGAAAAGGTTATTACACCTTAATCGCTCCAATGCAAACTTTCGCAGTTCTAGAAAACCTCAGTGCTTTCTCGTCGTACTTTTCAGACTGGGAATACGATTTTTGATGATATCTCCGAAACTAGTAAAGCTACAGGCTTGCGGTTTGAACTTAAATGTAGGACTAACAGACTTGCAAAGAAAAGGTTATAACACCTTAATCGCTACAATGCAAACTTTAGCAGTTATAGAGAATCTCAGTGCTTTCTCATAGTACTTTTTTGACTGCGAATAAGATTTTTGATGATATCTCCGAAACTAATAAAGCTACAGGCTTGCAGTTTAAACTAAAATGTAGTACTAACAGACTTGCAAAGAAAAGGTAATTACACCTTAATCGCTCCAATGCATACTTTCGCAGTTATAGAGAATCTCAGTGCTTTCTCATCGTACTTTTCAGACCGTGAATACGATTGTTGATGATATCTCCGAAACTAATAAAGCTACAGGCTTGCGGTTTTAACTAAAATGTAGGACTAACAGACTTGCAGAAAAAAGGTTATTACACCTTAATTGCGCCAATGCAAACTTTCGCAGTTATAGAAAATCTCAGTGCTTTCTGATCGTACTTTTCAGACTGTGGATATGAATTTTGATGATATCTCCAAAACTAATAAGCTACAGGCTTGCGGTTTAGACTAAAATGTAGGACTAACAGACTTGCAAAGAAAAGGTTATTACACCTTAATCGCTCCATTGCAAACTTTCGCAGTTATAGAAAATCCAGTGCTTTCTGATCGTACTTTTCAGACTGTGGATACGAATTTTGATGATATCTCCGAAACTAATAAAGCTACAGGCTTGTGGTTTGAACTAAAATGTAGAACTAACAGACTTGCAAAAAATGGTTATTACACCTTAATCGCTTCATTGCAAACTTTCGCAGTTATTGAGAATCTCAGTGCTTTCTTAACGTAGTTTTTAGACTAAGAATACAATTTTTGATGATATCTACGAAACTAATAAAGCTACAGGCTTGCGGTTTAAACTAAAATGTAGCACTAACAGACTTGCAAAGAAAGGGTTATTACACCTCAATCGCTCGAATGCAAACTTTCGCAGTAATAGAGAATCTCAGTGCTTTCTCATCGTTCTTTTTTGACTGTGAATACGATTTTTGATATATCTCCGAAGCTATTAAAGCTACAGGATTGTGGTTTGAACTAAAATGTAGGACTAACAGACTTGCAAAGAAAAGGATATTACACCTTAATCACTTCATTGCAAACTTTCGCAGTTATTGAGAATCTCAGTGCTTTCTCAACGTAGTTTTCAGACTAAGAATACAATTTTTGATGATATCTTTGAAACTTAAAAAGCTACAGGCTTGCAGTTTAAACAAAAATGTAGGACTAACAGACTTGCAAAGAAAAGATTATTACACCTTAATCGCTACAATGCAAACTTTCGCAGTTATAGAGAATCTCAGTGCTTTCTCAACGTACTTTTTAGACTGCGAATAAGATTTTTGATGATATCATCGAAATTAATAAAGCTACAAGCTTGAGGTTTGAACTAAAATGTAGGAATAACAGACTTGCAAAGAAAAAGTTATTACACCTTAATCGCTCCAATGCAAACTCACGCAGTTATAGAGAATCTCAGTGCTTTCTCATCGTTCTTTTTTGACTTTGAATACGAATTTTGATATATCTCCGAAGCTAAAAAAGCTACAGGCTTGCGGTTTGAACTAAAATGTAGGACTAACAGACTTGCAAAGAAAAAGTTATTACACCTTAATCGCTTCATTGCAAACTTTCGCAGTTATTGATAATCTCAGTGCTTTTTCAACGTAGTTTTCAGACTAAGAATACGATTTTTGATGATATCTTTGAAACTAATAAAGCTACAGGCATGCGGTTTGAACTGAAATGTAGGACTAACAGCCTTGCAAACAAAAGGTTATTACACCTTAATCGCTCGAATGCATACTTTCGCAGTTATAGAAAACCTCAGTGCTTTCTCGTCGTTCTTTTCAGACTGTAAATACGATTTTTGATGATATCTCTGAAACTAGTAAAGCTACAGCCTTGCGGTTTGGACTTAAATGTAGCACTAACAGACTTGCAAAGAAAAGGTTATTACACCTTAATGGCTCCAATGCAAACTTTCGCAGTTATAGAGAATCTCAGTGCTTTGTCATCGTACTTTTCAGACTGTGAATACGATTGTTGATGATAAATCCGAAGCTAATAAAGCTACAGGCTTGCGGTTTGAACTAAAATGTAGGACTAACAGACTTGCAAAGAAAACTTTATTACACCTTAATCGCTCCAATGCATACTTTCGCAGTTATAGAGAATCTCAGTGCTTTCTCATCGTACTTTTCAGACCGTGAATACGATTGTTGATGATATCTCCGAAACTAATAAAGCTACAGGCTTGCGGTTTGATTAAAATGTAGGACTAACAGACTTGCAAAGAAAAGGTAATAACACTTTATTCGCTCCAATGCAAACTTTCGCAGTTATAGAAAACCTCAGTGCTTTCTCGTCGTACTTTTCAAACTGTGAATATGATATTTGATGATATCTCCGAAACTAGTAAAGCTACAGGCTTGTGGTTTGAACTTAAATGTAGGACTAACAGACTTGCAAAGAAAAGGTTATAACACCTTAATGGCTCCAATGCAAACTTTCGCAGTTATAGAGAATCTCAGTGCTTTGTCATCGTACTTTTCAGACTGTGAATACGATTGTTGATGATAAATCCGAAGCTAATAAAGCTACAGGCTTGCGGTTTTAACTAAAATGTAGGACTAACAGACTTGCAAAGAAAAGGTTATTACACCTTATTCGCTCCAATGCAAACTTTCGCAGTTATAGAGAATCTCAGTGCTTTCTCATCGTACTTTTTTGACTGTGGATACGAATTTTGATGATATCTCCGAAACTAATAAAGCTACAGGCTTGCGGTTTGAACTGAAATGTAGGACTAAGAGACTTGCAGGAAAAGGTTATTACACCTTAATCGCTTCAATGCAAACTTTCGCAGTTATAGAGAATCTCAGTGCTTTCTCAACGTAATTTTCAGACTAGGAATACGATTTTTGATGATACCTTTGAAACTAATAAAGCTACAGGCATGCGAATTAAACTGAAATGTAGGACTAACAGACTTGCAAAGAAAAGGTTATTGCACCTTAATCGCTCCAATGCAAACTTTTGCAGTTATAGAAAACCTCAGTGCTTTCTCGTCGTACATTTCAGACTGTGAATACGATTTTTGATGATATCTCCGAAACTAGTAAAGCTACAGGCTTGCGGTTTGAACTAAAATGTAGGACTAACAGACTTGCAAAGAAAACTTTATTACACCTTAATCGCTCCAATGCATACTTTCGCAGTTATAGAGAATCTCAGTGCTTTCTCATCGTACTTTTCAGACCGTGAATACGATTGTTGATGATATCTCCGAAACTAATAAAGCTACAGGCTTGCGGTTTGATTAAAATGTAGGACTAACAGACTTGCAAAGAAAAGGTAATAACACTTTATTCGCTCCAATGCAAACTTTCGCAGTTATAGAAAACCTCAGTGCTTTCTCGTCGTACTTTTCAAACTGTGAATATGATATTTGATGATATCTCCGAAACTAGTAAAGCTACAGGCTTGTGGTTTGAACTTAAATGTAGGACTAACAGACTTGCAAAGAAAAGGTTATAACACCTTAATGGCTCCAATGCAAACTTTCGCAGTTATAGAGAATCTCAGTGCTTTGTCATCGTACTTTTCAGACTGTGAATACGATTGTTGATGATAAATCCGAAGCTAATAAAGCTACAGGCTTGCGGTTTTAACTAAAATGTAGGACTAACAGACTTGCAAAGAAAATGTTATTACACCTTATTCGCTCCAATGCAAACTTTCGCAGTTATAGAGAATCTCAGTGCTTTCTCATCGTACTTTTTCGACTGTGGATACGAATTTTGATGATATCTCCGAAACTAATAAAGCTACAGGCTTGCGGTTTGAACTGAAATGTAGGACTAAGAGACTTGCAGGAAAAGGTTATTACACCTTAATCGCTTCAATGCAAACTTTCGCAGTTATAGAGAATCTCAGTGCTTTCTCAACGTAATTTTCAGACTAGGAATACGATTTTTGATGATACCTTTGAAACTAATAAAGCTACAGGCATGCGAATTGAACTGAAATGTAGGACTAACAGACTTGCAAAGAAAAGGTTATTACACCTTAATCGCTCCAATGCAAACTTTTGCAGTTATAGAAAACCTCAGTGCTTTCTCGTCGTACATTTCAGACTGTGAATACGATTTTTGATGATATCTCCGAAACTAGTAAAGCTACAGGCTTGCGGTTTGAACCTAAAATTAGGACTAACAGACTTGCAAAGAAATGGTTATAACTCCTTATTCGCTCCAATGCAAACTTTCGTAGTTATAGAAAACCTCAGTGCTTTCTTGTCGTACTTTTCAGACTGTGAATACGATTTTTGATGATATCCGAAACTAGTAAAGCTACAGGCTTGCGGTTTGAACTTAAATGTAGGACTAACAGACTTGCAAAGAAAAGGTTATAACACCTTAATCGCTACAATGCAAACTTTCACAGTTATAGAGAATCTCAGTGCTTTCTCATAGTACTTTTTTGACTGCGAATAAGATTTTTGATGATATCTCCGAAGCTAAAAAAGCTACAGGATTGCGGTTTGAACTAAAATGTAGGACCTACAGACTTGCAAAGAAAAGGTTATTACACCTTATCGCTTCATTGCAAACTTTCGCAGTTATTGAGAATCTCAGTGCTTTTTCAACGTAGTTTTCAGACTAAGAATACGATTTTTGATGATATCTTTGAAACTATAAAAGCTACAGACTTGCGATTTGAACTGAAATTTAGGACCTACAGACTTGCAAAGAAAAGTTAATTACACCTTAATCGCTCTAATGCAAACTTTCGCAGTTATTAGAAATTACAGTGCTTTCTCATCGTACTTTTCAGACTGTGAATACCATTTTTAATAATATCTCTGAAACTAAAAAAGCTACAGGTTTGCGATTTGAAATAAATATAGGACTAACAGAATTGCAAAGAAAAGGGTTTTTACACCTTAATCGCTACAATGCAAACTTTCGCAAATATAGAAAACCTCAGTTCTTTCTCGTCGTACTTTTCAGACTGTGAATACGATTTTTGATGATATCTCCGAAACTATTAAAGCTACAGGCTTGCGGTTTGAACTGAAATGTAGGACTAAGAGACTTGCAGGAAAAGGTTATTACACCTTAATCGCTTCAATGCAAACTTTCGCAGTTATAGAGAATCTCAGTGCTTTCTCAACGTAATTTTCAGACTAGGAATACGATTTTTGATGATACCTTTGAAACTAATAAAGCTACAGGCATGCGGTTTGAACTGAAATGTAGGACTAACAGACTTGCAAAGAAAAGGTTATTACACCTTAATCGCTCCAATGCAAACTTTTGCAGTTATAGAAAACCTCAGTGCTTTCTCGTCGTACTTTTCAGACTGTGAATACGATTTTTAATGATATCTCCGAAACTAGTAAAGCTACAGGCTTGCGGTTTGAACTTAAATGTAGGACTAACAGACTTGCAAAGAAAAGGTTATAACACCTTAATCGCTACAATGCAAACTTTAGCAGTTATAGAGAATCTCAGTGCTTTTTCATAGTACTTTTTTGACTGCGAATAAGATTTTTGATAATATCTCCGAAACTAATAAAGCTACAGGCTTGCAGTTTGAACTAAAATGTAGTACTAACAGACTTGCAAAGAAAAGGTTATTACACCTTAATCGCTCCAATGCAAATTTTCGCAGTTATAGAAAACCTCAGTGCTTTCTCGTCGTACTTTTCAGACTGTGAATACGATTTTTGATGATATCTCCGAAACTAGTAAAGCTACAGGCTTGCTGTTTGAACCTAAATGTAGGACTAACAGACTTGCAAAGAAAAGGTAATAACACCTTATTCGCTCCAATGCAAACTTTCGTAGTTATAGAAAACCTCAGTGCTTTCTTGTCGTTTTTTTCAGACTGTGAATACGATTTTTGATGATATCTCCGAAACTAGTAAAGCTACAGGCTTGCGGTTTGAACTTAAATGTAGGACTAACAGACTTGCAAAGAAAAGGTTATAACACCTTAATCGCTACAATGCAAACTTTCGCAGTTATAGAGAATCTCAGTGCTTTCTCATAGTACTTTTTTGACTGCGAATAAGATTTCTGATTATATCTCCGAAGCTAAAAAAGCTACAGGATTGCGGTTTGAACTAAAATGTAGGACCTACAGACTTGCAAAGAAAATGTTATTACACCTTAATCGCTTCATTGCAAACTTTCGCAGTTATTGAGAATCTCAGTGCTTTTTCAAGGTAGTTTTCAGACTAAGAATACGATTTTTGATGATATCTTTGAAACTAATAAAGCTACAAGCATGCGGTTTGAACTGAAATGTGTTTGTTATCAGACTTGCAAAGAAAAGGTTATTACACCTTAATCGCTCGAATGCATACTTTCGCAATTATAGAGAATCTCAGTGCTTTCTCATCGTACTTTTCAGACTGTGAATACGATTTTTGATGATATCTCCGAAACTAATAAAGCTACAGACTTGCGATTTGAACTAAAATTTAGGACCTACAGACTTGCAAAGAAAAGTTAATTACACCTTAATCGCTCCAATGCAAACTTTCGCAGTTATTAGAAATTACAGTGCTTTCTCATCGTACTTTTCAGACTGTGAATACCATTTTTGATAATATCTCTGAAACTAAAAAAGCTACAGGTTTGCGATTTGAAATAAAATGTAGGACTAACAGAATTGCAAAGAAAAGGGTTTTTACACCTTAATCGCTACAATGCAAACTTTCGCAGTTATAGAAAACCTCAGTGCTTTCTCATAGTACTTTTCAGACTGTGAATACGATTTTTGATGATATCTCTGAAACTATTAAAGCTACAGGCTTGCGGTTTGAAATAAAATGTAGAACTAAGAGACTTGCAAAGAAAAGGTTATTACACCTTAATCGCTTTAATGCAAACTTTCGCAGTTATAGACAATCGCAGTGCTTTCTCAACGTAATTTTCAGACTAGGAATACGATTTTTGATGATACCTTTGAAACTAATAAAGCTACAGGCATGCGGTTTGAACTGAAATGTAGGACTAACAGGCTTGCAAAGAAAAGGTTATTACACCTTAATCGCTTCAATGCAAACTTTCGCAGTTATAGAAAACCTCAGTGCTTTCTTGTCGTACTTTTCAGACTGTGAATACGATTTTTGATGATATCTCCAAAATTAGTAAAGCTACAGGCTTGCGGTTTGAACTGAAATGTAGGACTAACAGACTTGCAAAGAAAAGGTTATAACACCTTAATCGCTACAATGCAAACTTTAGCAGTTATAGAGAATCTCAGTGCTTTCTCATAGTACTTTTTTGGCTGCGAATAAGATTTTTGATGATATCTCCGAAACTAATAAAGCTACAGGCTTGCAGTTTAAACTAAAATGTAGTACTAACAGTCTTGCAAAGAAAAGGTAATCACACCTTAATCGCTCCAATGCATATTTTAGCAGTTATAGAGAATCTCAGTGCTTTCTCATCGTACTTTTCAGACCGTGAATACGATTGTTGATGATATCTCCGAAACTAATAAAGCTACAGGCTTGCGGTTCTAACTAAAATGTAGAACTAACAGACTTGCAAAGAAAAAGGTTATTACACCTTATTCGCTCCAATGCAAACTTTCGCAGTTATAGAGAATCTCAGTGCTTTCTCATCGTACTTTTTTGACTGTGGATACGAATTTTGATGATATCTCCGAAACTAATAAAGCTACAGCCTTTCGGTTTGAACTGAAATGTAGGACTAACAGACTTGCAAAGAAAACTTTATTACACCTTAATCGCTCCAATGCATACTTTCGCAGTTATAGAGAATCTCAGTGCTTTCTCATCGTACTTTTTAGACCGTGAATACGATTGTTGATGATATCTCCGAAACTAATAAAGCTACAGGCTTGCGGTTTGAAGTAAAATGTAGGACTAACAGACTTGCAAAGAAAAGGTAATAACACCTTATTCGCTCCAATGCAAACTTTCGCAGTTATAGAAAACCTCAGTGCTTTCTCGTCGTACTTTTCAAACTGTGAATATGATATTTGATGATATCTCCGAAACTAGTAAAGCTACAGGCTTGTGGTTTGAACTTAAATGTAGGACTAACAGACTTGCAAAGAAAAGGTTATAACACCTTAATGGCTCCAATGCAAACTTTCGCAGTTATAGAGAATCTCAGTGCTTTGTCATCGTACTTTTCAGACTGTGAATACGATTGTTGATAATAAATCTGAAGCTAATAAAGCTACAGGCTTGCGGTTTTAACTAAAATGTAGGACTAACAGACTTGCAAAGAAAAGGTTATTACACCTTATTCGCTCCAATGCTAACTTTCGCAGTTATAGAGAATCTCAGTGCTTTCTCATCGTACTTTTTTGACTGTGGATACGAATTTTGATGATATCTCCGAAACTAATAAAGCTACAGGCTTGCGGTTTGAACTGAAATGTAGGACTAAGAGACTTGCAGGAAAAGGTTATTACACCTTAATCGCTTCAATGCAAACTTTCGCAGTTATAGAGAATCTCAGTGCTTTCTCAACGTAATTTTCAGACTAGGAATACGATTTTTGATGATACCTTTGAAACTAATAAAGCTACAGGCATGCGGTTTGAACTGAAATGTAGGACTAACAGACTTGCAAAGAAAAGGTTATTACACCTTAATCGCTCCAATGCAAACTTTTGCAGTTATAGAAAATCTCAGTGCTTTCTCGTCGTACATTTCAGACTGTAAATACGATTTTTGATGATATTTTCGAAACTATTAAAGCTACAGGCTTGCGGTTTGAACCTAAATGTAGGACTAACAGACTTGCAAAGAAAAGGTAATAACACCTTATTCGCTCCAATGCAAACTTTCGTAGTTATAGATAATTTCAGTGCTTTCTCATAGTACTTTTTTGACTGCGAATAAGATTTTTGATGATATCTCCGAAGCTAAAAAAGCTACAGGATTGCGGTTTGAACTAAAATGTAGGACCTACAGACTTGCAAAGAAAAGGTTATTACACCTTAATCGCTTCATTGCAAACTTTCGCAGTTATTAAGAATCTCAGTGCTTTTTCAACGTAGTTTTCAGACTAAGAATACGATTTTTTAAGATATCTTTGAAACTAATTAAGCTACAAGCATGCGGTTTGAACTGAAATGTAGGACTAACAGACTTGCAAAGAAAAGGTTTTTACACCTTAATCGCTCGAATGCATACTTTCGCAGTTATAGAGAATCTCAGTGCTTTCTCATCGTACTTTTCAGACTGTGAATACGATTTTTGATGATATCTCCGAAACTAATAAAGCTACAGACTTGCGATTTGAACTGAAGTTTAGGACCTACAGACTTGCAAAGAAAAGTTAATTACACCTTAATCGCTCCAATGCAAACTTTTGCAGTTATTAGAAATTACAGTGCTTTCTCATCGTACTTTTCAGACTGTGAATACCATTTTTGATAATATCTCTGAAACTAAAAAAGCTACAGGTTTGCGATTTGAAATAAAATGTAGGACTAACAGAATTGCAAAGAAAAGGGTTTTTACAACTTAATCGCTACAATGCAAACTTTCGCAGTTATAGAAAACCTCAGTGCTTTCTCGTCGTACTTTTCAGACTGTGAATACGATTTTTGATGATATCTCCGAAACTATTAAAGTTACAGGCTTGCGGTTTGTAATAAAATGTAGGACTAAGAGACTTGCAAAGAAAAGGTTATTACACCTTAATCGCTTCAATGCAAACTTTCGCAGTTATAGACAATCTCAGTGCTTTCTCAACGTAATTTTCAGACTAGGAATACGATTTTTGATGATACCTTTGAAACTAATAAAGCTACAGGCATGCGGTTTGAACTGAAATGTAGGACTAACAGACTTGCAAAGAAAAGGTTATTACACCTTAATCGCTTCAATGCAAACTTTCGCAGTTATAGAAAACCTCAGTGCTTTCTTGTCGTACTTTTCAGACTGTGAATACGATTTTTGATGATATCTCCGAAACCAGTAAAGCTACAGGCTTGCGGTTTGAACTGAAATGTAGGACTAACAGACTTGCAAAGAAAAGGTAATAACACCTTATTCGCTCCAATGCAAACTTTCGCAGTTATAGAAAACCTCAGTGCTTTCTCGTCGTACTTTTCAAACTGTGAATATGATATTTGATGATATCTCCGAAACTAGTAAAGCTACAGGCTTGTGGTTTGTACTTAGATGTAGGACTAACAGACTTGCAAAGAAAAGGTTATTACACCTTAATCGCTCCAATGCAAACTTTTGCAGTTATAGAAAACCTCAGTGCTTTCTCGTCGTACATTTCAGACTGTGAATACGATTTTTGATGATATCTCCGAAACTAGTAAAGCTACAGGCTTGCGGTTTGAACTTAAATGTAGGACTAAAAGACTTGCAAAGAAAAGGTTATAACACCTTAATCGCTACAATGCAAACTTTCGCAGTTATAGAGAATCTCAGTGCTTTCTCATAGTACTTTTTTGACTGCAAATAAGATTTTTGATAATATCTCCGAAACTAATAAAGCTACAGGCTTGCAGTTTGAACTAAAATGTAGTACTAACAGACTTGCAAAGAAAAGGTTATTACACCTTAATCGCTCCAATGCAAACTTTTGCAGTTATAGAGAATCTCAGTGCTTTGTCATCGTACTTTTCAGACTGTGAATACGATTGTTGATGATAAATCCGAAGCTAATAAAGCTACAGGCTTGCGGTTTTAACTAAAATGTAGGACTAACAGACTTGCAAAGAAAAGGTTATTACACCTTATTCGCTCCAATGCAAACTTTCACAGTTATAGAGAATCTCAGTGCTTTCTCATCGTACTTTTTTGACTGTGGATACGAATTTTGATGATATCTCCGAAACTAATAAAGCAACAGGCTTGCGGTTTGAACTGAAATGTAGGACTAAGAGACTTGCAGGAAAAGGTTATTACACCTTAATCGCTTCAATGCAAACTTTCGCAGTTATAGAGAATCTCAGTGCTTTCTCAACGTAATTTTCAGACTAGGAATACGATTTTTGATGATACCTTTGAAACTAATAAAGCTACAGGCATGCGGTTTGAACTGAAATGTAGGACTAACAGACTTGCAAAGAAAAGGTTATTACACCTTAATCGCTCCAATGCAAACTTTTGCAGTTATAGAAAACCTCAGTGCTTTCTCATCGTACTTTTTAGACTGTGAATACGATTTTTGATGATATCTCCGAAACTAATAAAGCTACAGGCTTGCGGTTTGAACTAAAAAGTAGGACTATTAAACCTGCATAGAAAAGTTAATTACACCTTAATCGCTCTAATGCAAACTTTCGCAGTTATAGAGAATCTCAGTGCTTTCTCGTTGTACTTTTCAGACTGTGAATACGATTTTTGATGATATCTCCGAAACTAATAAAGCTACAGACTTGCGATTTGAACTAAAATATAGGACTAACAGACTTGCAAAGAAAAGGTTATTACACCTTATTTGCTCCAATGCAAACTTTCGCAGTTATAGAAAATCTCAGTGCTTTCTGATCGTACTTTTCAGACTGTGGATACGAATTTTGATGATATCTCCGAAACTAATAAAGCTACAGGCTTGCAGTTTAAACTATATTGTAGGACTAACAGACTTACAAAGAAAAATTCATTACACCTTAATCGCTCCAATGCAAACTTTGCAGTTATGGAGAATCTCAGTGCTTTCTCATCGTACTTTTTAGACTGTGAATACGATTGTTGATGATATCTCCAAAACTAATAAAGCTACAGGC
The DNA here is from genome assembly GCA_949318235.1 of Ecdyonurus torrentis. NCBI lineage: Eukaryota > Metazoa > Arthropoda > Insecta > Ephemeroptera > Heptageniidae > Ecdyonurus > Ecdyonurus torrentis. Next base: position 344,759 of record OX439129.1, read on the forward strand.
TTGCGGTTTGAACTTAAATGTAGGACTAACAGACTTGCAAAGAAAAGATTATTACACCTTAATCGCTCCAATGCAAACTTTCGCAGTTATAGAGAATCTCAGTGCTTTCTCATCGTACTTTTCAGACTGTGAATACCATTTTTTAAGATATCTCTGAAACTAATAAAGTCACAGGCTTGCGGTTTGAACGAAAATGTAGGACTAACAGACTTGCAAAGAAAAAGGTAATAACACCTTATTCGCTCCAATGCAAACTTTCGCAGTTATAGAGAATCTCAGTGCTTTGTCATCGTACTTTTCAGACTGTGAATACGATTGTTGATGATAAATCTGAAGCTAATAAAGCTACAGGCTTGCGGTTTTAACTAAAATGTAGGACTAACAGACTTGCAAAGAAAAGGTTATTACACCTTATTCGCTCCAATGCTAACTTTCGCAGTTATAGAGAATCTCAGTGCTTTCTCATCGTACTTTTTTGACCGTGGATACGAATTTTGATGATATCTCCGAAACTAATAAAGCTACAGGCTTGCGGTTTGAACTGAAATGTAGGACTAAGAGACTTGCAGGAAAAGGTTATTACACCTTAATCGCTTCAATGCAAACTTTCGCAGTTATAGAGAATCTCAGTGCTTTCTCAACGTAATTTTCAGACTAGGAATACGATTTTTGATGATACCTTTGAAACTAATAAAGCTACAGGCATGCGGTTTGAACTGAAATGTAGGACTAACAGACTTGCAAAGAAAAGGTTATTACACCTTAATCGCTCCAATGCAAACTTTTGCAGTTATAGAAAATCTCAGTGCTTTCTCGTCGTACATTTCAGACTGTGAATACGATTTTTGATGATATCTCCGAAACTAGTAAAGCTACAGGCTTGCGGTTTGAACCTAAACGTAGGACTAACAGACTTGCAAAGAAAAGGTTATAACACCTTATTCGCTCCAATGCAAACTTTCGTAGTTATAGATAATCTCAGTGCTTTCTCATAGTACTTTTTTGACTGCGAATAAGATTTTTGATGATATCTCCGAAACTAAAAAAGCTACAGGATTGCGGTTTGAACTAAAATGTAGGACCTACAGACTTGCAAAGAAAAGGTTATTACACCTTAATCGCTTCATTGCAAACTTTCGCAGTTATTAAGAATCTCAGTGCTTTTTCAACGTAGTTTTCAGACTAAGAATACGATTTTTTAAGATATCTTTGAAACTAATTAAGCTACAAGCATGCGGTTTGAACTGAAATGTAGGACTAACAGACTTGCAAAGAAAAGGTTTTTACACCTTAATCGCTCGAATGCATACTTTCGCAGTTATAGAGAATCTCAGTGCTTTCTCATCGTACTTTTCAGACTGTGAATACGATTTTTGATGATATCTCCGAAACTAATAAAGCTACAGACTTGCGATTTGAACTGAAGTTTAGGACCTACAGACTTGCAAAGAAAAGTTAATTACACCTTAATCGCTCCAATGCAAACTTTTGCAGTTATTAGAAATTACAGTGCTTTCTCATCGTACTTTTCAGACTGTGAATACCATTTTTGATAATATCTCTGAAACTAAAAAAGCTACAGGTTTGCGATTTGAAATAAAATGTAGGACTAACAGAATTGCAAAGAAAAGGGTTTTTACAACTTAATCGCTACAATGCAAACTTTCGCAGTTATAGAAAACCTCAGTGCTTTCTCGTCGTAGTTTTCAGACTGTGAATACGATTTTTGATGATATCTCCGAAACTATTAAAGTTACAGGCTTGCGGTTTGAAATAAAATGTAGGACTAAGAGACTTGCAAAGAAAAGGTTATTACACCTTAATCGCTTCAATGCAAACTTTCGCAGTTATAGACAATCTCAGTGCTTTCTCAACGTAATTTTCAGACTAGGAATACGATTTTTGATGATACCTTTGAAACTAATAAAGCTACAGGCATGCGGTTTGAACTGAAATGTAGGACTAACAGACTTGCAAAGAAAAGGTTATTACACCTTAATCGCTTCAATGCAAACTTTCGCAGTTATAGAAAACCTCAGTGCTTTCTTGTCGTACTTTTCAGACTGTGAATACGATTTTTGATGATATCTCCGAAACCAGTAAAGCTACAGGCTTGCGGTTTGAACTGAAATGTAGGACTAACAGACTTGCAAAGAAAAGGTAATAACACCTTATTCGCTCCAATGCAAACTTTCGCAGTTATAGAAAACCTCAGTGCTTTCTCGTCGTACTTTTCAAACTGTGAATATGATATTTGATGATATCTCCGAAACTAGTAAAGCTACAGGCTTGTGGTTTGTACTTAGATGTAGGACTAACAGACTTGCAAAGAAAAGGTTATTACACCTTAATCGCTCCAATGCAAACTTTTGCAGTTATAGAAAACCTCAGTGCTTTCTCGTCGTACATTTCAGACTGTGAATACGATTTTTGATGATATCTCCGAAACTAGTAAAGCTACAGGCTTGCGGTTTGAACTTAAATGTAGGACTAAAAGACTTGCAAAGAAAAGGTTATAACACCTTAATCGCTACAATGCAAACTTTCGCAGTTATAGAGAATCTCAGTGCTTTCTCATAGTACTTTTTTGACTGCAAATAAGATTTTTGATAATATCTCCGAAACTAATAAAGCTACAGGCTTGCAGTTTGAACTAAAATGTAGTACTAACAGACTTGCAAAGAAAAGGTTATTACACCTTAATCGCTCCAATGCAAACTTTTGCAGTTATAGAGAATCTCAGTGCTTTGTCATCGTACTTTTCAGACTGTGAATACGATTGTTGATGATAAATCCGAAGCTAATAAAGCTACAGGCTTGCGGTTTTAACTAAAATGTAGGACTAACAGACTTGCAAAGAAAAGGTTATTACACCTTATTCGCTCCAATGCAAACTTTCACAGTTATAGAGAATCTCAGTGCTTTCTCATCGTACTTTTTTGACTGTGGATACGAATTTTGATGATATCTCCGAAACTAATAAAGCAACAGGCTTGCGGTTTGAACTGAAATGTAGGACTAAGAGACTTGCAGGAAAAGGTTATTACACCTTAATCGCTTCAATGCAAACTTTCGCAGTTATAGAGAATCTCAGTGCTTTCTCAACGTAATTTTCAGACTAGGAATACGATTTTTGATGATACCTTTGAAACTAATAAAGCTACAGGCATGCGGTTTGAACTGAAATGTAGGACTAACAGACTTTCAAAGAAAAGGTTATTACACCTTAATCGCTCCAATGCAAACTTTTGCAGTTATAGAAAACCTCAGTGCTTTCTCATCGTACTTTTTAGACTGTGAATACGATTTTTGATGATATCTCCGAAACTAATAAAGCTACAGGCTTGCGGTTTGAACTAAAAAGTAGGACTATTAAACCTGCATAGAAAAGTTAATTACACCTTAATCGCTCTAATGCAAACTTTCGCAGTTATAGAGAATCTCAGTGCTTTCTCGTTGTACTTTTCAGACTGTGAATACGATTTTTGATGATATCTCCGAAACTAATAAAGCTACAGACTTGCGATTTGAACTAAAATATAGGACTAACAGACTTGCAAAGAAAAGGTTATTACACCTTATTTGCTCCAATGCAAACTTTCGCAGTTATAGAAAATCTCAGTGCTTTCTGATCGTACTTTTCAGACTGTGGATACGAATTTTGATGATATCTCTGAAACTAATAAAGCTACAGGCTTGCAGTTTAAACTATATTGTAGGACTAACAGACTTACAAAGAAAAATTCATTACACCTTAATCGCTCCAATGCAAACTTTGCAGTTATGGAGAATCTCAGTGCTTTCTCATCGTACTTTTTAGACTGTGAATACGATTGTTGATGATATCTCCAAAACTAATAAAGCTACAGGCTTGCGGTTTGAACTTAAATGTAGGACTAACAGACTTGCAAAGAAAAGATTATTACACCTTAATCGCTCCAATGCAAACTTTCGCAGTTATAGAGAATCTCAGTGCTTTCTCATCGTACTTTTCAGACTGTGAATACCATTTTTTAAGATATCTCTGAAACTAATAAAGTCACAGGCTTGCGGTTTGAACGAAAATGTAGGACTAACAGACTTGCAAAGAAAAAGGTAATAACACCTTATTCGCTCCAATGCAAACTTTCGCAGTTATAGAACACCTCAGTGCTTTCTCGTCGTACTTTTCAGACTGTGAATACGATTTTTGATGATATCTCCGAAACTAGTAAAGCTACAGGCTTGTGGTTTGAACTTAAATGTAGGACTAACAGACTTGCAAAGAAAAGGTTATTACACCTTAATCGCTCCAATGCATACTTTCGCAGTTATAGAGAATCTCAGTGCTTTCTCATCGTACTTTTTAGACTGTGAATACGATTTTTGATGATATCTCCGAAACTAATAAAGCTACAGGCTTGCGGTTTGAACTAAAAAGTAGGAGTATTAGACCTGCAAAGAAAAGTTAATTAAACCCTTAATCGCTCTAATGCAAACTTTCGCAGTTATAGAGAATCTCAGTGCTTTCTCGTCGTACTTTTCAGACTGTGAATACGATTTTTGATGATATCTCCGAAACTAATAAAGCTACAGACTTGCGATTTGAACCAAAATATAGGACTAACAGACTTGCAAAGAAAAGGTTATTACACCTTATTTGCTCCAATGCAAACTTTCGCAGTTATAGAAAATCTCAGTGCTTTCTGATCGTACTTTTCAGACTGTGGATACGAATTTTGATGATATCTCCGAAACTAATAAAGCTACAGGCTTGCATATTAAACTATATTGTAGGACTAACAGACTTACAAAGAAAAATTCATTACACCTTAATCGCTCCAATGCAAACTTTGCAGTTATGGAGAATCTCAGTGCTTTCTCATCGTACTTTTTAGACTGTGAATACGATTTTTGATGATATCTCCGAAACTAATAAAGCTACAGGCTTGCGGTTTGAACTTATATGTAGGACTAACAGACTTGCAAAGAAAAGATTATTACACCTTAATCGCTCCAATGCAAACTTTCGCAGTAATAGAGAATCTCAGTGCTTTCTCATCGTACTTTTCAGACTGTGAATACCATTTTTTAAGATATCTCCGAAACTAATAAAGTCACAGGCTTGCGGTTTGAACGAAAATGTAGGACTAACAGACTTGCAAAGAAAAAGGTAATAACACCTTATTCGCTCCAATGCAAACTTTCGCAGTTATAGAAAACCTCAGTGCTTTCTCGTCGTACTTTTCAGACTGTGAATACGATTTTTAATGATATCTCCGAAACTAGTAAAGCTACAGGCTTGTGGTTTGAACTTAAATGTAGGACTAACAGACTTGCAAAGAAAAGGTTATTACACCTTAATCGCTCCAATGCATACTTTCGCAGTTATAGAGAATCTCAGTGCTTTCTCAACGTAGTTTTTAGACTAAGAATACCATTTTTGATGATATCTTTGAAACTAATAAAGCTAGAGGCATGCGGTTTGAACTGAAATGTAGAACTAACAGACTTGCAAAGAAAAAGGTAATAACACCTTATTCGCTCCAATGCAAACTTTCGCAGTTATAGAAAACCTCAGTGCTTTCTCGTCGTACTTTTCAGACCGTGAATACGATTTTTGATGATATCTCCGAAACTAGTAAACCTACAGGCTTGCGATTGAAACGAAATTGTAGGTCTAACAGACTTGCAAAGAAATGGTTATTACACCTTATTTGCTCCAATGCAATCTTTCGCAGTTATAGAAAATCTCAGTGCTTTCTGATCTTACTTTTTAGACTGTGGATACGAATTTTGATGATATCTCCGAAACTAATAAAGCTACAGGCTTGCAGTTTAAACTATATTGTAGGACTAACAGACTTACAAAGAAAAATTCCTTACACCTTGATCGCTCCAATGCAAACTTTGCAGTTATGGAGAATCTCAGTGCTTTCTCATCGTACTTTTAGACTGTGAATACGATTTTTGATGATATCTTCGAAACTAATAAAGCTACAGGCTTGCGGTTTGAACTTAAATGTAGGACTAACAGACTTGCAAAGAAAAGATTATTACACCTTAATCGATCCAATGCAAACTTTCGCAGTTATAGAGAATCTCAGTGCTTTTTCAACGTACAATTCAGACTGTGAATACGATTTTTGATGATAAATCCAAAATAATAAAGCTACAGGCATGCGGTTTGAACTAAAATGTTGGACTAACAGACTTGCAAAGAAAAGTTATTTACACCTTAATCGCTCCAATGCAAATTTTCGCAGTTATTGGAAATCACAGTGCTTTCTCTTCGTACTTTTCAGACTGTGAATACGATTTTTGATGATATCTCTGAAACTAAAATAGCTACAGGTTTGCGGATTGAACTAAAATGTAGGACTAACAGACTTCCAAAGAAAAGGGTTTTTACACCTTAATCGCTACAATGCAAATTTTCCCAATTATAGAGAATCTCAGTGCTTTCTCATCGTACTTTTTAGACTGCAAATAAGATTTTTGATGATATAATCGAAACTTATAAAGCTGCAGGCTTGCGGTTTGAACTAAACTGTAGGACTAAAAGAATTGCAAAGAAAAGGTTATTATACCTTAATCGTTTTTATGCAAACTTTCGCAGTTATAGAGAATCTCAGTGCTTTCTCCACGTACTTTTCAGACAAAGAATACGATTTTTGATGATATCTTTGAAACTAATAAAGCTACAGGCATGCGGTTTGAACTGAAATGTAGGACTAACAGACTTGCAAAGAAAAGGTAATAACACTTTATTTGCTCCAATGCAAACTTTCGCAGTTATAGAGAATCTCAGTGCTTTCTCGTCGTACTTTTCAGACTGTGAATACGATTTTTGATGATATCTCCGAAACTAGTAAAGCTTCAGGCTTGCAGTTTGAACTTAAATGTAGGACTAACAGACTTGCAAAGAAAAGGTTATTACACCTTAATCGCTCCAATGCATACTTTCGCAGTTATAGAGAATCTCATTGCTTTCTCATCGTACTTTTCAGACCGTGAATACGATTGTTGATGATATCTCCGAAACTAATAAAGCTACAGGCTTGCGGTTTGAACTAAAATGTAGGACTGACAGACTTGCAAAGAAAAAGGTTATTACAAATTAATCGCTGCAATGCAAACTTTCGCATTTCTAGAAAATCTTAGTGCTTTCTGATCGTACTTTTCAGACTGTGGATACGAATTTTGATGATATCTTTGAAACTAATAAAGCTATAGGCTTGTGGTTTTAACTATAATGTAGGACTAACAGGCTTGCAAAGAAAAGGTTATTACACCTTAATCGCTCCAATGCAAACTTTCGCGGTTATAGAGAATCTCAGTGCTTTCTCATCGTACTTTTCAGACTGTGAATACGATTTTTTATGATATCTCCAAAACTAATAAAGCTACAGGCTTGCGGTTTGAACTAAAATGTAGGACTAACAGACTTGCAAAGAAAAGGTTACTACACCTTAATCGCTCGAATGCAAACTTTCGCAGTAATAGAGAATCTCAGTGCTTTCTCATCGTTCTTTTTTGACTGTGAATACGATTTTTGATATATCTCCGAAGCTAGTAAAGCTACAGGCTTGCGGTTTGAACTTAAATGTAGGACTAACAGACTTGCAAAGAAAAGGTTATAACACCTTAAGTGCTACAATGCAAACTTTCGCAGTTATAGAAAATCTCAGTGCTTTCTGATCGTACTTTTCAGACTGTAAATACGAATTTTGATGATATCTCCGAAACTAACAAAGCTACAGGCTTGTGGTTTTAACTATAATGTAGGACTTACAGACTTGCAAAGAAAAGGTTATTACACCTTAATCGTTCCAATGCAAACTTAAGCAGTTATAGAGAATCTCAGTGCTTTCTCATAGTACTTTTTTGGCTGCGAAAAAGATTTTTGATGATATCTCCGAAACTAATAAAGCTACAGGCTTGCAGTTTGAACTAAAATGTAGTACTAACAGTCTTGCAAAGAAAAGGTAATCACACCTTAATCGCTCCAATGCATATTTTAGCAGTTATAGAGAATCTCAGTGCTTTCTCATCGTACTTTTCAGACCGTGAATACGATTGTTGATGATATCTCCGAAACTAATAAAGCTACAGGCTTGCGGTTTTAACTAAAATGTAGAACTAACAGACTTGCAAAGAAAAAGGTTATTACACCTTATTCGCTCCAATGCAAACTTTCGCAGTTATAGAGAATCTCAGTGCTTTCTCATCGTACTTTTTTGATTGTGGATACGAATTTTGATGATATCTCCGAAACTAATAAAGCTACAGCCTTTCGGTTTGAACTGAAATGTAGGACTAACAGACTTGCAAAGAAAACTTTATTACACCTTAATCGCTCCAATGCATACTTTCGCAGTTATAGAGAATCTCAGTGCTTTCTCATCGTACTTTTTAGACCGTGAATACGATTGTTGATGATATCTCCGAAACTAATAAAGCTACAGGCTTGCGGTTTGAAGTAAAATGTAGGACTAACAGACTTGCAAAGAAAAGGTAATAACACCTTATTCGCTCCAATGCAAACTTTCGCAGTTATAGAAAACCTCAGTGCTTTCTCGTCGTACTTTTCAAACTGTGAATATGATATTTGATGATATCTCCGAAACTAGTAAAGCTACAGGCTTGTGGTTTGAACTTAAATGTAGGACTAACAGACTTGCAAAGAAAAGGTTATAACACCTTAATGGCTCCAATGCAAACTTTCGCAGTTATAGAGAATCTCAGTGCTTTGTCATCGTACTTTTCAGACTGTGAATACGATTGTTGATGATAAATCTGAAGCTAATAAAGCTACAGGCTTGCGGTTTTAACTAAAATGTAGGACTAACAGACTTGCAAAGAAAAGGTTATTACACCTTATTCGCTCCAATGCTAACTTTCGCAGTTATAGAGAATCTCAGTGCTTTCTCATCGTACTTTTTTGACCGTGGATACGAATTTTGATGATATCTCCGAAACTAATAAAGCTACAGGCTTGCGGTTTGAACTGAAATGTAGGACTAAGAGACTTGCAGGAAAAGGTTATTACACCTTAATCGCTTCATGCAAACTTTCGCAGTTATAGAGAATCTCAGTGCTTTCTCAACGTAATTTTCAGACTAGGAATACGATTTTTGATGATACCTTTGAAACTAATAAAGCTACAGGCATGCGGATTGAACTGAAATGTAGGACTAACAGACTTGCAAAGAAAAGGTTATTACACCTTAATCGCTCCAATGCAAACTTTTGCAGTTATAGAAAATCTCAGTGCTTTCTCGTCGTACATTTCAGAATGTGAATACGATTTTTGATGATATCTCCGAAACTAGTAAAGCTACAGGCTTGCGGTTTGAACCTAAATGTAGGACTAACAGACTTGCAAAGAAAAGGTAATAACACCTTATTCGCTCCAATGCAAACTTTCGTAGTTATAGATAATCTCAGTGCTTTCTCATAGTACTTTTTTGACTGCGAACAAGATTTTTGATGATATCTCCGAAGCTAAAAAAGCTACAGGATTGCGGTTTGAACTAAAATGTAGGACCTACAGACTTGCAAAGAAAAGGTTATTACACCTTAATCGCTTCATTGCAAACTTTCGCAGTTATTAAGAATCTCAGTGCTTTTTCAACGTAGTTTTCAGACTAAGAATACGATTTTTTAAGATATCTTTGAAACTAATTAAGCTACAAGCATGCGGTTTGAACTGAAATGTAGGACTAACAGACTTGCAAAGAAAAGGTTATTACACCTTAATCGCTCGAATGCATACTTTCGCAGTTATAGAGAATCTCAGTGCTTTCTCATCGTACTTTTCAGACTGTGAATACGATTTTTGATGATATCTCCGAAACTAATAAAGCTACAGACTTGCGATTTGAACTGAAGTTTAGGACCTACAGACTTGCAAAGAAAAGTTAATTACACCTTAATCGCTCCAATGCAAACTTTTGCAGTTATTAGAAATTACAGTGCTTTCTCATCGTACTTTTCAGACTGTGAATACCATTTTTGATAATATCTCTGAAACTAAAAAAGCTACAGGTTTGCGATTTGAAATAAAATGTAGGACTAACAGAATTGCAAAGAAAAGGGTTTTTACAACTTAATCGCTACAATGCAAACTTTCGCAGTTATAGAAAACCTCAGTGCTTTCTCGTCGTACTTTTCAGACTGTGAATACGATTTTCGATGATATCTCCGAAACTATTAAAGCTACAGGCTTGCGGTTTGAACTGAAATGTAGGACTAAGAGACTTGCAGGAAAAGGTTACTACACCTTAATCGCTTCAATGCAAACTTTCGCAGTTATAGAGAATCTCAGTGCTTTCTCAACGTAATTTTCAGACTAGGAATACGATTTTTAATGATACCTTTGAAACTAATAAAGCTACAGGCATGCGGTTTGAACTGAAATGTAGGACTAACAGACTTGCAAAGAAAAGGTTATTACACCTTAATCGCTCCAATGCAAACTTTTGCAGTTATAGAAAACCTCAGTGCTTTCTCGTCGTACTTTTCAGACTGTGAATACGATTTTTGATGATATCTCAGAAACTAATAATGCTACAGACTTACGGTTTGAACTGAAATGTATCAATTTGAAATGTCTTATGAAAAGTTTATAACACTTTAGTCGCAAAAACTAAAACTTTCTCAGTTTTTGAGAATTTTCGAATTTTCTTACCGATGTCTATAGCATTGTAGCCCATATGAAGAAAAAAAAAGTTTGTAACTCGAGTTCTAATTGAGATGGAAAGTTGTGGTTTTGAAATAAAGTGATGCAAAACGCTCTATAGTACTAAATTCACCTCTAGAAACAAAATTGAGAAAAAAAAATTTTCGAAAAAAATTGTGTTTTTCAGATTCTGAAAACGATTTTTGATGATATCTCAGAAACTAATAATGCTACAGACTTACGGTTTGAACTGAAATGTATCACTTTGAAATGTCTTATGAAAAGTTTATTACACTTTAGTCGCAAAAAATAAAACTTTCTCAGTTTTTGAGAATTTTCGTATTTTCTTACCGAAGTATATAGCATTGTAGCCCATATGAAGAAAAAAAAAGTTTGTAACTCGAGTTCTAATTGAGATGTAAAGTTGTGGTTTTTGAAATAAAGTGATGCAAAACACTCTATAGTACTAAATTCACCTCTATAAACAAAATTGAGAAAAACAAAATTTCGAAAAAAATTGTGTTTTTCAGATTCTGAAAACGATTTTTGATGATATCTCAGAAACTAATAATGCTACAGACTTACGGTTTGAACTGAAATGTATCACTTTGAAATGTCTTATGAAAAGTTTATAACACTTAAGTCGCAAAAATTTAAACTTTCTCAGTTTTTGAGAATTTTCGTATTTTCTTACCGAAGTCTATAGCATTGTAGCCCATATGAAGAAAAAAAAAGTTTGTAACTCGAGTTCCAATTGAGATAGAAAGTTGCGGTTATGAAATAAAGTGATGCAAAACGCTCTATAGTTTTAAATTCACCTCTAGAAACAAATTTGAGAAAAATAATTTTTCCAAAAAAATTGTGTTTTTCAGTTTCTGAAAACGATTTTTGATGATATCTCAGAAACTAATAATGCTACAGACTTACGGTTTGTACTGAAATGTATCACTTTGAAATGTCTTATAAAAAGTTTATAACACTTTAGTCGCAAAAATTAAAACTTTCTCAGTTTTTGAGAATTTTCGTATTTTCTTACCGAAGTCTATAGCATTGTAGCCCATATGAAGAAAAAAAAAGTTTGTAACTCGAGTTCTAATTGAGATATAAAGTTGTGGTTTTGAAATAAAGTGATGCAAAACACTCTATAGTACTAAATTCACCTCTATAAACAAAATTGAGAAAAACAAAATTTCGAAAAAAATTGTGTTTTTCAGATTCTGAAAACGATTTTTGATGATATCTCAGAAACTAATAATGCTACAGACTTACGGTTTGAACTGAAATGTATCACTTTGAAATGTCTTATAAAAAGTTTATAACACTTAAGTCGCAAAAATTAAAACTTTCTCAGTTTTTGAGAATTTTCGTATTTTCTTACCGAAGTCTATAGCATTGTAGCCCATATGAAGAAAAAAAAAGTTTGTAACTCGAGTTCCAATTGAGATAGAAAGTTGCGGTTTTGAAATAAAGTGATGCAAAACGCTCTATAGTTTTAATTTCACCTCTAGAAACAAATTTGAGAAAAATAATTTTTCGAAAAAAATTATGTTTTTCAGTTTCTGAAAACGATTTTTGATTATATCTCAGAAACTAATAATGCTACAGACGTACGGTTTGAACTGAAATGTATCACTTTGAAATGTCTTATGAAAAGTTTGTAACACTTAAATCGCAAAAATTAAAACTTTCTCAGTTTTTGAGAATTTTCGAATTTTCTTACCGAAGTCTATAGCATTGTAGCCCATATGAAGAAAAAAAAGTTTGTAACTCAAATTCTAATTGAGATGTAATGTTGTGGTTTTGAAATAAAGTGATGCAAAACGCTCCATAGTACTAAATTCACCTATAGAAACAAAATTAATAAAAAAAAAATTTCGAAAAAAATTGTGTTTTTCAGATTCTGAAAACGATTTTTGATGATATCTCAGAAACTAATAATGCCACAGACTTACGGTTTGAACTGAAATGTATCACTTTGAAATGTCTTATGAATAGTTTATAACACTTTAGTCGCAAAAACTAAAACTTTCTTAGTATTTGAGAATTTTCGAATTTTCTTACCGAAGTCTATAGCATTGTAGCCCATATGAAGAAAAAAAAAGTTTGTAACTCGAGTTCTAATTGAGATATAAAGTTGTGGTTTTGAAATAAAGTGATGCAAAACACTCTATAGTACTAAATTCACCTCTATAAACAAAATTGAGAAAAACAAAATTTCGAAAAAAATTGTGTTTTTCAGATTCTGAAAACGATTTTTGATGATATCTCAGAAACTAATAATGCTACAGACTTACGGTTTGAACTGAAATGTATCACTTTGAAATGTCTTATAAAAAGTTTATATCACTTAAGTCGCAAAAATTAAAACTTTCTCAGTTTTTGAGAATTTTCGTATTTTCTTACCGAAGTCTATAGCATTGTAGCCCATATGAAGAAAAAAAAAGTTTGTAACTCGAGTTCCAATTGAGATAGAAAGTTGCGGTTTTGAAATAAAGTGATGCAAAACGCTCTATAGTTTTAATTTCACCTCTAGAAACAAATTTGAGAAAATAATTTTTCGAAAAAAATTATGTTTTTCAGTTTCTGAAAACGATTTTTGATTATATCTCAGAAACTAATAATGCTACAGACGTACGGTTTGAACTGAAATGTATCACTTTGAAATGTCTTATGAAAAGTTTATAACACTTAAATCGCAAAAATTAAAACTTTCTCAGTTTTTGAGAATTTTCGAATTTTCTTACCGAAGTCTATAGCATTGTAGCCCATATGAAGAAAAAAAAAAGTTTGTAACTCGAGTTCTAATTAAGATGGAAAGTTGTGGTTTTGAAATAAAGTGATGCAAAACGCTCTATAGTACTAAATTCACCTCTAGAAACAAAATTGAGAAAAAAAATTTTCGAAAAAAATTGTGTTTTTCAGATTCTGAAAACGATTTTTGATGATATCTCAGAAACTAATAATGCCACAGACTTACGGTTTGAACTGAAATGTATCACTTTGAAATGTCTTATGAATAGTTTATAACACTTTAGTCGCAAAAACTAAAACTTTCTTAGTATTTGAGAATTTTCGAATTTTCTTACCGAAGTCTATAGCATTGTAGCCCATATGAAGAAAAAAAAAGTTTGTAACTCGAGTTCTAATTGAGATGTAAAGTTGTGGTTTTTGAAATAAAGTGATGCAAAACACTCTATAGTACTAAATTCACCTCTATAAACAAAATTGAGAAAAACAAAATTTCGAAAAAAATTGTGTTTTTCAGATTCTGAAAACGATTTTTGATGATATCTCAGAAACTAATAATGCTACAGACTTACGGTTTGAACTGAAATGTATCACTTTGAAATGTCTTATGAAAAGTTTATAACACTTAAGTCGCAAAAATTAAAACTTTCTCAGTTTTTGAGAATTTTCGTATTTTCTTACCGAAGTCTATAGCATTGTAGCCCATATGAAGAAAAAAAAAGTTTGTAACTCGAGTTCCAATTGAGATAGAAAGTTGCGGTTATGAAATAAAGTGATGCAAAACGCTCTATAGTTTTAAATTCACCTCTAGAAACAAATTTGAGAAAAATAATTTTTCCAAAAAAATTGTGTTTTTCAGTTTCTGAAAACGATTTTTGATGATATCTCAGAAACTAATAATGCTACAGACTTACGGTTTGTACTGAAATGTATCACTTTGAAATGTCTTATAAAAAGTTTATAACACTTTAGTCGCAAAAATTAAAACTTTCTCAGTTTTTGAGAATTTTCGTATTTTCTTACCGAAGTCTATAGCATTGTAGCCCATATGAAGAAAAAAAAAGTTTGTAACTCGAGTTCTAATTGAGATGTAAAGTTGTGGTTTTGAAATAAAGTGATGCAAAACGCTCTATAGTACTAAATTCACCTATAGAAACAAAATTAATAAAAAAAAAATTTCGAAAAAAATTGTGTTTTTCAGATTCTGAAAACGATTTTTGATGATATCTCAGAAACTAATAATGCCACAGACTTACGGTTTGAACTAAAATGTATCACTTTGAAATGTCTTATGAATAGTTTATAACACTTTAGTCGCAAAAACTAAAACTTTCTTAGTATTTGAGAATTTTCGAATTTTCTTACCGAAGTCTATAGCATTGTAGCCCATATGAAGAAAAAAAAAGTTTGTAACTCGAGTTCTAATTGAGATGGAAAATTGTGGTTTTGAAATAAAGTGATGCAAAACGCTCTATAGTACTAAATTCACCTATAGAAACAAAATTAATAAAAAAAAAAATTCGAAAAAAATTGTGTTTTTCAGATTCTGAAAACGATTTTTGATGATATCACAGAAACTAATAATGCCACAGACTTACGGTTTGAACTGAAATGTATCACTTTGAAATGTCTTATGAATAGTTTATAACACTTTAGTCGCAAAAACTAAAACTTTCTTAGTATTTGAGAATTTTCGAATTTTCTTACCGAAGTCTATAGCATTGTAGCCCATATGAAGAAAAAAAAAGTTTGTAACTCGAGTTCTAATTGAGATATAAAGTTGTGGTTTTGAAATAAAGTGATGCAAAACACTCTATAGTACTAAATTCACCTCTATAAACAAAATTGAGAAAAACAAAATTTCGAAAAAAATTGTGTTTTTCAGATTCTGAAAACGATTTTTGATGATATCTCAGAAACTAATAATGCTACAGACTTACGGTTTGAACTGAAATGTATCACTTTGAAATGTCTTATAAAAAGTTTATAACACTTAAGTCGCAAAAATTAAAACTTTCTCAGTTTTTGAGAATTTTCGTATTTTCTTACCGAAGTCTATAGCATTGTAGCCCATATGAAGAAAAAAAAAGTTTGTAACTCGAGTTCCAATTGAGATAGAAAGTTGCGGTTTTGAAATAAAGTGATGCAAAACGCTCTATAGTTTTAATTTCACCTCTAGAAACAAATTTGAGAAAAATAATTTTTCGAAAAAAATTATGTTTTTCAGTTTCTGAAAACGATATTTGATTATATCTCAGAAACTAATAATGCTACAGACGTACGGTTTAAACTGAAATGTATCACTTTGAAATGTCTTATGAAAAGTTTATAACACTTAAATCGCAAAAATTAAAACTTTCTCAGTTTTTGAGAATTTTCGAATTTTCTTACCAAAGTCTATAGCATTGTAGCCCCTATGAAGAAAAAAAAAGTTTGTAACTCGAGTTCTAATTGAGATGTAAAGTTGTGGTTTTAAAATACAGTGATGCAAAACGCTCTATAGTACTAAATTCACCTCTAGAAACAAAATTGAGAAAAAAAAATTTCGAAAAAAATTGTGTTTTTCAGATTCTGAAAACGATTTTTGATGATATCTCAGAAACTAATAATGCTACAGACTTACGGTTTGAACTGAAATGTATCAATTTGAAATGTCTTATGAAAAGTTTATAACACTTTAGTCGCAAAAACTAAAACTTTCTCAGTTTTTGAGAATTTTCGAATTTTCTTACCGATGTCTATAGCATTGTAGCCCATATGAAGAAAAAAAAAGTTTGTAACTCGAGTTCTAATTGAGATGGAAAGTTGTGGTTTTGAAATAAAGTGATGCAAAACGCTCTATAGTACTAAATTCACCTCTAGAAACAAAATTGAGAAAAAAAAATTTTCGAAAAAAATTGTGTTTTTCAGATTCTGAAAACGATTTTTGATGATATCTCAGAAACTAATAATGCTACAGACTTACGGTTTGAACTGAAATGTATCACTTTGAAATGTCTTATGAAAAGTTTATTACACTTTAGTCGCAAAAAATAAAACTTTCTCAGTTTTTGAGAATTTTCGTATTTTCTTACCGAAGTATATAGCATTGTAGCCCATATGAAGAAAAAAAAAGTTTGTAACTCGAGTTCTAATTGAGATGTAAAGTTGTGGTTTTTGAAATAAAGTGATGCAAAACACTCTATAGTACTAAATTCACCTCTATAAACAAAATTGAGAAAAACAAAATTTCGAAAAAAATTGTGTTTTTCAGATTCTGAAAACGATTTTTGATGATATCTCAGAAACTAATAATGCTACAGACTTACGGTTTGAACTGAAATGTATCACTTTGAAATGTCTTATGAAAAGTTTATAACACTTAAGTCGCAAAAATTTAAACTTTCTCAGTTTTTGAGAATTTTCGTATTTTCTTACCGAAGTCTATAGCATTGTAGCCCATATGAAGAAAAAAAAAGTTTGTAACTCGAGTTCCAATTGAGATAGAAAGTTGCGGTTATGAAATAAAGTGATGCAAAACGCTCTATAGTTTTAAATTCACCTCTAGAAACAAATTTGAGAAAAATAATTTTTCCAAAAAAATTGTGTTTTTCAGTTTCTGAAAACGATTTTTGATGATATCTCAGAAACTAATAATGCTACAGACTTACGGTTTGTACTGAAATGTATCACTTTGAAATGTCTTATAAAAAGTTTATCACACTTTAGTCGCAAAAATTAAAACTTTCTCAGTTTTTGAGAATTTTCGTATTTTCTTACCGAAGTCTATAGCATTGTAGCCCATATGAAGAAAAAAAAAGTTTGTAACTCGAGTTCTAATTGAGATGGAAAGTTGTGGTTTTGAAATAAAGTGATGCAAAACGCTCTATAGTACTAAATTCACCTATAGAAACAAAATTAATAAAAAAAAATTTCGAAAAAAATTGTGTTTTTCAGATTCTGAAAACGATTTTTGATGATATCTCAGAAACTAATAATGCCACAGACTTACGGTTTGAACTGAAATGTATCACTTTGAAATGTCTTATGAAAAGTTTATAACACTTTAGTCGCAAAAACTAAAACTTTCTTAGTATTTGAGAATTTTCGAATTTTCTTACCGAAGTCTATAGCATTGTAGCCCATATGAAGAAAAAAAAAGTTTGTAACTCGAGTTCTAATTGAGATATAAAGTTGTGGTTTTGAAATAAAGTGATGCAAAACACTCTATAGTACTAAATTCACCTCTATAAACAAAATTGAGAAAAACAAAATTTCGAAAAAAATTGTGTTTTTCAGATTCTGAAAACGATTTTTGATGATATCTCAGAAACTAATAATGCTACAGACTTACGGTTTGAACTGAAATGTATCACTTTGAAATGTCTTATAAAAAGTTTATAACACTTAAGTCGCAAAAATTAAAACTTTCTCAGTTTTTGAGAATTTTCGTATTTTCTTACCGAAGTCTATAGCATTGTAGCCCATATGAAGAAAAAAAAAGTTTGTAACTCGAGTTCCAATTGAGATAGAAAGTTGCGGTTTTGAAATAAAGTGATGCAAAACGCTCTATAGTTTTAATTTCACCTCTAGAAACAAATTTGAGAAAAATAATTTTTCGAAAAAAATTGTGTTTTTCAGTTTCTGAAAACGATTTTTGATTATATCTCAGAAACTAATAATGCTACAGACGTACGGTTTGAACTGAAATGTATCACTTTGAAATGTCTTATGAAAAGTTTGTAACACTTAAATCGCAAAAATTAAAACTTTCTCAGTTTTTGAGAATTTTCGAATTTTCTTACCGAAGTCTATAGCATTGTAGCCCATATGAAGAAAAAAAAGTTTGTAACTCAAATTCTAATTGAGATGTAATGTTGTGGTTTTGAAATAAAGTGATGCAAAACACTCTATAGTACTAAATTCACCTCTATAAACAAAATTGAGAAAAACAAAATTTTGAAAAAAAATTTTTTTCAGATTCTGAAAACGATTTTTGATGATATCTCAGAAACTAATAATGCTACAGACTTACGATTTGAACTGAAATGTATCACTTTGAAATGTCTTATGAAAAGTTTATAACACTTAAGTCGCAAAAATTAAAACTTTCTCAGTTTTTGAGAATTTTCGTATTTTCTTACCGAAGTCTATAGCATTGTAGCCCATATGAAGAAAAAAAAAGTTTGTAACTCGAGTTCTAATTGAGATGGAAAGTTGTGGTTTTGAAATAAAGTGATGCAAAACGCTCCATAGTACTAAATTCACCTATAGAAACAAAATTAATAAAAAAAAAATTTCGAAAAAAATTGTGTTTTTCAGATTCTGAAAACGATTTTTGATGATATCTCAGAAACTAATAATGCCACAGACTTACGGTTTGAACTGAAATGTATCACTTTGAAATGTCTTATGAATAGTTTATAACACTTTAGTCGCAAAAACTAAAACTTTCTTAGTATTTGAGAATTTTCGAATTTTCTTACCGAAGTCTATAGCATTGTAGCCCATATGAAGAAAAAAAAAGTTTGTAACTCGAGTTCTAATTGAGATATAAAGTTGTGGTTTTGAAATAAAGTGATGCAAAACACTCTATAGTACTAAATTCACCTCTATAAACAAAATTGAGAAAAACAAAATTTCGAAAAAAATTGTGTTTTTCAGATTCTGAAAACGATTTTTGATGATATCTCAGAAACTAATAATGCTACAGACTTACGGTTTGAACTGAAATGTATCACTTTGAAATGTCTTAAAAAAAGTTTATATCACTTAAGTCGCAAAAATTAAAACTTTCTCAGTTTTTGAGAATTTTCGTATTTTCTTACCGAAGTCTATAGCATTGTAGCCCATATGAAGAAAAAAAAAGTTTGTAACTCGAGTTCCAATTGAGATAGAAAGTTGCGGTTTTGAAATAAAGTGATGCAAAACGCTCTATAGTTTTAATTTCACCTCTAGAAACAAATTTGAGAAAAATAATTTTTCGAAAAAAATTATGTTTTTCAGTTTCTGAAAACGATTTTTGATTATATCTCAGAAACTAATAATGCTACAGACGTACGGTTTGAACTGAAATGTATCACTTTGAAATGTCTTATGAAAAGTTTATAACACTTAAATCGCAAAAATTAAAACTTTCTCAGTTTTTGAGAATTTTCGAATTTTCTTACCAAAGTCTATAGCATTGTAGCCCCTATGAAGAAAAAAAAAGTTTGTAACTCGAGTTCTAATTGAGATGTAAAGTCGTGGTTTTAAAATACAGTGATGCAAAACGCTCTATAGTACTAAATTCACCTCTATAAACAAAATTGAGAAAAAAAAAATTTCAAAAAAAAATGTGTTTTTCAGATTCTGAAAACGATTTTTGATGATATTTCAGAAACTAATAATGCTACAGACTTACGGTTTGAACTGAAATGTATCAATTTGATATGTCTTATAAAAAGTTTATAACACTTTAGTCGCAAAAACTAAAACTTTTTCAGTTTTTGAGAATTTTCGAATTTTCTTACCGATGTCTATAGCATTGTAGCCCATATGAAGAAAAAAAAAGTTTGTAACTCGAGTTCTAATTAAGATGGAAAGTTGTGGTTTTGAAATAAAGTGATGCAAAACGCTCTATAGTACTAAATTCACCTCTAGAAACAAAATTGAGAAAAAAAATTTTCGAAAAAAATTGTGTTTTTCAGATTCTGAAAACGATTTTTGATGATATCTCAGAAACTAATAATGCCACAGACTTACGGTTTGAACTCAAATGTATCACTTTGAAATGTCTTATGAATAGTTTATAACACTTTAGTCGCAAAAACTAAAACTTTCTTAGTATTTGAGAATTTTCGAATTTTCTTACCGAAGTCTATAGCATTGTAGCCCATATGAAGAAAAAAAAAGTTTGTAACTCGAGTTCTAATTGAGATGTAAAGTTGTGGTTTTTGAAATAAAGTGATGCAAAACACTCTATAGTACTAAATTCACCTCTATAAACAAAATTGAGAAAAACAAAATTTCGAAAAAAATTGTGTTTTTCAGATTCTGAAAACGATTTTTGATGATATCTCAGAAACTAATAATGCTACAGACTTACGGTTTGAACTGAAATGTATCACTTTGAAATGTCTTATGAAAAGTTTATAACACTTAAGTCGCAAAAATTAAAACTTTCTCAGTTTTTGAGAATTTTCGTATTTTCTTACCGAAGTCTATAGCATTGTAGCCCATATGAAGAAAAAAAAAGTTTGTAACTCGAGTTCCAATTGAGATAGAAAGTTGCGGTTATGAAATAAAGTGATGCAAAACGCTCTATAGTTTTAAATTCACCTCTAGAAACAAATTTGAGAAAAATAATTTTTCCAAAGAAATTGTGTTTTTCAGTTTCTGAAAACGATTTTTGATGATATCTCAGAAACTAATAATGCTACAGACTTACGGTTTGTACTGAAATGTATCACTTTGAAATGTCTTATAAAAAGTTTATAACACTTTAGTCGCAAAAATTAAAACTTTCTCAGTTTTTGAGAATTTTCGTATTTTCTTACCGAAGTCTATAGCATTGTAGCCCATATGAAGAAAAAAAAAGTTTGTAACTCGAGTTCTAATTGAGATGGAAAGTTGTGGTTTTGAAATAAAGTGATGCAAAACGCTCTATAGTACTAAATTCACCTATAGAAACAAAATTAATAAAAAAAAATTTCGAAAAAAATTGTGTTTTTCAGATTCTGAAAACGATTTTTGATGATATCTCAGAAACTAATAATGCCACAGACTTACGGTTTGAACTGAAATGTATCACTTTGAAATGTCTTATGAAAAGTTTATAACACTTTAGTCGCAAAAACTAAAATTTTCTTAGTATTTGAGAATTTTCGAATTTTCTTACCGAAGTCTATAGCATTGTAGCCCATATGAAGAAAAAAAAAGTTTGTAACTCGAGTTCTAATTGAGATATAAAGTTGTGGTTTGGAAATAAAGTGATGCAAAACACTCTATAGTACTAAATTCACCTCTATAAACAAAATTGAGAAAAACAAAATTTCGAAAAAAATTGTGTTTTTCAGATTCTGAAAACGATTTTTGATGATATCTCAGAAACTAATAATGCTACAGACTTACGGTTTGAACTGAAATGTATCACTTTGAAATGTCTTATAAAAAGTTTATAACACTTAAGTCGCAAAAATTAAAACTTTCTCAGTTTTTGAGAATTTTCGTATTTTCTTACCGAAGTCTATAGCATTGTAGCCCATATGAAGAAAAAAAAAGTTTGTAACTCGAGTTCCAATTGAGATAGAAAGTTGCGGTTTTGAAATAAAGTGATGCAAAACGCTCTATAGTTTTAATTTCTCCTCTAGAAACAAATTTGAGAAAAATAATTTTTCGAAAAAAATTATGTTTTTCAGTTTCTGAAAACGATTTTTGATTATATCTCAGAAACTAATAATGCTACAGACGTACGGTTTGAACTGAAATGTATCACTTTGAAATGTCTTATGAAAAGTTTGTAACACTTAAATCGCAAAAATTAAAACTTTCTCAGTTTTTGAGAATTTTCGAATTTTCTTACCGAAGTCTATAGCATTGTAGCCCATATGAAGAAAAAAAAGTTTGTAACTCAAATTCTAATTGAGATGTAATGTTGTGGTTTTGAAATAAAGTGATGCAAAACACTCTATAGTACTAAATTCACCTCTATAAACAAAATTGAGAAAAACAAAATTTCGAAAAAAAAAATTTTTCAGATTCTGAAAACGATTTTTGATGATATCTCAGAAACTAATAATGCTACAGACTTACGGTTTGAACTGAAATGTATCACTTTGAAATGTCTTATAAAAAGTTTATAACACTTAAGTCGCAAAAATTAAAACTTTCTCAGTTTTTGAGAATTTTCGTATTTTCTTACCGAAGTCTATAGCATTGTAGCCCATATGAAGAAAAAAAAAGTTTGTAACTCGAGTTCCAATTGAGATAGAAAGTTGCGGTTTTGAAATAAAGTGATGCAAAACGCTCTATAGTTTTAATTTCACCTCTAGAAACAAATTTGAGAAAAATAATTTTTCGAAAAAAATTATGTTTTTCAGTTTCTGAAAACGATTTTTGATTATATCTCAGAAACTAATAATGCTACAGACGTACGGTTTGAACTGAAATGTATCACTTTGAAATGTCTTATGAAAAGTTTGTAACACTTAAATCGCAAAAATTAAAACTTTCTCAGTTTTTGAGAATTTTCGAATTTTCTTACCGAAGTCTATAGCATTGTAGCCCATATGAAGAAAAAAAAGTTTGTAACTCAAATTCTAATTGAGATGTAATGTTGTGGTTTTGAAATAAAGTGATGCAAAACACTCTATAGTACTAAATTCACCTCTATAAACAAAATTGAGAAAAACAAAATTTCGAAAAAAAAAATTTTTCAGATTCTGAAAACGATTTTTGATGATATCTCAGAAACTAATAATGCTACAGACTTACGATTTGAACTGAAATGTATCACTTTGAAATGTCTTATGAAAAGTTTATAACACTTAAGTCGCAAAAATTAAAACTTTCTCAGTTTTTGAGAATTTTCGTATTTTCTTACCGAAGTCTATAGCATTGTAGCCCATATGAAGAAAAAAAAAGTTTGTAACTCGAGTTCTAATTGAGATGGAAAGTTGTGGTTTTGAAATAAAGTGATGCAAAACGCTCCATAGTACTAAATTCACCTATAGAAACAAAATTAATAAAAAAAAAATTTCGAAAAAAATTGTGTTTTTCAGATTCTGAAAACGATTTTTGATGATATCTCAGAAACTTATAATGCCACAGACTTACGGTTTGAACTGAAATGTATCACTTTGAAATGTCTTATGAATAGTTTATAACACTTTAGTCGCAAAAACTAAAACTTTCTTAGTATTTGAGAATTTTCGAATTTTCTTACCGAAGTCTATAGCATTGTAGCCCATATGAAGAAAAAAAAAGTTTGTAACTCGAGTTCTAATTGAGATATAAAGTTGTGGTTTTGAAATAAAGTGATGCAAAACACTCTATAGTACTAAATTCACCTCTATAAACAAAATTGAGAAAAACAAAATTTCGAAAAAAATTGTGTTTTTCAGATTCTGAAAACGATTTTTGATGATATCTCAGAAACTAATAATGCTACAGACTTACGGTTTGAACTGAAATGTATCACTTTGAAATGTCTTAAAAAAAGTTTATATCACTTAAGTCGCAAAAATTAAAACTTTCTCAGTTTTTGAGAATTTTCGTATTTTTTTACCGAAGTCTATAGCATTGTAGCCCATATGAAGAAAAAAAAAGTTTGTAACTCGAGTTCCAATTGAGATAGAAAGTTGCGGTTTTGAAATAAAGTGATGCAAAACGCTCTATAGTTTTAATTTCACCTCTAGAAACAAATTTGAGAAAAATAATTTTTCGAAAAAAATTATGTTTTTCAGTTTCTGAAAACGATTTTTGATTATATCTCAGAAACTAATAATGCTACAGACGTACGGTTTGAACTGAAATGTATCACTTTGAAATGTCTTATGAAAAGTTTATAACACTTAAATCGCAAAAATTAAAACTTTCTCAGTTTTTGAGAATTTTCGAATTTTCTTACCAAAGTCTATAGCATTGTAGCCCCTATGAAGAAAAAAAAAGTTTGTAACTCGAGTTCTAATTGAGATGTAAAGTCGTGGTTTTAAAATACAGTGATGCAAAACGCTCTATAGTACTAAATTCACCTCTATAAACAAAATTGAGAAAAAAAATTTTTCAAAAAAAATTGTGTTTTTCAGATTCTGAAAACGATTTTTGATGATATTTCAGAAACTAATAATGCTACAGACTTACGGTTTGAACTGAAATGTATCAATTTGATATGTCTTATAAAAAGTTTATAACACTTTAGTCGCAAAAACTAAAACTTTTTCAGTTTTTGAGAATTTTCGAATTTTCTTACCGATGTCTATAGCATTGTAGCCCATATGAAGAAAAAAAAAGTTTGTAACTCGAGTTCTAATTAAGATGGAAAGTTGTGGTTTTGAAATAAAGTGATGCAAAACGCTCTATAGTACTAAATTCACCTCTAGAAACAAAATTGAGAAAAAAAATTTTCGAAAAAAATTGTGTTTTTCAGATTCGGAAAACGATTTTTGATGATATCTCAGAAACTAATAATGCCACAGACTTACGGTTTGAACTGAAATGTATCACTTTGAAATGTCTTATGAATAGTTTATAACACTTTAGTCGCAAAAACTAAAACTTTCTTAGTATTTGAGAATTTTCGAATTTTCTTACCGAAGTCTATAGCATTGTAGCCCATATGAAGAAAAAAAAAGTTTGTAACTCGAGTTCTAATTGAGATGTAAAGTTGTGGTTTTTGAAATAAAGTGATGCAAAACACTCTATAGTACTAAATTCACCTCTATAAACAAAATTGAGAAAAACAAAATTTCGAAAAAAATTGTGTTTTTCAGATTCTGAAAACGATTTTTGATGATATCTCAGAAACTAATAATGCTACAGACTTACGGTTTGAACTGAAATGTATCACTTTGAAATGTCTTATGAAAAGTTTATAACACTTAAGTCGCAAAAATTAAAACTTTCTCAGTTTTTGAGAATTTTCGTATTTTCTTACCGAAGTCTATAGCATTGTAGCCCATATGAAGAAAAAAAAAGTTTGTAACTCGAGTTCCAATTGAGATAGAAAGTTGCGGTTATGAAATAAAGTGATGCAAAACGCTCTATAGTTTTAAATTCACCTCTAGAAACAAATTTGAGAAAAATAATTTTTCCAAAAAAATTGTGTTTTTCAGTTTCTGAAAACGATTTTTGATGATATCTCAGAAACTAATAATGCTACAGACTTACGGTTTGTACTGAAATGTATCACTTTGAAATGTCTTATAAAAAGTTTATAACACTTTAGTCGCAAAAATTAAAACTTTCTCAGTTTTTGAGAATTTTCGTATTTTCTTACCGAAGTCTATAGCATTGTAGCCCATATGAAGAAACAAAAAGTTTGTAACTCGAGTTCTAATTGAGATGTAAAGTTGTGGTTTTGAAATAAAGTGATGCAAAACGCTCTATAGTACTAAATTCACCTCTATAAACAAAATTGAGAAAAACAAAATTTCGTAAAAAATTGTGTTTTTCAGATTCTGAAAACGATTTTTGATGATATCTCAGAAACTTATAATGCTACAGACTTACGGTTTGAACTGAAATGTATCACTTTGAAATGTCTTATGAAAAGTTTATAACACTTAAGTCGCAAAAATTAAAACTTTCTCAGTTTTTGAGAATTTTCGTATTTTCTTACCGAAGTCTATAGCATTGTAGCCCATATGAAGAAAAAAAAAGTTTGCAAGAAAAGGTTATTACACCTTAATCGCTCGAATGCATACTTTCGCAGTTATAGAAAATCTCAGTGCTTTTTCGTCGTAGTTTTCAGACTGTGAAACGATTTTTGATGATATCTCTGAAACTAGTAAAGCTACAGCCTTGCGAATTGGACTTAAATGTAGCACTAACAGACTTGCAAAGAAAAGGTTATTACACCTTAATGGCTCCAATGCAAACTTTCGCAGTTATAGAGAATCTTAGTGCTTTGTCATCGTACTTATCAGACTGTGAATACAATTGTTGATGATATCTCCGAAACTAATAAAGCTACAGGTTTGCGGTTTGAACTGAAATGTAGGACTAACAGACTTGCAAAGAAAACGTTATTACACCTTAATCGCTCCAATGCATACTTTCGCAGTTATAGAGAATCTCAGTGCTTTGTCATCGTACTTATCAGACTGTGAATACAATTGTTGATGATATCTCCGAAACTAATACAGCTACAGGCTTGCGGTTTGAACTGAAATGTAGGACTAACAGACTTGCAAAGAAAAGGTAATAACACCTTATTCGCTCCAATGCAAACTTTCGCAGTTATAGAAAACCTCAGTGCTTTCTCGTCGTACTTTTCAGACTGTGAATATGATTTTTGATTATATCTCCGAAACTAGTAAAGCTACAGGCTTGTGGTTTGAACTTAAATGTAGGACTAACAGACTTGCAAAGAATAGGTTATAACACCTTAATAGCTACAATGCAATCTTTCGCAGTTATAGAGAATCTCAGTGCTTTCTCATAGTACTTTGTAGACTGCGAATAAGATTTTTGATGATATCTCCGAAACTAATAAAGCTACTGGCTTTCGCTTTGAACTAAAATGTAGTACTAACAAACTTGCAAAGAAAAGGTTATTACACCTTAATCGCTACAATGCAAACTTTCGCAGTTATAGAGAATCTCAGTGCTTTCTCATCGTACTTTTTAGACTGAAAATATGATTTTTGATGATATCTCTGAAACTAAAAAAGCTACAGGTTTGCGGTTTGAAATAAAATGTAAGACTAACAGACTTGCAAAGAAAAAGTTATTACACCTTAATCGCTCCAATGCATACTTTCGCAGTTATAGAGAATCTCAGTGCTTTCTCATCGTACTTTTTAGACTGCGAATAAGATTTTTGATGATATCTCCGAAACTAATAAAGCTACAGGCTTGCGGTTTGAACTAAAATGTAGTACTAACAGACTTGCAAAGAAAAGGTTATTACACCTTAATCGCTCCAATGCATACTTTCGCAGTTATAGAGAATCTCAGTGCTTTCTCATCGTACTTTTTAGACTGCGAATAAGATTTTTGATGATATCTCCAAAACTAATAAAGCTACAGGCTTGCGGTTTGAACTGAAGTGTAGGACTAACAAACTTGCAAAGAAAAGGTAATTACACCTTATTCGCTCCAATGCAAACTTTCGCAGTTATAGAAAACCTCAGTTCTTTCTCGTCGTACTTTTCAGACTGTGAATACGATTTTTGATGATATCTCCAAAACTAATAAAGCTACTGGCTTGCGGTTTGAACTGAAGTGTAGGACTAACAAACTTGCAAAGAAAAGGTAATAACACCTCAATCGCTCGAATGCATACTTTCGCAGTTATAGAGAATCTCAGTGCTTTCTCATCGTACTTTTTAGACTGCGAATAAGATTTTTGATGATATCTCCGAAACTAATAAAGCTACAGGCTTGCGGTTTGAACTAAAATGTAGTACTAACAGACTTGCAAAGAAAAGGTTATTACACCTTAATCGCTCCAATGCATACTTTCGCAGTTATAGAGAATCTCAGTGCTTTCTCATCGTACTTTTTAGACTGCGAATAAGATTTTTGATGATATCTCCAAAACTAATAAAGCTACAGGCTTGCGGTTTGAACTGAAGTGTAGGACTAACAAACTTGCAAAGAAAAGGTAATTACACCTTATTCGCTCCAATGCAAACTTTCGCAGTTATAGAAAACCTCAGTTCTTTCTCGTCGTACTTTTCAGACTGTGAATACGATTTTTGATGATATCTCCAAAACTAATAAAGCTACTGGCTTGCGGTTTGAACTGAAGTGTAGGACTAACAAACTTGCAAAGAAAAGGTAATAACACCTCAATCGCTCGAATGGAAACTTTCGCAGTAATAGAGAATCGCAGTGCTTTCTCATCGTTCTTTTTTGACTGTGAATACGATTTTTGATGATATCTCCGAAGCTAATAAAGCTACAGGCTTGCGGTTTGAACTAAAATGTAGTACTAACAGACTTGCAAAGAAAAGGTTATTACACCTTAATCGCTCCAATGCATACTTTCGCAGTTATAGAGAATCTCAGTGCTTTCTCATCGTACTTTTTAGACTGCGAATAAGATTTTTGATGATATCTCCAAAACTAATAAAGCTACAGGCTTGCGGTTTGAACTGAAGTGTAGGACTAACAAACTTGCAAAGAAAAGGTAATTACACCTTATTCGCTCCAATGCAAACTTTCGCAGTTATAGAAAACCTCAGTTCTTTCTCGTCGTACTTTTCAGACTGTGAATACGATTTTTGATGATATCTCCAAAACTAATAAAGCTACTGGCTTGCGGTTTGAACTGAAGTGTAGGACTAACAAACTTGCAAAGAAAAGGTAATAACACCTCAATCGCTCGAATGGAAACTTTCGCAGTAATAGAGAATCGCAGTGCTTTCTCATCGTTCTTTTTTGACTGTGAATACGATTTTTGATGATATCTCCGAAGCTAATAAAGCTACAGGCTTGCAGTTTGAACTAAAATGTAGGACTAACAGACTTGCAAAGAAAAGGTTATTACACCTTAATCGCTTCAATGCAAACTTTCGCAGTTATAGAGAATCTCAGTGCTTTCTTAACGTAGTTTTCAGACTGTGGATACGAATTTTGATGATATCTCCGAAACTAATATAACTACTGGCTTTCGCTTTAAACTAAAATGTAGTACTAACAGACTTGCAAAGAAAAGGTTATTACTTCTTAATCGCTCCAATGCATACTTTCGCAGTTATAGAGAATCTCAGTGCTTTGTCATCGTACTTTTCAGACCGTGAATACGATTGTTGATGATATCTCCGAAACTAATAAAGCTACAGGCTTGCGGTTTGAACTGAAATGTAGGACTAACAGACTTGCAAAGAAAAGATAATAACACCTTATTCGCTCTAATGCATACTTTCGAAGTTATAGAAAACCTCAGTGCTTTCTCGTCGTACTTTTCAGACTGTGGATACGAATTTTGATGATATCTCCGAAACTAATAAAGCTACAGGCTTGCGGTTTAAACTAAAATGTAGGACTAACAGACTTGCAAAGAAAAGGTTATTACACCTCAATCGCTCGAATGGAAACTTTTGCAGTAATAGAGAATCGCAGTGCTTTCTCATCGATCTTTTTTGACTGTGAATACGATTTTTGATATATCTCCGAAGCTAATAAAGCTACAGGCTTGCGCTTTGAACTAAAATGTAGGACTAACAGACTTGCAAAGAAAAGGTTATTACACCTTAATCGCTTCAATGCAAACTTTCGCAGTTATAGAGAATCTCAGTGCTTTCTCAACGTAGTTTTCAGACTAAGAATACGATTTTTGATGATATCTTGAAACTAATAAAGCTACAGGCATGCGGTTTAAACTGAAATGTAGGACTAACAGACTTGCAAAGAAAAGGTTATTACACTTTAATCGCTCCAATGCATACTTTCGCAGTTATAGAGAATCTCAGTGCTTTCTCATCGTACTTTTTAGACTGCGAATAAGATTTTTGATGATATCTCCGAAACTAATAAAGCTACAGGCTTGCGGTTTGAACTAAAATGTAGTACTAACAGACTTGCAAAGAAAAGGTTATTACACCTTAATCGCTCCAATGCATACTTTCGCAGTTATAGAGAATCTCAGTGCTTTCTCATCGTACTTTTTAGACTGCGAATAAGATTTTTGATGATATCTCCAAAACTAATAAAGCTACAGGCTTGCGGTTTGAACTGAAGTGTAGGACTAACAAACTTGCAAAGAAAAGGTAATTACACCTTATTCGCTCCAATGCAAACTTTCGCAGTTATAGAAAACCTCAGTTCTTTCTCGTCGTACTTTTCAGACTGTGAATACGATTTTTGATGATATCTCCAAAACTAATAAAGCTACAGGCTTGCGGTTTGAACTGAAATGTAGGACTAAGAGACTTGCAGGAAAAGGTTATTACACCTTAATCGCTTCATGCAAACTTTCGCAGTTATAGAGAATCTCAGTGCTTTCTCAACGTAATTTTCAGACTAGGAATACGATTTTTGATGATACCTTTGAAACTAATAAAGCTACAGGCATGCGGATTGAACTGAAATGTAGGACTAACAGACTTGCAAAGAAAAGGTTATTACACCTTAATCGCTCCAATGCAAACTTTTGCAGTTATAGAAAATCTCAGTGCTTTCTCGTCGTACATTTCAGAATGTGAATACGATTTTTGATGATATCTCCGAAACTAGTAAAGCTACAGGCTTGCGGTTTGAACCTAAATGTAGGACTAACAGACTTGCAAAGAAAAGGTAATAACACCTTATTCGCTCCAATGCAAACTTTCGTAGTTATAGATAATCTCAGTGCTTTCTCATAGTACTTTTTTGACTGCGAACAAGATTTTTGATGATATCTCCGAAGCTAAAAAAGCTACAGGATTGCGGTTTGAACTAAAATGTAGGACCTACAGACTTGCAAAGAAAAGGTTATTACACCTTAATCGCTTCATTGCAAACTTTCGCAGTTATTAAGAATCTCAGTGCTTTTTCAACGTAGTTTTCAGACTAAGAATACGATTTTTTAAGATATCTTTGAAACTAATTAAGCTACAAGCATGCGGTTTGAACTGAAATGTAGGACTAACAGACTTGCAAAGAAAAGGTTATTACACCTTAATCGCTCGAATGCATACTTTCGCAGTTATAGAGAATCTCAGTGCTTTCTCATCGTACTTTTCAGACTGTGAATACGATTTTTGATGATATCTCCGAAACTAATAAAGCTACAGACTTGCGATTTGAACTGAAGTTTAGGACCTACAGACTTGCAAAGAAAAGTTAATTACACCTTAATCGCTCCAATGCAAACTTTTGCAGTTATTAGAAATTACAGTGCTTTCTCATCGTACTTTTCAGACTGTGAATACCATTTTTGATAATATCTCTGAAACTAAAAAAGCTACAGGTTTGCGATTTGAAATAAAATGTAGGACTAACAGAATTGCAAAGAAAAGGGTTTTTACAACTTAATCGCTACAATGCAAACTTTCGCAGTTATAGAAAACCTCAGTGCTTTCTCGTCGTACTTTTCAGACTGTGAATACGATTTTCGATGATATCTCCGAAACTATTAAAGCTACAGGCTTGCGGTTTGAACTGAAATGTAGGACTAAGAGACTTGCAGGAAAAGGTTACTACACCTTAATCGCTTCAATGCAAACTTTCGCAGTTATAGAGAATCTCAGTGCTTTCTCAACGTAATTTTCAGACTAGGAATACGATTTTTAATGATACCTTTGAAACTAATAAAGCTACAGGCATGCGGTTTGAACTGAAATGTAGGACTAACAGACTTGCAAAGAAAAGGTTATTACACCTTAATCGCTCCAATGCAAACTTTTGCAGTTATAGAAAACCTCAGTGCTTTCTCGTCGTACTTTTCAGACTGTGAATACGATTTTTGATGATATCTCAGAAACTAATAATGCTACAGACTTACGGTTTGAACTGAAATGTATCAATTTGAAATGTCTTATGAAAAGTTTATAACACTTTAGTCGCAAAAACTAAAACTTTCTCAGTTTTTGAGAATTTTCGAATTTTCTTACCGATGTCTATAGCATTGTAGCCCATATGAAGAAAAAAAAAGTTTGTAACTCGAGTTCTAATTGAGATGGAAAGTTGTGGTTTTGAAATAAAGTGATGCAAAACGCTCTATAGTACTAAATTCACCTCTAGAAACAAAATTGAGAAAAAAAAATTTTCGAAAAAAATTGTGTTTTTCAGATTCTGAAAACGATTTTTGATGATATCTCAGAAACTAATAATGCTACAGACTTACGGTTTGAACTGAAATGTATCACTTTGAAATGTCTTATGAAAAGTTTATTACACTTTAGTCGCAAAAAATAAAACTTTCTCAGTTTTTGAGAATTTTCGTATTTTCTTACCGAAGTATATAGCATTGTAGCCCATATGAAGAAAAAAAAAGTTTGTAACTCGAGTTCTAATTGAGATGTAAAGTTGTGGTTTTTGAAATAAAGTGATGCAAAACACTCTATAGTACTAAATTCACCTCTATAAACAAAATTGAGAAAAACAAAATTTCGAAAAAAATTGTGTTTTTCAGATTCTGAAAACGATTTTTGATGATATCTCAGAAACTAATAATGCTACAGACTTACGGTTTGAACTGAAATGTATCACTTTGAAATGTCTTATGAAAAGTTTATAACACTTAAGTCGCAAAAATTTAAACTTTCTCAGTTTTTGAGAATTTTCGTATTTTCTTACCGAAGTCTATAGCATTGTAGCCCATATGAAGAAAAAAAAAGTTTGTAACTCGAGTTCCAATTGAGATAGAAAGTTGCGGTTATGAAATAAAGTGATGCAAAACGCTCTATAGTTTTAAATTCACCTCTAGAAACAAATTTGAGAAAAATAATTTTTCCAAAAAAATTGTGTTTTTCAGTTTCTGAAAACGATTTTTGATGATATCGCTACAGACTTACGGTTTGAACTGAAATGTATCAATTTGATATGTCTTATAAAAAGTTTATAACACTTTAGTCGCAAAAACTAAAACTTTTTCAGTTTTTGAGAATTTTCGAATTTTCTTACCGATGTCTATAGCATTGTAGCCCATATGAAGAAAAAAAAAGTTTGTAACTCGAGTTCTAATTAAGATGGAAAGTTGTGGTTTTGAAATAAAGTGATGCAAAACGCTCTATAGTACTAAATTCACCTCTAGAAACAAAATTGAGAAAAAAAATTTTCGAAAAAAATTGTGTTTTTCAGATTCGGAAAACGATTTTTGATGATATCTCAGAAACTAATAATGCCACAGACTTACGGTTTGAACTGAAATGTATCACTTTGAAATGTCTTATGAATAGTTTATAACACTTTAGTCGCAAAAACTAAAACTTTCTTAGTATTTGAGAATTTTCGAATTTTCTTACCGAAGTCTATAGCATTGTAGCCCATATGAAGAAAAAAAAAGTTTGTAACTCGAGTTCTAATTGAGATGTAAAGTTGTGGTTTTTGAAATAAAGTGATGCAAAACACTCTATAGTACTAAATTCACCTCTATAAACAAAATTGAGAAAAACAAAATTTCGAAAAAAATTGTGTTTTTCAGATTCTGAAAACGATTTTTGATGATATCTCAGAAACTAATAATGCTACAGACTTACGGTTTGAACTGAAATGTATCACTTTGAAATGTCTTATGAAAAGTTTATAACACTTAAGTCGCAAAAATTAAAACTTTCTCAGTTTTTGAGAATTTTCGTATTTTCTTACCGAAGTCTATAGCATTGTAGCCCATATGAAGAAAAAAAAAGTTTGTAACTCGAGTTCCAATTGAGATAGAAAGTTGCGGTTATGAAATAAAGTGATGCAAAACGCTCTATAGTTTTAAATTCACCTCTAGAAACAAATTTGAGAAAAATAATTTTTCCAAAAAAATTGTGTTTTTCAGTTTCTGAAAACGATTTTTGATGATATCTCAGAAACTAATAATGCTACAGACTTACGGTTTGTACTGAAATGTATCACTTTGAAATGTCTTATAAAAAGTTTATAACACTTTAGTCGCAAAAATTAAAACTTTCTCAGTTTTTGAGAATTTTCGTATTTTCTTACCGAAGTCTATAGCATTGTAGCCCATATGAAGAAACAAAAAGTTTGTAACTCGAGTTCTAATTGAGATGTAAAGTTGTGGTTTTGAAATAAAGTGATGCAAAACGCTCTATAGTACTAAATTCACCTCTATAAACAAAATTGAGAAAAACAAAATTTCGTAAAAAATTGTGTTTTTCAGATTCTGAAAACGATTTTTGATGATATCTCAGAAACTTATAATGCTACAGACTTACGGTTTGAACTGAAATGTATCACTTTGAAATGTCTTATGAAAAGTTTATAACACTTAAGTCGCAAAAATTAAAACTTTCTCAGTTTTTGAGAATTTTCGTATTTTCTTACCGAAGTCTATAGCATTGTAGCCCATATGAAGAAAAAAAAAGTTTGCAAGAAAAGGTTATTACACCTTAATCGCTCGAATGCATACTTTCGCAGTTATAGAAAATCTCAGTGCTTTTTCGTCGTAGTTTTCAGACTGTGAAACGATTTTTGATGATATCTCTGAAACTAGTAAAGCTACAGCCTTGCGAATTGGACTTAAATGTAGCACTAACAGACTTGCAAAGAAAAGGTTATTACACCTTAATGGCTCCAATGCAAACTTTCGCAGTTATAGAGAATCTTAGTGCTTTGTCATCGTACTTATCAGACTGTGAATACAATTGTTGATGATATCTCCGAAACTAATAAAGCTACAGGTTTGCGGTTTGAACTGAAATGTAGGACTAACAGACTTGCAAAGAAAACGTTATTACACCTTAATCGCTCCAATGCATACTTTCGCAGTTATAGAGAATCTCAGTGCTTTGTCATCGTACTTATCAGACTGTGAATACAATTGTTGATGATATCTCCGAAACTAATACAGCTACAGGCTTGCGGTTTGAACTGAAATGTAGGACTAACAGACTTGCAAAGAAAAGGTAATAACACCTTATTCGCTCCAATGCAAACTTTCGCAGTTATAGAAAACCTCAGTGCTTTCTCGTCGTACTTTTCAGACTGTGAATATGATTTTTGATTATATCTCCGAAACTAGTAAAGCTACAGGCTTGTGGTTTGAACTTAAATGTAGGACTAACAGACTTGCAAAGAATAGGTTATAACACCTTAATAGCTACAATGCAATCTTTCGCAGTTATAGAGAATCTCAGTGCTTTCTCATAGTACTTTGTAGACTGCGAATAAGATTTTTGATGATATCTCCGAAACTAATAAAGCTACTGGCTTTCGCTTTGAACTAAAATGTAGTACTAACAAACTTGCAAAGAAAAGGTTATTACACCTTAATCGCTACAATGCAAACTTTCGCAGTTATAGAGAATCTCAGTGCTTTCTCATCGTACTTTTTAGACTGAAAATATGATTTTTGATGATATCTCTGAAACTAAAAAAGCTACAGGTTTGCGGTTTGAAATAAAATGTAAGACTAACAGACTTGCAAAGAAAAAGTTATTACACCTTAATCGCTCCAATGCATACTTTCGCAGTTATAGAGAATCTCAGTGCTTTCTCATCGTACTTTTTAGACTGCGAATAAGATTTTTGATGATATCTCCGAAACTAATAAAGCTACAGGCTTGCGGTTTGAACTAAAATGTAGTACTAACAGACTTGCAAAGAAAAGGTTATTACACCTTAATCGCTCCAATGCATACTTTCGCAGTTATAGAGAATCTCAGTGCTTTCTCATCGTACTTTTTAGACTGCGAATAAGATTTTTGATGATATCTCCAAAACTAATAAAGCTACAGGCTTGCGGTTTGAACTGAAGTGTAGGACTAACAAACTTGCAAAGAAAAGGTAATTACACCTTATTCGCTCCAATGCAAACTTTCGCAGTTATAGAAAACCTCAGTTCTTTCTCGTCGTACTTTTCAGACTGTGAATACGATTTTTGATGATATCTCCAAAACTAATAAAGCTACTGGCTTGCGGTTTGAACTGAAGTGTAGGACTAACAAACTTGCAAAGAAAAGGTAATAACACCTCAATCGCTCGAATGCATACTTTCGCAGTTATAGAGAATCTCAGTGCTTTCTCATCGTACTTTTTAGACTGCGAATAAGATTTTTGATGATATCTCCGAAACTAATAAAGCTACAGGCTTGCGGTTTGAACTAAAATGTAGTACTAACAGACTTGCAAAGAAAAGGTTATTACACCTTAATCGCTCCAATGCATACTTTCGCAGTTATAGAGAATCTCAGTGCTTTCTCATCGTACTTTTTAGACTGCGAATAAGATTTTTGATGATATCTCCAAAACTAATAAAGCTACAGGCTTGCGGTTTGAACTGAAGTGTAGGACTAACAAACTTGCAAAGAAAAGGTAATTACACCTTATTCGCTCCAATGCAAACTTTCGCAGTTATAGAAAACCTCAGTTCTTTCTCGTCGTACTTTTCAGACTGTGAATACGATTTTTGATGATATCTCCAAAACTAATAAAGCTACTGGCTTGCGGTTTGAACTGAAGTGTAGGACTAACAAACTTGCAAAGAAAAGGTAATAACACCTCAATCGCTCGAATGGAAACTTTCGCAGTAATAGAGAATCGCAGTGCTTTCTCATCGTTCTTTTTTGACTGTGAATACGATTTTTGATGATATCTCCGAAGCTAATAAAGCTACAGGCTTGCGGTTTGAACTAAAATGTAGTACTAACAGACTTGCAAAGAAAAGGTTATTACACCTTAATCGCTCCAATGCATACTTTCGCAGTTATAGAGAATCTCAGTGCTTTCTCATCGTACTTTTTAGACTGCGAATAAGATTTTTGATGATATCTCCAAAACTAATAAAGCTACAGGCTTGCGGTTTGAACTGAAGTGTAGGACTAACAAACTTGCAAAGAAAAGGTAATTACACCTTATTCGCTCCAATGCAAACTTTCGCAGTTATAGAAAACCTCAGTTCTTTCTCGTCGTACTTTTCAGACTGTGAATACGATTTTTGATGATATCTCCAAAACTAATAAAGCTACTGGCTTGCGGTTTGAACTGAAGTGTAGGACTAACAAACTTGCAAAGAAAAGGTAATAACACCTCAATCGCTCGAATGGAAACTTTCGCAGTAATAGAGAATCGCAGTGCTTTCTCATCGTTCTTTTTTGACTGTGAATACGATTTTTGATGATATCTCCGAAGCTAATAAAGCTACAGGCTTGCAGTTTGAACTAAAATGTAGGACTAACAGACTTGCAAAGAAAAGGTTATTACACCTTAATCGCTTCAATGCAAACTTTCGCAGTTATAGAGAATCTCAGTGCTTTCTTAACGTAGTTTTCAGACTGTGGATACGAATTTTGATGATATCTCCGAAACTAATATAACTACTGGCTTTCGCTTTAAACTAAAATGTAGTACTAACAGACTTGCAAAGAAAAGGTTATTACTTCTTAATCGCTCCAATGCATACTTTCGCAGTTATAGAGAATCTCAGTGCTTTGTCATCGTACTTTTCAGACCGTGAATACGATTGTTGATGATATCTCCGAAACTAATAAAGCTACAGGCTTGCGGTTTGAACTGAAATGTAGGACTAACAGACTTGCAAAGAAAAGATAATAACACCTTATTCGCTCTAATGCATACTTTCGAAGTTATAGAAAACCTCAGTGCTTTCTCGTCGTACTTTTCAGACTGTGGATACGAATTTTGATGATATCTCCGAAACTAATAAAGCTACAGGCTTGCGGTTTAAACTAAAATGTAGGACTAACAGACTTGCAAAGAAAAGGTTATTACACCTCAATCGCTCGAATGGAAACTTTTGCAGTAATAGAGAATCGCAGTGCTTTCTCATCGATCTTTTTTGACTGTGAATACGATTTTTGATATATCTCCGAAGCTAATAAAGCTACAGGCTTGCGCTTTGAACTAAAATGTAGGACTAACAGACTTGCAAAGAAAAGGTTATTACACCTTAATCGCTTCAATGCAAACTTTCGCAGTTATAGAGAATCTCAGTGCTTTCTCAACGTAGTTTTCAGACTAAGAATACGATTTTTGATGATATCTTGAAACTAATAAAGCTACAGGCATGCGGTTTAAACTGAAATGTAGGACTAACAGACTTGCAAAGAAAAGGTTATTACACTTTAATCGCTCCAATGCATACTTTCGCAGTTATAGAGAATCTCAGTGCTTTCTCATCGTACTTTTTAGACTGCGAATAAGATTTTTGATGATATCTCCGAAACTAATAAAGCTACAGGCTTGCGGTTTGAACTAAAATGTAGTACTAACAGACTTGCAAAGAAAAGGTTATTACACCTTAATCGCTCCAATGCATACTTTCGCAGTTATAGAGAATCTCAGTGCTTTCTCATCGTACTTTTTAGACTGCGAATAAGATTTTTGATGATATCTCCAAAACTAATAAAGCTACAGGCTTGCGGTTTGAACTGAAGTGTAGGACTAACAAACTTGCAAAGAAAAGGTAATTACACCTTATTCGCTCCAATGCAAACTTTCGCAGTTATAGA
This sequence comes from Ecdyonurus torrentis, assembly GCA_949318235.1. Taxonomy (NCBI): domain Eukaryota; kingdom Metazoa; phylum Arthropoda; class Insecta; order Ephemeroptera; family Heptageniidae; genus Ecdyonurus; species Ecdyonurus torrentis. The sequence continues at coordinate 382,916 of OX439129.1, forward strand.
AAACCTCAGTTCTTTCTCGTCGTACTTTTCAGACTGTGAATACGATTTTTGATGATATCTCCAAAACTAATAAAGCTACTGGCTTGCGGTTTGAACTGAAGTGTAGGACTAACAAACTTGCAAAGAAAAGGTAATAACACCTCAATCGCTCGAATGGAAACTTTCGCAGTAATAGAGAATCGCAGTGCTTTCTCATCGTTCTTTTTTGACTGTGAATACGATTTTTGATGATATCTCCGAAGCTAATAAAGCTACAGGCTTGCGGTTTGAACTAAAATGTAGTACTAACAGACTTGCAAAGAAAAGGTTATTACACCTTAATCGCTCCAATGCATACTTTCGCAGTTATAGAGAATCTCAGTGCTTTCTCATCGTACTTTTTAGACTGCGAATAAGATTTTTGATGATATCTCCAAAACTAATAAAGCTACAGGCTTGCGGTTTGAACTGAAGTGTAGGACTAACAAACTTGCAAAGAAAAGGTAATTACACCTTATTCGCTCCAATGCAAACTTTCGCAGTTATAGAAAACCTCAGTTCTTTCTCGTCGTACTTTTCAGACTGTGAATACGATTTTTGATGATATCTCCAAAACTAATAAAGCTACTGGCTTGCGGTTTGAACTGAAGTGTAGGACTAACAAACTTGCAAAGAAAAGGTAATAACACCTCAATCGCTCGAATGGAAACTTTCGCAGTAATAGAGAATCGCAGTGCTTTCTCATCGTTCTTTTTTGACTGTGAATACGATTTTTGATGATATCTCCGAAGCTAATAAAGCTACAGGCTTGCAGTTTGAACTAAAATGTAGGACTAACAGACTTGCAAAGAAAAGGTTATTACACCTTAATCGCTTCAATGCAAACTTTCGCAGTTATAGAGAATCTCAGTGCTTTCTTAACGTAGTTTTCAGACTGTGGATACGAATTTTGATGATATCTCCGAAACTAATATAACTACTGGCTTTCGCTTTAAACTAAAATGTAGTACTAACAGACTTGCAAAGAAAAGGTTATTACTTCTTAATCGCTCCAATGCATACTTTCGCAGTTATAGAGAATCTCAGTGCTTTCTCATCGTACTTTTCAGACCGTGAATACGATTGTTGATGATATCTCCGAAACTAATAAAGCTACAGGCTTGCGGTTTGAACTGAAATGTAGGACTAACAGACTTGCAAAGAAAAGATAATAACACCTTATTCGCTCTAATGCATACTTTCGAAGTTATAGAAAACCTCAGTGCTTTCTCGTCGTACTTTTCAGACTGTGGATACGAATTTTGATGATATCTCCGAAACTAATAAAGCTACAGGCTTGCGGTTTAAACTAAAATGTAGGACTAACAGACTTGCAAAGAAAAGGTTATTACACCTCAATCGCTCGAATGGAAACTTTTGCAGTAATAGAGAATCGCAGTGCTTTCTCATCGATCTTTTTTGACTGTGAATACGATTTTTGATATATCTCCGAAGCTAATAAAGCTACAGGCTTGCGCTTTGAACTAAAATGTAGGACTAACAGACTTGCAAAGAAAAGGTTATTACACCTTAATCGCTTCAATGCAAACTTTCGCAGTTATAGAGAATCTCAGTGCTTTCTCAACGTAGTTTTCAGACTAAGAATACGATTTTTGATGATATCTTGAAACTAATAAAGCTACAGGCATGCGGTTTAAACTGAAATGTAGGACTAACAGACTTGCAAAGAAAAGGTTATTACACTTTAATCGCTCCAATGCAAACTTTCGCGGTTATAGAGAATCTCAGTGCTTTCTCATAGTACTTTTCAGACTGTGAATACGATTTTTGATGATATCTCCGAAACTAATAAAGCTACAGACTTGCGATTTGAACTTAAATTTAGGACTTACAGACTTGCAAAGAAAAGTTCATTACACCTTAATTGCTCCAATGCAAACTTTCGCAGTTATTAGAAATCACAGTGCTTTCTCATCGTACTTTTCAGACTGTGAATACAATTTTTGATGATATCTCTAAAACTAAAAAAGCTACAGGTTTGCGGTTTGAAATAAAATGTAGAACTAAGAGACTTGCAAAAAAAGGTTATTACACCCTAATCGCTTCAATGCAAACTTTCGCAGTTATATAGAATCTCAGTGCTTTCTCAACGTAATTTTCAGACTAGGAATACGATTTTTGATGATATCTTTGAAACTAATAAAGCTACAGGCATGCGGTTTGAAATAAAATGTAGGACTAACAGACTTGCAAACTAAAGGTTATTACACCTTAGTCGTTTGAATGCATACTTTCGCAGTTATAGAAAACCTCAGTGCTTTCTCGTCGTACTTTTCAGACTGTGAACACGATTTTTGATTATATCTCTGAAACTAGTAAAGCTACAGGCTTGCGGTTTGAACTTAAATGTAGCACTAACAGACTTGCAAAGAAAAGGTTATTACACCTTAATCGTTCCAATGCAAACTTTCGCAGTTATAGAGAATCTCAGTGCTTTCTCATCGTACTTTTCAGACTGTGAATACGATTGTTGATAAAAAATCCGAAGCTAATAAAGCTACAGGCTTGCGGTTTGAACTGAAATGTAGGACTAACAGACTTGCAAAGAAAACGTTATTACACCTTAATCGCTCCAATGCATACTTTCGCAGTTATAGAGAATCTCAGTGCTTTGTCATCGTACTTATCAGACTGTGAATACAATTGTTGATGATATCTCCGAAACTAATAAAGCTACAGGCTTGCGGTTTGAACTGAAATGTAGGACTAACAGACTTGCAACGAAAAGGTAATAACACCTTATTCGCTCCAATGCAAACTTTCGCAGTTATAGAAAACCTCAGTGCTTTCTCGTCGTACTTTTCAGACTGTGAATATGATTTTTGATTATATCTCCGAAACTAGTAAAGCTACAGGCTTGTGGATTGAACTTAAATGTAGGACTAACAGACTTGCAAAGAATAGGTTATAACACCTTAATAGCTACAATGCAATCTTTCGCAGTTATAGAGAATCTCAGTGCTTTCTCATAGTACTTTGTAGACTGCGAATAAGATTTTTGATGATATCTCCGAAACTAATAAAGCTACTGGCTTTCGCTTTGAACTAAAATGTAGTACTAACAAACTTGCAAAGAAAAGGTTATTACACCTTAATCGCTACAATGCAAACTTTCGCAGTTATAGAGAATCTCAGTGCTTTCTCATCGTACTTTTTAGACTGAAAATATGATTTTTGATGATATCTCTGAAACTAAAAAAGCTACAGGTTTGCGGTTTGAAATAAAATGTAAGACTAACAGACTTGCAAAGAAAAAGTTATTACACCTTAATCGCTCCAATGCATACTTTCGCAGTTATAGAGAATCTCAGTGCTTTCTCATCGTACTTTTTAGACTGCGAATAAGATTTTTGATGATATCTCCGAAACTAATAAAGCTACAGGCTTGCGGTTTGAACTAAAATGTAGTACTAACAGACTTGCAAAGAAAAGGTTATTACACCTTAATCGCTCCAATGCATACTTTCGCAGTTATAGAGAATCTCAGTGCTTTCTCATCGTACTTTTTAGACTGCGAATAAGATTTTTGATGATATCTCCAAAACTAATAAAGCTACAGGCTTGCGGTTTGAACTGAAGTGTAGGACTAACAAACTTGCAAAGAAAAGGTAATTACACCTTATTCGCTCCAATGCAAACTTTCGCAGTTATAGAAAACCTCAGTTCTTTCTCGTCGTACTTTTCAGACTGTGAATACGATTTTTGATGATATCTCCAAAACTAATAAAGCTACTGGCTTGCGGTTTGAACTGAAGTGTAGGACTAACAAACTTGCAAAGAAAAGGTAATAACACCTCAATCGCTCGAATGGAAACTTTCGCAGTAATAGAGAATCGCAGTGCTTTCTCATCGTTCTTTTTTGACTGTGAATACGATTTTTGATGATATCTCCGAAGCTAATAAAGCTACAGGCTTGCAGTTTGAACTAAAATGTAGGACTAACAGACTTGCAAAGAAAAGGTTATTACACCTTAATCGCTTCAATGCAAACTTTCGCAGTTATAGAGAATCTCAGTGCTTTCTTAACGTAGTTTTCAGACTGTGGATACGAATTTTGATGATATCTCCGAAACTAATATAACTACTGGCTTTCGCTTTAAACTAAAATGTAGTACTAACAGACTTGCAAAGAAAAGGTTATTACTTCTTAATCGCTCCAATGCATACTTTCGCAGTTATAGAGAATCTCAGTGCTTTCTCATCGTACTTTTCAGACCGTGAATACGATTGTTGATGATATCTCCGAAACTAATAAAGCTACAGGCTTGCGGTTTGAACTGAAATGTAGGACTAACAGACTTGCAAAGAAAAGATAATAACACCTTATTCGCTCTAATGCATACTTTCGAAGTTATAGAAAACCTCAGTGCTTTCTCGTCGTACTTTTCAGACTGTGGATACGAATTTTGATGATATCTCCGAAACTAATAAAGCTACAGGCTTGCGGTTTAAACTAAAATGTAGGACTAACAGACTTGCAAAGAAAAGGTTATTACACCTCAATCGCTCGAATGGAAACTTTTGCAGTAATAGAGAATCGCAGTGCTTTCTCATCGATCTTTTTTGACTGTGAATACGATTTTTGATATATCTCCGAAGCTAATAAAGCTACAGGCTTGCGCTTTGAACTAAAATGTAGGACTAACAGACTTGCAAAGAAAAGGTTATTACACCTTAATCGCTTCAATGCAAACTTTCGCAGTTATAGAGAATCTCAGTGCTTTCTCAACGTAGTTTTCAGACTAAGAATACGATTTTTGATGATATCTTGAAACTAATAAAGCTACAGGCATGCGGTTTAAACTGAAATGTAGGACTAACAGACTTGCAAAGAAAAGGTTATTACACTTTAATCGCTCCAATGCAAACTTTCGCGGTTATAGAGAATCTCAGTGCTTTCTCATCGTACTTTTCAGTCTGTGAATACGATTTTTGATGATATCTCCGAAACTAATAAAGCTACAGACTTGCGATTTGAACTTAAATTTAGGACTTACAGACTTGCAAAGAAAAGTTAATTACACCTTAATTGCTCCAATGCAAACTTTCGCAGTTATTAGAAATCACAGTGCTTTCTCATCGTACTTTTCAGACTGTGAATACAATTTTTGATGATATCTCTAAAACTAAAAAAGCTACAGGTTTGCGGTTTGAAATAAAATGTAGAACTAAGAGACTTGCAAAAAAAGGTTATTACACCCTAATCGCTTCAATGCAAACTTTCGCAGTTATATAGAATCTCAGTGCTTTCTCAACGTAATTTTCAGACTAGGAATACGATTTTTGATGATATCTTTGAAACTAATAAAGCTACAGGCATGCGGTTTGAAATAAAATGTAGGACTAACAGACTTGCAAACTAAAGGTTATTACACCTTAGTCGTTTGAATGCATACTTTCGCAGTTATAGAAAACCTCAGTGCTTTCTCGTCGTACTTTTCAGACTGTGAACACGATTTTTGATTATATCTCTGAAACTAGTAAAGCTACAGGCTTGCGGTTTGAACTTAAATGTAGCACTAACAGACTTGCAAAGAAAAGGTTATTACACCTTAATCGTTCCAATGCAAACTTTCGCAGTTATAGAGAATCTCAGTGCTTTCTCATCGTACTTTTCAGACTGTGAATACGATTGTTGATAAAAAATCCGAAGCTAATAAAGCTACAGGCTTGCGGTTTGAACTAAAATGTAGGACTAACAGACTTGCAAAAAAAAGGTTATTACACCTTATTCGCTCCAATGCAAACTTTTGCAGTTATAGAGAATCTCAGTGCTTTCTCATCGTACTTTTTTGACTGTGAATACGATTTTTGATTATATCTCCGAAGCTAATAAAGCTACAGGCTTGCGATTTGAACTAAAATGTAGGACTAACAGACTTGCAAAGAAAAGGTTATTACACCTTAATCGCTCCATTGCAAACTTTCGCAGGTATAGAATATCTCAGTAATTTCTCGTCGTTCTTTTCAGACTGTGAATACGATTTTTGATGATATCTCTGAAACTAGTAAAGCTACAGCCTTGCGAATTGGACTTAAATGTAGCACTAACAGACTTGCAAAGAAAAGGTTATTACACCTTAATGGCTCCAATGCAAACTTTCGCAGTTATAGAGAATCTCAGTGCTTTGTCATCGTACTTTTCAGACTGTGAATACGATTGTTGATGATAAATCCGAAGCTAATAAAGCTACAGGCTTGCGGTCTAAACTAAAATGTAGGACTAACAGACTTGCAAAGAAAAGGTTATTACACCTTAATCGCTTGAATGCATACTTTCGCAGTTATAGAAAACCTCAGTGCTTTTTCGTCGTAGTTTTCAGACTGTGAATACGATTTTTGATGATATCTCTGAAACTAGTAAAGCTACAGCCTTGCGAATTGGACTTAAATGTAGCACTAACAGACTTGCAAAGAAAAGGTTATTACACCTTAATGGCTCCAATGCAAAATTTTGCAGTTATAGAGAATCTTAGTGCTTTGTCATCGTACTTTTTAGACTGTGAATACGATTGTTTATGATAAATCCGAAGCTAATAAAGCTACAGGCTTGCGGTTTAAACTAAAATGTAGGACTAACAGACTTGCAAAGAAAAGGTTATTACACCTTATTCGCTCCAATGCAAACTTTCGCAGTAATAGAGTATCTCAGTGCTTTCTAATCGTACTTTTTTGACTGTGGATACGAATTTTGATGATATCTCCGAAACTAATAAAGCTACAGGCTTGCGGTTTGAACTGAAATGTAGGACTAACAGACTTGCAAAGAAAAGGTTATTACACCTTATTCGCTCCAATGCAAACTTTCGCAGTTATAGAGTATCTCAGTGCTTTCTAATCGTACTTTTTTGACTGTGGATACGAATTTTGATGATATCTCCGAAACTAATAATGCCACAGACTTACGGTTTGAACTGAAATGTATCACTTTGAAATGTCTTATGAATAGTTTATAACACTTTAGTCGCAAAAACTAAAACTTTCTTAGTATTTGAGAATTTTCGAATTTTCTTACCGAAGTCTATAGCATTGTAGCCCATATGAAGAAAAAAAAAGTTTGTAACTCGAGTTCTAATTGAGATATAAAGTTGTGGTTTTGAAATAAACTGATGCAAAACACTCTATAGTACTAAATTCATCTCTATAAACAAAATTGAAAAAAACAAAATTTCGAAAAAAATTGTGTTTTTCAGATTCTGAAAACGATTTTTGATGATATCTCAGAAACTAATAATGCTACAGACTTACGGTTTGAACTGAAATGTATCACTTTGAAATGTCTTATAAAAAGTTTATAACACTTAAGTCGCAAAAATTAAAACTTTCTCAGTTTTTGAGAATTTTCGTATTTTCTTACCGAAGTCTATAGCATTGTAGCCCATATGAAGAAAAAAAAAGTTTGTAACTCGAGTTCCAATTGAGATAGAAAGTTGCGGTTTTGAAATAAAGTGATGCAAAACGCTCTATAGTTTTAATTTCACCTCTAGAAACAAATTTGAGAAAAATAATTTTTCGAAAAAAATTATGTTTTTCAGTTTCTGAAAACGATTTTTGATTATATCTCAGAAACTAATAATGCTACAGACGTACGGTTTGAACTGAAATGTATCACTTTGAAATGTCTTATGAAAAGTTTATAACACTTAAATCGCAAAAATTAAAACTTTCTCAGTTTTTGAGAATTTTCGAATTTTCTTACCAATGTCTATAGCATTGTAGCCCCTATGAAGAAAAAAAAAGTTTGTAACTCGAGTTCTAATTGAGATGTAAAGTCGTGGTTTTAAAATACAGTGATGCAAAACGCTCTATAGTACTAAATTCACCTCTATAAACAAAATTGAGAAAAACAAAATTTCGAAAAAAATTGTGTTTTTCAGATTCTGAAAACGATTTTTCATGATATCTCAGAAACTAATAATGCTACAGACTTACGGTTTGAACTGGAATGTATCAATTTGAAATGTCTTATGAAAAGTTTATAACACTTTAGTCGCAAAAACTAAAACTTTCTCAGTTTTTGAGAATTTTCGAATTTTCTTACCGATGTCTATAGCATTGTAGCCCATATGAAGAAAAAAAAGTTTGTAACTCGAGTTCTAATTGAGATGGAAAGTTGTGGTTTTGAAATAAAGTGATGCAAAACGCTCTATAGTTTTGCACCTCTAGAAACAAAATTGAGAAAAAAAAATTTTCGAAAAAAATTGTGTTTTTCAGATTCTGAAAACGATTTTTGATGATATCTCAGAAACTAATAATGCTACAGACTTACGGTTTGAACTGAAATGTATCACTTTGAAATGTCTTATGAAAAGTTTATTACACTTTAGTCGCAAAAAATAAAACTTTCTCAGTTTTTGAGAATTTTCGTATTTTCTTACCGAAGTATATAGCATTGTAGCCCATATGAAGAAAAAAAAAGTTTGTAACTCGAGTTCTAATTGAGATGTAAAGTTGTGGTTTTTGAAATAAAGTGATGCAAAACACTCTATAGTACTAAATTCACCTCTATAAACCAAATTGAGAAATACAAAATTTCGAAAAAAATTGTGTTTTTCAGATTCTGAAAACGATTTTTGATGATATCTCAGAAACTTATAATGCTACAGACTTACGGTTTAAACTGAAATGTATCACTTTGAAATGTCTTATGAAAAGTTTATAACACTTAAGTCGCAAAAATTAAAACTTTCTCAGTTTTTGAGAATTTTCGTATTTTCTTACCAAAGTCTATAGCATTGTAGCCCATATGAAGAAAAAAAAGTTTGTAACTCGAGTTCCAATTGAGATAGAAAGTTGCGGTTATGAAATAAAGTGATGCAAAACGCTCTATAGTTTTAAATTCACCTCTAGAAACAAATTTGAGAAAAATAATTTTTCCAAAAAAATTGTGTTTTTCAGTTTCTGAAAACGATTTTTGATGATATCTCAGAAACTAATAATGCTACAGACTTACGGTTTGAACTGAAATGTATCACTTTGAAATGTCTTATAAAAAGTTTATAACACTTAAGTCGCAAAAATTAAAACTTTCTCAGTTTTTGAGAATTTTCGTATTTTCTTACCGAAATCTATAGCATTGTAGCCCATATGAAGAAAAAAAAAGTTTGTAACTCGAGTTCTAATTGAGATGGAAAGTTGTGGTTTTGAAATAAAGTGATGCAAAACGCTCTATAAAACTAAATTCACCTATAGAAACAAAATTAATAAAAAAAAAATTTCGAAAAAAATTGTGTTTTTCAGATTCTGAAAACGATTTTTGATGATATCTCAGAAACTAATAATGCCACAGACTTACGGTTTGAACTGAAATGTATCACTTTGAAATGTCTTATGAAAAGTTTATAACACTTTAGTCGCAAAAATTAAAACTTTCTCAGTTTTTGAGAATTTTTGTATTTTCTTACCGAAGTCTATAGCATTGTAGCCCATATGAAGAAAAAAAAAGTTTGTAACTCGAGTTCCAATTGAGATAGAAAGTTGCGGTTTTGAAATAAAGTGATGCAAAACGCTCTATAGTTTTAATTTCACCTCTAGAAACAAATTTGAGAAAAATAATTTTTCGAAAAAAATTATGTTTTTCAGTTTCTGAAAACGATTTTTGATTATATCTCAGAAACTAATAATGCCACAGACTTACGGTTTGAACTGAAATGTATCACTTTGAAATGTCTTATGAAAAGTTTATAACACTTTAGTCGCAAAAACTAAAACTTTCTTAGTATTTGAGAATTTTCGAATTTTCTTACCGAAGTCTATATAGCATTGTAGCCCATATGAAGAAAAAAAAAGTTTGTAACTCGAGTTCTAATTGAGATGTAAAGTTGTGGTTTTAAAATAAAGTGATGCAAAACGCTCTATAGTACTAAATTCACCTATGGAAACAAAATTGAGAAAAAAAAAATTTCGAAAAAAATTGTGTTTTTCAGATTCTGAAAACGATTTTTGATGATATCTCAGAAACTAATAATGCTACAGACTAACGGTTTGAACTGAAATGTATCATTTTGAAATGTCTTATGAAAAGTTTATAACACTTAAGTCGCAAAAATTAAAACTTTCTCAGTTTTTGAGAATTTTCGAAATTTCTTACCGATGTCTATAGCATTGTAGCCCATATGAAGAAAAAAAAAAGTTTGTAACTCGAGTTCTAATTGAGATGTAATGTTGTGGTTTTGAAATAAAGTGATGCAAAACACTCTATAGTACTAAATTCACCTCTATAAACAAAATTGAGAAAAAAAAAAAATTCGAAAAAAATTGTGTTTTTCAGATTCTGAAAACGATTTTTGATGATATCTCAGAAACTAATAATGCTACAGATTAACGGTTTGAACTGAAATGTATCATTTTGAAATGTCTTATAAAAAGTTTATAACACTTAAGTCGCAAAAATTAAAACTTTCTCAGTTTTTGAGAATTTTCGTATTTTCTTACCGAAATCTATAGCATTGTAGCCCATATGAAGAAAAAAAAAAGTTTGTAACTCGAGTTCTAATTGAGATGGAAAGTTGTGGTTTTGAAATAAAGTGATGCAAAACGCTCTATAGTACTAAATTCACCTCTATAAACAAAATTGAGAAAAACAAAATTTCGAAAAAAATTGTTTTTCAGATTCTGAAAACGATTTTTGATGATATCTCAGAAACTAATAATGCTACAGACTTACGGTTTGAACTGAAATGTATCACTTTGAAATGTCTAATGAAAAGTTTATAACACTTAAGTCGCAAAAATTAAAACTTTCTCAGTTTTTGAGAATTTTCGTATTTTCTTACCGAAGTCTATAGCATTGTAGCCCATATGAAGAAAAAAAAAGTTTGTAACTCGAGTTCTAATTGAGATGGATAGTTGTGGTTTTGAAATAAAGTGATGCAAAACGCTCTATAGTACTAAATTCACCTATAGAAACAAAATTAATAAAAAAAAAATTTCGAAAAAAATTGTGTTTTTCAGATTCTGAAAACGATTTTTGATGATATCTCAGAAACTAATAATGCCACAGACTTACGGTTTGAACTGAAATGTATCACTTTGAAATGTCTTATGAAAAGTTTATAACACTTTAGTCGCAAAAACTAAAACTTTCTTAGTATTTGAGAATTTTCGAATTTTCTTACCGAAGTCTATAGCATTGTAGCCCATATGAAGAAAAAAAAAGTTTGTAACTCGAGTTCTAATTGAGATGTAAAGTTGTGGTTTTAAAATAAAGTGATGCAAAACGCTCTATAGTACTAAATTCACCTATGGAAACAAAATTGAGAAAAAAAAAATTTCGAAAAAAATTGTGTTTTTCAGATTCTGAAAACGATTTTTGATGATATCTCAGAAACTAATAATGCTACAGACTAACGGTTTGAACTGAAATGTATCATTTTGAAATGTCTTATGAAAAGTTTATAACACTTTAGTCGCAAAAACTAAAACTTTCTCAGTTTTTGAGAATTTTCGAATTTTCTTACCGATGTCTATAGCATTGTAGCCCATATGAAGAAAAAAAAAAGTTTGTAACTCGAGTTCTAATTGAGATGTAATGTTGTGGTTTTGAAATAAAGTGATGCAAAACACTCTATAGTACTAAATTCACCTCTATAAACAAAATTGAGAAAAAAAAAAAATTTCGAAAAAAATTGTGTTTTTCAGATTCTGAAAACGATTTTTGATGATATCTCAGAAACTAATAATGCTACAGATTAACGGTTTGAACTGAAATGTATCATTTTGAAATGTCTTATGAAAAGTTTATAACACTTTAGTCGCAAAAACTAAAACTTTCTCAGTTTTTGAGAATTTTCGAATTTTCTTACCAAAGTCTATAGCATTGTAGTCCATATGAAGAAAAAAAAAAGTTTGTAACTCGAGTTCTAATTGAGATGTAAAGTTGTGGTTTTGAAATAAAGTGATGCAAAACACTCTATAGTACTAAATTCACCTCTATAAACAAAATTGAGAAAAACAAAATTTCGAAAAAAATTGTTTTTCAGATTCTGAAAACGATTTTTGATGATATCTCAGAAACTAATAATGCTACAGACTTACGGTTTGAACTGAAATGTATCACTTTGAAATGTCTAATGAAAAGTTTATAACACTTAAGTCGCAAAAATTAAAACTTTCTCAGTTTTTGAGAATTTTCGTATTTTCTTACCGAAGTCTATAGCATTGTAGCCCATATGAAGAAAAAAAAAGTTTGTAACTCGAGTTCTAATTGAGATGGATAGTTGTGGTTTTGAAATAAAGTGATGCAAAACGCTCTATAGTACTAAATTCACCTATAGAAACAAAATTAATAAAAAAAAAATTTCGAAAAAAATTGTGTTTTTCAGATTCTGAAAACGATTTTTGATGATATCTCAGAAACTAATAATGCCACAGACTTGCGGTTTGAACTGAAATGTATCACTTTGAAATGTCTTATGAATAGTTTATAACACTTTAGTCGCAAAAACTAAAACTTTCTCAGTTTTTGAGAATTTTCGAATTTTCTTACCGAAGTCTATAGCATTGTAGCCCATATGAAGAAAAAAAAAGTTTGTAACTCGAGTTCCAATTGAGATAGAAAGTTGCGGTTTTGAAATAAAGTGATGCAAAACGCTCTATAGTTTTAATTTCACCTCTAGAAACAAATTTGTGAAAAATAATTTTTCGAAAAAAATTATGTTTTTCAGTTTCTGAAAACGATTTTTGATTATATCTCAGAAACTAATAATGCTACAGACGTACGGTTTGAACTGAAATGTATCACTTTGAAATGTCTTATGAAAAGTTTATAACACTTAAATCGCAAAAATTAAAACTTTCTCAGTTTTTGAGAATTTTCGAATTTTCTTACCAAAGTCTATAGCATTGTAGCCCCTATGAAGAAAAAAAAAGTTTGTAACTCGAGTTCTAATTGAGATGTAAAGTCGTGGTTTTAAAATACAGTGATGCAAAACGCTCTATAGTACTAAATTCACCTCTAGAAACAAAATTGAGAAAAAAAAAATTTCAAAAAAAATTGTGTTTTTCAGATTCTGAAAACGATTTTTGATGATATTTCAGAAACTAATAATGCCACAGACTTACGGTTTGAACTGAAATGTATCACTTTGAAATGTCTTATGAATAGTTTATAACACTTTAGTCGCAAAAACTAAAACTTTCTTAGTATTTGAGAATTTTCGAATTTTCTTACCGAAGTCTATAGCATTGTAGCCCATATGAAGAAAAAAAAAGTTTGTAACTCGAGTTCTAATTGAGATGTAAAGTTGTGGTTTTTGAAATAAAGTGATGCAAAACACTCTATAGTACTAAATTCACCTCTATAAACAAAATTGAGAAAAACAAAATTTCGTAAAAAATTGTGTTTTTCAGATTCTGAAAACGATTTTTGATGATATCTCAGAAACTTATAATGATACAGACTTACGGTTTGAACTGAAATGTATCACTTTGAAATGTCTTATGAAAAGTTTATAACACTTAAGTCGCAAAAATTAAAACTTTCTCAGTTTTTGAGAATTTTCGTATTTTCTTACCGAAGTCTATAGCATTGTAGCCCATATGAAGAAAAAAAAAGTTTGCAAGAAAAGGTTATTACACCTTAATCGCTCGAATGCATACTTTCGCAGTTATAGAAAATCTCAGTGCTTTTTCGTCGTAGTTTTCAGACTGTGAATACGATTTTTGATGATATCTCTGAAACTAGTAAAGCTACAGCCTTGCGAATTGGACTTAAATGTAGCACTAACAGACTTGCAAAGAAAGGGTTATTACACCTTAATGGCTCCAATGCAAACTTTCGCAGTTATAGAGAATCTTAGTGCTTTGTCATCGTACTTTTCAGACTGTGAATACGATTGTTTATGATAAATCCGAAGCTAATAAAGCTACAGGCTTGCGGTTTAAACTAAAATGTAGGACTAACAGACTTGCAAAGAAAAGGTTATTACACCTTATTCGCTCCAATGCAAACTTTCGCAGTTATAGAGTATCTCAGTGCTTTCTAATCGTACTTTTTTGACTGTGGATACGAATTTTGATGATATCTCCGAAACTAATAAAGCTACAGGCTTGCGGTTTGAACTGAAATGTAGGACTAACAGACTTGCAAAGAAAACGTTATTACACCTTAATCGCTCCAATGCATACTTTCGCAGTTATAGAGAATCTCAGTGCTTTGTCATCGTACTTATCAGACTGTGAATACAATTGTTGATGATATCTCCGAAACTAATAAAGCTACAGGCTTGCGGTTTGAACTGAAATGTAGGACTAACAGACTTGCAAAGAAAAGGTAATAACACCTTATTCGCTCCAATGCAAACTTTCGCAGTTATAGAAAACCTCAGTGCTTTCTCGTCGTACTTTTCAGACTGTGAATATGATTTTTGATTATATCTCCGAAACTAGTAAAGCTACAGGCTTGTGGTTTGAACTTAAATGTAGGACTAACAGACTTGCAAAGAAAAGGTTATAACACCTTAATAGCTACAATGCAATCTTTCGCAGTTATAGAGAATCTCAGTGCTTTCTCATAGTACTTTGTAGACTGCGAATAAGATTTTTGATGATATCTCCGAAACTAATAAAGCTACTGGCTTTCGCTTTGAACTAAAATGTAGTACTAACAGACTTGCAAAGAAAAGGTTATTACACCTTAATCGCTAAAATGCAAACTTTCGCAGTTATAGAGAATCTCAGTGCTTTCTCATCGTACTTTTTAGACTGAAAATATGATTTTTGATGATATCTCTGAAACTAAAAAAGCTACAGGTTTGCGGTTTGAAATAAAATGTAAGACTAACAGACTTGCAAAGAAAAAGTTATTACACCTTAATCGCTCCAATGCATACTTTCGCAGTTATAGAGAATCTCAGTGCTTTCTCATCGTACTTTTTAGACTGCGAATAAGATTTTTGATGATATCTCCGAAACTAATAAAGCTACAGGCTTGCGGTTTGAACTGAAGTGTAGGACTAACAAACTTGCAAAGAAAAGGTAATAACACCTTATTCGCTCCAATGCAAACTTTCGCAGTTATAGAAAACCTCAGTGCTTTCTCGTCGTACTTTTCAGACTGTGAATACGATTTTTGATGATATCTCCAAAACTAATAAAGCTACTGGCTTGCGGTTTGAACTGAAGTGTAGGACTAACAAACTTGCAAAGAAAAGGTAATAACACCTCAATCGCTCGAATGGAAACTTTCGCAGTAATAGAGAATCGCAGTGCTTTCTCATCGTTCTTTTTTGACTGTGAATACGATTTTTGATGATATCTCCGAAGCTAATAAAGCTACAGGCTTGCGGTTTGAACTAAAATGTAGGACTAACAGACTTGCAAAGAAAAGGTTATTACACCTTAATCGCTTCAATGCAAACTTTCGCAGTTATAGAGAATCTCAGTGCTTTCTTAACGTAGTTTTCAGACTGTGGATACGAATTTTGATGATATCTCCGAAACTAATAAAGCTACTGGCTTGCGGTTTGAACTAAAATGTAGTACTAACAGACTTGCAAAGAAAAGGTTTTTACTTCTTAATCGCTCCAATGCATACTTTCGCAGTTATAGAGAATCTCAGTGCTTTCTCATCGTACTTTTCAGACCGTGAATACGATTGTTGATGATATCTCCGAAACTAATAAAGCTACAGGCTTGCGGTTTGAACTGAAATGTAGGACTAACAGACTTGCAAAGAAAAGATAATAACACCTTATTCGCTCCAATGCATACTTTCGAAGTTATAGAGAATTTCAGTGCTTTCTCATCGTACTTTTCAGACTGTGAATACGATTGTTGATAAAAAATCCGAAGCTAATAAAGCTACAGGCTTGCGGTTTGAACTAAAATGTAGGACTAACAGACTTGCAAAAAAAAGGTTATTACACCTTATTCGCTCCAATGCAAACTTTCGCAGTTATAGAGAATCTCAGTGCTTTCTCATCGTACTTTTTTGACTGTGAATACGATTTTTGATTATATCTCCGAAGCTAATAAAGCTACAGGCTTGCGATTTGAACTAAAATGTAGGACTAACAGACTTGCAAAGAAAAGGTTATTACACCTTAATCGCTCCATTGCAAACTTTCGCAGGTATAGAATATCTCAGTAATTTCTCGTCGTACTTTTCAGACTGTGAATACGATTTTTGATGATATCTCTGAAACTAGTAAAGCTACAGCCTTGCGAATTGGACTTAAATGTAGCACTAACAGACTTGCAAAGAAAAGGTTATTACACCTTAATGGCTCCAATGCAAACTTTCGCAGTTATAGAGAATCTCAGTGCTTTGTCATCGTACTTTTCAGACTGTGAATACGATTGTTGATGATAAATCCGAAGCTAATAAAGCTACAGGCTTGCGGTTTAAACTAAAATGTAGGACTAACAGACTTGCAAAGAAAAGGTTATTACACCTTAATCGATCGAATGCATACTTTCGCAGTTATAGAAAACCTCAGTGCTTTTTCGTCGTAGTTTTCAGACTGTGAATACGATTGTTTATGATAAATCCGAAGCTAATAAAGCTACAGGCTTGCGGTTTAAACTAAAATGTAGGACTAACAGACTTGCAAAGAAAAGGTTATTACACCTTATTCGCTCCAATGCAAACTTTCGCAGTTATAGAGTGTCTCTATGCTTTCTAATCGTACTTTTTTGACTGTGGATACGAATTTTGATGATATCTCCGAAACTAATAAAGCTACAGGCTTGCGGTTTGAACTGAAATGTAGGACTAACAGACTTGCAAAGAAAAGGTTATAACACCTTATTCGCTCCAATGCAAACTTTCGCAGTTATAGAGTATCTCAGTGCTTTCTAATCGTACTTTTTTGACTGTGGATACGAATTTTGATGATATCTCCGAAACTAATAATGCCACAGACTTACGGTTTGAACTGAAATGTATCACTTTGAAATGTCTTATGAATAGTTTATAACACTTTAGTCGCAAAAACTAAAACTTTCTTAGTATTTGAGAATTTTCGAATTTTCTTACCGAAGTCTATAGCATTGTAGCCCATATGAAGAAAAAAAAAATTTTTGTAACTCGAGTTCTAATTGAGATGTAAAGTCGTGGTTTTAAAATACAGTGATGCAAAACGCTCTATAGTACTAAATTCACCTCTAGAAACAAAATTGAGAAAAAAAAAATTTCGAAAAAAATTGTGTTTTTCAGATTCTGAAAACGATTTTTGATGATATCTCAGAAACTAATAATGCCACAGACATACGGTTTGAACTGAAATGTATCAATTTGAAATGTCTTATGAAAAGTTTATAACACTTTAGTCGCAAAAACTAAAACTTTCTCAGTTTTTGAGAATTTTCGAATTTTCTTACCGATGTCTATAGCATTGTAGCCCAAATGAAGAAAAAAAAAGTTTGTAACTCGAGTTCTAATTGAGATGGAAAGTTGTGGTTTTGAAATAAAGTGATGCAAAACGCTCTATAGTACTAAATTAACCTCTAGAAACAAAATTGAGAAAAAAAAAATTTCGAAAAAAATTGTGTTTTTCAGATTCTGAAAACGATTTTTGATGATATCTCAGAAACTAATAATGCTACAGACTTACGGTTTGAACTGAAATGTATCACTTTGAAATGTCTTATGAAAAGTTTATTACACTTTAGTCGCAAAAAATAAAACTTTCTCAGTTTTTGAGAATTTTCGTATTTTCTTACCGAAGTATATAGCATTGTAGCCCATATGAAGAAAAAAAAAGTTTGTAACTCGAGTTCTAATTGAGATGTAAAGTTGAGGTTTTTGAAATAAAGTGATGCAAAACACTCTATAGTACTAAATTCACCTCTATAAACAAAATTGAGAAAAACAAAATTTCGAAAAAAATTGTGTTTTTCAGATTCTGAAAACGATTTTTGATGATATCTCAGAAACTTATAATGCTACAGACTTACGGTTTGAACTGAAATGTATCACTTTGAAATGTCTTATGAAAAGTTTATAACACTTAAGTCGCAAAAATTAAAACTTTCTCAGTTTTTGAGAATTTTCGTATTTTCTTACCAAAGTCTATAGCATTGTAGCCCATATGAAGAAAAAAAAAGTTTGTAACTCGAGTTCCAATTAAAATAGAAAGTTGCGGTTATGAAATAAAGTGATGCAAAACGCTCTATAGTTTTAAATTCACCTCTAGAAACAAATTTGAGAAAAATAATTTTTCCAAAAAAATTGTGTTTTTCAGTTTCTGAAAACGATTTTTGATGATATCTCAGAAAATAATAATGCTACAGACTTACGGTTTGAACTGAAATGTATCACTTTGAAATGTCTTATAAAAAGTTTATAACACTTAAGTCGCAAAAATTAAAACTTTCTCAGTTTTTGAGAATTTTCGTATTTTCTTACCGAAGTCTATAGCATTGTAGCCCATATGAAGAAAAAAAAAGTTTGTAACTCGAGTTCTAATTGAGATGGAAAGTTGTGGTTTTGAAATAAAGTGATGCAAAACACTCTATAGTACTAAATTCACCTCTATAAACAAAATTGAGAAAAACAAAATTTCGAAAAAAATTGTTTTTCAGATTCTGAAAACGATTTTTGATGATATCTCAGAAACTAATAATGCTACAGACTTACGGTTTGAACTGAAATGTATCACTTTGAAATGTCTAATGAAAAGTTTATAACACTTAAGTCGCAAAAATTAAAACTTTCTCAGTTTTTGAGAATTTTCGTATTTTCTTACCGAAGTCTATAGCATTGTAGCCCATATGAAGAAAAAAAAAGTTTGTAACTCGAGTTCTAATTGAGATGGAAAGTTGTGGTTTTGAAATAAAGTGATGCAAAACGCTCTATAGTACTAAATTCACCTATAGAAACAAAATTAATAAAAAAAAAATTTCGAAAAAAATTGTGTTTTTCAGATTCTGAAAACGATTTTTGATGATATCTCAGAAACTAATAATGCCACAGACTTACGGTTTGAACTGAAATGTATCACTTTGAAATGTCTTATGAATAGTTTATAACACTTTAGTCGCAAAAACTAAAACTTTCTCAGTTTTTGAGAATTTTCGAATTTTCTTACCGAAGTCTATAGCATTGTAGCCCATATGAAGAAAAAAAAAGTTTGTAACTCGAGTTCCAATTGAGATAGAAAGTTGCGGTTTTGAAATAAAGTGATGCAAAAGGCTCTATAGTTTTAATTTCACCTCTAGAAACAAATTTGTGAAAAATAATTTTTCGAAAAAAATTATGTTTTTCAGTTTCTGAAAACGATTTTTGATTATATCTCAGAAACTAATAATGCTACAGACGTACGGTTTGAACTGAAATGTATCATTTTGAAATGTCTTATGAAAAGTTTATAACACTTAAATCGCAAAAATTAAAACTTTCTCAGTTTTTGTGAATTTTCGAATTTTCTTACCAAAGTCTATAGCATTGTAGCCCCTATGAAGAAAAAAAATTTTGTAACTCGAGTTCTAATTGAGATGTAAAGTCGTGGTTTTAAAATACAGTGATGCAAAACGCTCTATAGTACTAAATTCACCTCTAGAAACAAAATTGAGAAAAAAAAAATTTCAAAAAAAATTGTGTTTTTCAGATTCTGAAAACGATTTTTGATGATATTTCAGAAACTAATAATGCTACAGACTTACGGTTTGAACTGAAATGTATCAATTTGAAATGTCTTATGAAAAGTTTATAACACTTTAGTCGCAAAAACTAAAACTTTTTCAGTTTTTGAGAATTTTCGAATTTTCTTACCGATGTCTATAGCATTGTAGCCCATATGAAGAAAAAAAAAGTTTGTAACTCGAGTTCTAATTAAGATGGAAAGTTGTGGTTTTGAAATAAAGTGATGCAAAACGCTCTATAGTACTAAATTCACCTCTAGAAACAAAATTGAGAAAAAAAAATTTTCGAAAAAAATTGTGTTTTTCAGATTCTGAAAACGAATTTTGATGATATCTCAGAAACTAATAATGCCACAGACTTACGGTTTGAACTGAAATGTATCACTTTGAAATGTCTTATGAATAGTTTATAACACTTTAGTCGCAAAAACTAAAACTTTCTTAGTATTTGAGAATTTTCGAATTTTCTTAC
The DNA here is from genome assembly GCA_949318235.1 of Ecdyonurus torrentis. Lineage (NCBI taxonomy): Eukaryota > Metazoa > Arthropoda > Insecta > Ephemeroptera > Heptageniidae > Ecdyonurus > Ecdyonurus torrentis. Next base: position 403,011 of record OX439129.1, read on the forward strand.
CGAAGTCTATAGCATTGTAGCCCATATGAAGAAAAAAAAAGTTTGTAACTCGAGTTCTAATTGAGATGTAAAGTTGTGGTTTTTGAAATAAAGTGATGCAAAACACTCTATAGTACTAAATTCACCTCTATAAACAAAATTGAGAAAAACAAAATTTCGTAAAAAATTGTGTTTTTCAGATTCTGAAAACGATTTTTGATGATATCTCAGAAACTTATAATGCTACAGACTTACGGTTTGAACTGAAATGTATCACTTTGAAATGTCTTATGAAAAGTTTATAACACTTAAGTCGCAAAAATTAAAACTTTCTCAGTTTTTGAGAATTTTCGTATTTTCTTACCGAAGTCTATAGCATTGTAGCCCATATGAAGAAAAAAAAAGTTTGCAAGAAAAGGTTATTACACCTTAATCGCTCGAATGCATACTTTCGCAGTTATAGAAAATCTCAGTGCTTTTTCGTCGTAGTTTTCAGACTGTGAATACGATTTTTGATGATATCTCTGAAACTAGTAAAGCTACAGCCTTGCGAATTGGACTTAAATGTAGCACTAACAGACTTGCAAAGAAAGGGTTATTACACCTTAATGGCTCCAATGCAAACTTTCGCAGTTATAGAGAATCTTAGTGCTTTGTCATCGTACTTTTCAGACTGTGAATACGATTGTTTATGATAAATCCGAAGCTAATAAAGCTACAGGCTTGCGGTTTAAACTAAAATGTAGGACTAACAGACTTGCAAAGAAAAGGTTATTACACCTTATTCGCTCCAATGCAAACTTTCGCAGTTATAGAGTATCTCAGTGCTTTCTAATCGTACTTTTTTGACTGTGGATACGAATTTTGATGATATCTCCGAAACTAATAAAGCTACAGGCTTGCGGTTTGAACTGAAATGTAGGACTAACAGACTTGCAAAGAAAACGTTATTACACCTTAATCGCTCCAATGCATACTTTCGCAGTTATAGAGAATCTCAGTGCTTTGTCATCGTACTTATCAGACTGTGAATACAATTGTTGATGATATCTCCGAAACTAATAAAGCTACAGGCTTGCGGTTTGAACTGAAATGTAGGACTAACAGACTTGCAAAGAAAAGGTAATAACACCTTATTCGCTCCAATGCAAACTTTCGCAGTTATAGAAAACCTCAGTGCTTTCTCGTCGTACTTTTCAGACTGTGAATATGATTTTTGATTATATCTCCGAAAATAGTAAAGCTACAGGCTTGTGGTTTGAACTTAAATGTAGGACTAACAGACTTGCAAAGAAAAGGTTATAACACCTTAATAGCTACAATGCAATCTTTCGCAGTTATAGAGAATCTCAGTGCTTTCTCATAGTACTTTGTAGACTGCGAATAAGATTTTTGATGATATCTCCGAAACTAATAAAGCTACTGGCTTTCGCTTTGAACTAAAATGTAGTACTAACAGACTTGCAAAGAAAAGGTTATTACACCTTAATCGCTACAATGCAAACTTTCGCAGTTATAGAGAATCTCAGTGCTTTCTCATCGTACTTTTTAGACTGAAAATATGATTTTTGATGATATCTCTGAAACTAAAAAAGCTACAGGTTTGCGGTTTGAAATAAAATGTAAGACTAACAGACTTGCAAAGAAAAAGTTATTACACCTTAATCGCTCCAATGCATACTTTCGCAGTTATAGAGAATCTCAGTGCTTTCTCATCGTACTTTTTAGACTGCGAATAAGATTTTTGATGATATCTCCGAAACTAATAAAGCTACAGGCCTGCGGTTTGAACAAAAATGTAGTACTAACAGACTTGCAAAGAAATGGTTATTACACCTTAATCGCTCCAATGCATACTTTCGCAGTTATACAGAATCTCAGTGCTTTCTCATCGTACTTTTTAGACTGCGAATAAGATTTTTGATGATATCTCCGAAACTAATAAAGCTACAGGCTTGCGGTTTGAACTGAAGTGTAGGACTAACAAACTTGCAAAGAAAAGGTAATAACACCTTATTCGCTCCAATGCAAACTTTCGCAGTTATAGAAAACCTAAGTGCTTTCTCGTCGTACTTTTCAGACTGTGAATACGATTTTTGATGATATCTCCAAAACTAATAAAGCTACTGGCTTGCGGTTTGAACTGAAGTGTAGGACTAAAAAACTTGCAAAGAAAAGGTAATAACACCTCAATCGCTCGAATGGAAACTTTCGCAGTAATAGAGAATCGCAGTGCTTTCTCATCGTTCTTTTTTGACTGTGAATACGATTTTTGATGATATCTCCGAAGCTAATATAGCTACAGGCTTGCGGTTTGAACTAAAATGTAGGACTAACAGACTTGCAAAGAAAAGGTTATTACACCTTAATCGCTTCAATGCAAACTTTCGCAGTTATAGAGAATCTCAGTGCTTTCTTAACGTAGTTTTCAGACTGTGGATACGAATTTTGATGATATCTCCGAAACTAATAAAGCTACTGGCTTTCGCTTTGAACTAAAATGTAGTACTAACAGACTTGCAAAGAAAAGGTTTTTACTTCTTAATCGCTCCAATGCATACTTTCGCAGTTATAGAGAATCTCAGTGCTTTCTCATCGTACTTTTCAGACCGTGAATACGATTGTTGATGATATCTCCGAAACAAATAAAGCTACAGGCTTGCGGTTTGAACTGAAATGTAGGACTAACAGACTTGCAAAGAAAAGATAATAACACCTTATTCGCTCCAATGCATACTTTCGAAGTTATAGAAAACCTCAGTGCTTTCTCGTCGTACTTTTCAGACTGTGGATACGAATTTTGATGATATCTCCGAAACTAATAAAGCTACAGGCTTGCGGTTTAAACTAAAATTTAGGACTAACAGACTTGCAAAGAAAAGGTTATTATACCTCAATCGCTCGAATGGAAACTTTTGCAGTAATAGAGAATCGCAGTGCTTTCTCATCGATCTTTTTTGACTGTGAATACGATTTTTGATATATCTCCGAAGCTAATAAAGCTACAGGCTTGCGCTTTGAACTAAAATGTAGGACTAACAGACTTGCAAAGAAAAGGTTATTACACCTTAATCGCTTCAATGCAAACTTTCGCAGTTATAGAGAATCTCAGTGCTTTCTCAACGTAGTTTTCAGACTAAGAATACGATTTTTGATGATATCTTGAAACTAATAAAGCTACAGGCATGCGGTTTGAACTGAAATGTAGGACTAACAGACTTGCAAAGAAAAGGTTATTACACTTTAATCGCTCCAATGCAAACTTTCGCGGTTATAGAGAATCTCAGTGCTTTCTCATCGTACTTTTCAGACTGTGAATACGATTTTTGATGATATCTCCGAAACTAATAAAGCTACAGACTTGCGATTTGAACTTAAATTTAGGACTTACAGACTTGCAAAGAAAAGTTAATTACACCTTAATTGCTCCAATGCAAACTTTCGCAGTTATAGAGAATCTTAGTGCTTTGTCATCGTACTTTTCAGACTGTGAATACGATTGTTTATGATAAATCCGAAGCTAATAAAGCTACAGGCTTGCGGTTTAAACTAAAATGTAGGACTAACAGACTTGCAAAGAAAAGGTTATTACACCTTATTCGCTCCAATGCAAACTTTCGCAGTTATAGAGTATCTCAGTGCTTTCTAATCGTACTTTTTTGACTGTGGATACGAATTTTGATGATATCTCCGAAACTAATAAAGCTACAGGCTTGCGGTTTGAACTGAAATGTAGGACTAACAGACTTGCAAAGAAAACGTTATTACACCTTAATCGCTCCAATGCATACTTTCGCAGTTATAGAGAATCTCAGTGCTTTCTCATCGTACTTTTTAGACTGCGAATAAGATTTTTGATGATATCTCCGAAACTAATAAAGCTACAGGCCTGCGGTTTGAACTAAAATGTAGTACTAACAGACTTGCAAAGAAATGGTTATTACAACTTAATCGCTCCAATGCATACTTTCGCAGTTATAGAGAATCTCAGTGCTTTCTCATCGTACTTTTTAGACTGCGAATAAGATTTTTGATGATATCTCCGAAACTAATAAAGCTACAGGCTTGCGGTTTGAACTGAAGTGTAGGACTAACAAACTTGCAAAGAAAAGGTAATAACACCTTATTCGCTCCAATGCAAACTTTCGCAGTTATAGAAAACCTAAGTGCTTTCTCGTCGTACTTTTCAGACTGTGAATACGATTTTTGATGATATCTCCAAAACTAATAAAGCTACTGGCTTTCGGTTTGAACTGAAGTGTAGGACTAACAAACTTGCAAAGAAAAGGTAATAACACCTCAATCGCTCGAATGGAAACTTTCGCAGTAATAGAGAATCGCAGTGCTTTCTCATCGTTCTTTTTTGACTGTGAATACGATTTTTGATGATATCTCCGAAGCTAATAAAGCTACAGGCTTGCGGTTTGAACTAAAATGTAGGACTAACAGACTTGCAAAGAAAAGGTTATTACACCTTAATCGCTTCAATGCAAACTTTCGCAGTTATAGAGAATCTCAGTGCTTTCTTAACGTAGTTTTCAGACTGTGGATACGAATTTTGATGATATCTCCGAAACTAATAAAGCTACTGGCTTTCGCTTTGAACTAAAATGTAGTACTAACAGACTTGCAAAGAAAAGGTTTTTACTTCTTAATCGCTCCAATGCATACTTTCGCAGTTATAGAGAATCTCAGTGCTTTCTCATCGTACTTTTCAGACCGTGAATACGATTGTTGATGATATCTCCGAAACTAATAAAGCTACAGGCTTGCGGTTTGAACTGAAGTGTAGGACTAACAAACTTGCAAAGAAAAGGTAATAACACCTTATTCGCTCCAATGCAAACTTTCGAAGTTATAGAAAACCTCAGTGCTTTCTCGTCGTACTTTTCAGACTGTGGATACGAATTTTGATGATATCTCCGAAACTAATAAAGCTACAGGCTTGCGGTTTAAACTAAAATTTAGGACTAACAGACTTGCAAAGAAAAGGTTATTATACCTCAATCGCTCGAATGGAAACTTTTGCAGTAATAGAGAATCGCAGTGCTTTCTCATCGATCTTTTTTGACTGTGAATACGATTTTTGATATATCTCCGAAGCTAATAAAGCTACAGGCTTGCGCTTTGAACTAAAATGTAGGACTAACAGACTTGCAAAGAAAAGGTTATTACACCTTAATCGCTTCAATGCAAACTTTCGCAGTTATAGAGAATCTCAGTGCTTTCTCAACGTAGTTTTCAGACTAAGAATACGATTTTTGATGATATCTTGAAACTAATAAAGCTACAGGCATGCGGTTTGAACTGAAATGTAGGACTAACAGACTTGCAAAGAAAAGGTTATTACACTTTAATCGCTCCAATGCAAACTTTCGCGGTTATAGAGAATCTCAGTGCTTTCTCATCGTACTTTTCAGACTGTGAATACGATTTTTGATGATATCTCCGAAACTAATAAAGCTACAGACTTGCGATTTGAACTTAAATTTAGGACTTACAGACTTGCAAAGAAAAGTTAATTACACCTTAATTGCTCCAATGCAAACTTTCGCAGTTATTAGAAATCACAGTGCTTTCTCATCGTACTTTTCAGACTGTGAATACAATTTTTGATTATATCTCTAAAACTAAAAAAGCTACAGGTTTGCGGTTTGAAATAAAATGTAGAACTAAGAGACTTGCAAAAAAAGGTTATTACACCCTAATCGCTTCAATGCAAACTTTCGCAGTTATATAGAATCTCAGTGCTTTCTCAACGTAATTTTCAAACTAGGAATACGATTTTTGATGATATCTTTGAAACTAATAAAGCTACAGGCATGCGGTTTGAAATAAAATGTAGGACTAACAGACTTGCAAACTAAAGGTTATTACACCTTAGTCGTTTGAATGCATACTTTCGCAGTTATAGAAAACCTCAGTGCTTTCTCGTCGTACTTTTCAGACTGTGAACACGATTTTTGATTATATCTCTGAAACTAGTAAAGCTACAGGCTTGCGGTTTGAACTTAAATGTAGCACTAACAGACTTGCAAAGAAAAGGTTATTACACCTTAATCGTTCCAATGCAAACTTTCGCAGTTATAGAGAATCTCAGTGCTTTCTCATCGTACTTTTCAGACTTTGAATACGATTGTTGATAAAAAATCCGAAGCTAATAAAGCTACAGGCTTGCGGTTTGAACTAAAATGTAGGAATAACAGACTTGCAAAAAAAAGGTTATTACACCTTATTCGCTCCAATGCAAACTTTCGTAGTTATAGAGAATCTCAGTGCTTTCTCATCGTACTTTTTTGACTGTGAATACGATTTTTGATTATATCTCCGAAGCTAATAAAGCTACAGGCTTGCGATTTGAACTAAAATGTAGGACTAACAGACTTGCAAAGAAAAGATTATTACACCTTAATCGCTCCATTGCAAACTTTCGCAGGTATAGAATATCTCAGTAATTTCTCGTCGTACTTTTCAGACTGTGAATACGATTTTTGATGATATCTCTGAAACTAGTAAAGCTACAGCCTTGCGAATTGGACTTAAATGTAGCACTAACAGACTTGCAAAGAAAAGGTTATTACACCTTAATGGTTCCAATGCAAACTTTCGCAGTTATAGAGAATCTCAGTGCTTTGTCATCGTACTTTTCAGACTGTGAATACGATTGTTGATGATAAATCCGAAGCTAATAAAGCTACAGGCTTGCGGTTTAAACTAAAATGTAGGACTAACAGACTTGCAAAGAAAAGGTTATTACACCTTAATCGCTCGAATGCATACTTTCGCAGTTATAGAAAACCTCAGTGCTTTTTCGTCGTAGTTTTCAGACTGTGAATACGATTTTTGATGATATCTCTGAAACTAGTAAAGCTACAGCCTTGCGAATTGGACTTAAATGTAGCACTAACAGACTTGCAAAGAAAAGGTTATTACACCTTAATGGCTCCAATGCAAAATTTTGCAGTCATAGAGAATCTTAGTGCTTTGTCATCGTACTTTTCAGACTGTGAATACGATTGTTTATGATAAATCCGAAGCTAATAAAGCTACAGGCTTGCGGTTTAAACTAAAATGTAGGACTAACAGACTTGCAAAGAAAAGGTTATTACACCTTATTCGCTCCAATGCAAACTTTCGCAGTTATAGAGTATCTCAGTGCTTTCTAATCGTACTTTTTTGACTGTGGATACGAATTTTGATGATATCTCCGAAACTAATAAAGCTACAGGCTTGCGGTTTGAACTGAAATGTAGGACTAACAGACTTGCAAAGAAAACGTTATTACACCTTAATCGCTCCAATGCATACTTTCGCAGTTATAGAGAATCTCAGTGCTTTGTCATCGTACTTTTCAGACCGTGAATACGATTGTTGATGATATCTCCGAAACTAATACAGCTACAGGCTTGCGGTTTGAACTGAAATGTAGGACTAACAGACTTGCAAAGAAAAGGTAATAACACCTTATTCGCTCCAATGCAAACTTTCGCAGTTATAGAAAACCTTAGTGCTTACCCGTCGTACTTTTCAGACTGTGAATATGATTTTTGATTATATCTCCGAAACTAGTAAAGCTACAGGCTTGTGGTTTGAACTTAAATGTAGGACTAACAGACTTGCAAAGAAAAGGTTATAACACCTTAATAGCTACAATGCAATCTTTCGCAGTTATAGAGAATCTCAGTGCTTTCTCATAGTACTTTGTAGACTGCGAATAAGATTTTTGATGATATCTCCGAAACTAATAAAGCTACTGGCCTGCGGTTTGAACTAAAATGTAGTACTAACAGACTTGCAAAGAAATGGTTATTACACCTTAATCGCTCCAATGCATACTTTCGCAGTTATAGAGAATCTCAGTTCTTTCTCATCGTACTTTTCGGACCGTGAATACGATTGTTGATGATATCTCCGAAACTAATAAAGCTACAGGCTTGCGGTTTGAACTTAAATGTAGGACTAACAGACTTGCAAAGAAAAGGTTATTACTTCTTAATCGCTACAATGCAAACTTTCGCAGTTATAGAGAATCTCAGTGCTTTCTCATCGTACTTTTTAGACTGCAAATATGATTTTTGATGATATCTCTGAAACTAAAAAAGCTACAGGTTTGCGGTTTGAAATTAAATGTAGGACTAACAGATTTGCTAAGAAAAGGTTATTACACCTTAATCGCTCCAATGCATACTTTCGCAGTTATAGAGAATCTCAGTGCTTTCTCATCGTACTTTTTAGACTGCGAATAAGATTTTTGATGATATCTCCGAAACTAATAAAGCTACAGGCTTGCGGTTTGAACTGAAATGTAGGTCTAACAGACTTGCAAAGAAAACGTTATTACACCTTAATCGCTCCAATGCATACTTTCGCAGTTATAGAGAATCTCAGTGCTTTCTCATCGTACTTTTCAGACCGTGAATACGATTGTTGATTATATCTCCGAAACTGATAAAGCTACCAGTTGCGGTTTGAACTGAAATGTAGGACTAACAGACTTGCAAAGAAAAGGTAATAACACCTTATTCGCTCCACTGCAAACTTTCGAAGTTATAGAAAACCTCAGTGCTTTCTCGTCGTACTTTTCAGACTGTGAAAATGATTTTTGATGATATCTCCGAAACAAGTAAAGCTACAGGCTTGTGGTTTTAACTTAAATGTAGGACTAACAGACTTGCAAAGAAAAGATTATAACACCTTAATCGCTACAATGCAAACTTTCGCAGTTATAGAGAATCTCAGTGCTTTCTCATAGTACTTTTTAGACTGCGAATAAAATTTTTGATGATATCTCCGAAACTAATAAAGCTACTGGCTTGCGGTTTAAACTAAAATGTAGTACTAACAGACTTGCAAAGAAAAGGTTATTACACCTTAATCACTCCAATCCATACTTTCGCAGTTTTAGAGAATCTCAGTGCTTTCTCATCGTACTTTTCAGACCGTAAATACGGTTGTTGATGATATCTCCAAAACTAATAAAGCTACAGGCTTGCGGTTTGAACTAAAATGTAGGACTAACAGACTTGCAAAGAAAAAGGTTATTACACCTTAATCGCTGCAATGCAAATTTTCGCAGTTCTAGAAAATCTCAGTGCTTTCTGATCGTACTTTGCAGACTGTGGATACGAAATTTGATGATATCTCCGAAACTAATAAAGCTACAGGCTTGCGGTTTAAACTTAAATGTAGGACTAACAGACTTGCAAAGAAAAGGTTATTACACCTCAAACGCTCGAATGGAACTTTCGCAGTAATAGAGAATCGCAGTGCTTTCTCATCGTTCTTTTTTGACTGTGAATACGATTTTTGATATATCTCCGAAGCTAATAAAGCTACAGGTTTGCGGTTTGAAATAAAATGTAGAACTAAGAGACTTGCAAAGAAAAGGTTATTACACCTTAATCGCTTCAATGCAAACTTTCGCAGTTATATAGAATCTCAGTGCTTTCTCAACGTAATTTTCAGACTAGGAATACGATTTTTGATGATATTTTTGAAACTAATAAAGCTAAAGGCATGCGGTTTGAAATAAAATGTAGGACTAACAGACTTGCAAACTAAAGGTTATTACACCTTAGTCGCTCGAATGCATACTTTCGCAGTTATAGAAAACCTCAGTGCTTTCTCGTCGTTGTTTTCAGACTGTGAATACGATTTTTGATGATATCTCTGAAACTAGTAAAGCTACAGCCTTGCGGTTTGAACTTAAATGTAGCACTAACAGACTTGCAAAGAAATGGTTATTACACCTGAATCGGTCCATTGCAAACTTTCGCAGTTATTAGAGAATCTCAGTGCTTTCTCACCGTAGTTTTTAGACTGTGATTACGATTTTTGATGATATCTCCGGCACTATTAAAGCTACAGGCTTGCATTGTGAACTTAAATGTAGGACTAAAAGACTTGCAAAGGAAAGGTATTTACACCTTAATCGCTCCAATGCAAACTTGTGCAGTTATATAGAATTTTAGTGCTTTCTCGTCGTACTTTTTAGACTGCGAATACGATTTTTAATGATATCTTGGAAATTAATACAGCTACAGGCTTGCGGTTTAAACTAAAATGTAGGACTAACAGACTTGCAAAGAAAAGGTTATTACACCTTATTCGCTCCAATGCAAACTTTCGCAGTTATAGAGAATCTCAGTGCTTTCTCATCGTACTTTTTTGACTGTGAATACGATTTTTGATTATATCTCCGAAGCTAATAAAGCTACAGGCTTGCGATTTGAACTAAAATGTAGGACTAACAGACTTGCAAAGAAAAGGTTATTACACCTTAATCGCTCCAATGCAAACTTTCGCAGGTATAGAATATCTCAGTGCTTTCTCGTCGTACTTTTTAGACTACGAATAAGATTTTTGATGATATCTCTGAAACTAGTAAAGCTACAGCCTTGCGAATTGGACTTAAATGTAGCACTAACAGACTTGCAAAGAAAAGGTTATTACACCTTAATGGCTCCAATGCAAAATTTTGCAGTTATAGAGAATCTTAGTGCTTTGTCATCGTACTTTTCAGACTGTGAATACGATTGTTTATGATAAATCCGAAGCTAATAAAGCTACAGGCTTGCGGTTTAAACTAAAATGTAGGACTAACAGACTTGCAAAGAAAAGGTTATTACACCTTATTCGCTCCAATGCAAACTTTCGCAGTTATAGAGTATCTCAGTGCTTTCTAATCGTACTTTTTTGACTGTGGATACGAATTTTGATGATATCTCCGAAACTAATAAAGCTACAGGCTTGCGGTTTGAACTGAAATGTAGGACTAACAGACTTGCAAAGAAAACGTTATTACACCTTAATCGCTCCAATGCATACTTTCGCAGTTATAGAGAATCTCAGTGCTTTGTCATCGTACTTTTCAGACCGTGAATAAGATTGTTGATGATATCTCCGAAACTAATACAGCTACAGGCTTGCGGTTTGAACTGAAATGTAGGACTAACAGATTTGCAAAGAAAAGGTAATAACACCTTATTCGCTCCAATGCAAACTTTCGCAGTTATAGAAAACGTCAGTGCTTACCCGTCGTACTTTTCAGACTGTGAATATGATTTTTGATTATATCTCCGAAACTAGTAAAGCTACAGGCTTGTAGTTTGAACTTAAATGTATGACTAACAGACTTGCAAAGAAAAGGTTATAACACCTTAATAGCTACAATGCAATCTTTCGCAGTTATAGAGAATCTCGGTGCTTTCTCATAGTACTTTGTAGACTGCGAATAAGATTTTTGATGATATCTCCGAAACTAATAAAGCTACTGGCTTTCGCTTTGAACTAAAATGTAGTACTAACAGACTTGCAAGGAAAAGGTTATTACACCTTAATCGCTCCAATGCATACTTTCGCAGTTATAGAGAATCTCAGTTCTTTCTCATCGTACTTTTCGGACCGTGAATACGATTGTTGATGATATCTCCGAAACTAATAAAGCTACAGGCTTGCGGTTTGAACTTAAATGTAGGACTAACAGACTTGCAAAGAAAAGGTTATTACATCTTAATCGCTACAATGCAAACTTTCGCAGTTATAGAGAATCTCAGTGCTTTCTCATCGTACTTTGTAGACTGCGAATAAGATTTTTGATGATATCTCCGAAACTAATAAAGCTACTGGCTTTCGCTTTGAACTAAAATGTAGTACTAACAGACTTGCAAGGAAAAGGTTATTACACCTTAATCGCTCCAATGCATACTTTCGCAGTTATAGAGAATCTCAGTTCTTTCTCATCGTACTTTTCGGACCGTGAATACGATTGTTGATGATATCTCCGAAACTAATAAAGCTACAGGCTTGCGGTTTGAACTTAAATGTAGGACTAACAGACTTGCAAAGAAAAGGTTATTACATCTTAATCGCTACAATGCAAACTTTCGCAGTTATAGAGAATCTCAGTGCTTTCTCATCGTACTTTTTAGACTGCAAATATGATTTTTGATGATATCTCCAAAACTAATTAAGCTACAGGCTGGCGGTTTGAACTGAAATGTAGGTCTAACAGACTTGCAAAGAAAACGTTATTACACCTTAATCGCTCCAATGCATACTTTCGCAGTTATAGAGAATCTCAGTGCTTTCTCATCGTACTTTTCAGACCGTGAATACGATTGTTGATTATATCTCCGAAACTGATAAAGCTACCAGTTGCGGTTTGAACTGAAATGTAGGACTAACAGACTTGCAAAGAAAAGGTAATAACACCTTATTCGCTCCAATGCAAACTTTCGAAGTTATAGAAAACCTCAGTGCTTTCTCGTCGTACTTTTCAGACTGTGAAAATGATTTTTGATGATATCTCCGAAACAAGTAAAGCTACAGGCTTGTGGTTTTAACTTAAATGTAGGACTAACAGACTTGCAAAGAAAAGGTTATAACACCTTAATCGCTACAATGCAAACTTTCGCAGTTATAGAGAATCTCAGTGCTTTCTCATAGTACTTTTTAGACTGCAAATAAGATTTTTGATGATATCTCCGAAACTAATAAAGCTACTGGCTTGCGGTTTAAAATAAAATGTAGTACTAACAGACTTGCAAAGAAAAGGTTATTACACCTTAATCGCTCCAATGCATACTTTCGCAGTTATAGAGAATCTCAGTGCTTTCTCATCGTACTTTTCAGACCGTAAATACGATTGTTGATGATATCTCCAAAACTAATAAAGCTACAGGCTTGCGGTTTGAACTAAAATGTAGGACTAAATGACTTGCAAAGAAAAAGGTTATTACACCTTAATCGCTGCAATGCAAATTTTCGCAGTTCTAGAAAATCTCAGTGCTTTCTGATCGTACTTTGCAGACTGTGGATACGAAATTTGATGATATCTCCGAAACTAATAAAGCTACAGGCTTGCGGTTTAAACTTAAATGTAGGACTAACAGACTTGCAAAGAAAAGATTATTACACCTCAAACGCTCGAATGGAAACTTTCGCAGTAATAGAGAATCGCAGTGCTTTCTGATCGTTCTTTTTTGACTGTGAATACGATTTTTGATATATCTCCGAAGCTAATAAAGCTACAGGTTTGCGGTTTGAAATAAAATGTAGAACTAAGAGACTTGCAAAGAAAAGGTTATTACACCTTAATCGCTTCAATGCAAACTTTCGCAGTTATATAGAATCTCAGTGCTTTCTCAACGTAATTTTCAGACTAGGAATACGATTTTTGATGATATTTTTGAAACTAATAAAGCTAAAGGCATGCGGTTTGAAATAAAATGTAGGACTAACAGACTTGCAAACTAAAGGTTATTACACCTTAGTCGCTCGAATGCATACTTTCGCAGTTATAGAAAACCTCAGTGCTTTCTCGTCGTAGTTTTCAGACTGTGAATACGATTTTTGATGATATCTCTGAAACTAGTAAAGCTACAGCCTTGCGGTTTGAACTTAAATGTAGCACTAACAGACTTGCAAAGAAATGGTTATTACACCTGAATCGGTCCATTGCAAACTTTCGCAGTTATTAGAGAATCTCAGTGCTTTCTCACCGTAGTTTTTAGACTGTGAATACGATTTTTGATGATATCTCCGGCACTATTAAAGCTACAGGCTTGCATTGTGAACTTAAATGTAGGACTAACAGACTTGCAAAGGAAAGGTATTTACACCTTAATCGCTCCAATGCAAACTTGTGCAGTTATATAGAATTTTAGTTCTTTCTCGTCGTACTTTTTAGACTGTGAATACGATTTTTAATGATATCTTGGAAATTAATACAGCTACAGGCTTGCGGTTTAAAATAAAATGTAGGACTAACAGACTTGCAAATAAAAGGTTATTACACCATAATCGCTCCAATGCAATCTTTCGCAGTTATAGAGAATCTCAGTGCTTTCTCATCGTACTTTTTAGACTGTGAATACGATTTTTGATGATATCTCCGAAACTAATAAAGGTACAGGCTTGCAGTTTGAACTAAAATGTAGGACTAACAGACTTGCAAAGGAAAGGTTATTACACCTTAATCGCTTCAATGCAAACGTTCGCAGTTATAGAGAATCTCAGTGCTTTCTTATCGTACTTTTCAGACTGTGAATACAATTGTTGATAAACAATCCGAAGCTAATAAAGCTACAGTCTTGCGGTTTGAACTAAAATGTAGGACTAACAGACTTGCAAAGAAAAGGTTATTACACCTTATTCGCTCCAATGCAAACTTTCGCAGTTATAGAGAATCTCAGTGCTTTCTCATCGTACTTTTTTGACTGTGAATACGATTTTTGATTATATCTCCGAAGCTAATAAAGCTACAGGCTTGCGATTTGAACTAAAATGTAGGACTAACAGACTTGCAAAGAAAAGGTTATTACACCTTAATCGCTCCAATGCAAACTTTCGCAGGTATAGAATATCTCAGTGCTTTCTCGTCGTACTTTTTAGACTACGAATAAGATTTTTGATGATATCTCTTAACTAATAGAGCTACAGGCTTTCGGTTTGAACTAAAATGTAGGACTAACAGACTTGCAAAGAAATGGTTATTACACCTGAATCGGTCCATTGCAAACTTTCGCAGTTATTAGAGAATCTCAGTGCTTTCTCACCGTAGTTTTTAGACTGTGAATACGATTTTTGATGATATCTCCGGCACTATTAAAGCTACAGGCTTGCATTGTGATCTTAAATGTAGGACTAACAGACTTGCAAAGGAAAGGTAATTAAACCTTAATCGCTCCAATGCAAACTTGTGCAGTTATTAGAGAATCTCAGTGCTTTCTCATCGAACTTTTTAGACTGTGAATACGATTATTTATGATATCTCCGACACTATAAAAGCTACAGGCTTGCGGTGTGAACTTAAATGTAGGAGTAACTGACTTGCAAAGAAAAGGTTATTACATCTTTATCGCTCCAATGCAAACTTTCGCCGTAATAGAGATTCTCAGAGCTTTCTCTACGTACTTTTCAGACTGTGAATACGATTTTTGACAATATCTCCGAAACTAATAAAGCTACAGTTTTGCGATTTGAACTTAAATTTAGGACTTACAGACTTGCAAAGAAAAGTTAATTACACCTTATTCGCTCCAATGCAAACGTTCGCAGTTATAGAGAAACTTAGTGCTTTCTCAACGGAGTTTTCAGACTAAGAATACGAATTTTGATGATATCTTTGAAACTAATAAAGCTACAAACACGCGGTTTGAACTAAAATATAGGACTAACAGACTTGCAAAGAAAAAGGTTATTACACCTTAATCGCGGAAATGCAAACTTTCGCAGTTATAGAAAATCTCAGTGCTTTCTGATCGTACTTTTCAGACTGTGGATACGAATTTTGATGATATCTCCGAAACTAATAAAGCTACAGTCTTGTGGTTTGAACTAAAATGTAGAACTAACAGACTTGCAAAGAAAAGGTTATTACACCTTAATCGCTCCAATGCAAACTTTCGCAGGTATAGAATATATCAGTGCTTTCTTGTCGTACTTTTAAGACTACGAATAAGATTTTTAATGATATCTCCGAAACTAATAAAGCTACAGGCTTTCGGTTTGAACTAAAATGTAGGACTAACAGACTTGCAAAGAAATGGTTATTACACCTGAATCGCTCCATTGCAAACTTTCGCAGTTATTAGAGAATCTCAGTGCTTTCTCATCGAACTTTTTAGACTGTGAATACGATTATTTATGATATCTCCGACACTATAAAAGCTACAGGCTTACGGAGTGAACTTAAATGTAGGAGTAACTGACTTGCAAAGAAAAGTTAATTACACCTTATTCGCTCCAATGCAAACTTTCGCAGTTATTGGAAATCACAGTGCTTTCTCATCGTACTTTTTAGACTGTGAATACGATTTTTGATGATTTCTCTGAAACTAAAAAAGCTACAGGTTTGCGGTTTGAACTAAAATGTATGACTAACAGATTTGCAAAGAAAAGGTCATTACACCCTAATCGCTCCAATGCAAACTTTTGCAGTTATAGAGAATCTCAGTGCTTTCTCAACGTAATATTTAGACTAAGAATACGATTTTTGATGATATCTTTGAAACTAATAAAGCTACAGGCATGCGGTTTGAACTGAAATGTAAAATAACAGACTTGCAAAGAAAAAGGTTATTACACCTTAATCGCTGCAATGCAAACTTTCGCAGTTCTAGAAAATCTCATTGCTTTCTGATCGTACTTTTAAGACTGTGGATACGAATTTTGATGATATCTCCGAAACTAATAAAGCTACAGGCTTGTGGTTTTAACTATAATGTAGGACTAACAGACTTGCAAAGAAAAGGTTATTACACATCTCCGAAACTAATAAAGCTACAGGCTTGCAGTTTGAACTAAAATGTAGTACTAACAGACTTGCAAAGAAAAGGTTATTACACCTTAATCGCTCCAATGCATACTTTCGCAGTTATAGAGAATCTCAGTCCTTTCTCATCGTACTTTTCAGACCGTGAATACGATTGTTGATGATATCTCCGAAACTAATAAAGCTACAGGCTTGCGGTTTTAACTAAAATGTAGGACTAACAGACTTGCAAAGAAAAAGGTTATTACACCTTAATCGCGGAAATGCAAACTTTCGCAGTTATAGAAAATCTCAGTGCTTTCTGATCGTACTTTTCAGACTGTGGATACGAATTTTGATGATATCTCCGAAACTAATAAAGCTACAGTCTTGTGGTTTGAACTAAAATGTAGAACTAACAGACTTGCAAAAAATGGTTATTACACCTCAATCGCTCGAATGCAAACTTTCGCAGTAATAGAGAATCTCAGTGCTTTCTCATCGTTCTTTTTTGACTGTGAATACGATTTTTGTTATATCTCCGAAGCTAATACAGCTACAAGCTTGCGGTTTGAACTAAAATGTAGGACTAACAGACTTGCAAAGAAAAGGATATTACACCTTAATCGCTTCATTGCAAACTTTCGCAGTTATTGAGAATCTCAGTGCTTTCTCAACGTAGTTTTCAGACTGAGAATACAATTTTTGATGATATCTACGAAACTAATAAAGCTACAGGCTTGCGGTTTGAACTAAAATGTAGCACTAACAGACTTGCAAAGAAAGGGTTATTACACCTCAATCGCTCGAATGCAAACTTTCGCAGTAATAGAGAATCTCAGTGCTTTCTCATCGTACTTTTTTGACTGTGAATACGATTTTTGATTATATCTCCGAAGCTAATAAAGCTACAGGCTTGCGATTTGAACTAAAATGTAGGACTAACAGACTTGCAAAGAAAAGGTTATTACACCTTAATCGCTCCAATGCAAACTTTCGCAGTTATAGAGAATCTCAGTGCTTTCTCATCGTACTTTTTTGACTGTGAATACGATTTTTGATTATATCTCCGAAGCTAATAAAGCTACAGGCTTGCGATTTGAACTAAAATGTAGGACTAACAGACTTGCAAAGAAAAGGTTATTACACCTTAATCGCTCCAATGCAAACTTTCGCAGGTATAGAATATCTCAGTGCTTTCTCGTCGTACTTTTTAGACTACGAATAAGATTTTTGATGATATCTCTGAAACTAGTAAAGCTACAGCCTTGCGAATTGGACTTAAATGTAGCACTAACAGACTTGCAAAGAAAAGGTTATTACACCTTAATGGCTCCAATGCAAAATTTTGCAGTTATAGAGAATCTTAGTGCTTTGTCATCGTACTTTTCAGACTGTGAATACGATTGTTTATGATAAATCCGAAGCTAATAAAGCTACAGGCTTGCGGTTTAAACTAAAATGTAGGACTAACAGACTTGCAAAGAAAAGGTTATTACACCTTATTCGCTCCAATGCAAACTTTCGCAGTTATAGAGTATCTCAGTGCTTTCTAATCGTACTTTTTTGACTGTGGATACGAATTTTGATGATATCTCCGAAACTAATAAAGCTACAGGCTTGCGGTTTGAACTGAAATGTAGGACTAACAGACTTGCAAAGAAAACGTTATTACACCTTAATCGCTCCAATGCATACTTTCGCAGTTATAGAGAATCTCAGTGCTTTGTCATCGTACTTTTCAGACCGTGAATAAGATTGTTGATGATATCTCCGAAACTAGTAAAGCTACAGGCTTGTGGTTTGAACTTAAATGTAGGACTAACAGACTTGCAAAGAAAAGGTTATAACACCTTAATAGCTACAATGCAATCTTTCGCAGTTATAGAGAATCTCGGTGCTTTCTCATAGTACTTTGTAGACTGCGAATAAGATTTTTGATGATATCTCCGAAACTAATAAAGCTACTGGCTTTCGCTTTGAACTAAAATGTAGTACTAACAGACTTGCAAGGAAAAGGTTATTACACCTTAATCGCTCCAATGCATACTTTCGCAGTTATAGAGAATCTCAGTTCTTTCTCATCGTACTTTTCGGACCGTGAATACGATTGTTAAAGATATCTCCGAAACTAATAAAGCAACAGGCTTGCGGTTTAAACTTAAATGTAGGACTAACAGACTTGCAAAGAAAAGGTTATTACATCTTAATCGCTACAATGCAAACTTTCGCAGTTATAGAGAATCTCAGTGCTTTCTCATCGTACTTTTTAGACTGCAAATATGATTTTTGATGATATCTCTGAAACTAAAAAAGCTACAGGTTTGCGGTTTGAAATAAAATATAGGACTAACAGATTTGCTAAGAAAAGGTTATTACACCTTAATCGCTCCAATGCATACTTTCGCAGTTATAGAGAATCTCAGTGCTTTCTCATCGTACTTTTTAGACTGCGAATAAGATTTTTGATGATATCTCCGAAACTAATAAAGCTACAGGCTTGCGGTTTGAACTGAAATGTAGGTCTAACAGACTTGCAAAGAAAACGTTATTACACCTTAATCGCTCCAATGCATACTTTCGCAGTTATAGAGAATCTCAGTGCTTTCTCATCGTACTTTTCAGACCGTGAATACGATTGTTGATTATATCTCCGAAACTGATAAAGCTACCAGTTGCGGTTTGAACTGAAATGTAGGACTAACAGACTTGCAAAGAAAAGGTAATAACACCTTATTCGCTCCAATGCAAACTTTCGAAGTTATAGAAAACCTTAGTGCTTTCTCGTCGTACTTTTCAGACTGTGAAAATGATTTTTGATGATATCTCCGAAACAAGTAAAGCTACAGGCTTGTGGTTTTAACTTAAATGTAGGACTAAGAGACTTGCAAAGAAAAGGTTATAACACCTTAATCGCTACAATGCAAACTTTCGCAGTTATAGAGAATCTCAGTGCTTTCTCATAGTACTTTTTAGACTGCGAATAAGATTTTTGATGTTATCTCCGAAACTAATAAAGCTACTGGCTTGCGGTTTAAAATAAAATGTAGTACTAACAGACTTGCAAAGAAAAGGTTATTACACCTTAATCGCTCCAATGCATACTTTCGCTGTTATAGAGAATCTCAGTGCTTTCTCATCGTACTTTTCAGACCGTAAATACGATTGTTGATGATATCTCCAAAACTAATAAAGCTACAGGCTTGCGGTTTGAACTAAAATGTAGGACTAACAGACTTGCAAAGAAAAAGGTTATTACACCTTAATCGCTGCAATGCAAATTTTCGCAGTTCTAGAAAGTCTCAGTGCTTTCTGATCGTACTTTGCAGACTGTCGATACGAAATTTGATGATATCTCCGAAACTAATAAAGCTACAGGCTTGCGGTTTAAACTTAAATGTAGGACTAACAGACTTGCAAAGAAAAGATTATTACACCTCAAACGCTCGAATGGAAACTTTCGCAGTAATAGAGAATCGCAGTGCTTTCTGATCGTTCTTTTTTGACTGTGAATACGATTTTTGATATATCTCCGAAGCTAATAAAGCTACAGGTTTGCGGTTTGAAATAAAATGTAGAACTAAGAGACTTGCAAAGAAAAGGTTATTACACCTTAATCGCTTCAATGCAAACTTTCGCAGTTATATAGAATCTCAGTGCTTTCTCAACGTAATTTTCAGACTAGGAATACGATTTTTGATGATATTTTTGAAACTAATAAAGCTAAAGGCATGCGGTTTGAAATAAAATGTAGGACTAACAGACTTGCAAACTAAAGGTTTTTACACCTTAGTCGCTCGAATGCATACTTTCGCAGTTATAGAAAACCTCAGTGCTTTCTCGTCGTTGTTTTCAGACTGTGAATACGATTTTTGATGATATCTCTGAAACTAGTAAAGCTACAGCCTTGCGGTTTGAACTTAAATGTAGCACTAACAGACTTGCAAAGAAATGGTTATTACACCTGAATCGGTCCATTGCAAACTTTCGCAGTTATTAGAGAATCTCAGTGCTTTCTCACCGTAGTTTTTAGACTGTGAATACGATTTTTGATGATATCTCCGGCACTATTAAAGCTACAGGCTTGCATTGTGAACTTAAATGTAGGACTAACAGACTTGCAAAGGAAAGGTATTTACACCTTAATCGCTCCAATGCAAACTTGTGCAGTTATATAGAATTTTAGTGCTTTCTCGTCGTACTTTTTAGACTGTGAATACGATTTTTAATGATATCTTGGAAATTAATACAGCCACAGGCTTGCGGTTTAAACTAAAATGTAGGACTAACAGACTTGCAAATAAAAGGTTATTACACCATAATCGCTCCAATGCAATCTTTCGCAGTTATAGAGAATCTCAGTGTTTTCTTATCGTACTTGTCAGACTGTGAATACAATTGTTGATAAACAATCCGAAGCTAATAAAGCTACAGGCTTGCGGTTTGAACTAAAATGTAGGACTAACAGACTTGCAAAGAAAAGGTTATTACACCTTATTCGCTCCAATGCAAACTTTCGCAGTAATAGAGAATCTCAGTGCTTTCTGATCGTACTTTTTTGACTGTGAATACGATTTTTGATTATATCTCCGAAGCTAATAAAGCTACAGGCTTGCGATTTGAACTAAAATGTAGGACTAACAGACTTGCAAAGAAAAGGTTATTACACCTTAATCGCTCCAATGCAAACTTTCGCAGGTATAGAATATCTCAGTGCTTTCTCGTCGTACTTTTTAGACTACGAATAAGATTTTTGATGATATCTCTTAACTAATAAAGCTACAGGCTTTCGGTTTGAACTAAAATGTAGGACTAACAGACTTGCAAAGAAATGGTTATTACACCTGAATCGGTCCATTGCAAACTTTCGCAGTTATTAGAGAATCTCAGTGCTTTCTCACCGTAGTTTTTAGACTGTGAATACGATTTTTGATGATATCTCCGGCACTATTAAAGCTACAGGCTTGCATTGTGATCTTAAATGTAGGACTAACAGACTTGCAAAGGAAAGGTAATTAAACCTTAATCGCTCCAATGCAAACTTGTGCAGTTATTAGAGAATCTCAGTGCTTTCTCATCGAACTTTTTAGACTGTGAATACGATTATTTATGGTATCTCCGACACTATAAAAGCTACAGGCTTGCGGTGTGAACTTAAATGTAGGAGTAACTGACTTGCAAAGAAAAGGTTATTACATCTTTATCGCTCCAATGCAAACTTTCGCCGTAATAGAGATTCTCAGAGCTTTCTCTACGTACTTTTCAGACTGTGAATACGATTTTTGACAATATCTCCGAAACTAATAAAGCTACAGTTTTGCGATTTGAACTTAAATTTAGGACTTACAGACTTGCAAAGAAAAGTTAATTACACCTTATTCGCTCCAATGCAAACGTTCGCAGTTATAGAGAAACTTAGTGCTTTCTCAACGGAGTTTTCAGACTAAGAATACGAATTTTGATGATATCTTTGAAACTAATAAAGCTACAAACACGCGGTTTGAACTAAAATATAGGACTAACAGACTTGCAAAAAAAAATAATTACACCTTAATCGCTTCAATGCAAACGTTCGCAGTTATAGAGAATCTCAGTGCTTTCTCAACGTAGTTTTCAGACTAAGAATACGATTTTTGATGATATCTTTGAAACTAATAAAGCTACAGGCATGCGGTTTGAACTGAAATGAAGGACTAACAGACTTGCAAAGAAAAGGTTATTACACCTTAATCGCTCCAATGCAAACTTTCGCAGGTATAGAATATATCAGTGCTTTCTTGTCGTACTTTTAAGACTACGAATAAGATTTTTAATGATCTCCGAAACTAATAAAGCTACAGGCTTTCGGTTTGAACTAAAATGTAGGACTAACAGACTTGCAAAGAAATGGTTATTACACCTGAATCGCTCCATTGCAAACTTTCGCAGTTATTAGAGAATCTCAGTGCTTTCTCATCGAACTTTTTAGACTGTGAATACGATTATTTATGATATCTCCGACACTATAAAAGCTACAGGCTTGTGGTTTTAACTATAATGTAGGACTAACAGACTTGCAAAGAAAAGGTTATTACACATCTCCGAAACTAATAAAGCTACAGGCTTGCAGTTTGAACTAAAATGTAGTACTAACAGACTTGCAAAGAAAAGGTTATTACACCTTAATCGCTCCAATGCATACTTTCGCAGTTATAGAGAATCTCAGTGCTTTCTCATCGTACTTTTCAGACCGTGAATACGATTGTTGATGATATCTCCGAAACTAATAAAGCTACAGGCTTGCGGTTTGAACTAAAATGTAGGACTAACAGACTTGCAAAGAAAAAGGTTATTACACCTTAATCGCTCCAATGCAAACTTTCGCAGGTATAGAATATATCAGTGCTTTCTTGTCGTACTTTTAAGACTACAAATAAGATTTTTAATGATATCTCCGAAACTAATAAAGCTACAGGCTTTCGGTTTGAACTAAAATGTAGGACTAACAGACTTGCAAAGAAATGGTTATTACACCTGAATCGCTCCATTGCAAACTTTCGCAGTTATTAGAGAATCTCAGTGCTTTCTCATCGAACTTTTTAGACTGTGAATACGATTATTTATGATATCTCCGACACTATAAAAGCTACAGGCTTACGGAGTGAACTTAAATGTAGGAGTAACTGACTTGCAAAGAAAAGTTTATTACACCTTATTCGCTCCAATGCAAACTTTCGCAGTTATTGGAAATCACAGTGCTTTCTCATCGTACTTTTTAGACTGTGAATACGATTTTTGATGATTTCTCTGAAACTAAAAAAGCTACAGGTTTGCAGTTTGAACTAAAATGTATGACTAACAGATTTGTAAAGAAAAGGTCATTACACCCTAATCGCTCCAATGCAAACTTTTGCAGTTATAGAGAATCTCAGTGCTTTCTCAACGTAATATTTAGACTAAGAATACGATTTTTGATGATATCTTTGAAACTAATAAAGCTACAGGCATGCGGTTTGAACTGAAATGTAAAATAACAGACTTGCAAAGAAAAAGGTTATTACACCTTAATCGCTGCAATGCAAACTTTCGCAGTTCTAGAAAATCTCATTGCTTTCTGATCGTACTTTTAAGACTGTGGATACGAATTTTGATGATATCTCCGAAACTAATAAAGCTACAGGCTTGTGGTTTTAACTATAATGTAGGACTAACAGACTTGCAAAGAAAAGGTTATTACACATCTCCGAAACTAATAAAGCTACAGGCTTGCAGTTTGAACTAAAATGTAGTACTAACAGACTTGCAAAGAAAAGGTTATTACACCTTAATCGCTCCAATGCATACTTTCGCAGTTATAGAGAATCTCAGTGCTTTCTCATCGTACTTTTCAGACCGTGAATACGATTGTTGATGATATCTCCGAAACTAATAAAGCTACAGGCTTGCGGTTTTAACTAAAATGTAGGACTAACAGACTTGCATAGAAAAAGGTTATTACACCTTAATCGCGGAAATGCAAACTTTCGCAGTTATAGAAAATCTCAGTGCTTTCTGATCGTACTTTTCAGACTGTGGATACGAATTTTGATGATATCTCCGAAACTAATAAAGCTACAGTCTTGTGGTTTGAACTAAAATGTAGAACTAACAGACTTGCAAAAAATGGTTATTACACCTCAATCGCTCGAATGCAAACTTTCGCAGTAATAGAGAATCTCAGTGCTTTCTCATTGTTCTTTTTTGACTGTGAATACGATTTTTGTTATATCTCCGAAGCTAATACAGCTACAAGCTTGCGGTTTGAACTAAAATGTAGGACTAACAGACTTGCAAAGAAAAGGATATTACACCTTAATCGCTTCATTGCAAACTTTCGCAGTTATTGAGAATCTCAGTGCTTTCTCAACGTAGTTTTCAGACTGAGAATACAATTTTTGATGATATCTACGAAACTAATAAAGCTACAGGCTTGCGGTTTGAACTAAAATGTAGCACTAACAGACTTGCAAAGAAAGGGTTATTACACCTCAATCGCTCGAATGCAAACTTTCGCAGTAATAGAGAATCTCAGTGCTTTCTCATCGTACTTTTTTGACTGTGAATACGATTTTTGATTATATCTCCGAAGCTAATAAAGCTACAGGCTTGCGATTTGAACTAAAATGTAGGACTAACAGACTTGCAAAGAAAAGGTTATTACACCTTAATCGCTCCAATGCAAACTTTCGCAGTTATAGAGAATCTCAGTGCTTTCTCATCGTACTTTTTTGACTGTAAATACGATTTTTGATTATATCTCCGAAGCTAATAAAGCTACAGGCTTGCGGTTTGAACTGAAATGTAGGACTAACAGACTTGCAAAGAAAACGTTATTACACCTTAATCGCTCCAATGCATACTTTCGCAGTTATAGAGAATCTCAGTGCTTTGTCATCGTACTTTTCAGACCGTGAATAAGATTGTTGATGATATCTCCGAAACTAGTAAAGCTACAGGCTTGTGGTTTGAACTTAAATGTAGGACTAACAGACTTGCAAAGAAAAGGTTATAACACCTTAATAGCTACAATGCAATCTTTCGCAGTTATAGCGAATCTCGGTGCTTTCTCATAGTACTTTGTAGACTGCGAATAAGATTTTCGATGATATCTCCGAAACTAATAAAGCTACTGGTTTTCGCTTTGAACTAAAATGTAGTACTAACAGACTTGCAAGGAAAAGGTTATTACACCTTAATCGCTCCAATGCATACTTTCGCAGTTATAGAGAATCTCAGTTCTTTCTCATCGTACTTTTCGGACCGTGAATACGATTGTTGATGATATCTCCGAAACTAATAAAGCTACAGGCTTGCGGTTTAAACTTAAATGTAGGACTAACAGACTTGCAAAGAAAAGGTTATTACATCTTAATCGCTACAATGCAAACTTTCGCAGTTATAGAGAATCTCAGTGCTTTCTCATCGTACTTTTTAGACTGCAAATATGATTTTTGATGATATCTCTGAAACTAAAAAAGCTACAGGTTTGCGGTTTGAAATAAAATATAGGACTAACAGATTTGCTAAGAAAAGGTTATTACACCTTAATCGCTCCAATGCATACTTTCGCAGTTATAGAGAATCTCAGTGCTTTCTCATCGTACTTTTTAGACTGCGAATAAGATTTTTGATGATATCTCCGAAACTAATAAAGCTACAGGCTTGCGGTTTGAACTGAAATGTAGGTCTAACAGACTTGCAAAGAAAACGTTATTACACCTTAATCGCTCCAATGCATACTTTCGCAGTTATAGAGAATCTCAGTGCTTTCTCATCGTACTTTTCAGACCGTGAATACGATTGTTGATTATATCTCCGAAACTGATAAAGCTACCAGTTGCGGTTTGAACTGAAATGTAGGACTAACAGACTTGCAAAGAAAAGGTAATAACACCTTATTCGCTCCAATGCAAACTTTCGAAGTTATAGAAAACCTTAGTGCTTTCTCGTCGTACTTTTCAGACTGTGAAAATGATTTTTGATGATATCTCCGAAACAAGTAAAGCTACAGGCTTGTGGTTTTAACTTAAATGTAGGACTAAGAGACTTGCAAAGAAAAGGTTATAACAACTTAATCGCTACAATGCAAACTTTCGCAGTTATAGAGAATCTCAGTGCTTTCTCATAGTACTTTTTAGACTGCGAATAAGATTTTTGATGTTATCTCCGAAACTAATAAAGCTACTGGCTTGCGGTTTAAAATAAAATGTAGTACTAACAGACTTGCAAAGAAAAGGTTATTACACCTTAATCGCTCCAATGCATACTTTCGCTGTTATAGAGAATCTCAGTGCTTTCTCATCGTACTTTTCAGACCGTAAATACGATTGTTGATAATATCTCCAAAACTAATAAAGCTACAGGCTTGCGGTTTGAACTAAAATGTAGGACTAACAGACTTGCAAAGAAAAAGGTTATTACACCTTAATCGCTGCAATGCAAATTTTCGCAGTTCTAGAAAATCTCAGTGCTTTCTGATCGTACTTTGCAGACTGTCGATACGAAATTTGATGATATCTCCGAAACTAATAAAGCTACAGGCTTGCGGTTTAAACTTAAATGTAGGACTAACAGACTTGCAAAGAAAAGATTATTACACCTCAAACGCTCGAATGGAAACTTTCGCAGTAATAGAGAATCGCAGTGCTTTCTGATCGTTCTTTTTTGACTGTGAATACGATTTTTGATATATCTCCGAAGCTAATAAAGCTACAGGTTTGCGGTTTGAAATAAAATGTAGAACTAAGAGACTTGCAAAGAAAAGGTTATTACACCTTAATCGCTTCAATGCAAACTTTCGCAGTTATATAGAATCTCAGTGCTTTCTCAACGTAATTTTCAGACTAGGAATACGATTTTTGATGATATTTTTGAAACTAATAAAGCTAAAGGCATGCGGTTTGAAATAAAATGTAGGACTAACAGACTTGCAAACTAAAGGTTATTACACCTTAGTCGCTCGAATGCATACTTTCGCAGTTATAGAAAACCTCAGTGCTTTCTCGTCGTTGTTTTCAGACTGTGAATACGATTTTTGATGATATCTCTGAAACTAGTAAAGCTACAGCCTTGCGGTTTGAACTTAAATGTACCACTAACAGACTTGCAAAGAAATGGTTATTACACCTGAATCGGTCCATTGCAAACTTTCGCAGTTATTAGAGAATCTCAGTGCTTTCTCACCGTAGTTTTTAGACTGTGAATACGATTTTTGATGATATCTCCGGCACTATTAAAGCTACAGGCTTGCATTGTGAACTTAAATGTAGGACTAACAGACTTGCAAAGGAAAGGTATTTACACCTTAATCGCTCCAATGCAAACTTGTGCAGTTATATAGAATTTTAGTGCTTTCTCGTCGTACTTTTTAGACTGTGAATACGATTTTTAATGATATCTTGGAAATTAATACAGCCACAGGCTTGCGGTTTAAACTAAAATGTAGGACTAACAGACTTGCAAATAAAAGGTTATTACACCATAATCGCTCCAATGCAATCTTTCGCAGTTATAGAGAATCTCAGTGCTTTCTTATCGTACTTGTCAGACTGTGAATACAATTGTTGATAAACAATCCGAAGCTAATAAAGCTACAGGCTTGCGGTTTGAACTAAAATGTAGGACTAACAGACTTGCAAAGAAAAGGTTATTACACCTTATTCGCTCCAATGCAAACTTTCGCAGTAATAGAGAATCTCAGTGCTTTCTGATCGTACTTTTTTGACTGTGAATACGATTTTTGATTATATCTCCGAAGCTAATAAAGCTACAGGCTTGCGATTTGAACTAAAATGTAGGACTAACAGACTTGCAAAGAAAAGGTTATTACACCTTAATCGCTCCAATGCAAACTTTCGCAGGTATAGAATATCTCAGTGCTTTCTCGTCGTACTTTTTAGACTACGAATAAGATTTTTGATGATATCTCTTAACTAATAAAGCTACAGGCTTTCGGTTTGAACTAAAATGTAGGACTAACAGACTTGCAAAGAAATGGTTATTACACCTGAATCGGTCCATTGCAAACTTTCGCAGTTATTAGAGAATCTCAGTGCTTTCTCACCGTAGTTTTTAGACTGTGAATACGATTTTTGATGATATCTCCGGCACTATTAAAGCTACAGGCTAGCATTGTGATCTTAAATGTAGGACTAACAGACTTGCAAAGGAAAGGTAATTAAACCTTAATCGCTCCAATGCAAACTTGTGCAGTTATTAGAGAATCTCAGTGCTTTCTCATCGAACTTTTTAGACTGTGAATACGATTATTTATGATATCTCCGACACTATAAAAGCTACAGGCTTGCGGTGTGAACTTAAATGTAGGAGTAACTGACTTGCAAAGAAAAGGTTATTACATCTTTATCGCTCCAATGCAAACTTTCGCCGTAATAGAGATTCTCAGAGCTTTCTCTACGTACTTTTCAGACTGTGAATACGATTTTTGACAATATCTCCGAAACTAATAAAGCTACAGTTTTGCGATTTGAACTTAAATTTAGGACTTACAGACTTGCAAAGAAAAGTTAATTACACCTTATTCGCTCCAATGCAAACGTTCGCAGTTATAGAGAAACTTAGTGCTTTCTCAACGGAGTTTTCAGACTAAGAATACGAATTTTGATGATATCTTTGAAACTAATAAAGCTACAAACACGCGGTTTGAACTAAAATATAGGACTAACAGACTTGCAAAAAAAAATAATTACACCTTAATCGCTTCAATGCAAACGTTCGCAGTTATAGAGAATCTCAGTGCTTTCTCAACGTAGTTTTCAGACTAAGAATACGATTTTTGATGATATCTTTGAAACTAATAAAGCTACAGGCATGCGGTTTGAACTGAAATGAAGGACTAACAGACTTGCAAAGAAAAGGTTATTACACCTTAATCGCTCCAATGCAAACTTTCGCAGGTATAGAATATATCAGTGCTTTCTTGTCGTACTTTTAAGACTACGAATAAGATTTTTAATGATATCTCCGAAACTAATAAAGCTACAGGCTTTCGGTTTGAACTAAAATGTAGGACTAACAGACTTGCAAAGAAATGGTTATTACACCTGAATCGCTCCATTGCAAACTTTCGCAGTTATTAGAGAATCTCAGTGCTTTCTCATCGAACTTTTTAGACTGTAAATACGATTATTTATGATATCTCCGACACTATAAAAGCTACAGGCTTGCGGAGTGAACTTAAATGTAGGAGTAACTGACTTGCAAAGAAAAGGTTATTACATCTTAATCGCTCCAATGCAAACTTTCGCCGTAATAGAGATTCTCAGAGCTTTCTCTACATACTTTTCAGACTGTGAATACGATTTTTGACAATATCTCCGAAACTAATAAAGCTACAGTTTTGCGATTTGAACTTAAATTTAGGACTTACAGACTTGCAAAGAAAAGTTAATTACACCTTATTCGCTCCAATGCAAACTTTCGCAGTTATTGGAAATCACAGTGCTTTCTCATCGTACTTTTTAGATTGTGAATACGATTTTTGATGATTTCTCTGAAACTAAAAAAGCTACAGGTTTGCGGTTTGAACTAAAATGTATGACTAACAGATTTGCAAAGAAAAGGTCATTACACCCTAATCGCTCCAATGCAAACTTTTGCAGTTATAGAGAATCTCAGTGCTTTCTCAACGTAATATTTAGACTAAGAATACGATTTTTGATGATATCTTTGAAACTAATAAAGCTACAGGCATGTGGTTTGAACTGAAATGTAAAATAACAGACTTGCAAAGAAAAAGGTTATTACACCTTAATCGCTGCAATGCAAACTTTCGCAGTTCTAGAAAATCTCATTGCTTTCTGATCGTACTTTTAAGACTGTGGATACGAATTTTAATGATATCTCCGAAACTAATAAAGCTACAGGCTTGTGGTTTTAACTATAATGTAGGACTAACAGACTTGCAAAGAAAAGGTTATTACACATCTCCGAAACTAATAAAGCTACAGGCTTGCAGTTTGAACTAAAATGTAGTACTAACAGACTTGCAAAGAAAAGGTTATTACACCTTAATCGCTCCAATGCATACTTTCGCAGTTATAGAGAATCTCAGTGCTTTCTCATCGTACTTTTCAGACCGTGAATACGATTGTCGATGATATCTCCGAAACTAATAAAGCTACAGGCTTGCGGTTTTAACTAAAATGTAGGACTAACAGACTTGCAAAGAAAAAGGTTATTACACCTTAATCGCGGAAATGCAAACTTTCGCAGTTATAGAAAATCTCAGTGCTTTCTGATCGTACTTTTCAGACTGTGGATACGAATTTTGATGATATCTCCGAAACTAATAAAGCTACAGTCTTGTGGTTTGAACTAAAATGTAGAACTAACAGACTTGCAAAAAATGGTTATTACACCTCAATCGCTCGAATGCAAACTTTCGCAGTAATAGAGAATCTCAGTGCTTTCTCATCGTTCTTTTTTGACTAAGAATACGATTTTTGTTATATCTCCGAAGCTAATACAGCTACAAGCTTGCGGTTTGAACTAAAATGTAGGACTAACAGACTTGCAAAGAAAAGGATATTACACCTTAATCGCTTCATTGCAAACTTTCGCAGTTATTGAGAATCTCAGTGCTTTCTCAACGTAGTTTTCAGACTGAGAATACAATTTTTGATGATATCTACGAAACTAATAAAGCTACAGGCTTGCGGTTTGAACTAAAATGTAGCACTAACAGACTTGCAAAGAAAGGGTTATTATACCTCAATCGCTCGAATGCAAACTTTCGCAGTAATAGAGAATCTCAGTGCTTTCTCATCGTTCTTTTTTGACTGTGAATAGGATTTTTGATATATCTCCGAAGCTATTAAAGCTACAGGCTTGTGGTTTGAACTAAAATGTAGGACTAACAGACTTGCAAAGAAAAGGATATTACACCTTAATCGCTTCATTGCAAACTTTCGCAGTTATTGAGAATCTCAGTGCTTTCTCAACGTAGTTTTCAGACTAAGAATACAATTTTTGATGATATCTTTGAAACTTAAAAAGCTACAGGCTTGCAGTTTGAACTAAAATGTAGGACTAACAGACTTGCAAAAAAAAGATTATTACACCTTAATCGCTACAATGCAAACTTTCGCAGTTATAGAGAATCTCAGTGCCTTCTCATCGTACTTTTTAGACTGCGAATAAGATTTTTGACGATATCATCGAAATTAATAAAGCTACAAGCTTGAGGTTTGAACTAAATTGTAGGACTAACAGACTTGCAAAGAAAAAGGTTATTACACCTTAATCGCGGCAATGCAAACTTTCGCAGTTATAGAAAATCTCAGTGCTTTCTGATCGTACTTTTCAGACTGTGGATATGAATTTTGATGATATCTCCAAAACTAATAAGCTACAGGCTTGCGGTTTGAACTAAAATGTAGGACTAACAGACTTGCAAAGAAAAGGTTAATACACCTTAATCGCTCCATTGCAAACTTTCGCAGTTATAGAAAATCCAGTGCTTTCTGATCGTACTTTTCAGACTGTGGATACGAATTTTGATGAAATCTCCGAAACTTATAAAGCTACAGGCTTGTGGTTTGAACTAAAATGTAGGACTAACAGACTTGCAAAAAATGGTTATTACACCTCAATCGCTCGAATGCAAACTTTCGCAGTAATAGAGAATCTCAGTGCTTTCTCATCGTTCTTTTTTGACTGTGAATACGATTTTTGATATATCTCCAAAGCTAATACAGCTACACGCTTGCGGTTTGAACTAAAATGTAGGACTAACAGACTTGCAAAGAAAAGGTTATTACACCTTGTTCGCTCCAATGCAAACTTTCGCAGTTATACAGAATCTCAGTGCTTTCTCATCGTACTTTTTTGACTGTGGATACGAATTTTGATGATATCTCCGAAACTATTAAAGCTACAGGCTTGCGGTGTTGAACTGAAATGTAGGACTAACAGACTTGCAAAGAAAACGTTATTACAATTTATTCGCTCCAATGCATACTTTCGCAGTTATAGAGAATCTCAGTGCTTTCTCATCGTACTTTTCAGACCGTGAATACGATTGTTGATGATATCTCCGAAACTAATAAAGCTACAGGCTTGCGGTTTGAACTAAAGTGTAGGACTAACAGACTTGCAAAGAAAAGGTAATAACACCTTATTCGCTCCAATGCAAATTTTCACAGTTATAGAAAACCTCAGTGCTTTCTCGTCGTACTTTTCAGACTGTAAATACGATTTTTGATGATATCTCCGAAACTAGTAAAGCTACAGGCTTGTGGTTTGAACTTAAATGTAGGACTAACAGACTTGCAAAGAAAAGGTTATAACACCTTAATCGCTACAATGCAAACTTTCGCAGTTATAGAGAATCTCAGTGCTTTCTCATAGTAATTTTCAGACTGTGGATACGAATTTTGATGATATCTCCAAAACTAATAAAGCTACAGGCTTGCGGTTTGAACTGAAATGTAGGACTATCAGACTTGCAAAGAAAACGTTATTACACCTTAATCGCTCTAATGCATACTTTCGCAGTTATAGAGAATCTCAGTGCTTTCTCATCGTACTTTTCAGACCGTGAATAAGATTGTTGATGATATCTCCCAAACTAATAAAGCTACAGGCTTGCCGTTTGAACTAAAATGTAGGACTAACAGACTTGCAAAGAAAAGGTAATAACACCTTATTCGCTCCAATGCAAACTTTCGAAGTTATAGAAAACCTCAGTGCTTTCTCGTCGTACTTTTCAGACTGTGAATATGATTTTTGATGATATCTCCGAAACTAGTAAAGCTACAGGCTTGTGGTTTGAACTTAAATGTAGGACTAACAGACTTGCAAAGAAAAGGTTATAACACCTTAATCGCTACAATGCAAACTTTCGCAGTTATAGAGAATCTTAGTGCTTTCTCATAGTACTTTTTAGACTGTGAATACGATTGTTGATGATATCTCCAAAACTAATTAAGCTACAGGCTTGCGGTTTGAACTTAAATGTAGGACTAACAGACTTGCAAAGGAAAGGTTATTACACCTTAATCTCTCTAATGCAAACTTTTGCGGTTATAGAGAATCTCAGTGCTTTCTCATAGTACTTTTTAGACTAAGAATACGATTTTTGATGATATCTTTGAAACTAATAAAGCTACAAGCATGCGGTTTGAACTGAAATGTAGGACTAACAGACTTGCAAAGAAAAGGTTATTACACCTTAATCGCTCCAATGCAAACTTTCGCAGGTATAGAATATATCAGTGCTTTCTTGTCGTACTTTTAAGACTACGAATAAGATTTTTAATGATATCTCCGAAACTAATAAAGCTACAGGCTTTCGGTTTGAACTAAAATGTAGGACTAACAGACTTGCAAAGAAATGGTTATTACACCTGAATCGCTCCATTGCAAACTTTCGCAGTTATTAGAGAATCTCAGTGCTTTCTCATCGAACTTTTTAGACTGTGAATACGATTATTTATGATATCTCCGACACTATAAAAGCTACAGGCTTGCGGAGTGAACTTAAATGTAGGAGTAACTGACTTGCAAAGAAAAGGTTATTACATCTTAATCGCTCCAATGCAAACTTTCGCCGTAATAGAGATTCTCAGAGCTTTCTCTACGTACTTTTCAGACTGTGAATACGATTTTTGACAATATCTCCGAAACTAATAAAGCTACAGTTTTGCGATTTAAACTTAAATTTAGGACTTACAGACTTGCAAAGAAAAGTTAATTACACCTTATTCGCTCCAATGCAAACTTTCGCAGTTATTGGAAATCACAGTGCTTTCTCATCGTACTTTTTAGACTGTGAATACGATTTTTGATGATTTCTCTGAAACTAAAAAAGCTACAGGTTTGCGGTTTGAACTAAAATGTATGACTAACAGATTTGCAAAGAAAAGGTCATTACACCCTAATCGCTCCAATGCAAACTTTTGCAGTTATAGAGAATCTCAGTGCTTTCTCAACGTAATATTTAGACTAAGAATACGATTTTTGATGATATCTTTGAAACCAATAAAGCTACAGGCATGCGGTTTGAACTGAAATGTAAAATAACAGACTTGCAAAGAAAAAGGTTATTACACCTTAATCGCTGCAATGCAAACTTTCGCAGTTCTAGAAAATCTCATTGCTTTCTGATCGTACTTTTAAGACTGTGGATACGAATTTTAATGATATCTCCGAAACTAATAAAGCTACAGGCTTGTGGTTTTAACTATAATGTAGGACTAACAGACTTGCAAAGAAAAGGTTATTACACATCTCCGAAACTAATAAAGCTACAGGCTTGCAGTTTGAACTAAAATGTAGTACTAACAGACTTGCAAAGAAAAGGTTATTACACCTTAATCGCTCCAATGCATACTTTCGCAGTTATAGAGAATCTCAGTGCTTTCTCATCGTACTTTTCAGACCGTGAATACGATTGTTGATGATATCTCCGAAACTAATAAAGCTACAGGCTTGCGGTTTTAACTAAAATGTAGGACTAACAGACTTGCAAAGAAAAAGGTTATTACACCTTAATCGCGGAAATGCAAACTTTCGCAGTTATAGAAAATCTCAGTGCTTTCTGATCGTACTTTTCAGACTGTGGATACGAATTTTGATGATATCTCCGAAACTAATAAAGCTACAGTCTTGTGGTTTGAACTAAAATGTAGAACTAACAGACTTGCAAAAAATGGTTATTACACCTCAATCGCTCGAATGCAAACTTTCGCAGTAATAGAGAATCTCAGTGCTTTCTCATCGTTCTTTTTTGACTGTGAATACGATTTTTGTTATATCTCCGAAGCTAATACAGCTACAAGCTTGCGGTTTGAACTAAAATGTAGGACTAACAGACTTGCAAAGAAAAGGATATTACACCTTAATCGCTTCATTGCAAACTTTCGCAGTTATTGAGAATCTCAGTGCTTTCTCAACGTAGTTTTCAGACTGAGAATACAATTTTTGATGATATCTACGAAACTAATAAAGCTACAGGCTTGCGGTTTGAACTAAAATGTAGCACTAACAGACTTGCAAAGAAAGGGTTATTATACCTCAATCGCTCGAATGCAAACTTTCGCAGTAATAGAGAATCTCAGTGCTTTCTCATCGTTCTTTTTTGACTGTGAATAGGATTTTTGATATATCTCCGAAGCTATTAAAGCTACAGGCTTGTGGTTTGAACTAAAATGTAGGACTAACAGACTTGCAAAGAAAAGGATATTACACCTTAATCGCTTCATTGCAAACTTTCGCAGTTATTGAGATTCTCAGTGCTTTCTCAACGTAGTTTTCAGACTAAGAATACAATTTTTGATGATATCTTTGAAACTTAAAAAGCTACAGGCTTGCAGTTTGAACTAAAATGTAGGACTAACAGACTTGCAAAAAAAAGATTATTACACCTTAATCGCTACAATGCAAACTTTCGCAGTTATAGAGAATCTCAGTGCCTTCTCATCGTACTTTTTAGACTGCGAATAAGATTTTTGACGATATCATCGAAATTAATAAAGCTACAAGCTTGAGGTTTGAACTAAATTGTAGGACTAACAGACTTGCAAAGAAAAAGGTTATTACACCTTAATCGCGGCAATGCAAACTTTCGCAGTTATAGAAAATCTCAGTGCTTTCTGATCGTACTTTTCAGACTGTGGATATGAATTTTGATGATATCTCCAAAACTAATAAGCTACGGGCTTGCGGTTTGAACTAAAATGTAGGACTAACAGACTTGCAAAGAAAAGGTTATTACACCTTAATCGCTCCATTGCAAACTTTCGCAGTTATAGAAAATCCAGTGCTTTCTGATCGTACTTTTCAGACTGTGGATACGAATTTTGATGAAATCTCCGAAACTTATAAAGCTACAGGCTTGTGGTTTGAACTAAAATGTAGGACTAACAGACTTGCAAAAAATGGTTATTACACCTCAATCGCTCGAATGCAAACTTTCGCAGTAATAGAGAATCTCAGTGCTTTCTCATCGTTCTTTTTTGACTGTGAATACGATTTTTGATATATCTCCAAAGCTAATACAGCTACACGCTTGCGGTTTGAACTAAAATGTAGGACTAACAGACTTGCAAAGAAAAGGTTATTACACCTTGTTCGCTCCAATGCAAACTTTCGCAGTTATACAGAATCTCAGTGCTTTCTCATCGTACTTTTTTGACTGTGGATACGAATTTTGATGATATCTCCGAAACTATTAAAGCTACAGGCTTGCGGTGTTGAACTGAAATGTAGGACTAACAGACTTGCAAAGAAAACTTTATTACAATTTATTCGCTCCAATGCATACTTTCGCAGTTATAGAGAATCTCAGTGCTTTCTCATCGTACTTTTCAGACCGTGAATACGATTGTTGATGATATCTCCGAAACTAATAAAGCTACAGGCTTGCGGTTTGAACTAAAGTGTAGGACTAACAGACTTGCAAAGAAAAGGTAATAACACCTTATTCGCTCCAATGCAAATTTTCACAGTTATAGAAAACCTCAGTGCTTTCTCGTCGTACTTTTCAGACTGTAAATACGATTTTTGATGATATCTCCGAAACTAGTAAAGCTACAGGCTTGTGGTTTGAACTTAAATGTAGGACTAACAGACTTGCAAAGAAAAGGTTATAACACCTTAATCGCTACAATGCAAACTTTCGCAGTTATAGAGAATCTCAGTGCTTTCTCATAGTAATTTTCAGACTGTGGATACGAATTTTGATGATATCTCCAAAACTAATAAAGCTACAGGCTTGCGGTTTGAACTGAAATGTAGGACTATCAGACTTGCAAAGAAAACGTTATTACACCTTAATCGCTCCAATGCATACTTTCGCAGTTATAGAGAATCTCAGTGCTTTCTCATCGTACTTTTCAGACCGTGAATAAGATTGTTGATGATATCTCCCAAACTAATAAAGCTACAGGCTTGCGGTTTGAACTAAAATGTAGGACTAACAGACTTGCAAAGGAAAGGTTATTACACCTTAATCTCTCTAATGCAAACTTTTGCGGTTATAGAGAATCTCAGTGCTTTCTCATAGTACTTTTTAGACTAAGAATACGATTTTTGATGATATCTTTGAAACTAATAAAGCTACAAGCATGCGGTTTGAACTGAAATGTAGGACTAACAGCCTTGCAAACGAAAGGTTATTACACCTTAATCGCTCGAATGCATACTTTCTCAGTTATAGAAAACCTCAAAGCCTTCTCGTCGTACTTTTCAGACTGTGAATACGATTTTTGATGATATCTCTGAAACTAATAAAGCTACAGGCTTGCGGTTTCAACTGAAATGTAGGACTAACAGACTTTCAAAGAAAACGTTATTACACCTTAATCGCTACAATGCATACTTTCGCAGTTATAGAGAATCTCAGTGCATTCTCATCGTACTTTTCAGACCGTGAATACGATTGTTGATGATATCTCCGAAACTAATAAAGCTACAGGCTTGCGGTTTGAACTGAAATGTAGGACTAACAGACTTGCAAAGAAAAGGTAATAACACCTTATTCGCTCCAATGCAAACTTTCGCAGTTATAGAAAACCTCAGTGCTTTCTCGTCGTACTTTTCAGACTGTCGATGTGATTTTTGATGATATCTCCGAAACTAGTAAAGATACAGGCTTGTGGTTTGAACTTAAATGTAGGACTAACAGACTTGCAAAGAAAAGGTTATAACACCTTAATCGCTACAATGCAATCTTTCGCAGTTATAGAGAATCTCAGTGCTTTCTCATAGTACTTTTCAGACCGTGAATACGATTGTTGATGATATCTCCAAAACAAATAAAGCTACAGGCTTGCGGTTTGAACTTAAATGTAGGACTAACAGACTTGCAAAAAAAAGGTTATTACATCTTAATCGCTACAATGCAATCTTTCGCAGTTATAGAGAATCTCAGTGCTTTCTCATAGTACTTTGTAGACTGCGAATATGATTTTTGATGATATCTCCGAAACTAGTAAAGCTACAGGCTTGTGGTTTGAACTTAAATGTAGGACTATCAGACTTGCAAAGAACAGGTTATTACACCTTAATCGCTCCAATGCATACTTTCGCAGTTATAGAGAATCTCAGTGCTTTCTCATCGTACTTTTCAGACCGTGAATACGATTGTTGATGATATCTCCAAAACTAATAAAGCTACAGGCTTGCGGTTTGAACTAAAATGTAGGACTAAGAGACTTGCAAAGAAAAGGTTATTACATCTTAATCGCTACAATGCAAACTTTCGCAGTTATAGAGAATCTCAGTGCTTTCTCATCGTACTTTTTAGACTGCAAATATGATTTTTGATGATATCTCTGAAACTAAAAAAGCTACAGATTTGCGGTTTGAAATAAAATGTAAGACTAACAGACTTGCAAAGAAAAGGTTATTACACCTTAATCGCTCCAATGCATACTTTCGCAGTTATAGAGAATCTCAGTGCTTTCTCATCGTACTTTTTAGACTGCGAATAAGATTTTTGAGGTTTTTCCCGAAACTAATAAAGCTACAGGCTTGCGGTTTGAACTAAAATGTAGTACTAACAGACTTGCAAAGAAAAGGTTATTACACCTTAATTGCTCCAATGCATACTTTCGCAGTTATAGAGAATCTTAGTGCTTTCTCATCGTACTTTTCAGACCGTGAATACGATTGTTGATGATATCTCCGAAACTAATAAAGCTACTGGCTTGCGGTTTGAACTGAAGTGTAGGACTAACAAACTTGGAAAGAAAAGGTTATTACACCTTATTCGCTCCAATGCAAACTTTCGCAGTTATAGAGAATCTCAGTGCTTTCTCTCATCGTACTTTTTTGACTGTGGATACGATGTTTGATGATATCTCTGAAACTAAAAAATCTACAGGTTTGCGGATTGAACTGAAATGTAGGACTAACAGACTTGCAAAGAAAACGTTATTACAATTTATTCGCTCCAATGCATACTTTCGCAGTTATAGAGAATCTCAGTGCTTTCTCATCGTACTTTTCAGACCGTGAATACGATTGTTGATGATATCTCAGAAACTAATAAAGCTACAGGCTTGCGGTTTGAACTGAAATGTAGGACTAACAGACTTGCAAAGAAAAGGTAATAACACCTTATTCGCTCCAATGCAAACTTTCGCAGTTATAGAAAACCTCAGTGCTTTCTCGTCGTACTTTTCAGACTGTGAATATGATTTTTGATGATATCTACGAAACTAGTAAAGCTACAGGCTTGTGGTTTTAACTTAAATGTAGGACTAACAGACTTGCAAAGAAAAGGTCATAACACCTTAATCGCTACAATGCAATCTTTCGCAGTTATAGAGAATCTCAGTGCTTTCTCATAGTACTTTGTAGACTGCAAATAAGTTTTTTGATGATATCTCCGAAACTAATAAAGCTACTGGCTTGCGGTTTGAACTAAAATGTAGTACTAACAGACTTGCAAAGAAAAGGTTATTACACCTTAATCGCTCCAATGCATACTTTCGCAGTTATAGAGAATCTCAGTGCTTTCTCATCGTACTTTTTAGACTGCGAATAAGATTTTTGAGGTTTTTCCCGAAACTAATAAAGCTACAGGCTTGCGGTTTGAACTAAAATGTAGTACTAACAGACTTGCAAAGAAAAGGTTATTACACCTTAATTGCTCCAATGCATACTTTCGCAGTTATAGAGAATCTTAGTGCTTTCTCATCGTACTTTTCAGACCGTGAATACGATTGTTGATGATATCTCCGAAACTAATAAAGCTACTGGCTTGCGGTTTGAACTGAAGTGTAGGACTAACAAACTTGGAAAGAAAAGGTTATTACACCTTATTCGCTCCAATGCAAACTTTCGCAGTTATAGAGAATCTCAGTGCTTTCTCTCATCGTACTTTTTTGACTGTGGATACGATGTTTGATGATATCTCTGAAACTAAAAAATCTACAGGTTTGCGGATTGAACTGAAATGTAGGACTAACAGACTTGCAAAGAAAACGTTATTACAATTTATTCGCTCCAATGCATACTTTCGCAGTTATAGAGAATCTCAGTGCTTTCTCATCGTACTTTTCAGACCGTGAATACGATTGTTGATGATATCTCAGAAACTAATAAAGCTACAGGCTTGCGGTTTGAACTGAAATGTAGGACTAACAGACTTGCAAAGAAAAGGTAATAACACCTTATTCGCTCCAATGCAAACTTTCGCAGTTATAGAAAACCTCAGTGCTTTCTCGTCGTACTTTTCAGACTGTGAATATGATTTTTGATGATATCTACGAAACTAGTAAAGCTACAGGCTTGTGGTTTTAACTTAAATGTAGGACTAACAGACTTGCAAAGAAAAGGTCATAACACCTTAATCGCTACAATGCAATCTTTCGCAGTTATAGAGAATCTCAGTGCTTTCTCATAGTACTTTGTAGACTGCAAATAAGTTTTTTGATGATATCTCCGAAACTAATAAAGCTACTGGCTTGCGGTTTGAACTAAAATGTAGTACTAACAGACTTGCAAAGAAAAGGTTATTACACCTTAATCGCTCCAATGCATACTTTCGCAGTTATAGAGAATCTCAGTGCTTTCTCATCGTACTTTTCAGACCGTGAATACGATTGTTGATAATATCTCCGAAACTAATAAAGCTACAGGCTTGCGGTTTGAACTGAAGTGTAGGACTAACAGACTTGCAAAGAAAAGGTAATAACACCTTATTCGCTCCAATGCAAATTTTCACAGTTATAGAAAACCTCAGTGCTTTCTCGTCGTACTTTTCAGACTGTAAATACGATTTTTGATGATATCTCCGAAACTAGTAAAGCTACAGGCTTGTGGTTTGAACTTAAATGTAGGACTAACAGACTTGCAAAGAAAAGGTTATAACACCTTAATCGCTACAATGCAAACTTTCGCAGTTATAGAGAATCTCAGTGCTTTCTCATAGTAATTTTCAGACTGTGGATACGAATTTTGATGATATCTCCGAAAATAATAAAGCTACAGGCTTGCGGTTTGAACTGAAATGTAGGACTATCAGACTTGCAAAGAAAACGTTATTACACCTTAATCGCTCCAATGCATACTTTCGCAGTTATAGAGAATCTCAGTGCTTTCTCATCGTACTTTTCAGACCGTGAATAAGATTGTTGATGATATCTCCGAAACTAATAAAGCTACAGGCTTGCCGTTTGAACTAAAATGTAGGACTAACAGACTTGCAAAGAAAAGGTAATAACACCTTATTCGCTCCAATGCAAACTTTCAAAGTTATAGAAAACCTCAGTGCTTTCTCGTCGTACTTTTCAGACTGTGAATATGATTTTTGATGATATCTCCGAAACTAGTAAAGCTACAGGCTTGTGGTTTGAACTTAAATGTAGGACAAACAGACTTGCAAAGAAAAGGTTATAACACCTTAATCGCTACAATGCAAACTTTCGCAGTTATAGAGAATCTTAGTGCTTTCTCATAGTACTTTTGAGACTGTGAATACGATTGTTGATGATATCTCCAAAACGAATTAAGCTACAGGCTTGCGGTTTGAACTAAAATGTAGGACTAACAGACTTGCAAAGGAAAGGTTATTACACCTTAATCTCTCTAATGCAAACTTTTGCGGTTATAGAGAATCTCAGTGCTTTCTCATAGTACTTTTTAGACTAAGAATACGATATTTGATGATATCTTTGAAACTAATAAAGCTACAAGCATGCGGTTTGAACTGAAATGTAGGACTAACAGCCTTGCAAACAAAAGGTTATTACACCTTAATCGCTCGAATGCATACTTTCGCAGTTATAGAAAACCTCAAAGCTTTCTCGTCGTACTTTTCAGAATGTGAATACGATTTTTGATGATATCTCTGAAACTAATAAAGCTACAGGCTTGCGGTTTCAACTGAAATGTAGGACTAACAGACTTTCAAAGAAAACGTTATTACACCTTAATCGCTCCAATGCATACTTTCGCAATTATAGAGAATCTCAGTGCTTTCTCATCGTACTTTTCAGACCGTGAATACGATTGTTGATGATATCTCCGAAACTAATAAAGCTACAGGCTTTCGGTTTGAACTGAAATGTAGGACTAACAGACTTGCAAAGAAAAGGTAATAACACCTTATTCGCTCCAATGCAAACTTTCGCAGTTATAGAAAACCTCAGTGCTTTCTCGTCGTACTTTTCAGACTGTGGATGTGATTTTTGATGATATCTCCGAAACTAGTAAAGCTACAGGCTTGTGGTTTGAACTTAAATGTAGGACTAACAGACTTGCAAAGAAAAGGTTATAACACCTTAATCGCTACAATGCAATCTTTCGCAGTTATAGAGAATCTCAGTGCTTTCTCATAGTACTTTTCAGACCGTGAATACGATTGTTGATGATATCTCCAAAACAAATAAAGCTACAGGCTTGCGGTTTGAACTTAAATGTAGGACTAACAGACTTGCAAAAAAAGGTTATTACATCTTAATCGCTACAATGCAATCTTTCGCAGTTATAGAGAATCTCAGTGCTTTCTCATAGTACTTTGTAGACTGCGAATATGATTTTTGATGATATCTCCGAAACTAGTAAAGCTACAGGCTTGTGGTTTGAACTTAAATGTAGGACTAACAGACTTGCAAAGAACAGGTTATTACACCTTAATCGCTCTAATGCATACTTTCGCATTTATAGAGAATCTTAGTGCTTTCTAATCGTACTTTTCATACCGTGAATACGATTGTTGATGATATCTTTAAAACTAATAAAGCTACAGGCTTGCGGTTTGAACTAAAATGTAGGACTAAGAGACTTGCAAAGAAAAGGTTATTACATCTTAATCGCTACAATGCAAACTTTCGCAGTTATAGAGAATCTCAGTGCTTTCTCATCGTACTTTTTAGACTGCAAATATGATTTTTGATGATATCTCTGAAACTAAAAAAGCTACAGATTTGCGGTTTGAAATAAAATGTAAGACTAACAGACTTGCAAAGAAAAGGTTATTACACCTTAATCGCTCCAATGCATACTTTCGCAGTTATAGAGAATCTCAGTGCTTTCTCATCGTACTTTTTAGACTGCGAATAAGATTTTTGAGGTTTTTCCCGAAACTAATAAAGCTACAGGCTTGCGGTTTGAACTAAAATGTAGTACTAACAGACTTGCAAAGAAAAGGTTATTACACCTTAATTGCTCCAATGCATACTTTCGCAATTATAGAGAATCTTAGTGCTTTCTCATCGTACTTTTCAGACCGTGAATACGATTGTTGATGATATCTCCGAAACTAATAAAGCTACTGGCTTGCGGTTTGAACTGAAGTGT
Source organism: Ecdyonurus torrentis (assembly GCA_949318235.1). Classification (NCBI taxonomy): domain Eukaryota; kingdom Metazoa; phylum Arthropoda; class Insecta; order Ephemeroptera; family Heptageniidae; genus Ecdyonurus; species Ecdyonurus torrentis. Next base: position 446,035 of record OX439129.1, read on the forward strand.
AGGACTAACAAACTTGCAAAGAAAAGGTTATTACACCTTATTCGCTCCAATGCAAACTTTCGCAGTTATAGAGAATCTCAGTGCTTTCTCTCATCGTACTTTTTTGACTGTGGATACGATGTTTGATGATATCTCTGAAACTTAAAAAGCTACAGGTTTGCGGATTGAACTAAAATGTAGGACTGCCAGACTTCCAAAGAAAAGGATTTTTACACCTTAATCGCTACAATGCAAACTTTCGCAGTTATAGAGAATCTCAGTGCTTTCTAATCGTACTTTTTAGACCGTGAAAACGATTGTTGATGATATCTCCGAAACTAATAAAGCTACTGGCTTGCGGTTTAAAATGAAGTGTAGGACTAAAAGACTTGCAAAAAAAAGGTTATTACACCTTATTCGCTCCAATGCAAACTTTCGCAGTTATAGAGAATCTCAGTGCTTTCTCTCATCGTACTTTTTTGACTGTGGATACGAATTTTGATGATATCTCCTAAACTAATAAAGCTACAGGCTTGCGGTTTGAACTGAAATGTAGGACTAACAGACTTGCAAAGAAAACGTTATTACACCTTAATCGCTCCAATGCATACTTTTGCAGTTATAGAGAATCTCAGTGCTTTCTCATCGTACTTTTCAGACCGTGAATACGATTGTTGATGATATCTCCGAAACTAATAAAGCTACAGGCTTGCGGTTTGAACTGAAGTGTAGGACTAACAGACTTGCAAAGAAAAGGTAATAACACCTTATTCGCTCCAATGCAAATTTTCACAGTTATAGAAAACCTCAGTGCTTTCTCGTCGTACTTTTCAGACTGTAAATACGATTTTTGATGATATCTCCGAAACTAGTAAAGCTACAGGCTTGTGGTTTGAACTTAAATGTAGGACTAACAGACTTGCAAAGAAAAGGTTATAACACCTTAATCGCTACAATGCAAACTTTCGCAGTTATAGAGAATCTCAGTGCTTTCTCATAGTAATTTTCAGACTGTGGATACGAATTTTGATGATATCTCCGAAAATAATAAAGCTACAGGCTTGCGGTTTGAACTGAAATGTAGGACTATCAGACTTGCAAAGAAAACGTTATTACACCTTAATCGCTCCAATGCATACTTTCGCAGTTATAGAGAATCTCAGTGCTTTCTCATCGTACTTTTCAGACCGTGAATAAGATTGTTGATGATATCTCCGAAACTAATAAAGCTACAGGCTTGCCGTTTGAACTAAAATGTAGGACTAACAGACTTGCAAAGAAAAGGTAATAACACCTTATTCGCTCCAATGCAAACTTTCAAAGTTATAGAAAACCTCAGTGCTTTCTCGTCGTACTTTTCAGACTGTGAATATGATTTTTGATGATATCTCCGAAACTAGTAAAGCTACAGGCTTGTGGTTTGAACTTAAATGTAGGACAAACAGACTTGCAAAGAAAAGGTTATAACACCTTAATCGCTACAATGCAAACTTTCGCAGTTATAGAGAATCTTAGTGCTTTCTCATAGTACTTTTGAGACTGTGAATACGATTGTTGATGATATCTCCAAAACGAATTAAGCTACAGGCTTGCGGTTTGAACTAAAATGTAGGACTAACAGACTTGCAAAGGAAAGGTTATTACACCTTAATCTCTCTAATGCAAACTTTTGCGGTTATAGAGAATCTCAGTGCTTTCTCATAGTACTTTTTAGACTAAGAATACGATATTTGATGATATCTTTGAAACTAATAAAGCTACAAGCATGCGGTTTGAACTGAAATGTAGGACTAACAGCCTTGCAAACAAAAGGTTATTACACCTTAATCGCTCGAATGCATACTTTCGCAGTTATAGAAAACCTCAAAGCTTTCTCGTCGTACTTTTCAGAATGTGAATACGATTTTTGATGATATCTCTGAAACTAATAAAGCTACAGGCTTGCGGTTTCAACTGAAATGTAGGACTAACAGACTTTCAAAGAAAACGTTATTACACCTTAATCGCTCCAATGCATACTTTCGCAATTATAGAGAATCTCAGTGCTTTCTCATCGTACTTTTCAGACCGTGAATACGATTGTTGATGATATCTCCGAAACTAATAAAGCTACAGGCTTTCGGTTTGAACTGAAATGTAGGACTAACAGACTTGCAAAGAAAAGGTAATAACACCTTATTCGCTCCAATGCAAACTTTCGCAGTTATAGAAAACCTCAGTGCTTTCTCGTCGTACTTTTCAGACTGTGGATGTGATTTTTGATGATATCTCCGAAACTAGTAAAGCTACAGGCTTGTGGTTTGAACTTAAATGTAGGACTAACAGACTTGCAAAGAAAAGGTTATAACACCTTAATCGCTACAATGCAATCTTTCGCAGTTATAGAGAATCTCAGTGCTTTCTCATAGTACTTTTCAGACCGTGAATACGATTGTTGATGATATCTCCAAAACAAATAAAGCTACAGGCTTGCGGTTTGAACTTAAATGTAGGACTAACAGACTTGCAAAAAAAGGTTATTACATCTTAATCGCTACAATGCAATCTTTCGCAGTTATAGAGAATCTCAGTGCTTTCTCATAGTACTTTGTAGACTGCGAATATGATTTTTGATGATATCTCCGAAACTAGTAAAGCTACAGGCTTGTGGTTTGAACTTAAATGTAGGACTAACAGACTTGCAAAGAACAGGTTATTACACCTTAATCGCTCTAATGCATACTTTCGCATTTATAGAGAATCTTAGTGCTTTCTAATCGTACTTTTCATACCGTGAATACGATTGTTGATGATATCTTTAAAACTAATAAAGCTACAGGCTTGCGGTTTGAACTAAAATGTAGGACTAAGAGACTTGCAAAGAAAAGGTTATTACATCTTAATCGCTACAATGCAAACTTTCGCAGTTATAGAGAATCTCAGTGCTTTCTCATCGTACTTTTTAGACTGCAAATATGATTTTTGATGATATCTCTGAAACTAAAAAAGCTACAGATTTGCGGTTTGAAATAAAATGTAAGACTAACAGACTTGCAAAGAAAAGGTTATTACACCTTAATCGCTCCAATGCATACTTTCGCAGTTATAGAGAATCTCAGTGCTTTCTCATCGTACTTTTTAGACTGCGAATAAGATTTTTGAGGTTTTTCCCGAAACTAATAAAGCTACAGGCTTGCGGTTTGAACTAAAATGTAGTACTAACAGACTTGCAAAGAAAAGGTTATTACACCTTAATTGCTCCAATGCATACTTTCGCAATTATAGAGAATCTTAGTGCTTTCTCATCGTACTTTTCAGACCGTGAATACGATTGTTGATGATATCTCCGAAACTAATAAAGCTACTGGCTTGCGGTTTGAACTGAAGTGTAGGACTAACAAACTTGCAAAGAAAAGGTTATTACACCTTATTCGCTCCAATGCAAACTTTCGCAGTTATAGAGAATCTCAGTGCTTTCTCTCATCGTACTTTTTTGACTGTGGATACGATGTTTGATGATATCTCTGAAACTTAAAAAGCTACAGGTTTGCGGATTGAACTAAAATGTAGGACTGCCAGACTTCCAAAGAAAAGGATTTTTACACCTTAATCGCTACAATGCAAACTTTCGCAGTTATAGAGAATCTCAGTGCTTTCTAATCGTACTTTTTAGACCGTGAAAACGATTGTTGATGATATCTCCGAAACTAATAAAGCTACTGGCTTGCGGTTTAAAATGAAGTGTAGGACTAAAAGACTTGCAAAAAAAAGGTTATTACACCTTATTCGCTCCAATGCAAACTTTCGCAGTTATAGAGAATCTCAGTGCTTTCTCTCATCGTACTTTTTTGACTGTGGATACGAATTTTGATGATATCTCCTAAACTAATAAAGCTACAGGCTTGCGGTTTGAACTGAAATGTAGGACTAACAGACTTGCAAAGAAAACGTTATTACACCTTAATCGCTCCAATGCATACTTTTGCAGTTATAGAGAATCTCAGTGCTTTCTCATCGTACTTTTCAGACCGTGAATACGATTGTTGATGATATCTCCGAAACTAATAAAGCTACAGGCTTGCGGTTTAAACTGAAATGTAGGAATAACAGCCTTGCAAACAAAAGGTTATTACACCTTAATCGCTCGAATGCATACTTTCGCAGTTATAGAAAACCTCGAAGCTTTCTCGTCGTACTTTTCAGACTGTGAATACGATTTTTGATGATATCTCTGAAACTAATAAAGCTACAGGCTTGCGGTTTGAACTGAAATGTAGGACTAACAGACTTGCAAAGAAAACGTTATTACACCTTAATCGCTCCAATGCATACTTTCGCAGTTATAGAGAATCTCAGTGCTTTCTCATCGTACTTTTCAGACCGTGAATACGATTGTTAATGATATCTCCGAAACTAATAAAGCTACAGGCTTGCGGTTTGAACTGAAATGTAGAACTAACAGACTTGCAAAGAAAAGGTAATAACACCTTATTCGCTCCAATGCAAACTTTCGCAGTTATAGAAAACCTCAGTGCTTTCTCGTCGTACTTTTCAGACTGTGGATGTGATTTTTGATGATATCTCCGAAACTAGTAAAGCTACAGGCTTGTGGTTTGAACTTAAATGTAGGACTAACAGACTTGCAAAGAAAAGGTTATAACACCTTAATCGCTACAATGCAATCTTTCGCAGTTATAGAGAATCTCAGTGCTTTCTCATAGTACTTTGTAGACTGCGAATATGATTTTTGATGATATCTCCGAAACTAGTAAAGCTACAGGCTTGTGGTTTGAACTTAAATGTAGGACTAACAGACTTGCAAAGAAAAGGTTATAACACCTTAATCGCTACAATGCAAACTTTCGCAGTTATAGAGAATCTCAGTGCTATCTCATCGTACTTTTCAGACCGTGAATACGATTGTTGATGATATCTCCAAAACTAATAAAGCTACAGGTTTGCGGTTTGAACTTAAATGTAGGACTAACAGACTTGCAAAAAAAAGGTTATTACATCTTAATCGCTACAATGCAAACTTTCGCAGTTATAGAGAATCTCAGTGCTTTCTCATCGTACTTTTTAGACTGCAAATATGATTTTTGATGATATCTCTGAAACTAAAAAAGCTACAGGTTTGCGGTTTGAAATAAAATGTAAGACTAACAGACTTGCAAAGAAAAGTTTATTACACCTTAATCGCTACAATGCAATCTTTCGCAGTTATAGAGAATCTCAGTGCTTTCTCATAGTACTTTGTAGACTGCGAATATGATTTTTGATGATATCTCCGAAACTAGTAAAGCTACAGGCTTGTGGTTTGAACTTGAATGTAGGACTAACAGACTTGCAAAGAACAGGTTATTACACCTTAATCGCTCCAATGCATACTTTCGCAGTTATAGAGAATCTCAGTGCTTTCTCATCGTACTTTTCAGACCGTGAATACGATTGTTGATGATATCTCCAAAACTAGTAAAGCTACAGGCTTGCGGTTTGAACTAAAATGTAGGACTAAGAGACTTGCAAAGAAAAGCTTATTACATCTTAATCGCTACAATGCAAACTTTCGCAGTTATAGAGAATCTCAGTGCTTTCTCATCGTACTTTTTAGACTGCAAATATGATTTTTGATGATATCTCTGAAACTAAAAAAGCTACAGATTTGCGGTTTGAAATAAAATGTAAGACTAACAGACTTGCAAAGAAAAGGTTATTACACCTTAATCGCTCCAATGCATACTTTCGCAGTTATAGAGAATCTCAGTGCTTTCTCATCGTACTTTTTAGACTGCGAATAAGATTTTTGAGGCTTTTCCCGAAACTAATAAAGCTACAGGCTTGCGGTTTGAACTAAAATGTAGTACTAACAGACTTGCAAAGAAAAGGTTATTACACCTTAATCGCTCCAATGCATACTTTCGCAGTTATAGAGATTCTTAGTGCTTTCTCATCGTACTTTTCAGACCGTGAATACGATTGTTGATGATATCTCCGAAACTAATAAAGCTACTGGCTTGCGGTTTGAACTGAAGTGTAGGACTAACAAACTTGCAAAGAAAAGGTTATTACACCTTATTCGCTCCAATGCAAACTTTCGCAGTTATAGAGAATCTCAGTGCTTTCTCTCATTGTACTTTTTTGACTGTGGATACGATGTTTGATGATATCTCTGAAACTAAAAAAGCTACAGGTTTGCGGATTGAACTAATATGTAGGACTGCCAGACTTCCAAAGAAAAGGATTTTTACACCTTAATCGCTACAATGCAAACTTTCGCAGTTATAGAGAATCTCAGTGCTTTCTAATCGTACTTTTTAGACCGTGAATACGATTGTTGATGATATCTCCGAAACTAATAAAGCTACTGGCTTGCGGTTTGAAATGAAGTGTAGGACTAAAAGACTTGCAAAGAAAAGGTTATTACACCTTATTCGCTCCAATGCAAACTTTCGCAGTTATAGAGAATCTCAGTGCTTTCTCTCATCGTACTTTTTTGACTGTGGATACGAATTTTGATGATATCTCCTAAACTAATAAAACTACAGGCTTGCGGTTTGAACTGAAATGTAGGACTAACAGACTTGCAAAGAAAACGTTATTACACCTTAATCGCTCCAATGCATACTTTCGCAGTTATAGAGAATCTCAGTGCTTTCTCATCGTACTTTTCAGACCGTGAATACGATTGTTAATGATATCTCCGAAACTAATAAAGCTACAGGCTTGCGGTTTGAACTGATATGTAGAACTAACAGACTTGCAAAGAAAAGGTAATAACACCTTATTCGCTCCAATGCAAACTTTCGCAGTTATAGAAAACCTCAGTGCTTTCTCGTCGTACTTTTCAGACTGTGGATGTGATTTTTGATGATATCTCCGAAACTAGTAAAGCTACAGGCTTGTGGTTTGAACTTAAATGTAGGACTAACAGACTTGCAAAGAAAAGGTTATAACACCTTAATCGCTACAATGCAATCTTTCGCAGTTATAGAGAATCTCAGTGCTTTCTCATAGTACTTTGTAGACTGCGAATATGATTTTTGATGATATCTCCGAAACTAGTAAAGCTACAGGCTTGTGGTTTGAACTTAAATGTAGGACTAACAGACTTGCAAAGAAAAGGTTATAACACCTTAATCGCTACAATGCAAACTTTCGCAGTTATAGAGAATCTCAGTGCTATCTCATCGTACTTTTCAGACCGTGAATACGATTGTTGATGATATCTCCAAAACTAATAAAGCTACAGGCTTGCGGTTTGAACTTAAATGTAGGACTAACAAACTTGCAAAAAAAAGGTTATTACATCTTAATCGCTACAATGCAAACTTTCGCAGTTATAGAGAATCTCAGTGCTTTCTCATCGTACTTTTTAGACTGCAAATATGATTTTTGATGATATCTCTGAAACTAAAAAAGCTACAGGTTTGCGGTTTGAAATAAAATGTAAGACTAACAGACTTGCAAAGAAAAGTTTATTACACCTTAATCGCTACAATGCAATCTTTCGCAGTTATAGAGAATCTCAGTGCTTTCTCATAGTACTTTGTAGACTGCGAATATGATTTTTGATGATATCTCCGAAACTAGTAAAGCTACAGGCTTGTGGTTTGAACTTGAATGTAGGACTAACAGACTTGCAAAGAACAGGTTATTACACCTTAATCGCTCCAATGCATACTTTCGCAGTTATAGAGAATCTCAGTGCTTTCTCATCGTACTTTTCAGACCGTGAATACGATTGTTGATGATATCTCCAAAACTAGTAAAGCTACAGGCTTGCGGTTTGAACTAAAATGTAGGACTAAGAGACTTGCAAAGAAAAGGTTATTACATCTTAATCGCTACAATGCAAACTTTCGCAGTTATAGAGAATCTCAGTGCTTTCTCATCGTACTTTTTAGACTGCAAATATGATTTTTGATGATATCTCTGAAACTAAAAAAGCTACAGATTTGCGGTTTGAAATAAAATGTAAGACTAACAGACTTGCAAAGAAAAGGTTATTACACCTTAATCGCTCCAATGCATACTTTCGCAGTTATAGAGAATCTTAGTGCTTTCTCATCGTACTTTTTAGACTGCGAAAAAGATTTTTGAGGCTTTTCCCGAAACTAATAAAGCTACAGGCTTGCGGTTTGAACTAAAATGTAAGACTAACAGACTTGCAAAGAAAAGGTTATTACACCTTAATCGCTCCAATGCATACTTTCGCAGTTATAGAGAATCTCAGTGCTTTCTCATCGTACTTTTTAGACTGCGAATAAGATTTTTGAGGCTTTTCCCGAAACTAATAAAGCTACAGGCTTGCGGTTTGAACTAAAATGTAGTACTAACAGACTTGCAAAGAAAAGGTTATTACACCTTAATCGCTCCAATGCATACTTTCGCAGTTATAGAGATTCTTAGTGCTTTCTCATCGTACTTTTCAGACCGTGAATACGATTGTTGATGATATCTCCGAAACTAATAAAGCTACTGGCTTGCGGTTTGAACTGAAGTGTAGGACTAACAAACTTGCAAAGAAAAGGTTATTACACCTTATTCGCTCCAATGCAAACTTTCGCAGTTATAGAGAATCTCAGTGCTTTCTCTCATCGTACTTTTTTGACTGTGGATACGATGTTTGATGATATCTCTGAAACTAAAAAAGCTACAGGTTTGCGGATTGAACTAATATGTAGGACTGCCAGACTTCCAAAGAAAAGGATTTTTACACCTTAATCGCTACAATGCAAACTTTCGCAGTTATAGAGAATCTCAGTGCTTTCTAATCGTACTTTTTAGACCGTAAATACGATTGTTGATGATATCTCCGAAACTAATAAAGCTACTGGCTTGCGGTTTGAAATGAAGTGTAGGACTAAAAGACTTGCAAAGAAAAGGTTATTACACCTTATTCGCTCCAATGCAAACTTTCGCAGTTATAGAGAATCTCAGTGCTTTCTCTCATCGTACTTTTTTGACTGTGGATACGAATTTTGATGATATCTCCTAAACTAATAAAACTACAGGCTTGCGGTTTGAACTGAAATGTAGGACTAACAGACTTGCAAAGAAAACGTTATTACACCTTAATCGCTCCAATGCATACTTTCGCAGTTATAGAGAATCTCAGTGCTTTCTCATCGTACTTTTCAGACCGTGAATACGATTGTTAATGATATCTCCGAAACTAATAAAGCTACAGGCTTGCGGTTTGAACTGATATGTAGAACTAACAGACTTGCAAAGAAAAGGTAATAACACCTTATTCGCTCCAATGCAAACTTTCGCAGTTATAGAAAACCTCAGTGCTTTCTCGTCGTACTTTTCAGACTGTGGATATGATTTTTGATGATATCTCCGAAACTAGTAAAGCTACAGGCTTGTGGTTTGAACTTAAATGTAGGACTAACAGACTTGCAAAGAAAAGGTTATTACACCTTAATCGCTACAATGCAATCTTTCGCAGTTATAGAGAATCTCAGTGCTTTCTCATAGTACTTTGTAGACTGCGAATAAGATTTTTGATGATATCTCCGAAACTAGTAAAGCTACAGGCTTGCGGTTTGAACTTAAATGTAGGACTAACAGACTTGCAAAAAAAAGGTTATTACATCTTAATCGCTACAATGCAAACTTTCGCAGTTATAGAGAATCTCAGTGCTTTCTCATCGTACTTTTTAGACTGCAAATATGATTTTTGATGATATCTCTGAAACTAAAAAAGCTACAGGTTTGCGGTTTGAAATAAAATGTAAGACTAACAGACTTGCAAAGAAAAGTTTATTACACCTTAATCGCTACAATGCAATCTTTCGCAGTTATAGAGAATCTCAGTGCTTTCTCATAGTACTTTGTAGACTGCGAATATGATTTTTGATGATATCTCCGAAACTAGTAAAGCTACAGGCTTGTGGTTTGAACTTGAATGTAGGACTAACAGACTTGCAAAGAACAGGTTATTACACCTTAATCGCTCCAATGCATACTTTCGCAGTTATAGAGAATCTCAGTGCTTTCTCATCGTACTTTTCAGACCGTGAATACGATTGTTGATGATATCTCCAAAACTAGTAAAGCTACAGGCTTGCGGTTTGAACTAAAATGTAAGACTAACAGACTTGCAAAGAAAAGGTTATTACACCTTAATCGCTACAATGCAATCTTTCGCAGTTATAGAGAATCTCAGTGCTTTCTCATAGTACTTTGTAGACTGCGAATATGATTTTTGATGATATCTCCGAAACTAGTAAAGCTACAGGCTTGTGGTTTGAACTTGAATGTAGGACTAACAGACTTGCAAAGAACAGGTTATTACACCTTAATCGCTACAATGCAAACTTTCGCAGTTATAGAGAATCTCAGTGCTTTCTCATCGTACTTTTTAGACTGCAAATATGATTTTTGATGATATCTCTGAAACTAAAAAAGCTACAGATTTGCGGTTTGAAATAAAATGTAAGACTAACAGACTTGCAAAGAAAAGGTTATTACACATTAATCGCTCCAATGCATACTTTCGCAGTTATAGAGAATCTTAGTGCTTTCTCATCGTACTTTTTAGACTGCGAATAAGATTTTTGAGGCTTTTCCCGAAACTAATAAAGCTACAGGCTTGCGGTTTGAACTAAAATGTAGTACTAACAGACTTGCAAAGAAAAGGTTATTACACCTTAATCGCTCCAATGCATACTTTCGCAGTTATAGAGATTCTTAGTGCTTTCTCATCGTACTTTTCAGACCGTAAATACGATTGTTGATGATATCTCTGAAACTAATAAAGCTACTGGCTTGCGGTTTGAACTGAAGTGTAGGACTAACAAACTTGCAAAGAAAAGGTTATTACACCTTATTCGCTCCAATGCAAACTTTCGCAGTTATAGAGAATCTCAGTGCTTTCTCTCATCGTACTTTTTTGACTGTGGATACGATGTTTGATGATATCTCTGAAACTAAAAAAGCTACAGGTTTGCGGATTGAACTAATATGTAGGACTGCCAGACTTCCAAAGAAAAGGATTTTTACACCTTAATCGCTACAATGCAAACTTTCGCAGTTATAGAGAATCTCAGTGCTTTCTAATCGTACTTTTTAGACCGTGAATACGATTGTTGATGATATCTCCGAAACTAATAAAGCTACTGGCTTGCGGTTTGAAATGAAGTGTAGGACTAAAAGACTTGCAAAGAAAAGGTTATTACACCTTATTCGCTCCAATGCAAACTTTCGCAGTTATAGAGAATCTCAGTGCTTTCTCTCATCGTACTTTTTTGACTGTGGATACGAATTTTGATGATATCTCCTAAACTAATAAAACTACAGGCTTGCGGTTTGAACTGAAATGTAGGACTAACAGACTTGCAAAGAAAACGTTATTACACCTTAATCGCTCCAATGCATACTTTCGCAGTTATAGAGAATCTCAGTGCTTTCTCATCGTACTTTTCAGACCGTGAATACGATTGTTAATGATATCTCCGAAACTAATAAAGCTACAGGCTTGCGGTTTGAACTGAAATGTAGGACTAACAGACTTGCAAAGAAAAGGTAATAACACCTTATTCGCTCCAATGCAAACTTTCGCAGTTATAGAAAACCTCAGTGCTTTCTCGTCGTACTTTTCAGACTGTGGATATGATTTTTGATGATATCTCCGAAACTAGTAAAGCTACAGGCTTGTGGTTTGAACTTAAATGTAGGACTAACAGACTTGCAAAGAAAAGGTTATTACACCTTAATCCCTACAATGCAATATTTCGCAGTTATAGAGAATCTCAGTGCTTTCTCATAGTACTTTGTAGACTGCGAATAAGATTTTTGATGATATCTCCGAAACTAGTAAAGCTACAGGCTTGCGGTTTGAACTTAAATGTAGGACTAACAGACTTGCAAAAAAAAAGGTTATTACATCTTAATCGCTACAATGCAAACTTTCGCAGTTATAGAGAATCTCAGTGCTTTCTCATCGTACTTTTTAGACTGCAAATATGATTTTTGATGATATCTCTGAAACTAAAAAAGCTACAGGTTTGCGGTTTGAAATAAAATGTAAGACTAACAGACTTGCAAAGAAAAGTTTATTACACCTTAATCGCTACAATGCAATCTTTCGCAGTTATAGAGAATCTCAGTGCTTTCTCATAGTATTTTGTAGACTGCGAATATGATTTTTGATGATATCTCCGAAACTAGTAAAGCTACAGGCTTGTGGTTTGAACTTGAATGTAGGACTAACAGACTTGCAAAGAACAGGTTATTACACCTTAATCGCTCCAATGCATACTTTCGCAGTTATAGAGAATCTCAGTGCTTTCTCATCGTACTTTTCAGACCGTGAATACGATTGTTGATGATATCTCCAAAACTAGTAAAGCTACAGGCTTGCGGTTTGAACTAAAATGTAGGACTAAGAGACTTGCAAAGAAAAGGTTATTACATCTTAATCGCTACAATGCAAACTTTCGCAGTTATAGAGAATCTCAGTGCTTTCTCATCGTACTTTTTAGACTGCAAATATGATTTTTGATGATATCTCTGAAACTAAAAAAGCTACAGATTTGCGGTTTGAAATAAAATGTAAGACTAACAGACTTGCAAAGAAAAGGTTATTACACCTTAATCGCTCCAATGCATACTTTCGCAGTTATAGAGAAACTCAGTGCTTTCTCATCGTACTTTTTAGACTGCGAATAAGATTTTTGAGGCTTTTCCCGAAACTAATAAAGCTACAGGCTTGCGGTTTGAACTAAAATGTAGTACTAACAGACTTGCAAAGAAAAGGTTATTACACCTTAATCGCTCCAATGCATACTTTCGCAGTTATAGAGATTCTTAGTGCTTTCTCATCGTACTTTTCAGACCGTGAATACGATTGTTGATGATATCTCCGAAACTAATAAAGCTACTGGCTTGCGGTTTGAACTGAAGTGTAGGACTAACAAACTTGCAAAGAAAAGGTTATTACACCTTATTCGCTCCAATGCAAACTTTCGCAGTTATAGAGAATCTCAGTGCTTTCTCTCATCGTACTTTTTTGACTGTGGATACGATGTTTGATGATATCTCTGAAACTAAAAAAGCTACAGGTTTGCGGATTGAACTAATATGTAGGACTGCCAGACTTCCAAAGAAAAGGATTTTTACACCTTAATCGCTACAATGCAAACTTTCGCAGTTATAGAGAATCTCAGTGCTTTCTAATCGTACTTTTTAGACCGTGAATACGATTGTTGATGATATCTCCGAAACTAATAAAGCTACTGGCTTGCGGTTTGAAATGAAGTGTAGGACTAAAAGACTTGCAAAGAAAAGGTTATTACACCTTATTCGCTCCAATGCAAACTTTCGCAGTTATAGAGAATCTCAGTGCTTTCTCTCATCGTACTTTTTTGACTGTGGATACGAATTTTGATGATATCTCCTAAACTAATAAAACTACAGGCTTGCGGTTTGAACTGAAATGTAGGACTAACAGACTTGCAAAGAAAACGTTATTACACCTTAATCGCTCCAATGCATACTTTCGCAGTTATAGAGAATCTCAGTGCTTTCTCATCGTACTTTTCAGACCGTGAATACGATTGTTAATGATATCTCCGAAACTAATAAAGCTACAGGCTTGCGGTTTGAACTGAAATGTAGGACTAACAGACTTGCAAAGAAAAGGTAATAACACCTTATTCGCTCCAATGCAAACTTTCGCAGTTATAGAAAACCTCAGTGCTTTCTCGTCGTACTTTTCAGACTGTGGATATGATTTTTAATGATATCTCCGAAACTAGTAAAGCTACAGGCTTGTGGTTTGAACTTAAATGTAGGACTAACAGACTTGCAAAGAAAAGGTTATTACACCTTAATCGCTCCAATGCATACTTTCGCAGTTATAGAGAATCTCAGTGCTTTCTCATCGTACTTTTCAGACCGTGAATACGATTGTTGATGATATCTCCGAAACTAATAAAGCTACAGGCTTGCGGTTTGAACTGAAATGTAGGACTAACAGACTTGCAAAGAAAAGGTAATAACACCTTATTCGCTCCAATGCAAACTTTCGCAGTTATAGAAAACCTCTGTGCTTTCTCGTCGTACTTTTCAGACTGTGGATGTGATTTTTGATGATATCTCCGAAACTAGTAAAGCTACAGGCTTGTGGTTTGAACTTAAATGTAGGACTAACAGACTTGCAAAGAAAAGGTTATAACACCTTAATCGCTATAATGCAATCTTTCGCAGTTATAGAGAATCTCAGTGCTTTCTCATAGTACTTTGTAGACTGCGAATATGATTTTTGATGATATCTCCGAAACTAGTAAAGCTACAGGCTTGTGGTTTGAACTTAAATGTAGGACTAACAGACTTGCAAAGAAAAGGTTATAACACCTTAATCGCTACAATGCAAACTTTTGCAGTTATAGAAAATCTCAGTGCTATCTCATCGTACTTTTCAGACCGTGAATACGATTGTTGATGATATCTCCAAAACTAATAAAGCTACAGGCTTGCGGTTTGAACTTAAATGTAGGACTAACAGACTTGCAAAAAAAAAGGTTATTACATCTAAATCGCTACAATGCAAACTTTCGCAGTTATAGAGAATCTCAGTGCTTTCTCATCGTACTTTTTAGACTGCAAATATGATTTTCGATGATATCTCCGAAACTAAAAAAGCTACAGGTTTGCGGTTTGAAATAAAATGTAAGACTAACAGACTTGCAAAGAAAAGGTTATTACACCTTAATCGCTACAATGCAATCTTTCGCAGTTATAGAGAATCTCAGTGCTTTCTCATAGTACTTTGTAGACTGCGAATATGATTTTTGATGATATCTCCGAAACTAGTAAAGCTACAGGCTTGTGGTTTGAACTTAAATGTAGGACTAACAGACTTGCAAAGAACAGGTTATTACACCTTAATCGCTCCAATGCATACTTTCGCAGTTATAGAGAATCTCAGTGCTTTCTCATCGTACTTTTCAGACCGTGAATACGATTGTTGATGATATCTCCAAAACTAATAAAGCTACAGGCTTGCGGTTTGAACTAAAATGTAGGACTAAGAGACTTGCAAAGAAAAGGTTATTACATCTTAATCGCTACAATGCAAACTTTCGCAGTTATAGAGAATCTCAGTGCTTTCTCATCGTACTTTTTAGACTGCAAATATGATTTTTGATGATATCTCTGAAACTAAAAAAGCTACAGATTTGCGGTTTGAAATAAAATGTAAGACTAACAGACTTGCAAAGAAAAGGTTATTACACCTTAATCGCTCCAATGCATACTTTCACAGTTATAGAGAATCCCAGTGCTTTCTCTCATCGTACTTTCTTGACTGTGGATACGATGTTTGATGATATCTCTGAAACTAAAAAAGCTACAGGTTTGCGGATTGAACTAATATGTAGGACTGCCAGACTTCCAAAGAAAAGGATTTTTACACTTAATCGCTACAATGCAAACTTTCGCAGTTATAGAAAACCTCAGTGCTTTCTCGTCGTACTTTTCAGACTGTGAATATGATTTTTGATGATATCTCCGAAACTAGTAAAGCTACAGGCTTGTGGTTTGAACTTAAATGTAGGACTAACAGACTTGCAAAGAAAAGGTTATAACACCTTAATCCCTACAATGCAAACTTTCGCAGTTATAGAGAATCTCAGTGCTTTCTCATAGTACTTTTCAGACTGTGGATACGAATTTTGATAATATCTCCGAAACTAATAAAGCTACAGGCTTGCGGTTTGAACTGAAATGTAGGACTAACAGACTTGCAAAGAAAACGTTATTACACCTTAATCGCTCCAATGCATACTTTCGCAGTTATAGAGAATCTCAGTGCTTTCTCATCGTACTTTTCAGACCGTGAATAAGATTGTTGATGATATCTCCGAAACTAATAAAGCTACAGGCTTGCCGTTTGAACTGAAATGTAGGACTAACAGACTTGCAAAGAAAAGGTAATAACACCTTATTCGCTCCAATGCAAACTTTCGAAGTTATGGAAAACCTCAGTGCTTTCTCGTCGTACTTTTCAGACTGTGAATATGATTTTTGATGATATCTCCGAAACTAGTAAAGCTACAGGCTTGTGGTTTGAACTTAAATGTAGGACTAACAGACTTGCAAAGAAAAGGTTTTTATACCTTAATCGCTCCAATGCATACTTTTGCAGTTATAGAGAATCTCAGTGCTTTCTCATCGTACTTTTCGGACCGTGAATACGATTGTTGATGATATCTCCAAAACTAATAAAGCTACAGTCTTGCGGTTTGAACCAAAATGTAGGATTAACAGACTTGCAAAGAAAAGGTTATTACACCTTAATCGCTCGAATGCAAACTTTCGGGGTTATAGAGAATCTCAGTGCTTTCTCATCGTACTTTTCAGACTGTGAATACGATTTTTGATAATATCTCCGAAACTAAAAAAGCTACAAGCTTGCGGTTTGAACTAAAATGTAGGACTAACAGACTTGCAAAGAAAAGGTTATTACACCTCAATCGCTCGAATGGAAACTTTCGCAGTAATAGAGAATCGCAGTGCTTTCTCATCGTTCTTTTTTTACTGTGAATACGATTTTTGATATGTCTCCGAAGCTAATAAAGCTACAGGCTTGCGGTTTGAACTAAAATGTAGGACTAACAGACTTGCAAAGAAAAGGTTATTACACCTTAATCGCTTCAATGCAAACTTTCGCAGTTATAGAGAATCTCAGTGCTTTCTCAACGTAGTTTTCAGACTGTGGATACGAATTTTGATGATATCTCCGAAACTAATAAAGCTACAGGCTTGCGGTTTGAACTGAAATGTAGGACTAACAGACTTGCAAAGAAAGGGTTATTACACCTTAATCGCTCCAATGCATACTTTCGCAGTTATAGAGAATCTCAGTGCTTTCTCATCGTACTTTTCAGACCGTGAATACGATTGTTGATGATATCTCCTAAACTAATAAAGCTACTGGCTTTCGCTTTTAACTAAAATGTAGTACTAACAGACTTGCAAAGAAAAGGTTATTACACCTTAATCGCTCCAATGCATATTTTCGCAGTTATAGAGAATCTCAGTGCTTTCTCATCGTACTTTTCAGACCGTGAATACGATTGTTGATGATATCTCTGAAACTAATAAAGCTACAGGCTTGCGGTTTGAACTGAAATGTAGGACTAACAGCCTTGCAAACAAAAGGTTATTACACCTTAATCGCTCGAATGCACTCTTTCGCAGTTATAGAAAACCTCGAAGCTTTCTCGTCGTACTTTTCAGACTGTGAATACGATTTTTGATGATATCTCTGATACTAATAAAGCTACAGGCTTGCGGTTTGAACTGAAATGTAGGACTAACAGACTTGCAAAGAAAACGTTATTACACCTTAATCGCTCCAATGCATACTTTCGCAGTTATAGAGAATCTCAGTGCTTTCTCATCGTACTTTTCAGACCGTGAATACGATTGTTGATGATATCTCCAAAACTAATAAAGCTACAGGCTTGCGGTTTGAACTGAAATGTAGGATTAACAGACTTGCAAAGAAAAGGTAATAACACCTTATTCGCTCCAATGCAAACTTTCGCAGTTATAGAAAACCTCTGTGCTTTCTCGTCGTACTTTTCAGACTGTGGATGTGATTTTTGATGATATCTCCGAAACTAGTAAAGCTACAGGCTTGTGGTTTGAACTTAAATGTAGGACTAACAGACTTGCAAAGAAAAGGTTATAACACCTTAATCGCTATAATGCAATCTTTCGCAGTTATAGAGAATCTCAGTGCTTTCTCATAGTACTTTGTAGACTGCGAATATGATTTTTGATGATATCTCCGAAACTAGTAAAGCTACAGGCTTGTTGTTTGAACTTAAATGTAGGACTAACAGACTTGCAAAGAAAAGGTTATAACACCTTAATCGCTACAATGCAAACTTTTGCAGTTATAGAGAATCTCAGTGCTATCTCATCGTACTTTTCAGACCGTGAATACGATTGTTGATGATATCTCCAAAACTAATAAAGCTACAGGCTTGCGGTTTGAACTTAAATGTAGGACTAACAGACTTGCAAAGAAAAGGTAATAACACCTCAATCGCTCGAATGGAAACTTTCGCAGTAATAGAGAATCGCAGTGCTTTCTCATCGTTCTTTTTTGACTGTGAATACGATTTTTGATGATATCTCCGAAGCTAATAAAGCTACAGGCTTGCGGTTTGAACTAAAATGTAGTACTAACAGACTTGCAAAGAAAAGGTTATTACACCTTAATCGCTCCAATGCATACTTTCGCAGTTATAGAGAATCTCAGTGCTTTCTCATCGTACTTTTCAGACCGTGAATACGATTGTTGATGATATCTCCAAAACTAATAAAGCTACAGGCTTGCGGTTTGAACTGAAATGTAGGATTAACAGACTTGCAAAGAAAAGGTAATAACACCTTATTCGCTCCAATGCAAACTTTCGCAGTTATAGAAAACCTCTGTGCTTTCTCGTCGTACTTTTCAGACTGTGGATGTGATTTTTGATGATATCTCCGAAACTAGTAAAGCTACAGGCTTGTGGTTTGAACTTAAATGTAGGACTAACAGACTTGCAAAGAAAAGGTTATAACACCTTAATCGCTATAATGCAATCTTTCGCAGTTATAGAGAATCTCAGTGCTTTCTCATAGTACTTTGTAGACTGCGAATATGATTTTTGATGATATCTCCGAAACTAGTAAAGCTACAGGCTTGTTGTTTGAACTTAAATGTAGGACTAACAGACTTGCAAAGAAAAGGTTATAACACCTTAATCGCTACAATGCAAACTTTTGCAGTTATAGAGAATCTCAGTGCTATCTCATCGTACTTTTCAGACCGTGAATACGATTGTTGATGATATCTCCAAAACTAATAAAGCTACAGGCTTGCGGTTTGAACTTAAATGTAGGACTAACAGACTTGCAAAGAAAAGGTAATAACACCTCAATCGCTCGAATGGAAACTTTCGCAGTAATAGAGAATCGCAGTGCTTTCTCATCGTTCTTTTTTGACTGTGAATACGATTTTTGATGATATCTCCGAAGCTAATAAAGCTACAGGCTTGCGGTTTGAACTAAAATGTAGTACTAACAGACTTGCAAAGAAAAGGTTATTACACCTTAATCGCTCCAATGCATACTTTCGCAGTTATAGAGAATCTCAGTGCTTTCTCATCGTACTTTTTAGACTGCGAATAAGATTTTTGATGATATCTCCAAAACTAATAAAGCTACAGGCTTGCGGTTTGAACTGAAGTGTAGGACTAACAAACTTGCAAAGAAAAGGTAATTACACCTTATTCGCTCCAATGCAAACTTTCGCAGTTATAGAAAACCTCAGTTCTTTCTCGTCGTACTTTTCAGACTGTGAATACGATTTTTGATGATATCTCCAAAACTAATAAAGCTACTGGCTTGCGGTTTGAACTGAAGTGTAGGACTAACAAACTTGCAAAGAAAAGGTAATAACACCTCAATCGCTCGAATGGAAACTTTCGCAGTAATAGAGAATCGCAGTGCTTTCTCATCGTTCTTTTTTGACTGTGAATACGATTTTTGATGATATCTCCGAAGCTAATAAAGCTACAGGCTTGCAGTTTGAACTAAAATGTAGGACTAACAGACTTGCAAAGAAAAGGTTATTACACCTTAATCGCTTCAATGCAAACTTTCGCAGTTATAGAGAATCTCAGTGCTTTCTTAACGTAGTTTTCAGACTGTGGATACGAATTTTGATGATATCTCCGAAACTAATATAACTACTGGCTTTCGCTTTAAACTAAAATGTAGTACTAACAGACTTGCAAAGAAAAGGTTATTACTTCTTAATCGCTCCAATGCATACTTTCGCAGTTATAGAGAATCTCAGTGCTTTCTCATCGTACTTTTCAGACCGTGAATACGATTGTTGATGATATCTCCGAAACTAATAAAGCTACAGGCTTGCGGTTTGAACTGAAATGTAGGACTAACAGACTTGCAAAGAAAAGATAATAACACCTTATTCGCTCTAATGCATACTTTCGAAGTTATAGAAAACCTCAGTGCTTTCTCGTCGTACTTTTCAGACTGTGGATACGAATTTTGATGATATCTCCGAAACTAATAAAGCTACAGGCTTGCGGTTTAAACTAAAATGTAGGACTAACAGACTTGCAAAGAAAAGGTTATTACACCTCAATCGCTCGAATGGAAACTTTTGCAGTAATAGAGAATCGCAGTGCTTTCTCATCGATCTTTTTTGACTGTGAATACGATTTTTGATATATCTCCGAAGCTAATAAAGCTACAGGCTTGCGCTTTGAACTAAAATGTAGGACTAACAGACTTGCAAAGAAAAGGTTATTACACCTTAATCGCTTCAATGCAAACTTTCGCAGTTATAGAGAATCTCAGTGCTTTCTCAACGTAGTTTTCAGACTAAGAATACGATTTTTGATGATATCTTGAAACTAATAAAGCTACAGGCATGCGGTTTAAACTGAAATGTAGGACTAACAGACTTGCAAAGAAAAGGTTATTACACTTTAATCGCTCCAATGCAAACTTTCGCGGTTATAGAGAATCTCAGTGCTTTCTCATAGTACTTTTCAGACTGTGAATACGATTTTTGATGATATCTCCGAAACTAATAAAGCTACAGACTTGCGATTTGAACTTAAATTTAGGACTTACAGACTTGCAAAGAAAAGTTCATTACACCTTAATTGCTCCAATGCAAACTTTCGCAGTTATTAGAAATCACAGTGCTTTCTCATCGTACTTTTCAGACTGTGAATACAATTTTTGATGATATCTCTAAAACTAAAAAAGCTACAGGTTTGCGGTTTGAAATAAAATGTAGAACTAAGAGACTTGCAAAAAAAGGTTATTACACCCTAATCGCTTCAATGCAAACTTTCGCAGTTATATAGAATCTCAGTGCTTTCTCAACGTAATTTTCAGACTAGGAATACGATTTTTGATGATATCTTTGAAACTAATAAAGCTACAGGCATGCGGTTTGAAATAAAATGTAGGACTAACAGACTTGCAAACTAAAGGTTATTACACCTTAGTCGTTTGAATGCATACTTTCGCAGTTATAGAAAACCTCAGTGCTTTCTCGTCGTACTTTTCAGACTGTGAACACGATTTTTGATTATATCTCTGAAACTAGTAAAGCTACAGGCTTGCGGTTTGAACTTAAATGTAGCACTAACAGACTTGCAAAGAAAAGGTTATTACACCTTAATCGTTCCAATGCAAACTTTCGCAGTAATAGAGAATCTCAGTGCTTTCTCATCGTACTTTTCAGACTGTGAATACGATTGTTGATAAAAAATCCGAAGCTAATAAAGCTACAGGCTTGCGGTTTGAACTGAAATGTAGGACTAACAGACTTGCAAAGAAAACGTTATTACACCTTAATCGCTCCAATGCATACTTTCGCAGTTATAGAGAATCTCAGTGCTTTGTCATCGTACTTATCAGACTGTGAATACAATTGTTGATGATATCTCCGAAACTAATAAAGCTACAGGCTTGCGGTTTGAACTGAAATGTAGGACTAACAGACTTGCAACGAAAAGGTAATAACACCTTATTCGCTCCAATGCAAACTTTCGCAGTTATAGAAAACCTCAGTGCTTTCTCGTCGTACTTTTCAGACTGTGAATATGATTTTTGATTATATCTCCGAAACTAGTAAAGCTACAGGCTTGTGGATTGAACTTAAATGTAGGACTAACAGACTTGCAAAGAATAGGTTATAACACCTTAATAGCTACAATGCAATCTTTCGCAGTTATAGAGAATCTCAGTGCTTTCTCATAGTACTTTGTAGACTGCGAATAAGATTTTTGATGATATCTCCGAAACTAATAAAGCTACTGGCTTTCGCTTTGAACTAAAATGTAGTACTAACAAACTTGCAAAGAAAAGGTTATTACACCTTAATCGCTACAATGCAAACTTTCGCAGTTATAGAGAATCTCAGTGCTTTCTCATCGTACTTTTTAGACTGAAAATATGATTTTTGATGATATCTCTGAAACTAAAAAAGCTACAGGTTTGCGGTTTGAAATAAAATGTAAGACTAACAGACTTGCAAAGAAAAAGTTATTACACCTTAATCGCTCCAATGCATACTTTCGCAGTTATAGAGAATCTCAGTGCTTTCTCATCGTACTTTTTAGACTGCGAATAAGATTTTTGATGATATCTCCGAAACTAATAAAGCTACAGGCTTGCGGTTTGAACTAAAATGTAGTACTAACAGACTTGCAAAGAAAAGGTTATTACACCTTAATCGCTCCAATGCATACTTTCGCAGTTATAGAGAATCTCAGTGCTTTCTCATCGTACTTTTTAGACTGCGAATAAGATTTTTGATGATATCTCCAAAACTAATAAAGCTACAGGCTTGCGGTTTGAACTGAAGTGTAGGACTAACAAACTTGCAAAGAAAAGGTAATTACACCTTATTCGCTCCAATGCAAACTTTCGCAGTTATAGAAAACCTCAGTTCTTTCTCGTCGTACTTTTCAGACTGTGAATACGATTTTTGATGATATCTCCAAAACTAATAAAGCTACTGGCTTGCGGTTTGAACTGAAGTGTAGGACTAACAAACTTGCAAAGAAAAGGTAATAACACCTCAATCGCTCGAATGGAAACTTTCGCAGTAATAGAGAATCGCAGTGCTTTCTCATCGTTCTTTTTTGACTGTGAATACGATTTTTGATGATATCTCCGAAGCTAATAAAGCTACAGGCTTGCAGTTTGAACTAAAATGTAGGACTAACAGACTTGCAAAGAAAAGGTTATTACACCTTAATCGCTTCAATGCAAACTTTCGCAGTTATAGAGAATCTCAGTGCTTTCTTAACGTAGTTTTCAGACTGTGGATACGAATTTTGATGATATCTCCGAAACTAATATAACTACTGGCTTTCGCTTTAAACTAAAATGTAGTACTAACAGACTTGCAAAGAAAAGGTTATTACTTCTTAATCGCTCCAATGCATACTTTCGCAGTTATAGAGAATCTCAGTGCTTTCTCATCGTACTTTTCAGACCGTGAATACGATTGTTGATGATATCTCCGAAACTAATAAAGCTACAGGCTTGCGGTTTGAACTGAAATGTAGGACTAACAGACTTGCAAAGAAAAGATAATAACACCTTATTCGCTCTAATGCATACTTTCGAAGTTATAGAAAACCTCAGTGCTTTCTCGTCGTACTTTTCAGACTGTGGATACGAATTTTGATGATATCTCCGAAACTAATAAAGCTACAGGCTTGCGGTTTAAACTAAAATGTAGGACTAACAGACTTGCAAAGAAAAGGTTATTACACCTCAATCGCTCGAATGGAAACTTTTGCAGTAATAGAGAATCGCAGTGCTTTCTCATCGATCTTTTTTGACTGTGAATACGATTTTTGATATATCTCCGAAGCTAATAAAGCTACAGGCTTGCGCTTTGAACTAAAATGTAGGACTAACAGACTTGCAAAGAAAAGGTTATTACACCTTAATCGCTTCAATGCAAACTTTCGCAGTTATAGAGAATCTCAGTGCTTTCTCAACGTAGTTTTCAGACTAAGAATACGATTTTTGATGATATCTTGAAACTAATAAAGCTACAGGCATGCGGTTTAAACTGAAATGTAGGACTAACAGACTTGCAAAGAAAAGGTTATTACACTTTAATCGCTCCAATGCAAACTTTCGCGGTTATAGAGAATCTCAGTGCTTTCTCATCGTACTTTTCAGTCTGTGAATACGATTTTTGATGATATCTCCGAAACTAATAAAGCTACAGACTTGCGATTTGAACTTAAATTTAGGACTTACAGACTTGCAAAGAAAAGTTAATTACACCTTAATTGCTCCAATGCAAACTTTCGCAGTTATTAGAAATCACAGTGCTTTCTCATCGTACTTTTCAGACTGTGAATACAATTTTTGATGATATCTCTAAAACTAAAAAAGCTACAGGTTTGCGGTTTGAAATAAAATGTAGAACTAAGAGACTTGCAAAAAAAGGTTATTACACCCTAATCGCTTCAATGCAAACTTTCGCAGTTATATAGAATCTCAGTGCTTTCTCAACGTAATTTTCAGACTAGGAATACGATTTTTGATGATATCTTTGAAACTAATAAAGCTACAGGCATGCGGTTTGAAATAAAATGTAGGACTAACAGACTTGCAAACTAAAGGTTATTACACCTTAGTCGTTTGAATGCATACTTTCGCAGTTATAGAAAACCTCAGTGCTTTCTCGTCGTACTTTTCAGACTGTGAACACGATTTTTGATTATATCTCTGAAACTAGTAAAGCTACAGGCTTGCGGTTTGAACTTAAATGTAGCACTAACAGACTTGCAAAGAAAAGGTTATTACACCTTAATCGTTCCAATGCAAACTTTCGCAGTTATAGAGAATCTCAGTGCTTTCTCATCGTACTTTTCAGACTGTGAATACGATTGTTGATAAAAAATCCGAAGCTAATAAAGCTACAGGCTTGCGGTTTGAACTAAAATGTAGGACTAACAGACTTGCAAAAAAAAGGTTATTACACCTTATTCGCTCCAATGCAAACTTTTGCAGTTATAGAGAATCTCAGTGCTTTCTCATCGTACTTTTTTGACTGTGAATACGATTTTTGATTATATCTCCGAAGCTAATAAAGCTACAGGCTTGCGATTTGAACTAAAATGTAGGACTAACAGACTTGCAAAGAAAAGGTTATTACACCTTAATCGCTCCATTGCAAACTTTCGCAGGTATAGAATATCTCAGTAATTTCTCGTCGTTCTTTTCAGACTGTGAATACGATTTTTGATGATATCTCTGAAACTAGTAAAGCTACAGCCTTGCGAATTGGACTTAAATGTAGCACTAACAGACTTGCAAAGAAAAGGTTATTACACCTTAATGGCTCCAATGCAAACTTTCGCAGTTATAGAGAATCTCAGTGCTTTGTCATCGTACTTTTCAGACTGTGAATACGATTGTTGATGATAAATCCGAAGCTAATAAAGCTACAGGCTTGCGGTCTAAACTAAAATGTAGGACTAACAGACTTGCAAAGAAAAGGTTATTACACCTTAATCGCTTGAATGCATACTTTCGCAGTTATAGAAAACCTCAGTGCTTTTTCGTCGTAGTTTTCAGACTGTGAATACGATTTTTGATGATATCTCTGAAACTAGTAAAGCTACAGCCTTGCGAATTGGACTTAAATGTAGCACTAACAGACTTGCAAAGAAAAGGTTATTACACCTTAATGGCTCCAATGCAAAATTTTGCAGTTATAGAGAATCTTAGTGCTTTGTCATCGTACTTTTTAGACTGTGAATACGATTGTTTATGATAAATCCGAAGCTAATAAAGCTACAGGCTTGCGGTTTAAACTAAAATGTAGGACTAACAGACTTGCAAAGAAAAGGTTATTACACCTTATTCGCTCCAATGCAAACTTTCGCAGTAATAGAGTATCTCAGTGCTTTCTAATCGTACTTTTTTGACTGTGGATACGAATTTTGATGATATCTCCGAAACTAATAAAGCTACAGGCTTGCGGTTTGAACTGAAATGTAGGACTAACAGACTTGCAAAGAAAAGGTTATTACACCTTATTCGCTCCAATGCAAACTTTCGCAGTTATAGAGTATCTCAGTGCTTTCTAATCGTACTTTTTTGACTGTGGATACGAATTTTGATGATATCTCCGAAACTAATAATGCCACAGACTTACGGTTTGAACTGAAATGTATCACTTTGAAATGTCTTATGAATAGTTTATAACACTTTAGTCGCAAAAACTAAAACTTTCTTAGTATTTGAGAATTTTCGAATTTTCTTACCGAAGTCTATAGCATTGTAGCCCATATGAAGAAAAAAAAAGTTTGTAACTCGAGTTCTAATTGAGATATAAAGTTGTGGTTTTGAAATAAACTGATGCAAAACACTCTATAGTACTAAATTCATCTCTATAAACAAAATTGAAAAAAACAAAATTTCGAAAAAAATTGTGTTTTTCAGATTCTGAAAACGATTTTTGATGATATCTCAGAAACTAATAATGCTACAGACTTACGGTTTGAACTGAAATGTATCACTTTGAAATGTCTTATAAAAAGTTTATAACACTTAAGTCGCAAAAATTAAAACTTTCTCAGTTTTTGAGAATTTTCGTATTTTCTTACCGAAGTCTATAGCATTGTAGCCCATATGAAGAAAAAAAAAGTTTGTAACTCGAGTTCCAATTGAGATAGAAAGTTGCGGTTTTGAAATAAAGTGATGCAAAACGCTCTATAGTTTTAATTTCACCTCTAGAAACAAATTTGAGAAAAATAATTTTTCGAAAAAAATTATGTTTTTCAGTTTCTGAAAACGATTTTTGATTATATCTCAGAAACTAATAATGCTACAGACGTACGGTTTGAACTGAAATGTATCACTTTGAAATGTCTTATGAAAAGTTTATAACACTTAAATCGCAAAAATTAAAACTTTCTCAGTTTTTGAGAATTTTCGAATTTTCTTACCAATGTCTATAGCATTGTAGCCCCTATGAAGAAAAAAAAAGTTTGTAACTCGAGTTCTAATTGAGATGTAAAGTCGTGGTTTTAAAATACAGTGATGCAAAACGCTCTATAGTACTAAATTCACCTCTATAAACAAAATTGAGAAAAACAAAATTTCGAAAAAAATTGTGTTTTTCAGATTCTGAAAACGATTTTTCATGATATCTCAGAAACTAATAATGCTACAGACTTACGGTTTGAACTGGAATGTATCAATTTGAAATGTCTTATGAAAAGTTTATAACACTTTAGTCGCAAAAACTAAAACTTTCTCAGTTTTTGAGAATTTTCGAATTTTCTTACCGATGTCTATAGCATTGTAGCCCATATGAAGAAAAAAAAGTTTGTAACTCGAGTTCTAATTGAGATGGAAAGTTGTGGTTTTGAAATAAAGTGATGCAAAACGCTCTATAGTTTTGCACCTCTAGAAACAAAATTGAGAAAAAAAAATTTTCGAAAAAAATTGTGTTTTTCAGATTCTGAAAACGATTTTTGATGATATCTCAGAAACTAATAATGCTACAGACTTACGGTTTGAACTGAAATGTATCACTTTGAAATGTCTTATGAAAAGTTTATTACACTTTAGTCGCAAAAAATAAAACTTTCTCAGTTTTTGAGAATTTTCGTATTTTCTTACCGAAGTATATAGCATTGTAGCCCATATGAAGAAAAAAAAAGTTTGTAACTCGAGTTCTAATTGAGATGTAAAGTTGTGGTTTTTGAAATAAAGTGATGCAAAACACTCTATAGTACTAAATTCACCTCTATAAACCAAATTGAGAAATACAAAATTTCGAAAAAAATTGTGTTTTTCAGATTCTGAAAACGATTTTTGATGATATCTCAGAAACTTATAATGCTACAGACTTACGGTTTAAACTGAAATGTATCACTTTGAAATGTCTTATGAAAAGTTTATAACACTTAAGTCGCAAAAATTAAAACTTTCTCAGTTTTTGAGAATTTTCGTATTTTCTTACCAAAGTCTATAGCATTGTAGCCCATATGAAGAAAAAAAAGTTTGTAACTCGAGTTCCAATTGAGATAGAAAGTTGCGGTTATGAAATAAAGTGATGCAAAACGCTCTATAGTTTTAAATTCACCTCTAGAAACAAATTTGAGAAAAATAATTTTTCCAAAAAAATTGTGTTTTTCAGTTTCTGAAAACGATTTTTGATGATATCTCAGAAACTAATAATGCTACAGACTTACGGTTTGAACTGAAATGTATCACTTTGAAATGTCTTATAAAAAGTTTATAACACTTAAGTCGCAAAAATTAAAACTTTCTCAGTTTTTGAGAATTTTCGTATTTTCTTACCGAAATCTATAGCATTGTAGCCCATATGAAGAAAAAAAAAGTTTGTAACTCGAGTTCTAATTGAGATGGAAAGTTGTGGTTTTGAAATAAAGTGATGCAAAACGCTCTATAAAACTAAATTCACCTATAGAAACAAAATTAATAAAAAAAAAATTTCGAAAAAAATTGTGTTTTTCAGATTCTGAAAACGATTTTTGATGATATCTCAGAAACTAATAATGCCACAGACTTACGGTTTGAACTGAAATGTATCACTTTGAAATGTCTTATGAAAAGTTTATAACACTTTAGTCGCAAAAATTAAAACTTTCTCAGTTTTTGAGAATTTTTGTATTTTCTTACCGAAGTCTATAGCATTGTAGCCCATATGAAGAAAAAAAAAGTTTGTAACTCGAGTTCCAATTGAGATAGAAAGTTGCGGTTTTGAAATAAAGTGATGCAAAACGCTCTATAGTTTTAATTTCACCTCTAGAAACAAATTTGAGAAAAATAATTTTTCGAAAAAAATTATGTTTTTCAGTTTCTGAAAACGATTTTTGATTATATCTCAGAAACTAATAATGCCACAGACTTACGGTTTGAACTGAAATGTATCACTTTGAAATGTCTTATGAAAAGTTTATAACACTTTAGTCGCAAAAACTAAAACTTTCTTAGTATTTGAGAATTTTCGAATTTTCTTACCGAAGTCTATATAGCATTGTAGCCCATATGAAGAAAAAAAAAGTTTGTAACTCGAGTTCTAATTGAGATGTAAAGTTGTGGTTTTAAAATAAAGTGATGCAAAACGCTCTATAGTACTAAATTCACCTATGGAAACAAAATTGAGAAAAAAAAAATTTCGAAAAAAATTGTGTTTTTCAGATTCTGAAAACGATTTTTGATGATATCTCAGAAACTAATAATGCTACAGACTAACGGTTTGAACTGAAATGTATCATTTTGAAATGTCTTATGAAAAGTTTATAACACTTAAGTCGCAAAAATTAAAACTTTCTCAGTTTTTGAGAATTTTCGAAATTTCTTACCGATGTCTATAGCATTGTAGCCCATATGAAGAAAAAAAAAAGTTTGTAACTCGAGTTCTAATTGAGATGTAATGTTGTGGTTTTGAAATAAAGTGATGCAAAACACTCTATAGTACTAAATTCACCTCTATAAACAAAATTGAGAAAAAAAAAAAATTCGAAAAAAATTGTGTTTTTCAGATTCTGAAAACGATTTTTGATGATATCTCAGAAACTAATAATGCTACAGATTAACGGTTTGAACTGAAATGTATCATTTTGAAATGTCTTATAAAAAGTTTATAACACTTAAGTCGCAAAAATTAAAACTTTCTCAGTTTTTGAGAATTTTCGTATTTTCTTACCGAAATCTATAGCATTGTAGCCCATATGAAGAAAAAAAAAAGTTTGTAACTCGAGTTCTAATTGAGATGGAAAGTTGTGGTTTTGAAATAAAGTGATGCAAAACGCTCTATAGTACTAAATTCACCTCTATAAACAAAATTGAGAAAAACAAAATTTCGAAAAAAATTGTTTTTCAGATTCTGAAAACGATTTTTGATGATATCTCAGAAACTAATAATGCTACAGACTTACGGTTTGAACTGAAATGTATCACTTTGAAATGTCTAATGAAAAGTTTATAACACTTAAGTCGCAAAAATTAAAACTTTCTCAGTTTTTGAGAATTTTCGTATTTTCTTACCGAAGTCTATAGCATTGTAGCCCATATGAAGAAAAAAAAAGTTTGTAACTCGAGTTCTAATTGAGATGGATAGTTGTGGTTTTGAAATAAAGTGATGCAAAACGCTCTATAGTACTAAATTCACCTATAGAAACAAAATTAATAAAAAAAAAATTTCGAAAAAAATTGTGTTTTTCAGATTCTGAAAACGATTTTTGATGATATCTCAGAAACTAATAATGCCACAGACTTACGGTTTGAACTGAAATGTATCACTTTGAAATGTCTTATGAAAAGTTTATAACACTTTAGTCGCAAAAACTAAAACTTTCTTAGTATTTGAGAATTTTCGAATTTTCTTACCGAAGTCTATAGCATTGTAGCCCATATGAAGAAAAAAAAAGTTTGTAACTCGAGTTCTAATTGAGATGTAAAGTTGTGGTTTTAAAATAAAGTGATGCAAAACGCTCTATAGTACTAAATTCACCTATGGAAACAAAATTGAGAAAAAAAAAATTTCGAAAAAAATTGTGTTTTTCAGATTCTGAAAACGATTTTTGATGATATCTCAGAAACTAATAATGCTACAGACTAACGGTTTGAACTGAAATGTATCATTTTGAAATGTCTTATGAAAAGTTTATAACACTTTAGTCGCAAAAACTAAAACTTTCTCAGTTTTTGAGAATTTTCGAATTTTCTTACCGATGTCTATAGCATTGTAGCCCATATGAAGAAAAAAAAAAGTTT
Organism: Ecdyonurus torrentis; assembly: GCA_949318235.1. Lineage (NCBI taxonomy): Eukaryota > Metazoa > Arthropoda > Insecta > Ephemeroptera > Heptageniidae > Ecdyonurus > Ecdyonurus torrentis. Next base: position 476,338 of record OX439129.1, read on the forward strand.
GTAACTCGAGTTCTAATTGAGATGTAATGTTGTGGTTTTGAAATAAAGTGATGCAAAACACTCTATAGTACTAAATTCACCTCTATAAACAAAATTGAGAAAAAAAAAAAATTTCGAAAAAAATTGTGTTTTTCAGATTCTGAAAACGATTTTTGATGATATCTCAGAAACTAATAATGCTACAGATTAACGGTTTGAACTGAAATGTATCATTTTGAAATGTCTTATGAAAAGTTTATAACACTTTAGTCGCAAAAACTAAAACTTTCTCAGTTTTTGAGAATTTTCGAATTTTCTTACCAAAGTCTATAGCATTGTAGTCCATATGAAGAAAAAAAAAAGTTTGTAACTCGAGTTCTAATTGAGATGTAAAGTTGTGGTTTTGAAATAAAGTGATGCAAAACACTCTATAGTACTAAATTCACCTCTATAAACAAAATTGAGAAAAACAAAATTTCGAAAAAAATTGTTTTTCAGATTCTGAAAACGATTTTTGATGATATCTCAGAAACTAATAATGCTACAGACTTACGGTTTGAACTGAAATGTATCACTTTGAAATGTCTAATGAAAAGTTTATAACACTTAAGTCGCAAAAATTAAAACTTTCTCAGTTTTTGAGAATTTTCGTATTTTCTTACCGAAGTCTATAGCATTGTAGCCCATATGAAGAAAAAAAAAGTTTGTAACTCGAGTTCTAATTGAGATGGATAGTTGTGGTTTTGAAATAAAGTGATGCAAAACGCTCTATAGTACTAAATTCACCTATAGAAACAAAATTAATAAAAAAAAAATTTCGAAAAAAATTGTGTTTTTCAGATTCTGAAAACGATTTTTGATGATATCTCAGAAACTAATAATGCCACAGACTTGCGGTTTGAACTGAAATGTATCACTTTGAAATGTCTTATGAATAGTTTATAACACTTTAGTCGCAAAAACTAAAACTTTCTCAGTTTTTGAGAATTTTCGAATTTTCTTACCGAAGTCTATAGCATTGTAGCCCATATGAAGAAAAAAAAAGTTTGTAACTCGAGTTCCAATTGAGATAGAAAGTTGCGGTTTTGAAATAAAGTGATGCAAAACGCTCTATAGTTTTAATTTCACCTCTAGAAACAAATTTGTGAAAAATAATTTTTCGAAAAAAATTATGTTTTTCAGTTTCTGAAAACGATTTTTGATTATATCTCAGAAACTAATAATGCTACAGACGTACGGTTTGAACTGAAATGTATCACTTTGAAATGTCTTATGAAAAGTTTATAACACTTAAATCGCAAAAATTAAAACTTTCTCAGTTTTTGAGAATTTTCGAATTTTCTTACCAAAGTCTATAGCATTGTAGCCCCTATGAAGAAAAAAAAAGTTTGTAACTCGAGTTCTAATTGAGATGTAAAGTCGTGGTTTTAAAATACAGTGATGCAAAACGCTCTATAGTACTAAATTCACCTCTAGAAACAAAATTGAGAAAAAAAAAATTTCAAAAAAAATTGTGTTTTTCAGATTCTGAAAACGATTTTTGATGATATTTCAGAAACTAATAATGCCACAGACTTACGGTTTGAACTGAAATGTATCACTTTGAAATGTCTTATGAATAGTTTATAACACTTTAGTCGCAAAAACTAAAACTTTCTTAGTATTTGAGAATTTTCGAATTTTCTTACCGAAGTCTATAGCATTGTAGCCCATATGAAGAAAAAAAAAGTTTGTAACTCGAGTTCTAATTGAGATGTAAAGTTGTGGTTTTTGAAATAAAGTGATGCAAAACACTCTATAGTACTAAATTCACCTCTATAAACAAAATTGAGAAAAACAAAATTTCGTAAAAAATTGTGTTTTTCAGATTCTGAAAACGATTTTTGATGATATCTCAGAAACTTATAATGATACAGACTTACGGTTTGAACTGAAATGTATCACTTTGAAATGTCTTATGAAAAGTTTATAACACTTAAGTCGCAAAAATTAAAACTTTCTCAGTTTTTGAGAATTTTCGTATTTTCTTACCGAAGTCTATAGCATTGTAGCCCATATGAAGAAAAAAAAAGTTTGCAAGAAAAGGTTATTACACCTTAATCGCTCGAATGCATACTTTCGCAGTTATAGAAAATCTCAGTGCTTTTTCGTCGTAGTTTTCAGACTGTGAATACGATTTTTGATGATATCTCTGAAACTAGTAAAGCTACAGCCTTGCGAATTGGACTTAAATGTAGCACTAACAGACTTGCAAAGAAAGGGTTATTACACCTTAATGGCTCCAATGCAAACTTTCGCAGTTATAGAGAATCTTAGTGCTTTGTCATCGTACTTTTCAGACTGTGAATACGATTGTTTATGATAAATCCGAAGCTAATAAAGCTACAGGCTTGCGGTTTAAACTAAAATGTAGGACTAACAGACTTGCAAAGAAAAGGTTATTACACCTTATTCGCTCCAATGCAAACTTTCGCAGTTATAGAGTATCTCAGTGCTTTCTAATCGTACTTTTTTGACTGTGGATACGAATTTTGATGATATCTCCGAAACTAATAAAGCTACAGGCTTGCGGTTTGAACTGAAATGTAGGACTAACAGACTTGCAAAGAAAACGTTATTACACCTTAATCGCTCCAATGCATACTTTCGCAGTTATAGAGAATCTCAGTGCTTTGTCATCGTACTTATCAGACTGTGAATACAATTGTTGATGATATCTCCGAAACTAATAAAGCTACAGGCTTGCGGTTTGAACTGAAATGTAGGACTAACAGACTTGCAAAGAAAAGGTAATAACACCTTATTCGCTCCAATGCAAACTTTCGCAGTTATAGAAAACCTCAGTGCTTTCTCGTCGTACTTTTCAGACTGTGAATATGATTTTTGATTATATCTCCGAAACTACAGCCTTGCGAATTGGACTTAAATGTAGCACTAACAGACTTGCAAAGAAAGGGTTATTACACCTTAATGGCTCCAATGCAAACTTTCGCAGTTATAGAGAATCTTAGTGCTTTGTCATCGTACTTTTCAGACTGTGAATACGATTGTTTATGATAAATCCGAAGCTAATAAAGCTACAGGCTTGCGGTTTAAACTAAAATGTAGGACTAACAGACTTGCAAAGAAAAGGTTATTACACCTTATTCGCTCCAATGCAAACTTTCGCAGTTATAGAGTATCTCAGTGCTTTCTAATCGTACTTTTTTGACTGTGGATACGAATTTTGATGATATCTCCGAAACTAATAAAGCTACAGGCTTGCGGTTTGAACTGAAATGTAGGACTAACAGACTTGCAAAGAAAACGTTATTACACCTTAATCGCTCCAATGCATACTTTCGCAGTTATAGAGAATCTCAGTGCTTTGTCATCGTACTTATCAGACTGTGAATACAATTGTTGATGATATCTCCGAAACTAATAAAGCTACAGGCTTGCGGTTTGAACTGAAATGTAGGACTAACAGACTTGCAAAGAAAAGGTAATAACACCTTATTCGCTCCAATGCAAACTTTCGCAGTTATAGAAAACCTCAGTGCTTTCTCGTCGTACTTTTCAGACTGTGAATATGATTTTTGATTATATCTCCGAAACTAGTAAAGCTACAGGCTTGTGGTTTGAACTTAAATGTAGGACTAACAGACTTGCAAAGAAAAGGTTATAACACCTTAATAGCTACAATGCAATCTTTCGCAGTTATAGAGAATCTCAGTGCTTTCTCATAGTACTTTGTAGACTGCGAATAAGATTTTTGATGATATCTCCGAAACTAATAAAGCTACTGGCTTTCGCTTTGAACTAAAATGTAGTACTAACAGACTTGCAAAGAAAAGGTTATTACACCTTAATCGCTAAAATGCAAACTTTCGCAGTTATAGAGAATCTCAGTGCTTTCTCATCGTACTTTTTAGACTGAAAATATGATTTTTGATGATATCTCTGAAACTAAAAAAGCTACAGGTTTGCGGTTTGAAATAAAATGTAAGACTAACAGACTTGCAAAGAAAAAGTTATTACACCTTAATCGCTCCAATGCATACTTTCGCAGTTATAGAGAATCTCAGTGCTTTCTCATCGTACTTTTTAGACTGCGAATAAGATTTTTGATGATATCTCCGAAACTAATAAAGCTACAGGCTTGCGGTTTGAACTGAAGTGTAGGACTAACAAACTTGCAAAGAAAAGGTAATAACACCTTATTCGCTCCAATGCAAACTTTCGCAGTTATAGAAAACCTCAGTGCTTTCTCGTCGTACTTTTCAGACTGTGAATACGATTTTTGATGATATCTCCAAAACTAATAAAGCTACTGGCTTGCGGTTTGAACTGAAGTGTAGGACTAACAAACTTGCAAAGAAAAGGTAATAACACCTCAATCGCTCGAATGGAAACTTTCGCAGTAATAGAGAATCGCAGTGCTTTCTCATCGTTCTTTTTTGACTGTGAATACGATTTTTGATGATATCTCCGAAGCTAATAAAGCTACAGGCTTGCGGTTTGAACTAAAATGTAGGACTAACAGACTTGCAAAGAAAAGGTTATTACACCTTAATCGCTTCAATGCAAACTTTCGCAGTTATAGAGAATCTCAGTGCTTTCTTAACGTAGTTTTCAGACTGTGGATACGAATTTTGATGATATCTCCGAAACTAATAAAGCTACTGGCTTGCGGTTTGAACTAAAATGTAGTACTAACAGACTTGCAAAGAAAAGGTTTTTACTTCTTAATCGCTCCAATGCATACTTTCGCAGTTATAGAGAATCTCAGTGCTTTCTCATCGTACTTTTCAGACCGTGAATACGATTGTTGATGATATCTCCGAAACTAATAAAGCTACAGGCTTGCGGTTTGAACTGAAATGTAGGACTAACAGACTTGCAAAGAAAAGATAATAACACCTTATTCGCTCCAATGCATACTTTCGAAGTTATAGAGAATTTCAGTGCTTTCTCATCGTACTTTTCAGACTGTGAATACGATTGTTGATAAAAAATCCGAAGCTAATAAAGCTACAGGCTTGCGGTTTGAACTAAAATGTAGGACTAACAGACTTGCAAAAAAAAGGTTATTACACCTTATTCGCTCCAATGCAAACTTTCGCAGTTATAGAGAATCTCAGTGCTTTCTCATCGTACTTTTTTGACTGTGAATACGATTTTTGATTATATCTCCGAAGCTAATAAAGCTACAGGCTTGCGATTTGAACTAAAATGTAGGACTAACAGACTTGCAAAGAAAAGGTTATTACACCTTAATCGCTCCATTGCAAACTTTCGCAGGTATAGAATATCTCAGTAATTTCTCGTCGTACTTTTCAGACTGTGAATACGATTTTTGATGATATCTCTGAAACTAGTAAAGCTACAGCCTTGCGAATTGGACTTAAATGTAGCACTAACAGACTTGCAAAGAAAAGGTTATTACACCTTAATGGCTCCAATGCAAACTTTCGCAGTTATAGAGAATCTCAGTGCTTTGTCATCGTACTTTTCAGACTGTGAATACGATTGTTGATGATAAATCCGAAGCTAATAAAGCTACAGGCTTGCGGTTTAAACTAAAATGTAGGACTAACAGACTTGCAAAGAAAAGGTTATTACACCTTAATCGATCGAATGCATACTTTCGCAGTTATAGAAAACCTCAGTGCTTTTTCGTCGTAGTTTTCAGACTGTGAATACGATTGTTTATGATAAATCCGAAGCTAATAAAGCTACAGGCTTGCGGTTTAAACTAAAATGTAGGACTAACAGACTTGCAAAGAAAAGGTTATTACACCTTATTCGCTCCAATGCAAACTTTCGCAGTTATAGAGTGTCTCTATGCTTTCTAATCGTACTTTTTTGACTGTGGATACGAATTTTGATGATATCTCCGAAACTAATAAAGCTACAGGCTTGCGGTTTGAACTGAAATGTAGGACTAACAGACTTGCAAAGAAAAGGTTATAACACCTTATTCGCTCCAATGCAAACTTTCGCAGTTATAGAGTATCTCAGTGCTTTCTAATCGTACTTTTTTGACTGTGGATACGAATTTTGATGATATCTCCGAAACTAATAATGCCACAGACTTACGGTTTGAACTGAAATGTATCACTTTGAAATGTCTTATGAATAGTTTATAACACTTTAGTCGCAAAAACTAAAACTTTCTTAGTATTTGAGAATTTTCGAATTTTCTTACCGAAGTCTATAGCATTGTAGCCCATATGAAGAAAAAAAAAATTTTTGTAACTCGAGTTCTAATTGAGATGTAAAGTCGTGGTTTTAAAATACAGTGATGCAAAACGCTCTATAGTACTAAATTCACCTCTAGAAACAAAATTGAGAAAAAAAAAATTTCGAAAAAAATTGTGTTTTTCAGATTCTGAAAACGATTTTTGATGATATCTCAGAAACTAATAATGCCACAGACATACGGTTTGAACTGAAATGTATCAATTTGAAATGTCTTATGAAAAGTTTATAACACTTTAGTCGCAAAAACTAAAACTTTCTCAGTTTTTGAGAATTTTCGAATTTTCTTACCGATGTCTATAGCATTGTAGCCCAAATGAAGAAAAAAAAAGTTTGTAACTCGAGTTCTAATTGAGATGGAAAGTTGTGGTTTTGAAATAAAGTGATGCAAAACGCTCTATAGTACTAAATTAACCTCTAGAAACAAAATTGAGAAAAAAAAAATTTCGAAAAAAATTGTGTTTTTCAGATTCTGAAAACGATTTTTGATGATATCTCAGAAACTAATAATGCTACAGACTTACGGTTTGAACTGAAATGTATCACTTTGAAATGTCTTATGAAAAGTTTATTACACTTTAGTCGCAAAAAATAAAACTTTCTCAGTTTTTGAGAATTTTCGTATTTTCTTACCGAAGTATATAGCATTGTAGCCCATATGAAGAAAAAAAAAGTTTGTAACTCGAGTTCTAATTGAGATGTAAAGTTGAGGTTTTTGAAATAAAGTGATGCAAAACACTCTATAGTACTAAATTCACCTCTATAAACAAAATTGAGAAAAACAAAATTTCGAAAAAAATTGTGTTTTTCAGATTCTGAAAACGATTTTTGATGATATCTCAGAAACTTATAATGCTACAGACTTACGGTTTGAACTGAAATGTATCACTTTGAAATGTCTTATGAAAAGTTTATAACACTTAAGTCGCAAAAATTAAAACTTTCTCAGTTTTTGAGAATTTTCGTATTTTCTTACCAAAGTCTATAGCATTGTAGCCCATATGAAGAAAAAAAAAGTTTGTAACTCGAGTTCCAATTAAAATAGAAAGTTGCGGTTATGAAATAAAGTGATGCAAAACGCTCTATAGTTTTAAATTCACCTCTAGAAACAAATTTGAGAAAAATAATTTTTCCAAAAAAATTGTGTTTTTCAGTTTCTGAAAACGATTTTTGATGATATCTCAGAAAATAATAATGCTACAGACTTACGGTTTGAACTGAAATGTATCACTTTGAAATGTCTTATAAAAAGTTTATAACACTTAAGTCGCAAAAATTAAAACTTTCTCAGTTTTTGAGAATTTTCGTATTTTCTTACCGAAGTCTATAGCATTGTAGCCCATATGAAGAAAAAAAAAGTTTGTAACTCGAGTTCTAATTGAGATGGAAAGTTGTGGTTTTGAAATAAAGTGATGCAAAACACTCTATAGTACTAAATTCACCTCTATAAACAAAATTGAGAAAAACAAAATTTCGAAAAAAATTGTTTTTCAGATTCTGAAAACGATTTTTGATGATATCTCAGAAACTAATAATGCTACAGACTTACGGTTTGAACTGAAATGTATCACTTTGAAATGTCTAATGAAAAGTTTATAACACTTAAGTCGCAAAAATTAAAACTTTCTCAGTTTTTGAGAATTTTCGTATTTTCTTACCGAAGTCTATAGCATTGTAGCCCATATGAAGAAAAAAAAAGTTTGTAACTCGAGTTCTAATTGAGATGGAAAGTTGTGGTTTTGAAATAAAGTGATGCAAAACGCTCTATAGTACTAAATTCACCTATAGAAACAAAATTAATAAAAAAAAAATTTCGAAAAAAATTGTGTTTTTCAGATTCTGAAAACGATTTTTGATGATATCTCAGAAACTAATAATGCCACAGACTTACGGTTTGAACTGAAATGTATCACTTTGAAATGTCTTATGAATAGTTTATAACACTTTAGTCGCAAAAACTAAAACTTTCTCAGTTTTTGAGAATTTTCGAATTTTCTTACCGAAGTCTATAGCATTGTAGCCCATATGAAGAAAAAAAAAGTTTGTAACTCGAGTTCCAATTGAGATAGAAAGTTGCGGTTTTGAAATAAAGTGATGCAAAAGGCTCTATAGTTTTAATTTCACCTCTAGAAACAAATTTGTGAAAAATAATTTTTCGAAAAAAATTATGTTTTTCAGTTTCTGAAAACGATTTTTGATTATATCTCAGAAACTAATAATGCTACAGACGTACGGTTTGAACTGAAATGTATCATTTTGAAATGTCTTATGAAAAGTTTATAACACTTAAATCGCAAAAATTAAAACTTTCTCAGTTTTTGTGAATTTTCGAATTTTCTTACCAAAGTCTATAGCATTGTAGCCCCTATGAAGAAAAAAAATTTTGTAACTCGAGTTCTAATTGAGATGTAAAGTCGTGGTTTTAAAATACAGTGATGCAAAACGCTCTATAGTACTAAATTCACCTCTAGAAACAAAATTGAGAAAAAAAAAATTTCAAAAAAAATTGTGTTTTTCAGATTCTGAAAACGATTTTTGATGATATTTCAGAAACTAATAATGCTACAGACTTACGGTTTGAACTGAAATGTATCAATTTGAAATGTCTTATGAAAAGTTTATAACACTTTAGTCGCAAAAACTAAAACTTTTTCAGTTTTTGAGAATTTTCGAATTTTCTTACCGATGTCTATAGCATTGTAGCCCATATGAAGAAAAAAAAAGTTTGTAACTCGAGTTCTAATTAAGATGGAAAGTTGTGGTTTTGAAATAAAGTGATGCAAAACGCTCTATAGTACTAAATTCACCTCTAGAAACAAAATTGAGAAAAAAAAATTTTCGAAAAAAATTGTGTTTTTCAGATTCTGAAAACGAATTTTGATGATATCTCAGAAACTAATAATGCCACAGACTTACGGTTTGAACTGAAATGTATCACTTTGAAATGTCTTATGAATAGTTTATAACACTTTAGTCGCAAAAACTAAAACTTTCTTAGTATTTGAGAATTTTCGAATTTTCTTACCGAAGTCTATAGCATTGTAGCCCATATGAAGAAAAAAAAAGTTTGTAACTCGAGTTCTAATTGAGATGTAAAGTTGTGGTTTTTGAAATAAAGTGATGCAAAACACTCTATAGTACTAAATTCACCTCTATAAACAAAATTGAGAAAAACAAAATTTCGTAAAAAATTGTGTTTTTCAGATTCTGAAAACGATTTTTGATGATATCTCAGAAACTTATAATGCTACAGACTTACGGTTTGAACTGAAATGTATCACTTTGAAATGTCTTATGAAAAGTTTATAACACTTAAGTCGCAAAAATTAAAACTTTCTCAGTTTTTGAGAATTTTCGTATTTTCTTACCGAAGTCTATAGCATTGTAGCCCATATGAAGAAAAAAAAAGTTTGCAAGAAAAGGTTATTACACCTTAATCGCTCGAATGCATACTTTCGCAGTTATAGAAAATCTCAGTGCTTTTTCGTCGTAGTTTTCAGACTGTGAATACGATTTTTGATGATATCTCTGAAACTAGTAAAGCTACAGCCTTGCGAATTGGACTTAAATGTAGCACTAACAGACTTGCAAAGAAAGGGTTATTACACCTTAATGGCTCCAATGCAAACTTTCGCAGTTATAGAGAATCTTAGTGCTTTGTCATCGTACTTTTCAGACTGTGAATACGATTGTTTATGATAAATCCGAAGCTAATAAAGCTACAGGCTTGCGGTTTAAACTAAAATGTAGGACTAACAGACTTGCAAAGAAAAGGTTATTACACCTTATTCGCTCCAATGCAAACTTTCGCAGTTATAGAGTATCTCAGTGCTTTCTAATCGTACTTTTTTGACTGTGGATACGAATTTTGATGATATCTCCGAAACTAATAAAGCTACAGGCTTGCGGTTTGAACTGAAATGTAGGACTAACAGACTTGCAAAGAAAACGTTATTACACCTTAATCGCTCCAATGCATACTTTCGCAGTTATAGAGAATCTCAGTGCTTTGTCATCGTACTTATCAGACTGTGAATACAATTGTTGATGATATCTCCGAAACTAATAAAGCTACAGGCTTGCGGTTTGAACTGAAATGTAGGACTAACAGACTTGCAAAGAAAAGGTAATAACACCTTATTCGCTCCAATGCAAACTTTCGCAGTTATAGAAAACCTCAGTGCTTTCTCGTCGTACTTTTCAGACTGTGAATATGATTTTTGATTATATCTCCGAAAATAGTAAAGCTACAGGCTTGTGGTTTGAACTTAAATGTAGGACTAACAGACTTGCAAAGAAAAGGTTATAACACCTTAATAGCTACAATGCAATCTTTCGCAGTTATAGAGAATCTCAGTGCTTTCTCATAGTACTTTGTAGACTGCGAATAAGATTTTTGATGATATCTCCGAAACTAATAAAGCTACTGGCTTTCGCTTTGAACTAAAATGTAGTACTAACAGACTTGCAAAGAAAAGGTTATTACACCTTAATCGCTACAATGCAAACTTTCGCAGTTATAGAGAATCTCAGTGCTTTCTCATCGTACTTTTTAGACTGAAAATATGATTTTTGATGATATCTCTGAAACTAAAAAAGCTACAGGTTTGCGGTTTGAAATAAAATGTAAGACTAACAGACTTGCAAAGAAAAAGTTATTACACCTTAATCGCTCCAATGCATACTTTCGCAGTTATAGAGAATCTCAGTGCTTTCTCATCGTACTTTTTAGACTGCGAATAAGATTTTTGATGATATCTCCGAAACTAATAAAGCTACAGGCCTGCGGTTTGAACAAAAATGTAGTACTAACAGACTTGCAAAGAAATGGTTATTACACCTTAATCGCTCCAATGCATACTTTCGCAGTTATACAGAATCTCAGTGCTTTCTCATCGTACTTTTTAGACTGCGAATAAGATTTTTGATGATATCTCCGAAACTAATAAAGCTACAGGCTTGCGGTTTGAACTGAAGTGTAGGACTAACAAACTTGCAAAGAAAAGGTAATAACACCTTATTCGCTCCAATGCAAACTTTCGCAGTTATAGAAAACCTAAGTGCTTTCTCGTCGTACTTTTCAGACTGTGAATACGATTTTTGATGATATCTCCAAAACTAATAAAGCTACTGGCTTGCGGTTTGAACTGAAGTGTAGGACTAAAAAACTTGCAAAGAAAAGGTAATAACACCTCAATCGCTCGAATGGAAACTTTCGCAGTAATAGAGAATCGCAGTGCTTTCTCATCGTTCTTTTTTGACTGTGAATACGATTTTTGATGATATCTCCGAAGCTAATATAGCTACAGGCTTGCGGTTTGAACTAAAATGTAGGACTAACAGACTTGCAAAGAAAAGGTTATTACACCTTAATCGCTTCAATGCAAACTTTCGCAGTTATAGAGAATCTCAGTGCTTTCTTAACGTAGTTTTCAGACTGTGGATACGAATTTTGATGATATCTCCGAAACTAATAAAGCTACTGGCTTTCGCTTTGAACTAAAATGTAGTACTAACAGACTTGCAAAGAAAAGGTTTTTACTTCTTAATCGCTCCAATGCATACTTTCGCAGTTATAGAGAATCTCAGTGCTTTCTCATCGTACTTTTCAGACCGTGAATACGATTGTTGATGATATCTCCGAAACAAATAAAGCTACAGGCTTGCGGTTTGAACTGAAATGTAGGACTAACAGACTTGCAAAGAAAAGATAATAACACCTTATTCGCTCCAATGCATACTTTCGAAGTTATAGAAAACCTCAGTGCTTTCTCGTCGTACTTTTCAGACTGTGGATACGAATTTTGATGATATCTCCGAAACTAATAAAGCTACAGGCTTGCGGTTTAAACTAAAATTTAGGACTAACAGACTTGCAAAGAAAAGGTTATTATACCTCAATCGCTCGAATGGAAACTTTTGCAGTAATAGAGAATCGCAGTGCTTTCTCATCGATCTTTTTTGACTGTGAATACGATTTTTGATATATCTCCGAAGCTAATAAAGCTACAGGCTTGCGCTTTGAACTAAAATGTAGGACTAACAGACTTGCAAAGAAAAGGTTATTACACCTTAATCGCTTCAATGCAAACTTTCGCAGTTATAGAGAATCTCAGTGCTTTCTCAACGTAGTTTTCAGACTAAGAATACGATTTTTGATGATATCTTGAAACTAATAAAGCTACAGGCATGCGGTTTGAACTGAAATGTAGGACTAACAGACTTGCAAAGAAAAGGTTATTACACTTTAATCGCTCCAATGCAAACTTTCGCGGTTATAGAGAATCTCAGTGCTTTCTCATCGTACTTTTCAGACTGTGAATACGATTTTTGATGATATCTCCGAAACTAATAAAGCTACAGACTTGCGATTTGAACTTAAATTTAGGACTTACAGACTTGCAAAGAAAAGTTAATTACACCTTAATTGCTCCAATGCAAACTTTCGCAGTTATAGAGAATCTTAGTGCTTTGTCATCGTACTTTTCAGACTGTGAATACGATTGTTTATGATAAATCCGAAGCTAATAAAGCTACAGGCTTGCGGTTTAAACTAAAATGTAGGACTAACAGACTTGCAAAGAAAAGGTTATTACACCTTATTCGCTCCAATGCAAACTTTCGCAGTTATAGAGTATCTCAGTGCTTTCTAATCGTACTTTTTTGACTGTGGATACGAATTTTGATGATATCTCCGAAACTAATAAAGCTACAGGCTTGCGGTTTGAACTGAAATGTAGGACTAACAGACTTGCAAAGAAAACGTTATTACACCTTAATCGCTCCAATGCATACTTTCGCAGTTATAGAGAATCTCAGTGCTTTCTCATCGTACTTTTTAGACTGCGAATAAGATTTTTGATGATATCTCCGAAACTAATAAAGCTACAGGCCTGCGGTTTGAACTAAAATGTAGTACTAACAGACTTGCAAAGAAATGGTTATTACAACTTAATCGCTCCAATGCATACTTTCGCAGTTATAGAGAATCTCAGTGCTTTCTCATCGTACTTTTTAGACTGCGAATAAGATTTTTGATGATATCTCCGAAACTAATAAAGCTACAGGCTTGCGGTTTGAACTGAAGTGTAGGACTAACAAACTTGCAAAGAAAAGGTAATAACACCTTATTCGCTCCAATGCAAACTTTCGCAGTTATAGAAAACCTAAGTGCTTTCTCGTCGTACTTTTCAGACTGTGAATACGATTTTTGATGATATCTCCAAAACTAATAAAGCTACTGGCTTTCGGTTTGAACTGAAGTGTAGGACTAACAAACTTGCAAAGAAAAGGTAATAACACCTCAATCGCTCGAATGGAAACTTTCGCAGTAATAGAGAATCGCAGTGCTTTCTCATCGTTCTTTTTTGACTGTGAATACGATTTTTGATGATATCTCCGAAGCTAATAAAGCTACAGGCTTGCGGTTTGAACTAAAATGTAGGACTAACAGACTTGCAAAGAAAAGGTTATTACACCTTAATCGCTTCAATGCAAACTTTCGCAGTTATAGAGAATCTCAGTGCTTTCTTAACGTAGTTTTCAGACTGTGGATACGAATTTTGATGATATCTCCGAAACTAATAAAGCTACTGGCTTTCGCTTTGAACTAAAATGTAGTACTAACAGACTTGCAAAGAAAAGGTTTTTACTTCTTAATCGCTCCAATGCATACTTTCGCAGTTATAGAGAATCTCAGTGCTTTCTCATCGTACTTTTCAGACCGTGAATACGATTGTTGATGATATCTCCGAAACTAATAAAGCTACAGGCTTGCGGTTTGAACTGAAGTGTAGGACTAACAAACTTGCAAAGAAAAGGTAATAACACCTTATTCGCTCCAATGCAAACTTTCGAAGTTATAGAAAACCTCAGTGCTTTCTCGTCGTACTTTTCAGACTGTGGATACGAATTTTGATGATATCTCCGAAACTAATAAAGCTACAGGCTTGCGGTTTAAACTAAAATTTAGGACTAACAGACTTGCAAAGAAAAGGTTATTATACCTCAATCGCTCGAATGGAAACTTTTGCAGTAATAGAGAATCGCAGTGCTTTCTCATCGATCTTTTTTGACTGTGAATACGATTTTTGATATATCTCCGAAGCTAATAAAGCTACAGGCTTGCGCTTTGAACTAAAATGTAGGACTAACAGACTTGCAAAGAAAAGGTTATTACACCTTAATCGCTTCAATGCAAACTTTCGCAGTTATAGAGAATCTCAGTGCTTTCTCAACGTAGTTTTCAGACTAAGAATACGATTTTTGATGATATCTTGAAACTAATAAAGCTACAGGCATGCGGTTTGAACTGAAATGTAGGACTAACAGACTTGCAAAGAAAAGGTTATTACACTTTAATCGCTCCAATGCAAACTTTCGCGGTTATAGAGAATCTCAGTGCTTTCTCATCGTACTTTTCAGACTGTGAATACGATTTTTGATGATATCTCCGAAACTAATAAAGCTACAGACTTGCGATTTGAACTTAAATTTAGGACTTACAGACTTGCAAAGAAAAGTTAATTACACCTTAATTGCTCCAATGCAAACTTTCGCAGTTATTAGAAATCACAGTGCTTTCTCATCGTACTTTTCAGACTGTGAATACAATTTTTGATTATATCTCTAAAACTAAAAAAGCTACAGGTTTGCGGTTTGAAATAAAATGTAGAACTAAGAGACTTGCAAAAAAAGGTTATTACACCCTAATCGCTTCAATGCAAACTTTCGCAGTTATATAGAATCTCAGTGCTTTCTCAACGTAATTTTCAAACTAGGAATACGATTTTTGATGATATCTTTGAAACTAATAAAGCTACAGGCATGCGGTTTGAAATAAAATGTAGGACTAACAGACTTGCAAACTAAAGGTTATTACACCTTAGTCGTTTGAATGCATACTTTCGCAGTTATAGAAAACCTCAGTGCTTTCTCGTCGTACTTTTCAGACTGTGAACACGATTTTTGATTATATCTCTGAAACTAGTAAAGCTACAGGCTTGCGGTTTGAACTTAAATGTAGCACTAACAGACTTGCAAAGAAAAGGTTATTACACCTTAATCGTTCCAATGCAAACTTTCGCAGTTATAGAGAATCTCAGTGCTTTCTCATCGTACTTTTCAGACTTTGAATACGATTGTTGATAAAAAATCCGAAGCTAATAAAGCTACAGGCTTGCGGTTTGAACTAAAATGTAGGAATAACAGACTTGCAAAAAAAAGGTTATTACACCTTATTCGCTCCAATGCAAACTTTCGTAGTTATAGAGAATCTCAGTGCTTTCTCATCGTACTTTTTTGACTGTGAATACGATTTTTGATTATATCTCCGAAGCTAATAAAGCTACAGGCTTGCGATTTGAACTAAAATGTAGGACTAACAGACTTGCAAAGAAAAGATTATTACACCTTAATCGCTCCATTGCAAACTTTCGCAGGTATAGAATATCTCAGTAATTTCTCGTCGTACTTTTCAGACTGTGAATACGATTTTTGATGATATCTCTGAAACTAGTAAAGCTACAGCCTTGCGAATTGGACTTAAATGTAGCACTAACAGACTTGCAAAGAAAAGGTTATTACACCTTAATGGTTCCAATGCAAACTTTCGCAGTTATAGAGAATCTCAGTGCTTTGTCATCGTACTTTTCAGACTGTGAATACGATTGTTGATGATAAATCCGAAGCTAATAAAGCTACAGGCTTGCGGTTTAAACTAAAATGTAGGACTAACAGACTTGCAAAGAAAAGGTTATTACACCTTAATCGCTCGAATGCATACTTTCGCAGTTATAGAAAACCTCAGTGCTTTTTCGTCGTAGTTTTCAGACTGTGAATACGATTTTTGATGATATCTCTGAAACTAGTAAAGCTACAGCCTTGCGAATTGGACTTAAATGTAGCACTAACAGACTTGCAAAGAAAAGGTTATTACACCTTAATGGCTCCAATGCAAAATTTTGCAGTCATAGAGAATCTTAGTGCTTTGTCATCGTACTTTTCAGACTGTGAATACGATTGTTTATGATAAATCCGAAGCTAATAAAGCTACAGGCTTGCGGTTTAAACTAAAATGTAGGACTAACAGACTTGCAAAGAAAAGGTTATTACACCTTATTCGCTCCAATGCAAACTTTCGCAGTTATAGAGTATCTCAGTGCTTTCTAATCGTACTTTTTTGACTGTGGATACGAATTTTGATGATATCTCCGAAACTAATAAAGCTACAGGCTTGCGGTTTGAACTGAAATGTAGGACTAACAGACTTGCAAAGAAAACGTTATTACACCTTAATCGCTCCAATGCATACTTTCGCAGTTATAGAGAATCTCAGTGCTTTGTCATCGTACTTTTCAGACCGTGAATACGATTGTTGATGATATCTCCGAAACTAATACAGCTACAGGCTTGCGGTTTGAACTGAAATGTAGGACTAACAGACTTGCAAAGAAAAGGTAATAACACCTTATTCGCTCCAATGCAAACTTTCGCAGTTATAGAAAACCTTAGTGCTTACCCGTCGTACTTTTCAGACTGTGAATATGATTTTTGATTATATCTCCGAAACTAGTAAAGCTACAGGCTTGTGGTTTGAACTTAAATGTAGGACTAACAGACTTGCAAAGAAAAGGTTATAACACCTTAATAGCTACAATGCAATCTTTCGCAGTTATAGAGAATCTCAGTGCTTTCTCATAGTACTTTGTAGACTGCGAATAAGATTTTTGATGATATCTCCGAAACTAATAAAGCTACTGGCCTGCGGTTTGAACTAAAATGTAGTACTAACAGACTTGCAAAGAAATGGTTATTACACCTTAATCGCTCCAATGCATACTTTCGCAGTTATAGAGAATCTCAGTTCTTTCTCATCGTACTTTTCGGACCGTGAATACGATTGTTGATGATATCTCCGAAACTAATAAAGCTACAGGCTTGCGGTTTGAACTTAAATGTAGGACTAACAGACTTGCAAAGAAAAGGTTATTACTTCTTAATCGCTACAATGCAAACTTTCGCAGTTATAGAGAATCTCAGTGCTTTCTCATCGTACTTTTTAGACTGCAAATATGATTTTTGATGATATCTCTGAAACTAAAAAAGCTACAGGTTTGCGGTTTGAAATTAAATGTAGGACTAACAGATTTGCTAAGAAAAGGTTATTACACCTTAATCGCTCCAATGCATACTTTCGCAGTTATAGAGAATCTCAGTGCTTTCTCATCGTACTTTTTAGACTGCGAATAAGATTTTTGATGATATCTCCGAAACTAATAAAGCTACAGGCTTGCGGTTTGAACTGAAATGTAGGTCTAACAGACTTGCAAAGAAAACGTTATTACACCTTAATCGCTCCAATGCATACTTTCGCAGTTATAGAGAATCTCAGTGCTTTCTCATCGTACTTTTCAGACCGTGAATACGATTGTTGATTATATCTCCGAAACTGATAAAGCTACCAGTTGCGGTTTGAACTGAAATGTAGGACTAACAGACTTGCAAAGAAAAGGTAATAACACCTTATTCGCTCCACTGCAAACTTTCGAAGTTATAGAAAACCTCAGTGCTTTCTCGTCGTACTTTTCAGACTGTGAAAATGATTTTTGATGATATCTCCGAAACAAGTAAAGCTACAGGCTTGTGGTTTTAACTTAAATGTAGGACTAACAGACTTGCAAAGAAAAGATTATAACACCTTAATCGCTACAATGCAAACTTTCGCAGTTATAGAGAATCTCAGTGCTTTCTCATAGTACTTTTTAGACTGCGAATAAAATTTTTGATGATATCTCCGAAACTAATAAAGCTACTGGCTTGCGGTTTAAACTAAAATGTAGTACTAACAGACTTGCAAAGAAAAGGTTATTACACCTTAATCACTCCAATCCATACTTTCGCAGTTTTAGAGAATCTCAGTGCTTTCTCATCGTACTTTTCAGACCGTAAATACGGTTGTTGATGATATCTCCAAAACTAATAAAGCTACAGGCTTGCGGTTTGAACTAAAATGTAGGACTAACAGACTTGCAAAGAAAAAGGTTATTACACCTTAATCGCTGCAATGCAAATTTTCGCAGTTCTAGAAAATCTCAGTGCTTTCTGATCGTACTTTGCAGACTGTGGATACGAAATTTGATGATATCTCCGAAACTAATAAAGCTACAGGCTTGCGGTTTAAACTTAAATGTAGGACTAACAGACTTGCAAAGAAAAGGTTATTACACCTCAAACGCTCGAATGGAACTTTCGCAGTAATAGAGAATCGCAGTGCTTTCTCATCGTTCTTTTTTGACTGTGAATACGATTTTTGATATATCTCCGAAGCTAATAAAGCTACAGGTTTGCGGTTTGAAATAAAATGTAGAACTAAGAGACTTGCAAAGAAAAGGTTATTACACCTTAATCGCTTCAATGCAAACTTTCGCAGTTATATAGAATCTCAGTGCTTTCTCAACGTAATTTTCAGACTAGGAATACGATTTTTGATGATATTTTTGAAACTAATAAAGCTAAAGGCATGCGGTTTGAAATAAAATGTAGGACTAACAGACTTGCAAACTAAAGGTTATTACACCTTAGTCGCTCGAATGCATACTTTCGCAGTTATAGAAAACCTCAGTGCTTTCTCGTCGTTGTTTTCAGACTGTGAATACGATTTTTGATGATATCTCTGAAACTAGTAAAGCTACAGCCTTGCGGTTTGAACTTAAATGTAGCACTAACAGACTTGCAAAGAAATGGTTATTACACCTGAATCGGTCCATTGCAAACTTTCGCAGTTATTAGAGAATCTCAGTGCTTTCTCACCGTAGTTTTTAGACTGTGATTACGATTTTTGATGATATCTCCGGCACTATTAAAGCTACAGGCTTGCATTGTGAACTTAAATGTAGGACTAAAAGACTTGCAAAGGAAAGGTATTTACACCTTAATCGCTCCAATGCAAACTTGTGCAGTTATATAGAATTTTAGTGCTTTCTCGTCGTACTTTTTAGACTGCGAATACGATTTTTAATGATATCTTGGAAATTAATACAGCTACAGGCTTGCGGTTTAAACTAAAATGTAGGACTAACAGACTTGCAAAGAAAAGGTTATTACACCTTATTCGCTCCAATGCAAACTTTCGCAGTTATAGAGAATCTCAGTGCTTTCTCATCGTACTTTTTTGACTGTGAATACGATTTTTGATTATATCTCCGAAGCTAATAAAGCTACAGGCTTGCGATTTGAACTAAAATGTAGGACTAACAGACTTGCAAAGAAAAGGTTATTACACCTTAATCGCTCCAATGCAAACTTTCGCAGGTATAGAATATCTCAGTGCTTTCTCGTCGTACTTTTTAGACTACGAATAAGATTTTTGATGATATCTCTGAAACTAGTAAAGCTACAGCCTTGCGAATTGGACTTAAATGTAGCACTAACAGACTTGCAAAGAAAAGGTTATTACACCTTAATGGCTCCAATGCAAAATTTTGCAGTTATAGAGAATCTTAGTGCTTTGTCATCGTACTTTTCAGACTGTGAATACGATTGTTTATGATAAATCCGAAGCTAATAAAGCTACAGGCTTGCGGTTTAAACTAAAATGTAGGACTAACAGACTTGCAAAGAAAAGGTTATTACACCTTATTCGCTCCAATGCAAACTTTCGCAGTTATAGAGTATCTCAGTGCTTTCTAATCGTACTTTTTTGACTGTGGATACGAATTTTGATGATATCTCCGAAACTAATAAAGCTACAGGCTTGCGGTTTGAACTGAAATGTAGGACTAACAGACTTGCAAAGAAAACGTTATTACACCTTAATCGCTCCAATGCATACTTTCGCAGTTATAGAGAATCTCAGTGCTTTGTCATCGTACTTTTCAGACCGTGAATAAGATTGTTGATGATATCTCCGAAACTAATACAGCTACAGGCTTGCGGTTTGAACTGAAATGTAGGACTAACAGATTTGCAAAGAAAAGGTAATAACACCTTATTCGCTCCAATGCAAACTTTCGCAGTTATAGAAAACGTCAGTGCTTACCCGTCGTACTTTTCAGACTGTGAATATGATTTTTGATTATATCTCCGAAACTAGTAAAGCTACAGGCTTGTAGTTTGAACTTAAATGTATGACTAACAGACTTGCAAAGAAAAGGTTATAACACCTTAATAGCTACAATGCAATCTTTCGCAGTTATAGAGAATCTCGGTGCTTTCTCATAGTACTTTGTAGACTGCGAATAAGATTTTTGATGATATCTCCGAAACTAATAAAGCTACTGGCTTTCGCTTTGAACTAAAATGTAGTACTAACAGACTTGCAAGGAAAAGGTTATTACACCTTAATCGCTCCAATGCATACTTTCGCAGTTATAGAGAATCTCAGTTCTTTCTCATCGTACTTTTCGGACCGTGAATACGATTGTTGATGATATCTCCGAAACTAATAAAGCTACAGGCTTGCGGTTTGAACTTAAATGTAGGACTAACAGACTTGCAAAGAAAAGGTTATTACATCTTAATCGCTACAATGCAAACTTTCGCAGTTATAGAGAATCTCAGTGCTTTCTCATCGTACTTTGTAGACTGCGAATAAGATTTTTGATGATATCTCCGAAACTAATAAAGCTACTGGCTTTCGCTTTGAACTAAAATGTAGTACTAACAGACTTGCAAGGAAAAGGTTATTACACCTTAATCGCTCCAATGCATACTTTCGCAGTTATAGAGAATCTCAGTTCTTTCTCATCGTACTTTTCGGACCGTGAATACGATTGTTGATGATATCTCCGAAACTAATAAAGCTACAGGCTTGCGGTTTGAACTTAAATGTAGGACTAACAGACTTGCAAAGAAAAGGTTATTACATCTTAATCGCTACAATGCAAACTTTCGCAGTTATAGAGAATCTCAGTGCTTTCTCATCGTACTTTTTAGACTGCAAATATGATTTTTGATGATATCTCCAAAACTAATTAAGCTACAGGCTGGCGGTTTGAACTGAAATGTAGGTCTAACAGACTTGCAAAGAAAACGTTATTACACCTTAATCGCTCCAATGCATACTTTCGCAGTTATAGAGAATCTCAGTGCTTTCTCATCGTACTTTTCAGACCGTGAATACGATTGTTGATTATATCTCCGAAACTGATAAAGCTACCAGTTGCGGTTTGAACTGAAATGTAGGACTAACAGACTTGCAAAGAAAAGGTAATAACACCTTATTCGCTCCAATGCAAACTTTCGAAGTTATAGAAAACCTCAGTGCTTTCTCGTCGTACTTTTCAGACTGTGAAAATGATTTTTGATGATATCTCCGAAACAAGTAAAGCTACAGGCTTGTGGTTTTAACTTAAATGTAGGACTAACAGACTTGCAAAGAAAAGGTTATAACACCTTAATCGCTACAATGCAAACTTTCGCAGTTATAGAGAATCTCAGTGCTTTCTCATAGTACTTTTTAGACTGCAAATAAGATTTTTGATGATATCTCCGAAACTAATAAAGCTACTGGCTTGCGGTTTAAAATAAAATGTAGTACTAACAGACTTGCAAAGAAAAGGTTATTACACCTTAATCGCTCCAATGCATACTTTCGCAGTTATAGAGAATCTCAGTGCTTTCTCATCGTACTTTTCAGACCGTAAATACGATTGTTGATGATATCTCCAAAACTAATAAAGCTACAGGCTTGCGGTTTGAACTAAAATGTAGGACTAAATGACTTGCAAAGAAAAAGGTTATTACACCTTAATCGCTGCAATGCAAATTTTCGCAGTTCTAGAAAATCTCAGTGCTTTCTGATCGTACTTTGCAGACTGTGGATACGAAATTTGATGATATCTCCGAAACTAATAAAGCTACAGGCTTGCGGTTTAAACTTAAATGTAGGACTAACAGACTTGCAAAGAAAAGATTATTACACCTCAAACGCTCGAATGGAAACTTTCGCAGTAATAGAGAATCGCAGTGCTTTCTGATCGTTCTTTTTTGACTGTGAATACGATTTTTGATATATCTCCGAAGCTAATAAAGCTACAGGTTTGCGGTTTGAAATAAAATGTAGAACTAAGAGACTTGCAAAGAAAAGGTTATTACACCTTAATCGCTTCAATGCAAACTTTCGCAGTTATATAGAATCTCAGTGCTTTCTCAACGTAATTTTCAGACTAGGAATACGATTTTTGATGATATTTTTGAAACTAATAAAGCTAAAGGCATGCGGTTTGAAATAAAATGTAGGACTAACAGACTTGCAAACTAAAGGTTATTACACCTTAGTCGCTCGAATGCATACTTTCGCAGTTATAGAAAACCTCAGTGCTTTCTCGTCGTAGTTTTCAGACTGTGAATACGATTTTTGATGATATCTCTGAAACTAGTAAAGCTACAGCCTTGCGGTTTGAACTTAAATGTAGCACTAACAGACTTGCAAAGAAATGGTTATTACACCTGAATCGGTCCATTGCAAACTTTCGCAGTTATTAGAGAATCTCAGTGCTTTCTCACCGTAGTTTTTAGACTGTGAATACGATTTTTGATGATATCTCCGGCACTATTAAAGCTACAGGCTTGCATTGTGAACTTAAATGTAGGACTAACAGACTTGCAAAGGAAAGGTATTTACACCTTAATCGCTCCAATGCAAACTTGTGCAGTTATATAGAATTTTAGTTCTTTCTCGTCGTACTTTTTAGACTGTGAATACGATTTTTAATGATATCTTGGAAATTAATACAGCTACAGGCTTGCGGTTTAAAATAAAATGTAGGACTAACAGACTTGCAAATAAAAGGTTATTACACCATAATCGCTCCAATGCAATCTTTCGCAGTTATAGAGAATCTCAGTGCTTTCTCATCGTACTTTTTAGACTGTGAATACGATTTTTGATGATATCTCCGAAACTAATAAAGGTACAGGCTTGCAGTTTGAACTAAAATGTAGGACTAACAGACTTGCAAAGGAAAGGTTATTACACCTTAATCGCTTCAATGCAAACGTTCGCAGTTATAGAGAATCTCAGTGCTTTCTTATCGTACTTTTCAGACTGTGAATACAATTGTTGATAAACAATCCGAAGCTAATAAAGCTACAGTCTTGCGGTTTGAACTAAAATGTAGGACTAACAGACTTGCAAAGAAAAGGTTATTACACCTTATTCGCTCCAATGCAAACTTTCGCAGTTATAGAGAATCTCAGTGCTTTCTCATCGTACTTTTTTGACTGTGAATACGATTTTTGATTATATCTCCGAAGCTAATAAAGCTACAGGCTTGCGATTTGAACTAAAATGTAGGACTAACAGACTTGCAAAGAAAAGGTTATTACACCTTAATCGCTCCAATGCAAACTTTCGCAGGTATAGAATATCTCAGTGCTTTCTCGTCGTACTTTTTAGACTACGAATAAGATTTTTGATGATATCTCTTAACTAATAGAGCTACAGGCTTTCGGTTTGAACTAAAATGTAGGACTAACAGACTTGCAAAGAAATGGTTATTACACCTGAATCGGTCCATTGCAAACTTTCGCAGTTATTAGAGAATCTCAGTGCTTTCTCACCGTAGTTTTTAGACTGTGAATACGATTTTTGATGATATCTCCGGCACTATTAAAGCTACAGGCTTGCATTGTGATCTTAAATGTAGGACTAACAGACTTGCAAAGGAAAGGTAATTAAACCTTAATCGCTCCAATGCAAACTTGTGCAGTTATTAGAGAATCTCAGTGCTTTCTCATCGAACTTTTTAGACTGTGAATACGATTATTTATGATATCTCCGACACTATAAAAGCTACAGGCTTGCGGTGTGAACTTAAATGTAGGAGTAACTGACTTGCAAAGAAAAGGTTATTACATCTTTATCGCTCCAATGCAAACTTTCGCCGTAATAGAGATTCTCAGAGCTTTCTCTACGTACTTTTCAGACTGTGAATACGATTTTTGACAATATCTCCGAAACTAATAAAGCTACAGTTTTGCGATTTGAACTTAAATTTAGGACTTACAGACTTGCAAAGAAAAGTTAATTACACCTTATTCGCTCCAATGCAAACGTTCGCAGTTATAGAGAAACTTAGTGCTTTCTCAACGGAGTTTTCAGACTAAGAATACGAATTTTGATGATATCTTTGAAACTAATAAAGCTACAAACACGCGGTTTGAACTAAAATATAGGACTAACAGACTTGCAAAGAAAAAGGTTATTACACCTTAATCGCGGAAATGCAAACTTTCGCAGTTATAGAAAATCTCAGTGCTTTCTGATCGTACTTTTCAGACTGTGGATACGAATTTTGATGATATCTCCGAAACTAATAAAGCTACAGTCTTGTGGTTTGAACTAAAATGTAGAACTAACAGACTTGCAAAGAAAAGGTTATTACACCTTAATCGCTCCAATGCAAACTTTCGCAGGTATAGAATATATCAGTGCTTTCTTGTCGTACTTTTAAGACTACGAATAAGATTTTTAATGATATCTCCGAAACTAATAAAGCTACAGGCTTTCGGTTTGAACTAAAATGTAGGACTAACAGACTTGCAAAGAAATGGTTATTACACCTGAATCGCTCCATTGCAAACTTTCGCAGTTATTAGAGAATCTCAGTGCTTTCTCATCGAACTTTTTAGACTGTGAATACGATTATTTATGATATCTCCGACACTATAAAAGCTACAGGCTTACGGAGTGAACTTAAATGTAGGAGTAACTGACTTGCAAAGAAAAGTTAATTACACCTTATTCGCTCCAATGCAAACTTTCGCAGTTATTGGAAATCACAGTGCTTTCTCATCGTACTTTTTAGACTGTGAATACGATTTTTGATGATTTCTCTGAAACTAAAAAAGCTACAGGTTTGCGGTTTGAACTAAAATGTATGACTAACAGATTTGCAAAGAAAAGGTCATTACACCCTAATCGCTCCAATGCAAACTTTTGCAGTTATAGAGAATCTCAGTGCTTTCTCAACGTAATATTTAGACTAAGAATACGATTTTTGATGATATCTTTGAAACTAATAAAGCTACAGGCATGCGGTTTGAACTGAAATGTAAAATAACAGACTTGCAAAGAAAAAGGTTATTACACCTTAATCGCTGCAATGCAAACTTTCGCAGTTCTAGAAAATCTCATTGCTTTCTGATCGTACTTTTAAGACTGTGGATACGAATTTTGATGATATCTCCGAAACTAATAAAGCTACAGGCTTGTGGTTTTAACTATAATGTAGGACTAACAGACTTGCAAAGAAAAGGTTATTACACATCTCCGAAACTAATAAAGCTACAGGCTTGCAGTTTGAACTAAAATGTAGTACTAACAGACTTGCAAAGAAAAGGTTATTACACCTTAATCGCTCCAATGCATACTTTCGCAGTTATAGAGAATCTCAGTCCTTTCTCATCGTACTTTTCAGACCGTGAATACGATTGTTGATGATATCTCCGAAACTAATAAAGCTACAGGCTTGCGGTTTTAACTAAAATGTAGGACTAACAGACTTGCAAAGAAAAAGGTTATTACACCTTAATCGCGGAAATGCAAACTTTCGCAGTTATAGAAAATCTCAGTGCTTTCTGATCGTACTTTTCAGACTGTGGATACGAATTTTGATGATATCTCCGAAACTAATAAAGCTACAGTCTTGTGGTTTGAACTAAAATGTAGAACTAACAGACTTGCAAAAAATGGTTATTACACCTCAATCGCTCGAATGCAAACTTTCGCAGTAATAGAGAATCTCAGTGCTTTCTCATCGTTCTTTTTTGACTGTGAATACGATTTTTGTTATATCTCCGAAGCTAATACAGCTACAAGCTTGCGGTTTGAACTAAAATGTAGGACTAACAGACTTGCAAAGAAAAGGATATTACACCTTAATCGCTTCATTGCAAACTTTCGCAGTTATTGAGAATCTCAGTGCTTTCTCAACGTAGTTTTCAGACTGAGAATACAATTTTTGATGATATCTACGAAACTAATAAAGCTACAGGCTTGCGGTTTGAACTAAAATGTAGCACTAACAGACTTGCAAAGAAAGGGTTATTACACCTCAATCGCTCGAATGCAAACTTTCGCAGTAATAGAGAATCTCAGTGCTTTCTCATCGTACTTTTTTGACTGTGAATACGATTTTTGATTATATCTCCGAAGCTAATAAAGCTACAGGCTTGCGATTTGAACTAAAATGTAGGACTAACAGACTTGCAAAGAAAAGGTTATTACACCTTAATCGCTCCAATGCAAACTTTCGCAGTTATAGAGAATCTCAGTGCTTTCTCATCGTACTTTTTTGACTGTGAATACGATTTTTGATTATATCTCCGAAGCTAATAAAGCTACAGGCTTGCGATTTGAACTAAAATGTAGGACTAACAGACTTGCAAAGAAAAGGTTATTACACCTTAATCGCTCCAATGCAAACTTTCGCAGGTATAGAATATCTCAGTGCTTTCTCGTCGTACTTTTTAGACTACGAATAAGATTTTTGATGATATCTCTGAAACTAGTAAAGCTACAGCCTTGCGAATTGGACTTAAATGTAGCACTAACAGACTTGCAAAGAAAAGGTTATTACACCTTAATGGCTCCAATGCAAAATTTTGCAGTTATAGAGAATCTTAGTGCTTTGTCATCGTACTTTTCAGACTGTGAATACGATTGTTTATGATAAATCCGAAGCTAATAAAGCTACAGGCTTGCGGTTTAAACTAAAATGTAGGACTAACAGACTTGCAAAGAAAAGGTTATTACACCTTATTCGCTCCAATGCAAACTTTCGCAGTTATAGAGTATCTCAGTGCTTTCTAATCGTACTTTTTTGACTGTGGATACGAATTTTGATGATATCTCCGAAACTAATAAAGCTACAGGCTTGCGGTTTGAACTGAAATGTAGGACTAACAGACTTGCAAAGAAAACGTTATTACACCTTAATCGCTCCAATGCATACTTTCGCAGTTATAGAGAATCTCAGTGCTTTGTCATCGTACTTTTCAGACCGTGAATAAGATTGTTGATGATATCTCCGAAACTAGTAAAGCTACAGGCTTGTGGTTTGAACTTAAATGTAGGACTAACAGACTTGCAAAGAAAAGGTTATAACACCTTAATAGCTACAATGCAATCTTTCGCAGTTATAGAGAATCTCGGTGCTTTCTCATAGTACTTTGTAGACTGCGAATAAGATTTTTGATGATATCTCCGAAACTAATAAAGCTACTGGCTTTCGCTTTGAACTAAAATGTAGTACTAACAGACTTGCAAGGAAAAGGTTATTACACCTTAATCGCTCCAATGCATACTTTCGCAGTTATAGAGAATCTCAGTTCTTTCTCATCGTACTTTTCGGACCGTGAATACGATTGTTAAAGATATCTCCGAAACTAATAAAGCAACAGGCTTGCGGTTTAAACTTAAATGTAGGACTAACAGACTTGCAAAGAAAAGGTTATTACATCTTAATCGCTACAATGCAAACTTTCGCAGTTATAGAGAATCTCAGTGCTTTCTCATCGTACTTTTTAGACTGCAAATATGATTTTTGATGATATCTCTGAAACTAAAAAAGCTACAGGTTTGCGGTTTGAAATAAAATATAGGACTAACAGATTTGCTAAGAAAAGGTTATTACACCTTAATCGCTCCAATGCATACTTTCGCAGTTATAGAGAATCTCAGTGCTTTCTCATCGTACTTTTTAGACTGCGAATAAGATTTTTGATGATATCTCCGAAACTAATAAAGCTACAGGCTTGCGGTTTGAACTGAAATGTAGGTCTAACAGACTTGCAAAGAAAACGTTATTACACCTTAATCGCTCCAATGCATACTTTCGCAGTTATAGAGAATCTCAGTGCTTTCTCATCGTACTTTTCAGACCGTGAATACGATTGTTGATTATATCTCCGAAACTGATAAAGCTACCAGTTGCGGTTTGAACTGAAATGTAGGACTAACAGACTTGCAAAGAAAAGGTAATAACACCTTATTCGCTCCAATGCAAACTTTCGAAGTTATAGAAAACCTTAGTGCTTTCTCGTCGTACTTTTCAGACTGTGAAAATGATTTTTGATGATATCTCCGAAACAAGTAAAGCTACAGGCTTGTGGTTTTAACTTAAATGTAGGACTAAGAGACTTGCAAAGAAAAGGTTATAACACCTTAATCGCTACAATGCAAACTTTCGCAGTTATAGAGAATCTCAGTGCTTTCTCATAGTACTTTTTAGACTGCGAATAAGATTTTTGATGTTATCTCCGAAACTAATAAAGCTACTGGCTTGCGGTTTAAAATAAAATGTAGTACTAACAGACTTGCAAAGAAAAGGTTATTACACCTTAATCGCTCCAATGCATACTTTCGCTGTTATAGAGAATCTCAGTGCTTTCTCATCGTACTTTTCAGACCGTAAATACGATTGTTGATGATATCTCCAAAACTAATAAAGCTACAGGCTTGCGGTTTGAACTAAAATGTAGGACTAACAGACTTGCAAAGAAAAAGGTTATTACACCTTAATCGCTGCAATGCAAATTTTCGCAGTTCTAGAAAGTCTCAGTGCTTTCTGATCGTACTTTGCAGACTGTCGATACGAAATTTGATGATATCTCCGAAACTAATAAAGCTACAGGCTTGCGGTTTAAACTTAAATGTAGGACTAACAGACTTGCAAAGAAAAGATTATTACACCTCAAACGCTCGAATGGAAACTTTCGCAGTAATAGAGAATCGCAGTGCTTTCTGATCGTTCTTTTTTGACTGTGAATACGATTTTTGATATATCTCCGAAGCTAATAAAGCTACAGGTTTGCGGTTTGAAATAAAATGTAGAACTAAGAGACTTGCAAAGAAAAGGTTATTACACCTTAATCGCTTCAATGCAAACTTTCGCAGTTATATAGAATCTCAGTGCTTTCTCAACGTAATTTTCAGACTAGGAATACGATTTTTGATGATATTTTTGAAACTAATAAAGCTAAAGGCATGCGGTTTGAAATAAAATGTAGGACTAACAGACTTGCAAACTAAAGGTTTTTACACCTTAGTCGCTCGAATGCATACTTTCGCAGTTATAGAAAACCTCAGTGCTTTCTCGTCGTTGTTTTCAGACTGTGAATACGATTTTTGATGATATCTCTGAAACTAGTAAAGCTACAGCCTTGCGGTTTGAACTTAAATGTAGCACTAACAGACTTGCAAAGAAATGGTTATTACACCTGAATCGGTCCATTGCAAACTTTCGCAGTTATTAGAGAATCTCAGTGCTTTCTCACCGTAGTTTTTAGACTGTGAATACGATTTTTGATGATATCTCCGGCACTATTAAAGCTACAGGCTTGCATTGTGAACTTAAATGTAGGACTAACAGACTTGCAAAGGAAAGGTATTTACACCTTAATCGCTCCAATGCAAACTTGTGCAGTTATATAGAATTTTAGTGCTTTCTCGTCGTACTTTTTAGACTGTGAATACGATTTTTAATGATATCTTGGAAATTAATACAGCCACAGGCTTGCGGTTTAAACTAAAATGTAGGACTAACAGACTTGCAAATAAAAGGTTATTACACCATAATCGCTCCAATGCAATCTTTCGCAGTTATAGAGAATCTCAGTGTTTTCTTATCGTACTTGTCAGACTGTGAATACAATTGTTGATAAACAATCCGAAGCTAATAAAGCTACAGGCTTGCGGTTTGAACTAAAATGTAGGACTAACAGACTTGCAAAGAAAAGGTTATTACACCTTATTCGCTCCAATGCAAACTTTCGCAGTAATAGAGAATCTCAGTGCTTTCTGATCGTACTTTTTTGACTGTGAATACGATTTTTGATTATATCTCCGAAGCTAATAAAGCTACAGGCTTGCGATTTGAACTAAAATGTAGGACTAACAGACTTGCAAAGAAAAGGTTATTACACCTTAATCGCTCCAATGCAAACTTTCGCAGGTATAGAATATCTCAGTGCTTTCTCGTCGTACTTTTTAGACTACGAATAAGATTTTTGATGATATCTCTTAACTAATAAAGCTACAGGCTTTCGGTTTGAACTAAAATGTAGGACTAACAGACTTGCAAAGAAATGGTTATTACACCTGAATCGGTCCATTGCAAACTTTCGCAGTTATTAGAGAATCTCAGTGCTTTCTCACCGTAGTTTTTAGACTGTGAATACGATTTTTGATGATATCTCCGGCACTATTAAAGCTACAGGCTTGCATTGTGATCTTAAATGTAGGACTAACAGACTTGCAAAGGAAAGGTAATTAAACCTTAATCGCTCCAATGCAAACTTGTGCAGTTATTAGAGAATCTCAGTGCTTTCTCATCGAACTTTTTAGACTGTGAATACGATTATTTATGGTATCTCCGACACTATAAAAGCTACAGGCTTGCGGTGTGAACTTAAATGTAGGAGTAACTGACTTGCAAAGAAAAGGTTATTACATCTTTATCGCTCCAATGCAAACTTTCGCCGTAATAGAGATTCTCAGAGCTTTCTCTACGTACTTTTCAGACTGTGAATACGATTTTTGACAATATCTCCGAAACTAATAAAGCTACAGTTTTGCGATTTGAACTTAAATTTAGGACTTACAGACTTGCAAAGAAAAGTTAATTACACCTTATTCGCTCCAATGCAAACGTTCGCAGTTATAGAGAAACTTAGTGCTTTCTCAACGGAGTTTTCAGACTAAGAATACGAATTTTGATGATATCTTTGAAACTAATAAAGCTACAAACACGCGGTTTGAACTAAAATATAGGACTAACAGACTTGCAAAAAAAAATAATTACACCTTAATCGCTTCAATGCAAACGTTCGCAGTTATAGAGAATCTCAGTGCTTTCTCAACGTAGTTTTCAGACTAAGAATACGATTTTTGATGATATCTTTGAAACTAATAAAGCTACAGGCATGCGGTTTGAACTGAAATGAAGGACTAACAGACTTGCAAAGAAAAGGTTATTACACCTTAATCGCTCCAATGCAAACTTTCGCAGGTATAGAATATATCAGTGCTTTCTTGTCGTACTTTTAAGACTACGAATAAGATTTTTAATGATCTCCGAAACTAATAAAGCTACAGGCTTTCGGTTTGAACTAAAATGTAGGACTAACAGACTTGCAAAGAAATGGTTATTACACCTGAATCGCTCCATTGCAAACTTTCGCAGTTATTAGAGAATCTCAGTGCTTTCTCATCGAACTTTTTAGACTGTGAATACGATTATTTATGATATCTCCGACACTATAAAAGCTACAGGCTTGTGGTTTTAACTATAATGTAGGACTAACAGACTTGCAAAGAAAAGGTTATTACACATCTCCGAAACTAATAAAGCTACAGGCTTGCAGTTTGAACTAAAATGTAGTACTAACAGACTTGCAAAGAAAAGGTTATTACACCTTAATCGCTCCAATGCATACTTTCGCAGTTATAGAGAATCTCAGTGCTTTCTCATCGTACTTTTCAGACCGTGAATACGATTGTTGATGATATCTCCGAAACTAATAAAGCTACAGGCTTGCGGTTTGAACTAAAATGTAGGACTAACAGACTTGCAAAGAAAAAGGTTATTACACCTTAATCGCTCCAATGCAAACTTTCGCAGGTATAGAATATATCAGTGCTTTCTTGTCGTACTTTTAAGACTACAAATAAGATTTTTAATGATATCTCCGAAACTAATAAAGCTACAGGCTTTCGGTTTGAACTAAAATGTAGGACTAACAGACTTGCAAAGAAATGGTTATTACACCTGAATCGCTCCATTGCAAACTTTCGCAGTTATTAGAGAATCTCAGTGCTTTCTCATCGAACTTTTTAGACTGTGAATACGATTATTTATGATATCTCCGACACTATAAAAGCTACAGGCTTACGGAGTGAACTTAAATGTAGGAGTAACTGACTTGCAAAGAAAAGTTTATTACACCTTATTCGCTCCAATGCAAACTTTCGCAGTTATTGGAAATCACAGTGCTTTCTCATCGTACTTTTTAGACTGTGAATACGATTTTTGATGATTTCTCTGAAACTAAAAAAGCTACAGGTTTGCAGTTTGAACTAAAATGTATGACTAACAGATTTGTAAAGAAAAGGTCATTACACCCTAATCGCTCCAATGCAAACTTTTGCAGTTATAGAGAATCTCAGTGCTTTCTCAACGTAATATTTAGACTAAGAATACGATTTTTGATGATATCTTTGAAACTAATAAAGCTACAGGCATGCGGTTTGAACTGAAATGTAAAATAACAGACTTGCAAAGAAAAAGGTTATTACACCTTAATCGCTGCAATGCAAACTTTCGCAGTTCTAGAAAATCTCATTGCTTTCTGATCGTACTTTTAAGACTGTGGATACGAATTTTGATGATATCTCCGAAACTAATAAAGCTACAGGCTTGTGGTTTTAACTATAATGTAGGACTAACAGACTTGCAAAGAAAAGGTTATTACACATCTCCGAAACTAATAAAGCTACAGGCTTGCAGTTTGAACTAAAATGTAGTACTAACAGACTTGCAAAGAAAAGGTTATTACACCTTAATCGCTCCAATGCATACTTTCGCAGTTATAGAGAATCTCAGTGCTTTCTCATCGTACTTTTCAGACCGTGAATACGATTGTTGATGATATCTCCGAAACTAATAAAGCTACAGGCTTGCGGTTTTAACTAAAATGTAGGACTAACAGACTTGCATAGAAAAAGGTTATTACACCTTAATCGCGGAAATGCAAACTTTCGCAGTTATAGAAAATCTCAGTGCTTTCTGATCGTACTTTTCAGACTGTGGATACGAATTTTGATGATATCTCCGAAACTAATAAAGCTACAGTCTTGTGGTTTGAACTAAAATGTAGAACTAACAGACTTGCAAAAAATGGTTATTACACCTCAATCGCTCGAATGCAAACTTTCGCAGTAATAGAGAATCTCAGTGCTTTCTCATTGTTCTTTTTTGACTGTGAATACGATTTTTGTTATATCTCCGAAGCTAATACAGCTACAAGCTTGCGGTTTGAACTAAAATGTAGGACTAACAGACTTGCAAAGAAAAGGATATTACACCTTAATCGCTTCATTGCAAACTTTCGCAGTTATTGAGAATCTCAGTGCTTTCTCAACGTAGTTTTCAGACTGAGAATACAATTTTTGATGATATCTACGAAACTAATAAAGCTACAGGCTTGCGGTTTGAACTAAAATGTAGCACTAACAGACTTGCAAAGAAAGGGTTATTACACCTCAATCGCTCGAATGCAAACTTTCGCAGTAATAGAGAATCTCAGTGCTTTCTCATCGTACTTTTTTGACTGTGAATACGATTTTTGATTATATCTCCGAAGCTAATAAAGCTACAGGCTTGCGATTTGAACTAAAATGTAGGACTAACAGACTTGCAAAGAAAAGGTTATTACACCTTAATCGCTCCAATGCAAACTTTCGCAGTTATAGAGAATCTCAGTGCTTTCTCATCGTACTTTTTTGACTGTAAATACGATTTTTGATTATATCTCCGAAGCTAATAAAGCTACAGGCTTGCGGTTTGAACTGAAATGTAGGACTAACAGACTTGCAAAGAAAACGTTATTACACCTTAATCGCTCCAATGCATACTTTCGCAGTTATAGAGAATCTCAGTGCTTTGTCATCGTACTTTTCAGACCGTGAATAAGATTGTTGATGATATCTCCGAAACTAGTAAAGCTACAGGCTTGTGGTTTGAACTTAAATGTAGGACTAACAGACTTGCAAAGAAAAGGTTATAACACCTTAATAGCTACAATGCAATCTTTCGCAGTTATAGCGAATCTCGGTGCTTTCTCATAGTACTTTGTAGACTGCGAATAAGATTTTCGATGATATCTCCGAAACTAATAAAGCTACTGGTTTTCGCTTTGAACTAAAATGTAGTACTAACAGACTTGCAAGGAAAAGGTTATTACACCTTAATCGCTCCAATGCATACTTTCGCAGTTATAGAGAATCTCAGTTCTTTCTCATCGTACTTTTCGGACCGTGAATACGATTGTTGATGATATCTCCGAAACTAATAAAGCTACAGGCTTGCGGTTTAAACTTAAATGTAGGACTAACAGACTTGCAAAGAAAAGGTTATTACATCTTAATCGCTACAATGCAAACTTTCGCAGTTATAGAGAATCTCAGTGCTTTCTCATCGTACTTTTTAGACTGCAAATATGATTTTTGATGATATCTCTGAAACTAAAAAAGCTACAGGTTTGCGGTTTGAAATAAAATATAGGACTAACAGATTTGCTAAGAAAAGGTTATTACACCTTAATCGCTCCAATGCATACTTTCGCAGTTATAGAGAATCTCAGTGCTTTCTCATCGTACTTTTTAGACTGCGAATAAGATTTTTGATGATATCTCCGAAACTAATAAAGCTACAGGCTTGCGGTTTGAACTGAAATGTAGGTCTAACAGACTTGCAAAGAAAACGTTATTACACCTTAATCGCTCCAATGCATACTTTCGCAGTTATAGAGAATCTCAGTGCTTTCTCATCGTACTTTTCAGACCGTGAATACGATTGTTGATTATATCTCCGAAACTGATAAAGCTACCAGTTGCGGTTTGAACTGAAATGTAGGACTAACAGACTTGCAAAGAAAAGGTAATAACACCTTATTCGCTCCAATGCAAACTTTCGAAGTTATAGAAAACCTTAGTGCTTTCTCGTCGTACTTTTCAGACTGTGAAAATGATTTTTGATGATATCTCCGAAACAAGTAAAGCTACAGGCTTGTGGTTTTAACTTAAATGTAGGACTAAGAGACTTGCAAAGAAAAGGTTATAACAACTTAATCGCTACAATGCAAACTTTCGCAGTTATAGAGAATCTCAGTGCTTTCTCATAGTACTTTTTAGACTGCGAATAAGATTTTTGATGTTATCTCCGAAACTAATAAAGCTACTGGCTTGCGGTTTAAAATAAAATGTAGTACTAACAGACTTGCAAAGAAAAGGTTATTACACCTTAATCGCTCCAATGCATACTTTCGCTGTTATAGAGAATCTCAGTGCTTTCTCATCGTACTTTTCAGACCGTAAATACGATTGTTGATAATATCTCCAAAACTAATAAAGCTACAGGCTTGCGGTTTGAACTAAAATGTAGGACTAACAGACTTGCAAAGAAAAAGGTTATTACACCTTAATCGCTGCAATGCAAATTTTCGCAGTTCTAGAAAATCTCAGTGCTTTCTGATCGTACTTTGCAGACTGTCGATACGAAATTTGATGATATCTCCGAAACTAATAAAGCTACAGGCTTGCGGTTTAAACTTAAATGTAGGACTAACAGACTTGCAAAGAAAAGATTATTACACCTCAAACGCTCGAATGGAAACTTTCGCAGTAATAGAGAATCGCAGTGCTTTCTGATCGTTCTTTTTTGACTGTGAATACGATTTTTGATATATCTCCGAAGCTAATAAAGCTACAGGTTTGCGGTTTGAAATAAAATGTAGAACTAAGAGACTTGCAAAGAAAAGGTTATTACACCTTAATCGCTTCAATGCAAACTTTCGCAGTTATATAGAATCTCAGTGCTTTCTCAACGTAATTTTCAGACTAGGAATACGATTTTTGATGATATTTTTGAAACTAATAAAGCTAAAGGCATGCGGTTTGAAATAAAATGTAGGACTAACAGACTTGCAAACTAAAGGTTATTACACCTTAGTCGCTCGAATGCATACTTTCGCAGTTATAGAAAACCTCAGTGCTTTCTCGTCGTTGTTTTCAGACTGTGAATACGATTTTTGATGATATCTCTGAAACTAGTAAAGCTACAGCCTTGCGGTTTGAACTTAAATGTACCACTAACAGACTTGCAAAGAAATGGTTATTACACCTGAATCGGTCCATTGCAAACTTTCGCAGTTATTAGAGAATCTCAGTGCTTTCTCACCGTAGTTTTTAGACTGTGAATACGATTTTTGATGATATCTCCGGCACTATTAAAGCTACAGGCTTGCATTGTGAACTTAAATGTAGGACTAACAGACTTGCAAAGGAAAGGTATTTACACCTTAATCGCTCCAATGCAAACTTGTGCAGTTATATAGAATTTTAGTGCTTTCTCGTCGTACTTTTTAGACTGTGAATACGATTTTTAATGATATCTTGGAAATTAATACAGCCACAGGCTTGCGGTTTAAACTAAAATGTAGGACTAACAGACTTGCAAATAAAAGGTTATTACACCATAATCGCTCCAATGCAATCTTTCGCAGTTATAGAGAATCTCAGTGCTTTCTTATCGTACTTGTCAGACTGTGAATACAATTGTTGATAAACAATCCGAAGCTAATAAAGCTACAGGCTTGCGGTTTGAACTAAAATGTAGGACTAACAGACTTGCAAAGAAAAGGTTATTACACCTTATTCGCTCCAATGCAAACTTTCGCAGTAATAGAGAATCTCAGTGCTTTCTGATCGTACTTTTTTGACTGTGAATACGATTTTTGATTATATCTCCGAAGCTAATAAAGCTACAGGCTTGCGATTTGAACTAAAATGTAGGACTAACAGACTTGCAAAGAAAAGGTTATTACACCTTAATCGCTCCAATGCAAACTTTCGCAGGTATAGAATATCTCAGTGCTTTCTCGTCGTACTTTTTAGACTACGAATAAGATTTTTGATGATATCTCTTAACTAATAAAGCTACAGGCTTTCGGTTTGAACTAAAATGTAGGACTAACAGACTTGCAAAGAAATGGTTATTACACCTGAATCGGTCCATTGCAAACTTTCGCAGTTATTAGAGAATCTCAGTGCTTTCTCACCGTAGTTTTTAGACTGTGAATACGATTTTTGATGATATCTCCGGCACTATTAAAGCTACAGGCTAGCATTGTGATCTTAAATGTAGGACTAACAGACTTGCAAAGGAAAGGTAATTAAACCTTAATCGCTCCAATGCAAACTTGTGCAGTTATTAGAGAATCTCAGTGCTTTCTCATCGAACTTTTTAGACTGTGAATACGATTATTTATGATATCTCCGACACTATAAAAGCTACAGGCTTGCGGTGTGAACTTAAATGTAGGAGTAACTGACTTGCAAAGAAAAGGTTATTACATCTTTATCGCTCCAATGCAAACTTTCGCCGTAATAGAGATTCTCAGAGCTTTCTCTACGTACTTTTCAGACTGTGAATACGATTTTTGACAATATCTCCGAAACTAATAAAGCTACAGTTTTGCGATTTGAACTTAAATTTAGGACTTACAGACTTGCAAAGAAAAGTTAATTACACCTTATTCGCTCCAATGCAAACGTTCGCAGTTATAGAGAAACTTAGTGCTTTCTCAACGGAGTTTTCAGACTAAGAATACGAATTTTGATGATATCTTTGAAACTAATAAAGCTACAAACACGCGGTTTGAACTAAAATATAGGACTAACAGACTTGCAAAAAAAAATAATTACACCTTAATCGCTTCAATGCAAACGTTCGCAGTTATAGAGAATCTCAGTGCTTTCTCAACGTAGTTTTCAGACTAAGAATACGATTTTTGATGATATCTTTGAAACTAATAAAGCTACAGGCATGCGGTTTGAACTGAAATGAAGGACTAACAGACTTGCAAAGAAAAGGTTATTACACCTTAATCGCTCCAATGCAAACTTTCGCAGGTATAGAATATATCAGTGCTTTCTTGTCGTACTTTTAAGACTACGAATAAGATTTTTAATGATATCTCCGAAACTAATAAAGCTACAGGCTTTCGGTTTGAACTAAAATGTAGGACTAACAGACTTGCAAAGAAATGGTTATTACACCTGAATCGCTCCATTGCAAACTTTCGCAGTTATTAGAGAATCTCAGTGCTTTCTCATCGAACTTTTTAGACTGTAAATACGATTATTTATGATATCTCCGACAC
This sequence comes from Ecdyonurus torrentis, assembly GCA_949318235.1. Lineage (NCBI taxonomy): Eukaryota > Metazoa > Arthropoda > Insecta > Ephemeroptera > Heptageniidae > Ecdyonurus > Ecdyonurus torrentis. Next base: position 514,504 of record OX439129.1, read on the forward strand.
TATAAAAGCTACAGGCTTGCGGAGTGAACTTAAATGTAGGAGTAACTGACTTGCAAAGAAAAGGTTATTACATCTTAATCGCTCCAATGCAAACTTTCGCCGTAATAGAGATTCTCAGAGCTTTCTCTACATACTTTTCAGACTGTGAATACGATTTTTGACAATATCTCCGAAACTAATAAAGCTACAGTTTTGCGATTTGAACTTAAATTTAGGACTTACAGACTTGCAAAGAAAAGTTAATTACACCTTATTCGCTCCAATGCAAACTTTCGCAGTTATTGGAAATCACAGTGCTTTCTCATCGTACTTTTTAGATTGTGAATACGATTTTTGATGATTTCTCTGAAACTAAAAAAGCTACAGGTTTGCGGTTTGAACTAAAATGTATGACTAACAGATTTGCAAAGAAAAGGTCATTACACCCTAATCGCTCCAATGCAAACTTTTGCAGTTATAGAGAATCTCAGTGCTTTCTCAACGTAATATTTAGACTAAGAATACGATTTTTGATGATATCTTTGAAACTAATAAAGCTACAGGCATGTGGTTTGAACTGAAATGTAAAATAACAGACTTGCAAAGAAAAAGGTTATTACACCTTAATCGCTGCAATGCAAACTTTCGCAGTTCTAGAAAATCTCATTGCTTTCTGATCGTACTTTTAAGACTGTGGATACGAATTTTAATGATATCTCCGAAACTAATAAAGCTACAGGCTTGTGGTTTTAACTATAATGTAGGACTAACAGACTTGCAAAGAAAAGGTTATTACACATCTCCGAAACTAATAAAGCTACAGGCTTGCAGTTTGAACTAAAATGTAGTACTAACAGACTTGCAAAGAAAAGGTTATTACACCTTAATCGCTCCAATGCATACTTTCGCAGTTATAGAGAATCTCAGTGCTTTCTCATCGTACTTTTCAGACCGTGAATACGATTGTCGATGATATCTCCGAAACTAATAAAGCTACAGGCTTGCGGTTTTAACTAAAATGTAGGACTAACAGACTTGCAAAGAAAAAGGTTATTACACCTTAATCGCGGAAATGCAAACTTTCGCAGTTATAGAAAATCTCAGTGCTTTCTGATCGTACTTTTCAGACTGTGGATACGAATTTTGATGATATCTCCGAAACTAATAAAGCTACAGTCTTGTGGTTTGAACTAAAATGTAGAACTAACAGACTTGCAAAAAATGGTTATTACACCTCAATCGCTCGAATGCAAACTTTCGCAGTAATAGAGAATCTCAGTGCTTTCTCATCGTTCTTTTTTGACTAAGAATACGATTTTTGTTATATCTCCGAAGCTAATACAGCTACAAGCTTGCGGTTTGAACTAAAATGTAGGACTAACAGACTTGCAAAGAAAAGGATATTACACCTTAATCGCTTCATTGCAAACTTTCGCAGTTATTGAGAATCTCAGTGCTTTCTCAACGTAGTTTTCAGACTGAGAATACAATTTTTGATGATATCTACGAAACTAATAAAGCTACAGGCTTGCGGTTTGAACTAAAATGTAGCACTAACAGACTTGCAAAGAAAGGGTTATTATACCTCAATCGCTCGAATGCAAACTTTCGCAGTAATAGAGAATCTCAGTGCTTTCTCATCGTTCTTTTTTGACTGTGAATAGGATTTTTGATATATCTCCGAAGCTATTAAAGCTACAGGCTTGTGGTTTGAACTAAAATGTAGGACTAACAGACTTGCAAAGAAAAGGATATTACACCTTAATCGCTTCATTGCAAACTTTCGCAGTTATTGAGAATCTCAGTGCTTTCTCAACGTAGTTTTCAGACTAAGAATACAATTTTTGATGATATCTTTGAAACTTAAAAAGCTACAGGCTTGCAGTTTGAACTAAAATGTAGGACTAACAGACTTGCAAAAAAAAGATTATTACACCTTAATCGCTACAATGCAAACTTTCGCAGTTATAGAGAATCTCAGTGCCTTCTCATCGTACTTTTTAGACTGCGAATAAGATTTTTGACGATATCATCGAAATTAATAAAGCTACAAGCTTGAGGTTTGAACTAAATTGTAGGACTAACAGACTTGCAAAGAAAAAGGTTATTACACCTTAATCGCGGCAATGCAAACTTTCGCAGTTATAGAAAATCTCAGTGCTTTCTGATCGTACTTTTCAGACTGTGGATATGAATTTTGATGATATCTCCAAAACTAATAAGCTACAGGCTTGCGGTTTGAACTAAAATGTAGGACTAACAGACTTGCAAAGAAAAGGTTAATACACCTTAATCGCTCCATTGCAAACTTTCGCAGTTATAGAAAATCCAGTGCTTTCTGATCGTACTTTTCAGACTGTGGATACGAATTTTGATGAAATCTCCGAAACTTATAAAGCTACAGGCTTGTGGTTTGAACTAAAATGTAGGACTAACAGACTTGCAAAAAATGGTTATTACACCTCAATCGCTCGAATGCAAACTTTCGCAGTAATAGAGAATCTCAGTGCTTTCTCATCGTTCTTTTTTGACTGTGAATACGATTTTTGATATATCTCCAAAGCTAATACAGCTACACGCTTGCGGTTTGAACTAAAATGTAGGACTAACAGACTTGCAAAGAAAAGGTTATTACACCTTGTTCGCTCCAATGCAAACTTTCGCAGTTATACAGAATCTCAGTGCTTTCTCATCGTACTTTTTTGACTGTGGATACGAATTTTGATGATATCTCCGAAACTATTAAAGCTACAGGCTTGCGGTGTTGAACTGAAATGTAGGACTAACAGACTTGCAAAGAAAACGTTATTACAATTTATTCGCTCCAATGCATACTTTCGCAGTTATAGAGAATCTCAGTGCTTTCTCATCGTACTTTTCAGACCGTGAATACGATTGTTGATGATATCTCCGAAACTAATAAAGCTACAGGCTTGCGGTTTGAACTAAAGTGTAGGACTAACAGACTTGCAAAGAAAAGGTAATAACACCTTATTCGCTCCAATGCAAATTTTCACAGTTATAGAAAACCTCAGTGCTTTCTCGTCGTACTTTTCAGACTGTAAATACGATTTTTGATGATATCTCCGAAACTAGTAAAGCTACAGGCTTGTGGTTTGAACTTAAATGTAGGACTAACAGACTTGCAAAGAAAAGGTTATAACACCTTAATCGCTACAATGCAAACTTTCGCAGTTATAGAGAATCTCAGTGCTTTCTCATAGTAATTTTCAGACTGTGGATACGAATTTTGATGATATCTCCAAAACTAATAAAGCTACAGGCTTGCGGTTTGAACTGAAATGTAGGACTATCAGACTTGCAAAGAAAACGTTATTACACCTTAATCGCTCTAATGCATACTTTCGCAGTTATAGAGAATCTCAGTGCTTTCTCATCGTACTTTTCAGACCGTGAATAAGATTGTTGATGATATCTCCCAAACTAATAAAGCTACAGGCTTGCCGTTTGAACTAAAATGTAGGACTAACAGACTTGCAAAGAAAAGGTAATAACACCTTATTCGCTCCAATGCAAACTTTCGAAGTTATAGAAAACCTCAGTGCTTTCTCGTCGTACTTTTCAGACTGTGAATATGATTTTTGATGATATCTCCGAAACTAGTAAAGCTACAGGCTTGTGGTTTGAACTTAAATGTAGGACTAACAGACTTGCAAAGAAAAGGTTATAACACCTTAATCGCTACAATGCAAACTTTCGCAGTTATAGAGAATCTTAGTGCTTTCTCATAGTACTTTTTAGACTGTGAATACGATTGTTGATGATATCTCCAAAACTAATTAAGCTACAGGCTTGCGGTTTGAACTTAAATGTAGGACTAACAGACTTGCAAAGGAAAGGTTATTACACCTTAATCTCTCTAATGCAAACTTTTGCGGTTATAGAGAATCTCAGTGCTTTCTCATAGTACTTTTTAGACTAAGAATACGATTTTTGATGATATCTTTGAAACTAATAAAGCTACAAGCATGCGGTTTGAACTGAAATGTAGGACTAACAGACTTGCAAAGAAAAGGTTATTACACCTTAATCGCTCCAATGCAAACTTTCGCAGGTATAGAATATATCAGTGCTTTCTTGTCGTACTTTTAAGACTACGAATAAGATTTTTAATGATATCTCCGAAACTAATAAAGCTACAGGCTTTCGGTTTGAACTAAAATGTAGGACTAACAGACTTGCAAAGAAATGGTTATTACACCTGAATCGCTCCATTGCAAACTTTCGCAGTTATTAGAGAATCTCAGTGCTTTCTCATCGAACTTTTTAGACTGTGAATACGATTATTTATGATATCTCCGACACTATAAAAGCTACAGGCTTGCGGAGTGAACTTAAATGTAGGAGTAACTGACTTGCAAAGAAAAGGTTATTACATCTTAATCGCTCCAATGCAAACTTTCGCCGTAATAGAGATTCTCAGAGCTTTCTCTACGTACTTTTCAGACTGTGAATACGATTTTTGACAATATCTCCGAAACTAATAAAGCTACAGTTTTGCGATTTAAACTTAAATTTAGGACTTACAGACTTGCAAAGAAAAGTTAATTACACCTTATTCGCTCCAATGCAAACTTTCGCAGTTATTGGAAATCACAGTGCTTTCTCATCGTACTTTTTAGACTGTGAATACGATTTTTGATGATTTCTCTGAAACTAAAAAAGCTACAGGTTTGCGGTTTGAACTAAAATGTATGACTAACAGATTTGCAAAGAAAAGGTCATTACACCCTAATCGCTCCAATGCAAACTTTTGCAGTTATAGAGAATCTCAGTGCTTTCTCAACGTAATATTTAGACTAAGAATACGATTTTTGATGATATCTTTGAAACCAATAAAGCTACAGGCATGCGGTTTGAACTGAAATGTAAAATAACAGACTTGCAAAGAAAAAGGTTATTACACCTTAATCGCTGCAATGCAAACTTTCGCAGTTCTAGAAAATCTCATTGCTTTCTGATCGTACTTTTAAGACTGTGGATACGAATTTTAATGATATCTCCGAAACTAATAAAGCTACAGGCTTGTGGTTTTAACTATAATGTAGGACTAACAGACTTGCAAAGAAAAGGTTATTACACATCTCCGAAACTAATAAAGCTACAGGCTTGCAGTTTGAACTAAAATGTAGTACTAACAGACTTGCAAAGAAAAGGTTATTACACCTTAATCGCTCCAATGCATACTTTCGCAGTTATAGAGAATCTCAGTGCTTTCTCATCGTACTTTTCAGACCGTGAATACGATTGTTGATGATATCTCCGAAACTAATAAAGCTACAGGCTTGCGGTTTTAACTAAAATGTAGGACTAACAGACTTGCAAAGAAAAAGGTTATTACACCTTAATCGCGGAAATGCAAACTTTCGCAGTTATAGAAAATCTCAGTGCTTTCTGATCGTACTTTTCAGACTGTGGATACGAATTTTGATGATATCTCCGAAACTAATAAAGCTACAGTCTTGTGGTTTGAACTAAAATGTAGAACTAACAGACTTGCAAAAAATGGTTATTACACCTCAATCGCTCGAATGCAAACTTTCGCAGTAATAGAGAATCTCAGTGCTTTCTCATCGTTCTTTTTTGACTGTGAATACGATTTTTGTTATATCTCCGAAGCTAATACAGCTACAAGCTTGCGGTTTGAACTAAAATGTAGGACTAACAGACTTGCAAAGAAAAGGATATTACACCTTAATCGCTTCATTGCAAACTTTCGCAGTTATTGAGAATCTCAGTGCTTTCTCAACGTAGTTTTCAGACTGAGAATACAATTTTTGATGATATCTACGAAACTAATAAAGCTACAGGCTTGCGGTTTGAACTAAAATGTAGCACTAACAGACTTGCAAAGAAAGGGTTATTATACCTCAATCGCTCGAATGCAAACTTTCGCAGTAATAGAGAATCTCAGTGCTTTCTCATCGTTCTTTTTTGACTGTGAATAGGATTTTTGATATATCTCCGAAGCTATTAAAGCTACAGGCTTGTGGTTTGAACTAAAATGTAGGACTAACAGACTTGCAAAGAAAAGGATATTACACCTTAATCGCTTCATTGCAAACTTTCGCAGTTATTGAGATTCTCAGTGCTTTCTCAACGTAGTTTTCAGACTAAGAATACAATTTTTGATGATATCTTTGAAACTTAAAAAGCTACAGGCTTGCAGTTTGAACTAAAATGTAGGACTAACAGACTTGCAAAAAAAAGATTATTACACCTTAATCGCTACAATGCAAACTTTCGCAGTTATAGAGAATCTCAGTGCCTTCTCATCGTACTTTTTAGACTGCGAATAAGATTTTTGACGATATCATCGAAATTAATAAAGCTACAAGCTTGAGGTTTGAACTAAATTGTAGGACTAACAGACTTGCAAAGAAAAAGGTTATTACACCTTAATCGCGGCAATGCAAACTTTCGCAGTTATAGAAAATCTCAGTGCTTTCTGATCGTACTTTTCAGACTGTGGATATGAATTTTGATGATATCTCCAAAACTAATAAGCTACGGGCTTGCGGTTTGAACTAAAATGTAGGACTAACAGACTTGCAAAGAAAAGGTTATTACACCTTAATCGCTCCATTGCAAACTTTCGCAGTTATAGAAAATCCAGTGCTTTCTGATCGTACTTTTCAGACTGTGGATACGAATTTTGATGAAATCTCCGAAACTTATAAAGCTACAGGCTTGTGGTTTGAACTAAAATGTAGGACTAACAGACTTGCAAAAAATGGTTATTACACCTCAATCGCTCGAATGCAAACTTTCGCAGTAATAGAGAATCTCAGTGCTTTCTCATCGTTCTTTTTTGACTGTGAATACGATTTTTGATATATCTCCAAAGCTAATACAGCTACACGCTTGCGGTTTGAACTAAAATGTAGGACTAACAGACTTGCAAAGAAAAGGTTATTACACCTTGTTCGCTCCAATGCAAACTTTCGCAGTTATACAGAATCTCAGTGCTTTCTCATCGTACTTTTTTGACTGTGGATACGAATTTTGATGATATCTCCGAAACTATTAAAGCTACAGGCTTGCGGTGTTGAACTGAAATGTAGGACTAACAGACTTGCAAAGAAAACTTTATTACAATTTATTCGCTCCAATGCATACTTTCGCAGTTATAGAGAATCTCAGTGCTTTCTCATCGTACTTTTCAGACCGTGAATACGATTGTTGATGATATCTCCGAAACTAATAAAGCTACAGGCTTGCGGTTTGAACTAAAGTGTAGGACTAACAGACTTGCAAAGAAAAGGTAATAACACCTTATTCGCTCCAATGCAAATTTTCACAGTTATAGAAAACCTCAGTGCTTTCTCGTCGTACTTTTCAGACTGTAAATACGATTTTTGATGATATCTCCGAAACTAGTAAAGCTACAGGCTTGTGGTTTGAACTTAAATGTAGGACTAACAGACTTGCAAAGAAAAGGTTATAACACCTTAATCGCTACAATGCAAACTTTCGCAGTTATAGAGAATCTCAGTGCTTTCTCATAGTAATTTTCAGACTGTGGATACGAATTTTGATGATATCTCCAAAACTAATAAAGCTACAGGCTTGCGGTTTGAACTGAAATGTAGGACTATCAGACTTGCAAAGAAAACGTTATTACACCTTAATCGCTCCAATGCATACTTTCGCAGTTATAGAGAATCTCAGTGCTTTCTCATCGTACTTTTCAGACCGTGAATAAGATTGTTGATGATATCTCCCAAACTAATAAAGCTACAGGCTTGCGGTTTGAACTAAAATGTAGGACTAACAGACTTGCAAAGGAAAGGTTATTACACCTTAATCTCTCTAATGCAAACTTTTGCGGTTATAGAGAATCTCAGTGCTTTCTCATAGTACTTTTTAGACTAAGAATACGATTTTTGATGATATCTTTGAAACTAATAAAGCTACAAGCATGCGGTTTGAACTGAAATGTAGGACTAACAGCCTTGCAAACGAAAGGTTATTACACCTTAATCGCTCGAATGCATACTTTCTCAGTTATAGAAAACCTCAAAGCCTTCTCGTCGTACTTTTCAGACTGTGAATACGATTTTTGATGATATCTCTGAAACTAATAAAGCTACAGGCTTGCGGTTTCAACTGAAATGTAGGACTAACAGACTTTCAAAGAAAACGTTATTACACCTTAATCGCTACAATGCATACTTTCGCAGTTATAGAGAATCTCAGTGCATTCTCATCGTACTTTTCAGACCGTGAATACGATTGTTGATGATATCTCCGAAACTAATAAAGCTACAGGCTTGCGGTTTGAACTGAAATGTAGGACTAACAGACTTGCAAAGAAAAGGTAATAACACCTTATTCGCTCCAATGCAAACTTTCGCAGTTATAGAAAACCTCAGTGCTTTCTCGTCGTACTTTTCAGACTGTCGATGTGATTTTTGATGATATCTCCGAAACTAGTAAAGATACAGGCTTGTGGTTTGAACTTAAATGTAGGACTAACAGACTTGCAAAGAAAAGGTTATAACACCTTAATCGCTACAATGCAATCTTTCGCAGTTATAGAGAATCTCAGTGCTTTCTCATAGTACTTTTCAGACCGTGAATACGATTGTTGATGATATCTCCAAAACAAATAAAGCTACAGGCTTGCGGTTTGAACTTAAATGTAGGACTAACAGACTTGCAAAAAAAAGGTTATTACATCTTAATCGCTACAATGCAATCTTTCGCAGTTATAGAGAATCTCAGTGCTTTCTCATAGTACTTTGTAGACTGCGAATATGATTTTTGATGATATCTCCGAAACTAGTAAAGCTACAGGCTTGTGGTTTGAACTTAAATGTAGGACTATCAGACTTGCAAAGAACAGGTTATTACACCTTAATCGCTCCAATGCATACTTTCGCAGTTATAGAGAATCTCAGTGCTTTCTCATCGTACTTTTCAGACCGTGAATACGATTGTTGATGATATCTCCAAAACTAATAAAGCTACAGGCTTGCGGTTTGAACTAAAATGTAGGACTAAGAGACTTGCAAAGAAAAGGTTATTACATCTTAATCGCTACAATGCAAACTTTCGCAGTTATAGAGAATCTCAGTGCTTTCTCATCGTACTTTTTAGACTGCAAATATGATTTTTGATGATATCTCTGAAACTAAAAAAGCTACAGATTTGCGGTTTGAAATAAAATGTAAGACTAACAGACTTGCAAAGAAAAGGTTATTACACCTTAATCGCTCCAATGCATACTTTCGCAGTTATAGAGAATCTCAGTGCTTTCTCATCGTACTTTTTAGACTGCGAATAAGATTTTTGAGGTTTTTCCCGAAACTAATAAAGCTACAGGCTTGCGGTTTGAACTAAAATGTAGTACTAACAGACTTGCAAAGAAAAGGTTATTACACCTTAATTGCTCCAATGCATACTTTCGCAGTTATAGAGAATCTTAGTGCTTTCTCATCGTACTTTTCAGACCGTGAATACGATTGTTGATGATATCTCCGAAACTAATAAAGCTACTGGCTTGCGGTTTGAACTGAAGTGTAGGACTAACAAACTTGGAAAGAAAAGGTTATTACACCTTATTCGCTCCAATGCAAACTTTCGCAGTTATAGAGAATCTCAGTGCTTTCTCTCATCGTACTTTTTTGACTGTGGATACGATGTTTGATGATATCTCTGAAACTAAAAAATCTACAGGTTTGCGGATTGAACTGAAATGTAGGACTAACAGACTTGCAAAGAAAACGTTATTACAATTTATTCGCTCCAATGCATACTTTCGCAGTTATAGAGAATCTCAGTGCTTTCTCATCGTACTTTTCAGACCGTGAATACGATTGTTGATGATATCTCAGAAACTAATAAAGCTACAGGCTTGCGGTTTGAACTGAAATGTAGGACTAACAGACTTGCAAAGAAAAGGTAATAACACCTTATTCGCTCCAATGCAAACTTTCGCAGTTATAGAAAACCTCAGTGCTTTCTCGTCGTACTTTTCAGACTGTGAATATGATTTTTGATGATATCTACGAAACTAGTAAAGCTACAGGCTTGTGGTTTTAACTTAAATGTAGGACTAACAGACTTGCAAAGAAAAGGTCATAACACCTTAATCGCTACAATGCAATCTTTCGCAGTTATAGAGAATCTCAGTGCTTTCTCATAGTACTTTGTAGACTGCAAATAAGTTTTTTGATGATATCTCCGAAACTAATAAAGCTACTGGCTTGCGGTTTGAACTAAAATGTAGTACTAACAGACTTGCAAAGAAAAGGTTATTACACCTTAATCGCTCCAATGCATACTTTCGCAGTTATAGAGAATCTCAGTGCTTTCTCATCGTACTTTTTAGACTGCGAATAAGATTTTTGAGGTTTTTCCCGAAACTAATAAAGCTACAGGCTTGCGGTTTGAACTAAAATGTAGTACTAACAGACTTGCAAAGAAAAGGTTATTACACCTTAATTGCTCCAATGCATACTTTCGCAGTTATAGAGAATCTTAGTGCTTTCTCATCGTACTTTTCAGACCGTGAATACGATTGTTGATGATATCTCCGAAACTAATAAAGCTACTGGCTTGCGGTTTGAACTGAAGTGTAGGACTAACAAACTTGGAAAGAAAAGGTTATTACACCTTATTCGCTCCAATGCAAACTTTCGCAGTTATAGAGAATCTCAGTGCTTTCTCTCATCGTACTTTTTTGACTGTGGATACGATGTTTGATGATATCTCTGAAACTAAAAAATCTACAGGTTTGCGGATTGAACTGAAATGTAGGACTAACAGACTTGCAAAGAAAACGTTATTACAATTTATTCGCTCCAATGCATACTTTCGCAGTTATAGAGAATCTCAGTGCTTTCTCATCGTACTTTTCAGACCGTGAATACGATTGTTGATGATATCTCAGAAACTAATAAAGCTACAGGCTTGCGGTTTGAACTGAAATGTAGGACTAACAGACTTGCAAAGAAAAGGTAATAACACCTTATTCGCTCCAATGCAAACTTTCGCAGTTATAGAAAACCTCAGTGCTTTCTCGTCGTACTTTTCAGACTGTGAATATGATTTTTGATGATATCTACGAAACTAGTAAAGCTACAGGCTTGTGGTTTTAACTTAAATGTAGGACTAACAGACTTGCAAAGAAAAGGTCATAACACCTTAATCGCTACAATGCAATCTTTCGCAGTTATAGAGAATCTCAGTGCTTTCTCATAGTACTTTGTAGACTGCAAATAAGTTTTTTGATGATATCTCCGAAACTAATAAAGCTACTGGCTTGCGGTTTGAACTAAAATGTAGTACTAACAGACTTGCAAAGAAAAGGTTATTACACCTTAATCGCTCCAATGCATACTTTCGCAGTTATAGAGAATCTCAGTGCTTTCTCATCGTACTTTTCAGACCGTGAATACGATTGTTGATAATATCTCCGAAACTAATAAAGCTACAGGCTTGCGGTTTGAACTGAAGTGTAGGACTAACAGACTTGCAAAGAAAAGGTAATAACACCTTATTCGCTCCAATGCAAATTTTCACAGTTATAGAAAACCTCAGTGCTTTCTCGTCGTACTTTTCAGACTGTAAATACGATTTTTGATGATATCTCCGAAACTAGTAAAGCTACAGGCTTGTGGTTTGAACTTAAATGTAGGACTAACAGACTTGCAAAGAAAAGGTTATAACACCTTAATCGCTACAATGCAAACTTTCGCAGTTATAGAGAATCTCAGTGCTTTCTCATAGTAATTTTCAGACTGTGGATACGAATTTTGATGATATCTCCGAAAATAATAAAGCTACAGGCTTGCGGTTTGAACTGAAATGTAGGACTATCAGACTTGCAAAGAAAACGTTATTACACCTTAATCGCTCCAATGCATACTTTCGCAGTTATAGAGAATCTCAGTGCTTTCTCATCGTACTTTTCAGACCGTGAATAAGATTGTTGATGATATCTCCGAAACTAATAAAGCTACAGGCTTGCCGTTTGAACTAAAATGTAGGACTAACAGACTTGCAAAGAAAAGGTAATAACACCTTATTCGCTCCAATGCAAACTTTCAAAGTTATAGAAAACCTCAGTGCTTTCTCGTCGTACTTTTCAGACTGTGAATATGATTTTTGATGATATCTCCGAAACTAGTAAAGCTACAGGCTTGTGGTTTGAACTTAAATGTAGGACAAACAGACTTGCAAAGAAAAGGTTATAACACCTTAATCGCTACAATGCAAACTTTCGCAGTTATAGAGAATCTTAGTGCTTTCTCATAGTACTTTTGAGACTGTGAATACGATTGTTGATGATATCTCCAAAACGAATTAAGCTACAGGCTTGCGGTTTGAACTAAAATGTAGGACTAACAGACTTGCAAAGGAAAGGTTATTACACCTTAATCTCTCTAATGCAAACTTTTGCGGTTATAGAGAATCTCAGTGCTTTCTCATAGTACTTTTTAGACTAAGAATACGATATTTGATGATATCTTTGAAACTAATAAAGCTACAAGCATGCGGTTTGAACTGAAATGTAGGACTAACAGCCTTGCAAACAAAAGGTTATTACACCTTAATCGCTCGAATGCATACTTTCGCAGTTATAGAAAACCTCAAAGCTTTCTCGTCGTACTTTTCAGAATGTGAATACGATTTTTGATGATATCTCTGAAACTAATAAAGCTACAGGCTTGCGGTTTCAACTGAAATGTAGGACTAACAGACTTTCAAAGAAAACGTTATTACACCTTAATCGCTCCAATGCATACTTTCGCAATTATAGAGAATCTCAGTGCTTTCTCATCGTACTTTTCAGACCGTGAATACGATTGTTGATGATATCTCCGAAACTAATAAAGCTACAGGCTTTCGGTTTGAACTGAAATGTAGGACTAACAGACTTGCAAAGAAAAGGTAATAACACCTTATTCGCTCCAATGCAAACTTTCGCAGTTATAGAAAACCTCAGTGCTTTCTCGTCGTACTTTTCAGACTGTGGATGTGATTTTTGATGATATCTCCGAAACTAGTAAAGCTACAGGCTTGTGGTTTGAACTTAAATGTAGGACTAACAGACTTGCAAAGAAAAGGTTATAACACCTTAATCGCTACAATGCAATCTTTCGCAGTTATAGAGAATCTCAGTGCTTTCTCATAGTACTTTTCAGACCGTGAATACGATTGTTGATGATATCTCCAAAACAAATAAAGCTACAGGCTTGCGGTTTGAACTTAAATGTAGGACTAACAGACTTGCAAAAAAAGGTTATTACATCTTAATCGCTACAATGCAATCTTTCGCAGTTATAGAGAATCTCAGTGCTTTCTCATAGTACTTTGTAGACTGCGAATATGATTTTTGATGATATCTCCGAAACTAGTAAAGCTACAGGCTTGTGGTTTGAACTTAAATGTAGGACTAACAGACTTGCAAAGAACAGGTTATTACACCTTAATCGCTCTAATGCATACTTTCGCATTTATAGAGAATCTTAGTGCTTTCTAATCGTACTTTTCATACCGTGAATACGATTGTTGATGATATCTTTAAAACTAATAAAGCTACAGGCTTGCGGTTTGAACTAAAATGTAGGACTAAGAGACTTGCAAAGAAAAGGTTATTACATCTTAATCGCTACAATGCAAACTTTCGCAGTTATAGAGAATCTCAGTGCTTTCTCATCGTACTTTTTAGACTGCAAATATGATTTTTGATGATATCTCTGAAACTAAAAAAGCTACAGATTTGCGGTTTGAAATAAAATGTAAGACTAACAGACTTGCAAAGAAAAGGTTATTACACCTTAATCGCTCCAATGCATACTTTCGCAGTTATAGAGAATCTCAGTGCTTTCTCATCGTACTTTTTAGACTGCGAATAAGATTTTTGAGGTTTTTCCCGAAACTAATAAAGCTACAGGCTTGCGGTTTGAACTAAAATGTAGTACTAACAGACTTGCAAAGAAAAGGTTATTACACCTTAATTGCTCCAATGCATACTTTCGCAATTATAGAGAATCTTAGTGCTTTCTCATCGTACTTTTCAGACCGTGAATACGATTGTTGATGATATCTCCGAAACTAATAAAGCTACTGGCTTGCGGTTTGAACTGAAGTGTAGGACTAACAAACTTGCAAAGAAAAGGTTATTACACCTTATTCGCTCCAATGCAAACTTTCGCAGTTATAGAGAATCTCAGTGCTTTCTCTCATCGTACTTTTTTGACTGTGGATACGATGTTTGATGATATCTCTGAAACTTAAAAAGCTACAGGTTTGCGGATTGAACTAAAATGTAGGACTGCCAGACTTCCAAAGAAAAGGATTTTTACACCTTAATCGCTACAATGCAAACTTTCGCAGTTATAGAGAATCTCAGTGCTTTCTAATCGTACTTTTTAGACCGTGAAAACGATTGTTGATGATATCTCCGAAACTAATAAAGCTACTGGCTTGCGGTTTAAAATGAAGTGTAGGACTAAAAGACTTGCAAAAAAAAGGTTATTACACCTTATTCGCTCCAATGCAAACTTTCGCAGTTATAGAGAATCTCAGTGCTTTCTCTCATCGTACTTTTTTGACTGTGGATACGAATTTTGATGATATCTCCTAAACTAATAAAGCTACAGGCTTGCGGTTTGAACTGAAATGTAGGACTAACAGACTTGCAAAGAAAACGTTATTACACCTTAATCGCTCCAATGCATACTTTTGCAGTTATAGAGAATCTCAGTGCTTTCTCATCGTACTTTTCAGACCGTGAATACGATTGTTGATGATATCTCCGAAACTAATAAAGCTACAGGCTTGCGGTTTGAACTGAAGTGTAGGACTAACAGACTTGCAAAGAAAAGGTAATAACACCTTATTCGCTCCAATGCAAATTTTCACAGTTATAGAAAACCTCAGTGCTTTCTCGTCGTACTTTTCAGACTGTAAATACGATTTTTGATGATATCTCCGAAACTAGTAAAGCTACAGGCTTGTGGTTTGAACTTAAATGTAGGACTAACAGACTTGCAAAGAAAAGGTTATAACACCTTAATCGCTACAATGCAAACTTTCGCAGTTATAGAGAATCTCAGTGCTTTCTCATAGTAATTTTCAGACTGTGGATACGAATTTTGATGATATCTCCGAAAATAATAAAGCTACAGGCTTGCGGTTTGAACTGAAATGTAGGACTATCAGACTTGCAAAGAAAACGTTATTACACCTTAATCGCTCCAATGCATACTTTCGCAGTTATAGAGAATCTCAGTGCTTTCTCATCGTACTTTTCAGACCGTGAATAAGATTGTTGATGATATCTCCGAAACTAATAAAGCTACAGGCTTGCCGTTTGAACTAAAATGTAGGACTAACAGACTTGCAAAGAAAAGGTAATAACACCTTATTCGCTCCAATGCAAACTTTCAAAGTTATAGAAAACCTCAGTGCTTTCTCGTCGTACTTTTCAGACTGTGAATATGATTTTTGATGATATCTCCGAAACTAGTAAAGCTACAGGCTTGTGGTTTGAACTTAAATGTAGGACAAACAGACTTGCAAAGAAAAGGTTATAACACCTTAATCGCTACAATGCAAACTTTCGCAGTTATAGAGAATCTTAGTGCTTTCTCATAGTACTTTTGAGACTGTGAATACGATTGTTGATGATATCTCCAAAACGAATTAAGCTACAGGCTTGCGGTTTGAACTAAAATGTAGGACTAACAGACTTGCAAAGGAAAGGTTATTACACCTTAATCTCTCTAATGCAAACTTTTGCGGTTATAGAGAATCTCAGTGCTTTCTCATAGTACTTTTTAGACTAAGAATACGATATTTGATGATATCTTTGAAACTAATAAAGCTACAAGCATGCGGTTTGAACTGAAATGTAGGACTAACAGCCTTGCAAACAAAAGGTTATTACACCTTAATCGCTCGAATGCATACTTTCGCAGTTATAGAAAACCTCAAAGCTTTCTCGTCGTACTTTTCAGAATGTGAATACGATTTTTGATGATATCTCTGAAACTAATAAAGCTACAGGCTTGCGGTTTCAACTGAAATGTAGGACTAACAGACTTTCAAAGAAAACGTTATTACACCTTAATCGCTCCAATGCATACTTTCGCAATTATAGAGAATCTCAGTGCTTTCTCATCGTACTTTTCAGACCGTGAATACGATTGTTGATGATATCTCCGAAACTAATAAAGCTACAGGCTTTCGGTTTGAACTGAAATGTAGGACTAACAGACTTGCAAAGAAAAGGTAATAACACCTTATTCGCTCCAATGCAAACTTTCGCAGTTATAGAAAACCTCAGTGCTTTCTCGTCGTACTTTTCAGACTGTGGATGTGATTTTTGATGATATCTCCGAAACTAGTAAAGCTACAGGCTTGTGGTTTGAACTTAAATGTAGGACTAACAGACTTGCAAAGAAAAGGTTATAACACCTTAATCGCTACAATGCAATCTTTCGCAGTTATAGAGAATCTCAGTGCTTTCTCATAGTACTTTTCAGACCGTGAATACGATTGTTGATGATATCTCCAAAACAAATAAAGCTACAGGCTTGCGGTTTGAACTTAAATGTAGGACTAACAGACTTGCAAAAAAAGGTTATTACATCTTAATCGCTACAATGCAATCTTTCGCAGTTATAGAGAATCTCAGTGCTTTCTCATAGTACTTTGTAGACTGCGAATATGATTTTTGATGATATCTCCGAAACTAGTAAAGCTACAGGCTTGTGGTTTGAACTTAAATGTAGGACTAACAGACTTGCAAAGAACAGGTTATTACACCTTAATCGCTCTAATGCATACTTTCGCATTTATAGAGAATCTTAGTGCTTTCTAATCGTACTTTTCATACCGTGAATACGATTGTTGATGATATCTTTAAAACTAATAAAGCTACAGGCTTGCGGTTTGAACTAAAATGTAGGACTAAGAGACTTGCAAAGAAAAGGTTATTACATCTTAATCGCTACAATGCAAACTTTCGCAGTTATAGAGAATCTCAGTGCTTTCTCATCGTACTTTTTAGACTGCAAATATGATTTTTGATGATATCTCTGAAACTAAAAAAGCTACAGATTTGCGGTTTGAAATAAAATGTAAGACTAACAGACTTGCAAAGAAAAGGTTATTACACCTTAATCGCTCCAATGCATACTTTCGCAGTTATAGAGAATCTCAGTGCTTTCTCATCGTACTTTTTAGACTGCGAATAAGATTTTTGAGGTTTTTCCCGAAACTAATAAAGCTACAGGCTTGCGGTTTGAACTAAAATGTAGTACTAACAGACTTGCAAAGAAAAGGTTATTACACCTTAATTGCTCCAATGCATACTTTCGCAATTATAGAGAATCTTAGTGCTTTCTCATCGTACTTTTCAGACCGTGAATACGATTGTTGATGATATCTCCGAAACTAATAAAGCTACTGGCTTGCGGTTTGAACTGAAGTGTAGGACTAACAAACTTGCAAAGAAAAGGTTATTACACCTTATTCGCTCCAATGCAAACTTTCGCAGTTATAGAGAATCTCAGTGCTTTCTCTCATCGTACTTTTTTGACTGTGGATACGATGTTTGATGATATCTCTGAAACTTAAAAAGCTACAGGTTTGCGGATTGAACTAAAATGTAGGACTGCCAGACTTCCAAAGAAAAGGATTTTTACACCTTAATCGCTACAATGCAAACTTTCGCAGTTATAGAGAATCTCAGTGCTTTCTAATCGTACTTTTTAGACCGTGAAAACGATTGTTGATGATATCTCCGAAACTAATAAAGCTACTGGCTTGCGGTTTAAAATGAAGTGTAGGACTAAAAGACTTGCAAAAAAAAGGTTATTACACCTTATTCGCTCCAATGCAAACTTTCGCAGTTATAGAGAATCTCAGTGCTTTCTCTCATCGTACTTTTTTGACTGTGGATACGAATTTTGATGATATCTCCTAAACTAATAAAGCTACAGGCTTGCGGTTTGAACTGAAATGTAGGACTAACAGACTTGCAAAGAAAACGTTATTACACCTTAATCGCTCCAATGCATACTTTTGCAGTTATAGAGAATCTCAGTGCTTTCTCATCGTACTTTTCAGACCGTGAATACGATTGTTGATGATATCTCCGAAACTAATAAAGCTACAGGCTTGCGGTTTAAACTGAAATGTAGGAATAACAGCCTTGCAAACAAAAGGTTATTACACCTTAATCGCTCGAATGCATACTTTCGCAGTTATAGAAAACCTCGAAGCTTTCTCGTCGTACTTTTCAGACTGTGAATACGATTTTTGATGATATCTCTGAAACTAATAAAGCTACAGGCTTGCGGTTTGAACTGAAATGTAGGACTAACAGACTTGCAAAGAAAACGTTATTACACCTTAATCGCTCCAATGCATACTTTCGCAGTTATAGAGAATCTCAGTGCTTTCTCATCGTACTTTTCAGACCGTGAATACGATTGTTAATGATATCTCCGAAACTAATAAAGCTACAGGCTTGCGGTTTGAACTGAAATGTAGAACTAACAGACTTGCAAAGAAAAGGTAATAACACCTTATTCGCTCCAATGCAAACTTTCGCAGTTATAGAAAACCTCAGTGCTTTCTCGTCGTACTTTTCAGACTGTGGATGTGATTTTTGATGATATCTCCGAAACTAGTAAAGCTACAGGCTTGTGGTTTGAACTTAAATGTAGGACTAACAGACTTGCAAAGAAAAGGTTATAACACCTTAATCGCTACAATGCAATCTTTCGCAGTTATAGAGAATCTCAGTGCTTTCTCATAGTACTTTGTAGACTGCGAATATGATTTTTGATGATATCTCCGAAACTAGTAAAGCTACAGGCTTGTGGTTTGAACTTAAATGTAGGACTAACAGACTTGCAAAGAAAAGGTTATAACACCTTAATCGCTACAATGCAAACTTTCGCAGTTATAGAGAATCTCAGTGCTATCTCATCGTACTTTTCAGACCGTGAATACGATTGTTGATGATATCTCCAAAACTAATAAAGCTACAGGTTTGCGGTTTGAACTTAAATGTAGGACTAACAGACTTGCAAAAAAAAGGTTATTACATCTTAATCGCTACAATGCAAACTTTCGCAGTTATAGAGAATCTCAGTGCTTTCTCATCGTACTTTTTAGACTGCAAATATGATTTTTGATGATATCTCTGAAACTAAAAAAGCTACAGGTTTGCGGTTTGAAATAAAATGTAAGACTAACAGACTTGCAAAGAAAAGTTTATTACACCTTAATCGCTACAATGCAATCTTTCGCAGTTATAGAGAATCTCAGTGCTTTCTCATAGTACTTTGTAGACTGCGAATATGATTTTTGATGATATCTCCGAAACTAGTAAAGCTACAGGCTTGTGGTTTGAACTTGAATGTAGGACTAACAGACTTGCAAAGAACAGGTTATTACACCTTAATCGCTCCAATGCATACTTTCGCAGTTATAGAGAATCTCAGTGCTTTCTCATCGTACTTTTCAGACCGTGAATACGATTGTTGATGATATCTCCAAAACTAGTAAAGCTACAGGCTTGCGGTTTGAACTAAAATGTAGGACTAAGAGACTTGCAAAGAAAAGCTTATTACATCTTAATCGCTACAATGCAAACTTTCGCAGTTATAGAGAATCTCAGTGCTTTCTCATCGTACTTTTTAGACTGCAAATATGATTTTTGATGATATCTCTGAAACTAAAAAAGCTACAGATTTGCGGTTTGAAATAAAATGTAAGACTAACAGACTTGCAAAGAAAAGGTTATTACACCTTAATCGCTCCAATGCATACTTTCGCAGTTATAGAGAATCTCAGTGCTTTCTCATCGTACTTTTTAGACTGCGAATAAGATTTTTGAGGCTTTTCCCGAAACTAATAAAGCTACAGGCTTGCGGTTTGAACTAAAATGTAGTACTAACAGACTTGCAAAGAAAAGGTTATTACACCTTAATCGCTCCAATGCATACTTTCGCAGTTATAGAGATTCTTAGTGCTTTCTCATCGTACTTTTCAGACCGTGAATACGATTGTTGATGATATCTCCGAAACTAATAAAGCTACTGGCTTGCGGTTTGAACTGAAGTGTAGGACTAACAAACTTGCAAAGAAAAGGTTATTACACCTTATTCGCTCCAATGCAAACTTTCGCAGTTATAGAGAATCTCAGTGCTTTCTCTCATTGTACTTTTTTGACTGTGGATACGATGTTTGATGATATCTCTGAAACTAAAAAAGCTACAGGTTTGCGGATTGAACTAATATGTAGGACTGCCAGACTTCCAAAGAAAAGGATTTTTACACCTTAATCGCTACAATGCAAACTTTCGCAGTTATAGAGAATCTCAGTGCTTTCTAATCGTACTTTTTAGACCGTGAATACGATTGTTGATGATATCTCCGAAACTAATAAAGCTACTGGCTTGCGGTTTGAAATGAAGTGTAGGACTAAAAGACTTGCAAAGAAAAGGTTATTACACCTTATTCGCTCCAATGCAAACTTTCGCAGTTATAGAGAATCTCAGTGCTTTCTCTCATCGTACTTTTTTGACTGTGGATACGAATTTTGATGATATCTCCTAAACTAATAAAACTACAGGCTTGCGGTTTGAACTGAAATGTAGGACTAACAGACTTGCAAAGAAAACGTTATTACACCTTAATCGCTCCAATGCATACTTTCGCAGTTATAGAGAATCTCAGTGCTTTCTCATCGTACTTTTCAGACCGTGAATACGATTGTTAATGATATCTCCGAAACTAATAAAGCTACAGGCTTGCGGTTTGAACTGATATGTAGAACTAACAGACTTGCAAAGAAAAGGTAATAACACCTTATTCGCTCCAATGCAAACTTTCGCAGTTATAGAAAACCTCAGTGCTTTCTCGTCGTACTTTTCAGACTGTGGATGTGATTTTTGATGATATCTCCGAAACTAGTAAAGCTACAGGCTTGTGGTTTGAACTTAAATGTAGGACTAACAGACTTGCAAAGAAAAGGTTATAACACCTTAATCGCTACAATGCAATCTTTCGCAGTTATAGAGAATCTCAGTGCTTTCTCATAGTACTTTGTAGACTGCGAATATGATTTTTGATGATATCTCCGAAACTAGTAAAGCTACAGGCTTGTGGTTTGAACTTAAATGTAGGACTAACAGACTTGCAAAGAAAAGGTTATAACACCTTAATCGCTACAATGCAAACTTTCGCAGTTATAGAGAATCTCAGTGCTATCTCATCGTACTTTTCAGACCGTGAATACGATTGTTGATGATATCTCCAAAACTAATAAAGCTACAGGCTTGCGGTTTGAACTTAAATGTAGGACTAACAAACTTGCAAAAAAAAGGTTATTACATCTTAATCGCTACAATGCAAACTTTCGCAGTTATAGAGAATCTCAGTGCTTTCTCATCGTACTTTTTAGACTGCAAATATGATTTTTGATGATATCTCTGAAACTAAAAAAGCTACAGGTTTGCGGTTTGAAATAAAATGTAAGACTAACAGACTTGCAAAGAAAAGTTTATTACACCTTAATCGCTACAATGCAATCTTTCGCAGTTATAGAGAATCTCAGTGCTTTCTCATAGTACTTTGTAGACTGCGAATATGATTTTTGATGATATCTCCGAAACTAGTAAAGCTACAGGCTTGTGGTTTGAACTTGAATGTAGGACTAACAGACTTGCAAAGAACAGGTTATTACACCTTAATCGCTCCAATGCATACTTTCGCAGTTATAGAGAATCTCAGTGCTTTCTCATCGTACTTTTCAGACCGTGAATACGATTGTTGATGATATCTCCAAAACTAGTAAAGCTACAGGCTTGCGGTTTGAACTAAAATGTAGGACTAAGAGACTTGCAAAGAAAAGGTTATTACATCTTAATCGCTACAATGCAAACTTTCGCAGTTATAGAGAATCTCAGTGCTTTCTCATCGTACTTTTTAGACTGCAAATATGATTTTTGATGATATCTCTGAAACTAAAAAAGCTACAGATTTGCGGTTTGAAATAAAATGTAAGACTAACAGACTTGCAAAGAAAAGGTTATTACACCTTAATCGCTCCAATGCATACTTTCGCAGTTATAGAGAATCTTAGTGCTTTCTCATCGTACTTTTTAGACTGCGAAAAAGATTTTTGAGGCTTTTCCCGAAACTAATAAAGCTACAGGCTTGCGGTTTGAACTAAAATGTAAGACTAACAGACTTGCAAAGAAAAGGTTATTACACCTTAATCGCTCCAATGCATACTTTCGCAGTTATAGAGAATCTCAGTGCTTTCTCATCGTACTTTTTAGACTGCGAATAAGATTTTTGAGGCTTTTCCCGAAACTAATAAAGCTACAGGCTTGCGGTTTGAACTAAAATGTAGTACTAACAGACTTGCAAAGAAAAGGTTATTACACCTTAATCGCTCCAATGCATACTTTCGCAGTTATAGAGATTCTTAGTGCTTTCTCATCGTACTTTTCAGACCGTGAATACGATTGTTGATGATATCTCCGAAACTAATAAAGCTACTGGCTTGCGGTTTGAACTGAAGTGTAGGACTAACAAACTTGCAAAGAAAAGGTTATTACACCTTATTCGCTCCAATGCAAACTTTCGCAGTTATAGAGAATCTCAGTGCTTTCTCTCATCGTACTTTTTTGACTGTGGATACGATGTTTGATGATATCTCTGAAACTAAAAAAGCTACAGGTTTGCGGATTGAACTAATATGTAGGACTGCCAGACTTCCAAAGAAAAGGATTTTTACACCTTAATCGCTACAATGCAAACTTTCGCAGTTATAGAGAATCTCAGTGCTTTCTAATCGTACTTTTTAGACCGTAAATACGATTGTTGATGATATCTCCGAAACTAATAAAGCTACTGGCTTGCGGTTTGAAATGAAGTGTAGGACTAAAAGACTTGCAAAGAAAAGGTTATTACACCTTATTCGCTCCAATGCAAACTTTCGCAGTTATAGAGAATCTCAGTGCTTTCTCTCATCGTACTTTTTTGACTGTGGATACGAATTTTGATGATATCTCCTAAACTAATAAAACTACAGGCTTGCGGTTTGAACTGAAATGTAGGACTAACAGACTTGCAAAGAAAACGTTATTACACCTTAATCGCTCCAATGCATACTTTCGCAGTTATAGAGAATCTCAGTGCTTTCTCATCGTACTTTTCAGACCGTGAATACGATTGTTAATGATATCTCCGAAACTAATAAAGCTACAGGCTTGCGGTTTGAACTGATATGTAGAACTAACAGACTTGCAAAGAAAAGGTAATAACACCTTATTCGCTCCAATGCAAACTTTCGCAGTTATAGAAAACCTCAGTGCTTTCTCGTCGTACTTTTCAGACTGTGGATATGATTTTTGATGATATCTCCGAAACTAGTAAAGCTACAGGCTTGTGGTTTGAACTTAAATGTAGGACTAACAGACTTGCAAAGAAAAGGTTATTACACCTTAATCGCTACAATGCAATCTTTCGCAGTTATAGAGAATCTCAGTGCTTTCTCATAGTACTTTGTAGACTGCGAATAAGATTTTTGATGATATCTCCGAAACTAGTAAAGCTACAGGCTTGCGGTTTGAACTTAAATGTAGGACTAACAGACTTGCAAAAAAAAGGTTATTACATCTTAATCGCTACAATGCAAACTTTCGCAGTTATAGAGAATCTCAGTGCTTTCTCATCGTACTTTTTAGACTGCAAATATGATTTTTGATGATATCTCTGAAACTAAAAAAGCTACAGGTTTGCGGTTTGAAATAAAATGTAAGACTAACAGACTTGCAAAGAAAAGTTTATTACACCTTAATCGCTACAATGCAATCTTTCGCAGTTATAGAGAATCTCAGTGCTTTCTCATAGTACTTTGTAGACTGCGAATATGATTTTTGATGATATCTCCGAAACTAGTAAAGCTACAGGCTTGTGGTTTGAACTTGAATGTAGGACTAACAGACTTGCAAAGAACAGGTTATTACACCTTAATCGCTCCAATGCATACTTTCGCAGTTATAGAGAATCTCAGTGCTTTCTCATCGTACTTTTCAGACCGTGAATACGATTGTTGATGATATCTCCAAAACTAGTAAAGCTACAGGCTTGCGGTTTGAACTAAAATGTAAGACTAACAGACTTGCAAAGAAAAGGTTATTACACCTTAATCGCTACAATGCAATCTTTCGCAGTTATAGAGAATCTCAGTGCTTTCTCATAGTACTTTGTAGACTGCGAATATGATTTTTGATGATATCTCCGAAACTAGTAAAGCTACAGGCTTGTGGTTTGAACTTGAATGTAGGACTAACAGACTTGCAAAGAACAGGTTATTACACCTTAATCGCTACAATGCAAACTTTCGCAGTTATAGAGAATCTCAGTGCTTTCTCATCGTACTTTTTAGACTGCAAATATGATTTTTGATGATATCTCTGAAACTAAAAAAGCTACAGATTTGCGGTTTGAAATAAAATGTAAGACTAACAGACTTGCAAAGAAAAGGTTATTACACATTAATCGCTCCAATGCATACTTTCGCAGTTATAGAGAATCTTAGTGCTTTCTCATCGTACTTTTTAGACTGCGAATAAGATTTTTGAGGCTTTTCCCGAAACTAATAAAGCTACAGGCTTGCGGTTTGAACTAAAATGTAGTACTAACAGACTTGCAAAGAAAAGGTTATTACACCTTAATCGCTCCAATGCATACTTTCGCAGTTATAGAGATTCTTAGTGCTTTCTCATCGTACTTTTCAGACCGTAAATACGATTGTTGATGATATCTCTGAAACTAATAAAGCTACTGGCTTGCGGTTTGAACTGAAGTGTAGGACTAACAAACTTGCAAAGAAAAGGTTATTACACCTTATTCGCTCCAATGCAAACTTTCGCAGTTATAGAGAATCTCAGTGCTTTCTCTCATCGTACTTTTTTGACTGTGGATACGATGTTTGATGATATCTCTGAAACTAAAAAAGCTACAGGTTTGCGGATTGAACTAATATGTAGGACTGCCAGACTTCCAAAGAAAAGGATTTTTACACCTTAATCGCTACAATGCAAACTTTCGCAGTTATAGAGAATCTCAGTGCTTTCTAATCGTACTTTTTAGACCGTGAATACGATTGTTGATGATATCTCCGAAACTAATAAAGCTACTGGCTTGCGGTTTGAAATGAAGTGTAGGACTAAAAGACTTGCAAAGAAAAGGTTATTACACCTTATTCGCTCCAATGCAAACTTTCGCAGTTATAGAGAATCTCAGTGCTTTCTCTCATCGTACTTTTTTGACTGTGGATACGAATTTTGATGATATCTCCTAAACTAATAAAACTACAGGCTTGCGGTTTGAACTGAAATGTAGGACTAACAGACTTGCAAAGAAAACGTTATTACACCTTAATCGCTCCAATGCATACTTTCGCAGTTATAGAGAATCTCAGTGCTTTCTCATCGTACTTTTCAGACCGTGAATACGATTGTTAATGATATCTCCGAAACTAATAAAGCTACAGGCTTGCGGTTTGAACTGAAATGTAGGACTAACAGACTTGCAAAGAAAAGGTAATAACACCTTATTCGCTCCAATGCAAACTTTCGCAGTTATAGAAAACCTCAGTGCTTTCTCGTCGTACTTTTCAGACTGTGGATATGATTTTTGATGATATCTCCGAAACTAGTAAAGCTACAGGCTTGTGGTTTGAACTTAAATGTAGGACTAACAGACTTGCAAAGAAAAGGTTATTACACCTTAATCCCTACAATGCAATATTTCGCAGTTATAGAGAATCTCAGTGCTTTCTCATAGTACTTTGTAGACTGCGAATAAGATTTTTGATGATATCTCCGAAACTAGTAAAGCTACAGGCTTGCGGTTTGAACTTAAATGTAGGACTAACAGACTTGCAAAAAAAAAGGTTATTACATCTTAATCGCTACAATGCAAACTTTCGCAGTTATAGAGAATCTCAGTGCTTTCTCATCGTACTTTTTAGACTGCAAATATGATTTTTGATGATATCTCTGAAACTAAAAAAGCTACAGGTTTGCGGTTTGAAATAAAATGTAAGACTAACAGACTTGCAAAGAAAAGTTTATTACACCTTAATCGCTACAATGCAATCTTTCGCAGTTATAGAGAATCTCAGTGCTTTCTCATAGTATTTTGTAGACTGCGAATATGATTTTTGATGATATCTCCGAAACTAGTAAAGCTACAGGCTTGTGGTTTGAACTTGAATGTAGGACTAACAGACTTGCAAAGAACAGGTTATTACACCTTAATCGCTCCAATGCATACTTTCGCAGTTATAGAGAATCTCAGTGCTTTCTCATCGTACTTTTCAGACCGTGAATACGATTGTTGATGATATCTCCAAAACTAGTAAAGCTACAGGCTTGCGGTTTGAACTAAAATGTAGGACTAAGAGACTTGCAAAGAAAAGGTTATTACATCTTAATCGCTACAATGCAAACTTTCGCAGTTATAGAGAATCTCAGTGCTTTCTCATCGTACTTTTTAGACTGCAAATATGATTTTTGATGATATCTCTGAAACTAAAAAAGCTACAGATTTGCGGTTTGAAATAAAATGTAAGACTAACAGACTTGCAAAGAAAAGGTTATTACACCTTAATCGCTCCAATGCATACTTTCGCAGTTATAGAGAAACTCAGTGCTTTCTCATCGTACTTTTTAGACTGCGAATAAGATTTTTGAGGCTTTTCCCGAAACTAATAAAGCTACAGGCTTGCGGTTTGAACTAAAATGTAGTACTAACAGACTTGCAAAGAAAAGGTTATTACACCTTAATCGCTCCAATGCATACTTTCGCAGTTATAGAGATTCTTAGTGCTTTCTCATCGTACTTTTCAGACCGTGAATACGATTGTTGATGATATCTCCGAAACTAATAAAGCTACTGGCTTGCGGTTTGAACTGAAGTGTAGGACTAACAAACTTGCAAAGAAAAGGTTATTACACCTTATTCGCTCCAATGCAAACTTTCGCAGTTATAGAGAATCTCAGTGCTTTCTCTCATCGTACTTTTTTGACTGTGGATACGATGTTTGATGATATCTCTGAAACTAAAAAAGCTACAGGTTTGCGGATTGAACTAATATGTAGGACTGCCAGACTTCCAAAGAAAAGGATTTTTACACCTTAATCGCTACAATGCAAACTTTCGCAGTTATAGAGAATCTCAGTGCTTTCTAATCGTACTTTTTAGACCGTGAATACGATTGTTGATGATATCTCCGAAACTAATAAAGCTACTGGCTTGCGGTTTGAAATGAAGTGTAGGACTAAAAGACTTGCAAAGAAAAGGTTATTACACCTTATTCGCTCCAATGCAAACTTTCGCAGTTATAGAGAATCTCAGTGCTTTCTCTCATCGTACTTTTTTGACTGTGGATACGAATTTTGATGATATCTCCTAAACTAATAAAACTACAGGCTTGCGGTTTGAACTGAAATGTAGGACTAACAGACTTGCAAAGAAAACGTTATTACACCTTAATCGCTCCAATGCATACTTTCGCAGTTATAGAGAATCTCAGTGCTTTCTCATCGTACTTTTCAGACCGTGAATACGATTGTTAATGATATCTCCGAAACTAATAAAGCTACAGGCTTGCGGTTTGAACTGAAATGTAGGACTAACAGACTTGCAAAGAAAAGGTAATAACACCTTATTCGCTCCAATGCAAACTTTCGCAGTTATAGAAAACCTCAGTGCTTTCTCGTCGTACTTTTCAGACTGTGGATATGATTTTTAATGATATCTCCGAAACTAGTAAAGCTACAGGCTTGTGGTTTGAACTTAAATGTAGGACTAACAGACTTGCAAAGAAAAGGTTATTACACCTTAATCGCTCCAATGCATACTTTCGCAGTTATAGAGAATCTCAGTGCTTTCTCATCGTACTTTTCAGACCGTGAATACGATTGTTGATGATATCTCCGAAACTAATAAAGCTACAGGCTTGCGGTTTGAACTGAAATGTAGGACTAACAGACTTGCAAAGAAAAGGTAATAACACCTTATTCGCTCCAATGCAAACTTTCGCAGTTATAGAAAACCTCTGTGCTTTCTCGTCGTACTTTTCAGACTGTGGATGTGATTTTTGATGATATCTCCGAAACTAGTAAAGCTACAGGCTTGTGGTTTGAACTTAAATGTAGGACTAACAGACTTGCAAAGAAAAGGTTATAACACCTTAATCGCTATAATGCAATCTTTCGCAGTTATAGAGAATCTCAGTGCTTTCTCATAGTACTTTGTAGACTGCGAATATGATTTTTGATGATATCTCCGAAACTAGTAAAGCTACAGGCTTGTGGTTTGAACTTAAATGTAGGACTAACAGACTTGCAAAGAAAAGGTTATAACACCTTAATCGCTACAATGCAAACTTTTGCAGTTATAGAAAATCTCAGTGCTATCTCATCGTACTTTTCAGACCGTGAATACGATTGTTGATGATATCTCCAAAACTAATAAAGCTACAGGCTTGCGGTTTGAACTTAAATGTAGGACTAACAGACTTGCAAAAAAAAAGGTTATTACATCTAAATCGCTACAATGCAAACTTTCGCAGTTATAGAGAATCTCAGTGCTTTCTCATCGTACTTTTTAGACTGCAAATATGATTTTCGATGATATCTCCGAAACTAAAAAAGCTACAGGTTTGCGGTTTGAAATAAAATGTAAGACTAACAGACTTGCAAAGAAAAGGTTATTACACCTTAATCGCTACAATGCAATCTTTCGCAGTTATAGAGAATCTCAGTGCTTTCTCATAGTACTTTGTAGACTGCGAATATGATTTTTGATGATATCTCCGAAACTAGTAAAGCTACAGGCTTGTGGTTTGAACTTAAATGTAGGACTAACAGACTTGCAAAGAACAGGTTATTACACCTTAATCGCTCCAATGCATACTTTCGCAGTTATAGAGAATCTCAGTGCTTTCTCATCGTACTTTTCAGACCGTGAATACGATTGTTGATGATATCTCCAAAACTAATAAAGCTACAGGCTTGCGGTTTGAACTAAAATGTAGGACTAAGAGACTTGCAAAGAAAAGGTTATTACATCTTAATCGCTACAATGCAAACTTTCGCAGTTATAGAGAATCTCAGTGCTTTCTCATCGTACTTTTTAGACTGCAAATATGATTTTTGATGATATCTCTGAAACTAAAAAAGCTACAGATTTGCGGTTTGAAATAAAATGTAAGACTAACAGACTTGCAAAGAAAAGGTTATTACACCTTAATCGCTCCAATGCATACTTTCACAGTTATAGAGAATCCCAGTGCTTTCTCTCATCGTACTTTCTTGACTGTGGATACGATGTTTGATGATATCTCTGAAACTAAAAAAGCTACAGGTTTGCGGATTGAACTAATATGTAGGACTGCCAGACTTCCAAAGAAAAGGATTTTTACACTTAATCGCTACAATGCAAACTTTCGCAGTTATAGAAAACCTCAGTGCTTTCTCGTCGTACTTTTCAGACTGTGAATATGATTTTTGATGATATCTCCGAAACTAGTAAAGCTACAGGCTTGTGGTTTGAACTTAAATGTAGGACTAACAGACTTGCAAAGAAAAGGTTATAACACCTTAATCCCTACAATGCAAACTTTCGCAGTTATAGAGAATCTCAGTGCTTTCTCATAGTACTTTTCAGACTGTGGATACGAATTTTGATAATATCTCCGAAACTAATAAAGCTACAGGCTTGCGGTTTGAACTGAAATGTAGGACTAACAGACTTGCAAAGAAAACGTTATTACACCTTAATCGCTCCAATGCATACTTTCGCAGTTATAGAGAATCTCAGTGCTTTCTCATCGTACTTTTCAGACCGTGAATAAGATTGTTGATGATATCTCCGAAACTAATAAAGCTACAGGCTTGCCGTTTGAACTGAAATGTAGGACTAACAGACTTGCAAAGAAAAGGTAATAACACCTTATTCGCTCCAATGCAAACTTTCGAAGTTATGGAAAACCTCAGTGCTTTCTCGTCGTACTTTTCAGACTGTGAATATGATTTTTGATGATATCTCCGAAACTAGTAAAGCTACAGGCTTGTGGTTTGAACTTAAATGTAGGACTAACAGACTTGCAAAGAAAAGGTTTTTATACCTTAATCGCTCCAATGCATACTTTTGCAGTTATAGAGAATCTCAGTGCTTTCTCATCGTACTTTTCGGACCGTGAATACGATTGTTGATGATATCTCCAAAACTAATAAAGCTACAGTCTTGCGGTTTGAACCAAAATGTAGGATTAACAGACTTGCAAAGAAAAGGTTATTACACCTTAATCGCTCGAATGCAAACTTTCGGGGTTATAGAGAATCTCAGTGCTTTCTCATCGTACTTTTCAGACTGTGAATACGATTTTTGATAATATCTCCGAAACTAAAAAAGCTACAAGCTTGCGGTTTGAACTAAAATGTAGGACTAACAGACTTGCAAAGAAAAGGTTATTACACCTCAATCGCTCGAATGGAAACTTTCGCAGTAATAGAGAATCGCAGTGCTTTCTCATCGTTCTTTTTTTACTGTGAATACGATTTTTGATATGTCTCCGAAGCTAATAAAGCTACAGGCTTGCGGTTTGAACTAAAATGTAGGACTAACAGACTTGCAAAGAAAAGGTTATTACACCTTAATCGCTTCAATGCAAACTTTCGCAGTTATAGAGAATCTCAGTGCTTTCTCAACGTAGTTTTCAGACTGTGGATACGAATTTTGATGATATCTCCGAAACTAATAAAGCTACAGGCTTGCGGTTTGAACTGAAATGTAGGACTAACAGACTTGCAAAGAAAGGGTTATTACACCTTAATCGCTCCAATGCATACTTTCGCAGTTATAGAGAATCTCAGTGCTTTCTCATCGTACTTTTCAGACCGTGAATACGATTGTTGATGATATCTCCTAAACTAATAAAGCTACTGGCTTTCGCTTTTAACTAAAATGTAGTACTAACAGACTTGCAAAGAAAAGGTTATTACACCTTAATCGCTCCAATGCATATTTTCGCAGTTATAGAGAATCTCAGTGCTTTCTCATCGTACTTTTCAGACCGTGAATACGATTGTTGATGATATCTCTGAAACTAATAAAGCTACAGGCTTGCGGTTTGAACTGAAATGTAGGACTAACAGCCTTGCAAACAAAAGGTTATTACACCTTAATCGCTCGAATGCACTCTTTCGCAGTTATAGAAAACCTCGAAGCTTTCTCGTCGTACTTTTCAGACTGTGAATACGATTTTTGATGATATCTCTGATACTAATAAAGCTACAGGCTTGCGGTTTGAACTGAAATGTAGGACTAACAGACTTGCAAAGAAAACGTTATTACACCTTAATCGCTCCAATGCATACTTTCGCAGTTATAGAGAATCTCAGTGCTTTCTCATCGTACTTTTCAGACCGTGAATACGATTGTTGATGATATCTCCAAAACTAATAAAGCTACAGGCTTGCGGTTTGAACTGAAATGTAGGATTAACAGACTTGCAAAGAAAAGGTAATAACACCTTATTCGCTCCAATGCAAACTTTCGCAGTTATAGAAAACCTCTGTGCTTTCTCGTCGTACTTTTCAGACTGTGGATGTGATTTTTGATGATATCTCCGAAACTAGTAAAGCTACAGGCTTGTGGTTTGAACTTAAATGTAGGACTAACAGACTTGCAAAGAAAAGGTTATAACACCTTAATCGCTATAATGCAATCTTTCGCAGTTATAGAGAATCTCAGTGCTTTCTCATAGTACTTTGTAGACTGCGAATATGATTTTTGATGATATCTCCGAAACTAGTAAAGCTACAGGCTTGTTGTTTGAACTTAAATGTAGGACTAACAGACTTGCAAAGAAAAGGTTATAACACCTTAATCGCTACAATGCAAACTTTTGCAGTTATAGAGAATCTCAGTGCTATCTCATCGTACTTTTCAGACCGTGAATACGATTGTTGATGATATCTCCAAAACTAATAAAGCTACAGGCTTGCGGTTTGAACTTAAATGTAGGACTAACAGACTTGCAAAAAAAAGGTTATTACATCTAAATCGCTACAATGCAAACTTTCGCAGTTATAGAGAATCTCAGTGCTTTCTCATCGTACTTTTTAGACTGCAAATATGATTTTTGATGATATCTCCGAAACTAAAAAAGCTACAGGTTTGCGGTTTGAAATAAAATGTAAGACTAACAGACTTGCAAAGAAAAGGTTATTACACCTTAATCGCTACAATGCAATCTTTCGCAGTTATAGAGAATCTCAGTGCTTTCTCATAGTACTTTGTAGACTGCGAATATGATTTTTGATGATATCTCCGAAACTAGTAAAGCTACAGGCTTGTGGTTTGAACTTAAATGTAGGACTAACAGACTTGCAAAGAACAGGTTATTACACCTTAATCGCTCCAATGCATACTTTCGCAGTTATAGAGAATCTCAGTGCTTTCTCATCGTACTTTTCAGACCGTGAATACGATTGTTGATGATATCTCCAAAACTAATAAAGCTACAGGCTTGCGGTTTGAACTAAAATGTAGGACTAAGAGACTTGCAAAGAAAAGGTTATTACATCTTAATCGCTACAATGCAAACTTTCGCAGTTATAGAGAATCTCAGTGCTTTCTCATCGTACTTTTTAGACTGCAAATATGATTTTTGATGATATCTCTGAAACTAAAAAAGCTACAGATTTGCGGTTTGAAATAAAATGTAAGACTAACAGACTTGCAAAGAAAAGGTTATTACACCTTAATCGCTCCAATGCATACTTTCGCAGTTATAGAGAATCTTAGTGATTTCTTATCGTACTTTTCAGACCGTGAATACGATTGTTGATGATATCTCCGAAACTAATAAAGCTACTGGCTTGCGGTTTGAACTGAAGTGTAGGACTAACAAACTTGCAAAGAAAAGGTTATTACACCTTATTCGCTCCAATGCAAACTTTCACAGTTATAGAGAATCTCAGTGCTTTCTCTCATCGTACTTTCTTGACTGTGGATACGATGTTTGATGATATCTCTGAAACTAAAAAAGCTACAGGTTTGCGGATTGAACTAATATGTAGGACTGCCAGACTTCCAAAGAAAAGGATTTTTACATCTTAATCGCTACAATGCAAACTTTTACAGTTATAGAGAATCTCAGTGCTTTCTAATCGTGCTTTTTAGACCGTGAATACGATTGTTGATGATATCTCCGAAACTAATAAAGCTACTGGCTTGCGGTTTGAAATAAAGTGTAGGACTAAAAGACTTGCAAAGAAAAGGTTATTACACCTTATTCGCTCCAATGCAAACTTTCGCAGTTATAGAGAATCTCAGTGCTTTCTCTCATCGTACTTTTTTGACTGTGGATACGAATTTTGATGATATCTCCTAAACTAATAAAACTACAGGCTTGCGGTTTGAACTGAAATGTAGGACTAACAGATTTGCAAAGAAAACGTTATTACACCTTAATCGCTCCAATGCATACTTTCGCAGTTATAGAGAATCTCAGTGCTTTCTCATCGTACTTTTCAGACCGTGAATACGATTGTTGATGATATCTCCTAAACTAATAAAGCTACAGGCTTGCGGTTTGAACTGAAATGTAGGACTAACAGACTTGCAAAGAAAAGGTAATAACACCTTATTCGCTCCAATGCAAACTTTCGCAGTTATAGAAAACCTCAGTGCTTTCTCGTCGTACTTTTCAGACTGTGAATATGATTTTTGATGATATCTCCGAAACTAGTAAAGCTACAGGCTTGTGGTTTGAACTTAAATGTAGGACTAACAGACTTGCAAAGAAAAGGTTATAACACCTTAATCCCTACAATGCAAACTTTCTCAGTTATAGAGAATCTCAGTGCTTTCTCATAGTACTTTTCAGACTGTGGATACGAATTTTGATAATATCTCCGAAACTAATAAAGCTACAGGCTTGCGGTTTGAACTGAAATGTAGGACTAACAGACTTGCAAAGAAAACGTTATTACACCTTAATCGCTCCAATGCATACTTTCGCAGTTATAGAGAATCTCAGTGCTTTCTCATCGTACTTTTCAGACCGTGAATAAGATTGTTGATGATATCTCCGAAACTAATAAAGCTACAGGCTTGCCGTTTGAACTGAAATGTAGGACTAACAGACTTGCAAAGAAAAGGTAATAACACCTTATTCGCTCCAATGCAAACTTTCGAAGTTATGGAAAACCTCAGTGCTTTCTCGTCGTACTTTTCAGACTGTGATAATGATTTTTGATGATATCTCCGAAACTAGTAAAGCTACAGGCTTGTGGTTTGAACTTAAATGTAGGACTAACAGACTTGCAAAGAAAAGGTTTTTATACCTTAATCGCTCCTATGCATACTTTTGCAGTTATAGAGAATCTCAGTGCTTTCTCATCGTACTTTTCGGACCGTGAATACGATTGTTGATGATATCTCCAAAACTAATAAAGCTACAGGCTTGCGGTTTGAACCAAAATGTAGGATTAACAGACTTGCAAAGAAAAGGTTATTACACCTTAATCGCTCGAATGCAAACTTTCGGGGTTATAGAGAATCTCAGTGCTTTCTCATCGTACTTTTCAGACTGTGAATACGATTTTTGATAATATCTCCGAAACTAAAAAAGCTACAAGCTTGCGGTTTGAACTAAAATGTAGGACTAACAGACTTGCAAAGAAAAGGTTATTACACCTCAATCGCTCGAATGGAAACTTTCGCAGTAATAGAGAATCGCAGTGCTTTCTCATCGTTCTTTTTTTACTGTGAATACGATTTTTGATATGTCTCCGAAGCTAATAAAGCTACAGGACTGCGGTTTGAACTAAAATGTAGGACTAACAGACTTGCAAAGAAAAGGTTATTACACCTTAATCGCTTCAATGCAAACTTTCGCAGTTATAGAGAATCTCAGTGCTTTCTCAACGTAGTTTTCAGACTGTGGATACGAATTTTGATGATATCTCCGAAACTAATAAAGCTACAGGCTTGCGGTTTGAACTGAAATGTAGGACTAACAGACTTGCAAAGAAAGGGTTATTACACCTTAATCGCTCCAATGCATACTTTCGCAGTTATAGAGAATGTCAGAGCTTTTTCATCGTACTTTTCAGACCGTGAATACGATTGTTGATGATATCTCCTAAACTAATAAAGCTACAGGCTTGCGGTTTGAACTGAAATGTAGGACTAACAGACTTGCAAAGAAAAGGTAATTACACCTTATTCGCTCCAATGCAAACTTTCGCAGTTATAGAGAATCTCAGTGCTTTCTCATAGTACTTTTCAGACTGTGGATACGAATTTTGATAATATCTCCGAAACTAATAAAGCTACAGGCTTGCGGTTTGAACTGAAATGTAGGACTAACAGACTTGCAAAGAAAACGTTATTACACCTTAATCGCTCCAATGCTTACTTTCGCAGTTATAGAGAATCTCAGTGCTTTCTCATCGTACTTTTCAGACCGTGAATACGATTGTTGATGATATCTCCGAAACTAATAAAGCTACTTACTTGCGGTTTGAACTGAAGTGTAGGACTAACAGACTTGCAAAGAAAAGATAATAACACCTTATTCGCTCCAATGCAAACTTTCGCAGTTATAGAAAACCTCAGTGCTTTCTCGTCGTACTTTTCAGACTGTGAATACGATTTTTGATGATATCTCCGAAACTAAAAAAGCTACAGGCTTGTGGTTTGAACTTAAATGTAGGACTAACAGACTTGCAAAGAAAAGGTTATAACACCTTAATCGCTACAATGCAAACTTTCGCAGTTATAGAGAATCTCAGTGCTTTCTCATAGTACTTTTCAGACTGTGGATACGAATTTTGATTATATCTCCGAAACTAATAAAGCTACAGGCTTGCGGTTTGAACTGAAATGTAGGACTAACAGACTTGCAAAGAAAACGTTATTACACCTTAATCGCTCCAATGCATACTTTCGCAGTTATAGAGAATCTCAGTGCTTTCTCGTCGTACTTTTCAGACCGTGAATAAGATTGTTGATGATATCTCCGAAACTAATAAAGCTACAGGCTTGCCGTTTGAACTGAAATGTAGGACTAACAGACTTGCAAAGAAAAGGTAATAACACCTTATTCGCTCCAATGCAAACTTTCGAAGTTATAGAAAACCTCAGTGCTTTCTCGTCGTACTTTTCAGACTGTGAATATGATTTTTGATGACATCTCCGAAACTAGTGAAGCTACAGGCTTGTGGTTTGAACTTAAATGTAGGACTAACAGACTTGCAAAGTAAAGGTTATACCACTTTAATCGCTACAATGCAAACTTTCGCAGTTATAGAGAATCTCAGTGCTTTCTCATCGTACTTTTTAGACTGCGAATAAGATTTTTGATGTTTTTCCCGAAACTAATAAAGCTACAGGCTTGCGGTTTGAACTAAAATGTAGTACTAACAGACTTGCAAAGAAAAAGTTATTACACCTTAATCGCTCCAATGCATACTTTCGCAGTTATAGAGAATCTCAGTGCTTTCTCATCGTACTTTTCAGACCGTGAATACGATTGTTGATGATATCTCCGAAACTAATAAAGCTACTGGCTTGCGGTTTGAACTGAAGTGTAGGACTAACAGACTTGCAAAGAAAAGGTTATTACACCTTATTCGCTCCAATGCATACTTTCGCAGTTATAGAGAATCTCAGTGCTTTCTCATCGTACGTTTCAGACCGTGAATACGATTGTTGATGATATCTCCGAAACTAATAAAGCTACAGGCTTGCGGTTTGAACTGAAATGTAGGACTAACAGACTTGCAAAGAAAAAGTTATTACACCTTATTCGCTCCAATGCAAACTTTCGCAGTTATAGAAAACCTCAGTGCTTTCTCGTCGTACTTTTCAGACTGTGAATATGATTTTTGATGATATCTCCGAAACTAGTAAAGCTACAGGCTTGTGGTTTGAACTTAAATGTAGGACTAACAGACTTGCAAAGAAAAGGTTATAAGACCCTAATCGCTACAATGCAATCTTTCGCAGTTATAGAGAATCTCAGTGCTTTCTCATAGTACTTTGTAGACTGCGGAAAACATTTTTGATGATATCTCCGAAACTAATAAAGCTACTGGCTTTCGCTTTGAACTAAAATGTAGTACTAACAGACTTGCAAAGAAAAGGATGTCACACCTTAATCGCTCCAATGCATACTTTCGCAGTTATAGAGAATCTCAGTGCTTTCTCATCGTACTTTTCAGACCGTGAATACGATTGTTGATGATATCTCCAAAACTAATAAAGCTACAGGCTTGCGGTTTAAACTTAAATGTACGACTAACAGACTTGCAAAGAAAAGGTTATTACATCTTAATCGCTACAATGCAAACTTTCGCAGTTATAGAGAATCTCAGTGCTTTCTCATCGTACTTTTTAGACTGCAAATATGATTTTTGATGATATCTTTGAAACTAAAAAAGCTACAGGTTTGCGGTTTGAAATAAAATGTAAGACTAACAGACTTGCAAAGAAAAGGTTATTACACCTTAATCGCTCCAATGCATACTTTCGCAGTTATAGAGAATCTCAGTGCTTTCTCATCGTACTTTTTAGACTGCGAATAAGATTTTTGATGATATCTCCGAAACTAATAAAGCTACAGGCTTGCGGTTTGAACTGAAGTGTAGGACTAACAGACTTGCAAAGAAAAGGTAATAACACCTTATTCGCTCCAATGCAAACTTTCGCAGTTATAGAAAACCTCAGTGCTTTCTCGTCGTACTTTTCAGACTGTGAATACGATTTTTGATGATATCTCCGAAACTAAAAAAGCTACAGGCTTGTGGTTTGAACTTAAATGTAGGACTAACAGACTTGCAAAGAAAAGGTTATAACACCTTAATCGCTACAATGCAAACTTTCGCAGTTATAGAGAATCTCAGTGCTTTCTCATAGTACTTTTCAGACTGTGGATACGAATTTTGATAATATCTCCGAAACTAATAAAGCTACAGGCTTGCGGTTTGAACTGAAATGTAGGACTAACAGACTTGCAAAGAAAACGTTATTACACCTTAATCGCTCCAATGCTTACTTTCGCAGTTATAGAGAATCTCAGTGCTTTCTCATCGTACTTTTCAGACCGTGAATACGATTGTTGATGATATCTCCGAAACTAATAAAGCTACTTACTTGCGGTTTGAACTGAAGTG
Source organism: Ecdyonurus torrentis (assembly GCA_949318235.1). NCBI lineage: Eukaryota > Metazoa > Arthropoda > Insecta > Ephemeroptera > Heptageniidae > Ecdyonurus > Ecdyonurus torrentis. Next base: position 552,756 of record OX439129.1, read on the forward strand.
TAGGACTAACAGACTTGCAAAGAAAAGATAATAACACCTTATTCGCTCCAATGCAAACTTTCGCAGTTATAGAAAACCTCAGTGCTTTCTCGTCGTACTTTTCAGACTGTGAATACGATTTTTGATGATATCTCCGAAACTAAAAAAGCTACAGGCTTGTGGTTTGAACTTAAATGTAGGACTAACAGACTTGCAAAGAAAAGGTTATAACACCTTAATCGCTACAATGCAAACTTTCGCAGTTATAGAGAATCTCAGTGCTTTCTCATAGTACTTTTCAGACTGTGGATACGAATTTTGATTATATCTCCGAAACTAATAAAGCTACAGGCTTGCGGTTTGAACTGAAATGTAGGACTAACAGACTTGCAAAGAAAACGTTATTACACCTTAATCGCTCCAATGCATACTTTCGCAGTTATAGAGAATCTCAGTGCTTTCTCGTCGTACTTTTCAGACCGTGAATAAGATTGTTGATGATATCTCCGAAACTAATAAAGCTACAGGCTTGCCGTTTGAACTGAAATGTAGGACTAACAGACTTGCAAAGAAAAGGTAATAACACCTTATTCGCTCCAATGCAAACTTTCGAAGTTATAGAAAACCTCAGTGCTTTCTCGTCGTACTTTTCAGACTGTGAATATGATTTTTGATGACATCTCCGAAACTAGTGAAGCTACAGGCTTGTGGTTTGAACTTAAATGTAGGACTAACAGACTTGCAAAGAAAAGGTTATACCACTTTAATCGCTACAATGCAAACTTTCGCAGTTATAGAGAATCTCAGTGCTTTCTCATCGTACTTTTTAGACTGCGAATAAGATTTTTGATGTTTTTCCCGAAACTAATAAAGCTACAGGCTTGCGGTTTGAACTAAAATGTAGTACTAACAGACTTGCAAAGAAAAAGTTATTACACCTTAATCGCTCAAATGCATACTTTCGCAGTTATAGAGAATCTCAGTGCTTTCTCATCGTACTTTTCAGACCGTGAATACGATTGTTGATGATATCTCCGAAACTAATAAAGCTACTGGCTTGCGGTTTGAACTGAAGTGTAGGACTAACAGACTTGCAAAGAAAAGGTTATTACACCTTATTCGCTCCAATGCAAACTTTCGCAGTTATAGAGAATCTCAGTGCTTTCTCATCGTACTTTTTTGACTGTGGATACGAATTTTGATGATATCTCCGAAACTAATAAAGCTACAGGCTTGCGGTTTGAACTGAAATGTAGGACTAACAGACTTGCAAAGAAAAAGTTATTACACCTTATTCGCTCCAATGCAAACTTTCGCAGTTATAGAAAACCTCAGTGCTTTCTCGTCGTACTTTTCAGACTGTGAATACGATTTTTGATGATATCTCCGAAACTAAAAAAGCTACAGGCTTGTGGTTTGAACTTAAATGTAGGACTAACAGACTTGCAAAGAAAAGGTTATAACACCTTAATCGCTACAATGCAAACTTTCGCAGTTATAGAGAATCTCAGTGCTTTCTCATAGTACTTTTCAGACTGTGGATACGAATTTTGATTATATCTCCGAAACTAATAAAGCTACAGGCTTGCGGTTTGAACTGAAATGTAGGACTAACAGACTTGCAAAGAAAACGTTATTACACCTTAATCGCTCCAATGCATACTTTCGCAGTTATAGAGAATCTCAGTGCTTTCTCGTCGTACTTTTCAGACCGTGAATAAGATTGTTGATGATATCTCCGAAACTAATAAAGCTACAGGCTTGCCGTTTGAACTGAAATGTAGGACTAACAGACTTGCAAAGAAAAGGTAATAACACCTTATTCGCTCCAATGCAAACTTTCGAAGTTATAGAAAACCTCAGTGCTTTCTCGTCGTACTTTTCAGACTGTGAATATGATTTTTGATGACATCTCCGAAACTAGTGAAGCTACAGGCTTGTGGTTTGAACTTAAATGTAGGACTAACAGACTTGCAAAGAAAAGGTTATACCACTTTAATCGCTACAATGCAAACTTTCGCAGTTATAGAGAATCTCAGTGCTTTCTCATCGTACTTTTTAGACTGCGAATAAGATTTTTGATGTTTTTCCCGAAACTAATAAAGCTACAGGCTTGCGGTTTGAACTAAAATGTAGTACTAACAGACTTGCAAAGAAAAAGTTATTACACCTTAATCGCTCAAATGCATACTTTCGCAGTTATAGAGAATCTCAGTGCTTTCTCATCGTACTTTTCAGACCGTGAATACGATTGTTGATGATATCTCCGAAACTAATAAAGCTACTGGCTTGCGGTTTGAACTGAAGTGTAGGACTAACAGACTTGCAAAGAAAAGGTTATTACACCTTATTCGCTCCAATGCAAACTTTCGCAGTTATAGAGAATCTCAGTGCTTTCTCATCGTACTTTTTTGACTGTGGATACGAATTTTGATGATATCTCCGAAACTAGTAAAGCTACAGGCTTGTGGTTTGAACTTAAATGTAGGACTAACAGACTTGCAAAGAAAAGGTTATAAGACCCTAATCGCTACAATGCAATCTTTCGCAGTTATAGAGAATCTCAGTGCTTTCTCATAGTACTTTGTAGACTGCGAATAACATTTTTGATGATATCTCCGAAACTAATAAAGCTACTGGCTTTCGCTTTGAACTAAAATGTAGTACTAACAGACTTGCAAAGAAAAGGATGTCACACCTTAATCGCTCCAATGCATACTTTCGCAGTTATAGAGAATCTCAGTGCTTTCTCATCGTACTTTTCAGACCGTGAATACGATTGTTGATGATATCTCCAAAACTAATAAAGCTACAGGCTTGCGGTTTAAACTTAAATGTACGACTAACAGACTTGCAAAGAAAAGGTTATTACATCTTAATCGCTACAATGCAAACTTTCGCAGTTATAGAGAATCTCAGTGCTTTCTCATCGTACTTTTTAGACTGCGAATAAGATTTTTGATGATATCTCCGAAACTAATAAAGCTACAGGCTTGCGGTTTGAACTGAAGTGTAGGACTAACAGACTTGCAAAGAAAAGGTAATAACACCTTATTCGCTCCAATGCAAACTTTCGCAGTTATAGAAAACCTCAGTGCTTTCTCGTCGTACTTTTCAGACTGTGAATACGATTTTTGATGATATCTCCGAAACTAAAAAAGCTACAGGCTTGTGGTTTGAACTTAAATGTAGGACTAACAGACTTGCAAAGAAAAGGTTATAACACCTTAATCGCTACAATGCAAACTTTCGCAGTTATAGAGAATCTCAGTGCTTTCTCATAGTACTTTTCAGACTGTGGATACGAATTTTGATAATATCTCCGAAACTAATAAAGCTACAGGCTTGCGGTTTGAACTGAAATGTAGGACTAACAGACTTGCAAAGAAAACGTTATTACACCTTAATCGCTCCAATGCTTACTTTCGCAGTTATAGAGAATCTCAGTGCTTTCTCATCGTACTTTTCAGACCGTGAATACGATTGTTGATGATATCTCCGAAACTAATAAAGCTACTTACTTGCGGTTTGAACTGAAGTGTAGGACTAACAGACTTGCAAAGAAAAGATAATAACACCTTATTCGCTCCAATGCAAACTTTCGCAGTTATAGAAAACCTCAGTGCTTTCTCGTCGTACTTTTCAGACTGTAAATACGATTTTTGATGATATCTCCGAAACTAAAAAAGCTACAGGCTTGTGGTTTGAACTTAAATGTAGGACTAACAGACTTGCAAAGAAAAGGTTATAACACCTTAATCGCTACAATGCAAACTTTCGCAGTTATAGAGAATCTCAGTGCTTTCTCATAGTACTTTTCAGACTGTGGATACGAATTTTGATTATATCTCCGAAACTAATAAAGCTACAGGCTTGCGGTTTGAACTGAAATGTAGGACTAACAGACTTGCAAAGAAAACGTTATTACACCTTAATCGCTCCAATGCATACTTTCGCAGTTATAGAGAATCTCAGTGCTTTCTCGTCGTACTTTTCAGACCGTGAATAAGATTGTTAATGATATCTCCGAAACTAATAAAGCTACAGGCTTGCCGTTTGAACTGAAATGTAGGACTAACAGACTTGCAAAGAAAAGGTAATAACACCTTATTCGCTCCAATGCAAACTTTCGAAGTTATAGAAAACCTCAGTGCTTTCTCGTCGTACTTTTCAGACTGTGAATATGATTTTTGATGACATCTCCGAAACTAGTGAAGCTACAGGCTTGTGGTTTGAACTTAAATGTAGGACTAACAGACTTGCAAAGAAAAGGTTATACCACTTTAATCGCTACAATGCAAACTTTCGCAGTTATAGAGAATCTCAGTGCTTTCTCATCGTACTTTTTAGACTGCGAATAAGATTTTTGATGTTTTTCCCGAAACTAATAAAGCTACAGGCTTGCGGTTTGAACTAAAATGTAGTACTAACAGACTTGCAAAGAAAAAGTTATTACACCTTATTCGCTCCAATGCAAACTTTCGCAGTTATAGAGAATCTCAGTGCTTTCTCATCGTACTTTTTTGACTGTGGATACGAATTTTGATGATATCTCCGAAACTAATAAAGCTACAGGCTTGCGGTTTGAACTGAAATGTAGGACTAACAGACTTGCAAAGAAAAAGTTATTACACCTTATTCGCTCCAATGCAAACTTTCGCAGTTATAGAAAACCTCAGTGCTTTCTCGTCGTACTTTTCAGACTGTGAATATGATTTTTGATGATATCTCCGAAACTAGTAAAGCTACAGGCTTGTGGTTTGAACTTAAATGTAGGACTAACAGACTTGCAAAGAAAAGGTTATAAGACCCTAATCGCTACAATGCAATCTTTCGCAGTTATAGAGAATCTCAGTGCTTTCTCATAGTACTTTGTAGACTGCGAATAACATTTTTGATGATATCTCCGAAACTAATAAAGCTACTGGCTTTCGCTTTGAACTAAAATGTAGTACTAACAGACTTGCAAAGAAAAGGATGTCACACCTTAATCGCTCCAATGCATACTTTCGCAGTTATAGAGAATCTCAGTGCTTTCTCATCGTACTTTTCAGACCGTGAATACGATTGTTGATGATATCTCCAAAACTAATAAAGCTACAGGCTTGCGGTTTAAACTTAAATGTACGACTAACAGACTTGCAAAGAAAAGGTTATTACATCTTAATCGCTACAATGCAAACTTTCGCAGTTATAGAGAATCTCAGTGCTTTCTCATCGTACTTTTTAGACTGCAAATATGATTTTTGATGATATCTTTGAAACTAAAAAAGCTACAGGTTTGCGGTTTGAAATAAAATGTAAGACTAACAGACTTGCAAAGAAAAGGTTATTACACCTTAATCGCTCCAATGCATACTTTCGCAGTTATAGAGAATCTCAGTGCTTTCTCATCGTACTTTTTAGACTGCGAATAAGATTTTTGATGATATCTCCGAAACTAATAAAGCTACAGGCTTGCGGTTTGAACTGAAGTGTAGGACTAACAGACTTGCAAAGAAAAGGTAATAACACCTTATTCGCTCCAATGCAAACTTTCGCAGTTATAGAAAACCTCAGTGCTTTCTCGTCGTACTTTTCAGACTGTGAATACGATTTTTGATGATATCTCCGAAACTAAAAAAGCTACAGGCTTGTGGTTTGAACTTAAATGTAGGACTAACAGACTTGCAAAGAAAAGGTTATAACACCTTAATCGCTACAATGCAAACTTTCGCAGTTATAGAGAATCTCAGTGCTTTCTCATAGTACTTTTCAGACTGTGGATACGAATTTTGATAATATCTCCGAAACTAATAAAGCTACAGGCTTGCGGTTTGAACTGAAATGTAGGACTAACAGACTTGCAAAGAAAACGTTATTACACCTTAATCGCTCCAATGCTTACTTTCGCAGTTATAGAGAATCTCAGTGCTTTCTCATCGTACTTTTCAGACCGTGAATACGATTGTTGATGATATCTCCGAAACTAATAAAGCTACTTACTTGCGGTTTGAACTGAAGTGTAGGACTAACAGACTTGCAAAGAAAAGATAATAACACCTTATTCGCTCCAATGCAAACTTTCGCAGTTATAGAAAACCTCAGTGCTTTCTCGTCGTACTTTTCAGACTGTGAATACGATTTTTGATGATATCTCCGAAACTAAAAAAGCTACAGGCTTGTGGTTTGAACTTAAATGTAGGACTAACAGACTTGCAAAGAAAAGGTTATAACACCTTAATCGCTACAATGCAAACTTTCGCAGTTATAGAGAATCTCAGTGCTTTCTCATAGTACTTTTCAGACTGTGGATACGAATTTTGATTATATCTCCGAAACTAATAAAGCTACAGGCTTGCGGTTTGAACTGAAATGTAGGACTAACAGACTTGCAAAGAAAACGTTATTACACCTTAATCGCTCCAATGCATACTTTCGCAGTTATAGAGAATCTCAGTGCTTTCTCGTCGTACTTTTCAGACCGTGAATAAGATTGTTGATGATATCTCCGAAACTAATAAAGCTACAGGCTTGCCGTTTGAACTGAAATGTAGGACTAACAGACTTGCAAAGAAAAGGTAATAACACCTTATTCGCTCCAATGCAAACTTTCGAAGTTATAGAAAACCTCAGTGCTATCTCGTCGTACTTTTCAGACTGTGAATATGATTTTTGATGACATCTCCGAAACTAGTGAAGCTACAGGCTTGTGGTTTGAACTTAAATGTAGGACTAACAGACTTGCAAAGAAAAGGTTATAAGACCCTAATCGCTACAATGCAATCTTTCGCAGTTATAGAGAATCTCAGTGCTTTCTCATCGTACTTTTTAGACTGCGAATAAGATTTTTGATGTTTTTCCCGAAACTAATAAAGCTACAGGCTTGCGGTTTGAACTAAAATGTAGTACTAACAGACTTGCAAAGAAAAAGTTATTACACCTTAATCGCTCCAATGCATACTTTCGCAGTTATAGAGAATCTCAGTGCTTTCTCATCGTACTTTTCAGACCGTGAATACGATTGTTGATGATATCTCCGAAACTAATAAAGCTACTGGCTTGCGGTTTGAACTGAAGTGTAGGACTAACAGACTTGCAAAGAAAAGGTTATTACACCTTATTCGCTCCAATGCAAACTTTCGCAGTTATAGAGAATCTCAGTGCTTTCTCATCGTACTTTTTTGACTGTGGATACGAATTTTGATGATATCTCCGAAACTAATAAAGCTACAGGCTTGCGGTTTGAACTGAAATGTAGGACTAACAGACTTGCAAAGAAAACGTTATTACACCTTAATCGCTCCAATGCATATTTTCGCAGTTATAGAGAATCTCAGTGCTTTCTCATCGTACTTTTCAGACCGTGAATACGATTGTTGATGATATCTCCGAAACTAATAAAGCTACAGGCTTGCGGTTTGAACTTAAATGTAGGACTAACAGACTTGCAAAGAAAAGGTAATAACACCTTATTCGCTCCAATGCAAATTTCGCAGTTATAGAAAACCTCAGTGCTTTCTCGTCGTACTTTTCAGACTGTGAATATGATTTTTGATGATATCTCCGAAAATAGTAAAGCTACAGGCTTGTGGTTTGAACTTAAATGTAGGACTAACAGACTTGCAAAGAAAAGGTTATAACACCTTAATTGCTACAATGCAATCTTTCGCAGTTATAGAGAATCTCAGTGCTTTCTCATAGTACTTTGTAGACTGCGAATAAGATTTTTGATGATATCTCCGAAACTAATAAAGCTACTGGCTTTCGCTTTGAACTAAAATGTAGTACTAACAGACTTGCAAAGAAAAGGATATCACACCTTAATCGCTCCAATGCATACTTTCGCAGTTATAGAGAATCTCAGTGCTTTCTCATCGTACTTTTCAGACCGTGAATACGATTGTTGATGATATCTCCAAAACTAATAAAGCTACAGGCTTGCGGTTGAACTTAAATGTACGACTAACAGACTTGCAAAGAACAGGTTATTACATCTTAATCGCTACAATGCAAACTTTCGCAGTTATAGAGAATCTCAGTGCTTTCTCATCGTACTTTTTAGACTGCAAATATGATTTTTGATGATATCTTTGAAACTAAAAAAGCTACAGGTTTGCGGTTTGAAATAAAATGTAAGACTAACAGACTTGCAAAGAAAAGGTTATTACACCTTAATCGCTCCAATGCATACTTTCGCAGTTATAGAGAATCTCAGTGCTTTCTCATCGTACTTTTTAGACTGCGAATAAGATTTTTGATGATATCTCCGAAACTAATAAAGCTACAGGCTTGCGGTTTGAACTGAAGTGTAGGACTAACAGACTTGCAAAGAAAAGGTAATAACACCTTATTCGCTCCAATGCAAACTTTCGCAGTTATAGAAAACCTCAGTGCTTTCTCGTCGTACTTTTCAGACAGTGAATACGATTTTTGATGATATCTCCGAAACTAAAAAAGCTACAGGCTTGTGGTTTGAACTTAAATGTAGGACTAACAGACTTGCAAAGAAAAGGTTATAACACCTTAATCGCTACAATGCAAACTTTCGCAGTTATAGAGAATCTCAGTGCTTTCTCATAGTACTTTTCAAACTGTGGATACGAATTTTGATAATATCTCCAAAACTAATAAAGCTACAGGCTTGCGGTTTGAACTGAAATGTAGGACTAACAGACTTGCAAAGAAAACGTTATTACACCTTAATCGCTCCAATGCATACTTTCGCAGTTATAGAGAATCTCAGTGCTTTCTCATCGTACTTTTCAGACCGTGAATACGATTGTTGATGATATCTCCAAAACTAATAAAGCTACTGGCTTGCGGTTTGAACTGAAGTGTAGGACTAACAGACTTGCAAAGAATAGGTAATAACACCTTATTCGCTCCAATGCAAACTTTCGCAGTTATAGAAAACCTCAGTGCTTTCTCGTCGTACTTTTCAGACTGTGAATACGATTTTTGATGATATCTCGGAAACTAAAAAAGCTACAGGCTTGTGGTTTGAACTTAAATGTAGGACTAACAGACTTGCAAAGAAAAGGTTATAACACCTTAATCGCTACAATGCAAACTTTCGCAGTTATAGAGAATCTCAGTGCTTTCTCATAGTACTTTTCAGACTGTGGATACGAATTTTGATAATATCTCCGAAACTAATAAAGCTACAGGCTTGCGGTTTGAACTGAAATGTAGGACTAACAGACTTGCAAAGAAAACGTTATTACACCTTAATCGCTCCAATGCATACTTTCGCAGTTATAGAGAATCTCAGTGCTTTCTCGTCGTACTTTTCAGACCGTGAATAAGATTGTTGATGATATCTCCGAAACTAATAAAGCTACAGGCTTGCGGTTTGAACTTAAATGTAGGACTAACAGACTTGCAAAAAAAAGGTTATTACATCTAAATCGCTAAAATGCAAACTTTCGCAGTTATAGAGAATCTCAGTGCTTTCTCATCGTACTTTTTAGACTGCAAATATGATTTTTGATGATATCTCCGAAACTAAAAAAGCTACAGGTTTGCGGTTTGAAATAAAATGTAAGACTAACAGACTTGCAAAGAAAAGGTTATTACACCTTAATCGCTACAATGCAATCTTTCGCAGTTATAGAGAATCTCAGTGCTTTCTCATAGTACTTTGTAGACTGCGAATATGATTTTTGATGATATCTCCGAAACTAGTAAAGCTACAGGCTTGTGGTTTGAACTTAAATGTAGGACTAACAGACTTGCAAAGAACAGGTTATTACACCTTAATCGCTCCAATGCATACTTTCGCAGTTATAGAGAATCTCAGTGCTTTCTCATCGTACTTTTCAGACCGTGAATACGATTGTTGATGATATCTCCAAAACTAATAAAGCTACAGGCTTGCGGTTTGAACTAAAATGTAGGACTAAGAGACTTGCAAAGAAAAGGTTATTACATCTTAATCGCTACAATGCAAACTTTCGCAGTTATAGAGAATCTCAGTGCTTTCTCATCGTACTTTTTAGACTGCAAATATGATTTTTGATGATATCTCTGAAACTAAAAAAGCTACAGATTTGCGGTTTGAAATAAAATGTAAGACTAACAGACTTGCAAAGAAAAGGTTATTACACCTTAATCGCTCCAATGCATACTTTCGCAGTTATAGAGAATCTTAGTGCTTTCTTATCGTACTTTTCAGACCGTGAATACGATTGTTGATGATATCTCCGAAACTAATAAAGCTACTGGCTTGCGGTTTGAACTGAAGTGTAGGACTAACAAACTTGCAAAGAAAAGGTTATTACACCTTATTCGCTCCAATGCAAACTTTCACAGTTATAGAGAATCTCAGTGCTTTCTCTCATCGTACTTTCTTGACTGTGGATACGATGTTTGATGATATCTCTGAAACTAAAAAAGCTACAGGTTTGCGGATTGAACTAATATGTAGGACTGCCAGACTTCCAAAGAAAAGGATTTTTACATCTTAATCGCTACAATGCAAACTTTTACAGTTATAGAGAATCTCAGTGCTTTCTAATCGTGCTTTTTAGACCGTGAATACGATTGTTGATGATATCTCCGAAACTAATAAAGCTACTGGCTTGCGGTTTGAAATAAAGTGTAGGACTAAAAGACTTGCAAAGAAAAGGTTATTACACCTTATTCGCTCCAATGCAAACTTTCGCAGTTATAGAGAATCTCAGTGCTTTCTCTCATCGTACTTTTTTGACTGTGGATACGAATTTTGATGATATCTCCTAAACTAATAAAACTACAGGCTTGCGGTTTGAACTGAAATGTAGGACTAACAGATTTGCAAAGAAAACGTTATTACACCTTAATCGCTCCAATGCATACTTTCGCAGTTATAGAGAATCTCAGTGCTTTCTCATCGTACTTTTCAGACCGTGAATACGATTGTTGATGATATCTCCTAAACTAATAAAGCTACAGGCTTGCGGTTTGAACTGAAATGTAGGACTAACAGACTTGCAAAGAAAAGGTAATAACACCTTATTCGCTCCAATGCAAACTTTCGCAGTTATAGAAAACCTCAGTGCTTTCTCGTCGTACTTTTCAGACTGTGAATATGATTTTTGATGATATCTCCGAAACTAGTAAAGCTACAGGCTTGTGGTTTGAACTTAAATGTAGGACTAACAGACTTGCAAAGAAAAGGTTATAACACCTTAATCCCTACAATGCAAACTTTCTCAGTTATAGAGAATCTCAGTGCTTTCTCATAGTACTTTTCAGACTGTGGATACGAATTTTGATAATATCTCCGAAACTAATAAAGCTACAGGCTTGCGGTTTGAACTGAAATGTAGGACTAACAGACTTGCAAAGAAAACGTTATTACACCTTAATCGCTCCAATGCATACTTTCGCAGTTATAGAGAATCTCAGTGCTTTCTCATCGTACTTTTCAGACCGTGAATAAGATTGTTGATGATATCTCCGAAACTAATAAAGCTACAGGCTTGCCGTTTGAACTGAAATGTAGGACTAACAGACTTGCAAAGAAAAGGTAATAACACCTTATTCGCTCCAATGCAAACTTTCGAAGTTATGGAAAACCTCAGTGCTTTCTCGTCGTACTTTTCAGACTGTGAATATGATTTTTGATGATATCTCCGAAACTAGTAAAGCTACAGGCTTGTGGTTTGAACTTAAATGTAGGACTAACAGACTTGCAAAGAAAAGGTTTTTATACCTTAATCGCTCCAATGCATACTTTTGCAGTTATAGAGAATCTCAGTGCTTTCTCATCGTACTTTTCGGACCGTGAATACGATTGTTGATGATATCTCCAAAACTAATAAAGCTACAGGCTTGCGGTTTGAACCAAAATGTAGGATTAACAGACTTGCAAAGAAAAGGTTATTACACCTTAATCGCTCGAATGCAAACTTTCGGGGTTATAGAGAATCTCAGTGCTTTCTCATCGTACTTTTCAGACTGTGAATACGATTTTTGATAATATCTCCGAAACTAAAAAAGCTACAAGCTTGCGGTTTGAACTAAAATGTAGGACTAACAGACTTGCAAAGAAAAGGTTATTACACCTCAATCGCTCGAATGGAAACTTTCGCAGTAATAGAGAATCGCAGTGCTTTCTCATCGTTCTTTTTTTACTGTGAATACGATTTTTGATATGTCTCCGAAGCTAATAAAGCTACAGGCTTGCGGTTTGAACTAAAATGTAGGACTAACAGACTTGCAAAGAAAAGGTTATTACACCTTAATCGCTTCAATGCAAACTTTCGCAGTTATAGAGAATCTCAGTGCTTTCTCAACGTAGTTTTCAGACTGTGGATACGAATTTTGATGATATCTCCGAAACTAATAAAGCTACAGGCTTGCGGTTTGAACTGAAATGTAGGACTAACAGACTTGCAAAGAAAGGGTTATTACACCTTAATCGCTCCAATGCATACTTTCGCAGTTATAGAGAATCTCAGAGCTTTCTCATCGTACTTTTCAGACCGTGAATACGATTGTTGATGATATCTCCTAAACTAATAAAGCTACAGGCTTGCGGTTTGAACTGAAATGTAGGACTAACAGACTTGCAAAGAAAAGGTAATTACACCTTATTCGCTCCAATGCAAACTTTCGCAGTTATAGAGAATCTCAGTGCTTTCTCATAGTACTTTTCAGACTGTGGATACGAATTTTGATAATATCTCCGAAACTAATAAAGCTACAGGCTTGCGGTTTGAACTGAAATGTAGGACTAACAGACTTGCAAAGAAAACGTTATTACACCTTAATCGCTCCAATGCTTACTTTCGCAGTTATAGAGAATCTCAGTGCTTTCTCATCGTACTTTTCAGACCGTGAATACGATTGTTGATGATATCTCCGAAACTAATAAAGCTACTTACTTGCGGTTTGAACTGAAGTGTAGGACTAACAGACTTGCAAAGAAAAGATAATAACACCTTATTCGCTCCAATGCAAACTTTCGCAGTTATAGAAAACCTCAGTGCTTTCTCGTCGTACTTTTCAGACTGTGAATACGATTTTTGATGATATCTCCGAAACTAAAAAAGCTACAGGCTTGTGGTTTGAACTTAAATGTAGGACTAACAGACTTGCAAAGAAAAGGTTATAACACCTTAATCGCTACAATGCAAACTTTCGCAGTTATAGAGAATCTCAGTGCTTTCTCATAGTACTTTTCAGACTGTGGATACGAATTTTGATTATATCTCCGAAACTAATAAAGCTACAGGCTTGCGGTTTGAACTGAAATGTAGGACTAACAGACTTGCAAAGAAAACGTTATTACACCTTAATCGCTCCAATGCATACTTTCGCAGTTATAGAGAATCTCAGTGCTTTCTCGTCGTACTTTTCAGACCGTGAATAAGATTGTTGATGATATCTCCGAAACTAATAAAGCTACAGGCTTGCCGTTTGAACTGAAATGTAGGACTAACAGACTTGCAAAGAAAAGGTAATAACACCTTATTCGCTCCAATGCAAACTTTCGAAGTTATAGAAAACCTCAGTGCTTTCTCGTCGTACTTTTCAGACTGTGAATATGATTTTTGATGACATCTCCGAAACTAGTGAAGCTACAGGCTTGTGGTTTGAACTTAAATGTAGGACTAACAGACTTGCAAAGAAAAGGTTATACCACTTTAATCGCTACAATGCAAACTTTCGCAGTTATAGAGAATCTCAGTGCTTTCTCATCGTACTTTTTAGACTGCGAATAAGATTTTTGATGTTTTTCCCGAAACTAATAAAGCTACAGGCTTGCGGTTTGAACTAAAATGTAGTACTAACAGACTTGCAAAGAAAAAGTTATTACACCTTAATCGCTCCAATGCATACTTTCGCAGTTATAGAGAATCTCAGTGCTTTCTCATCGTACTTTTCAGACCGTGAATACGATTGTTGATGATATCTCCGAAACTAATAAAGCTACTGGCTTGCGGTTTGAACTGAAGTGTAGGACTAACAGACTTGCAAAGAAAAGGTTATTACACCTTATTCGCTCCAATGCATACTTTCGCAGTTATAGAGAATCTCAGTGCTTTCTCATCGTACGTTTCAGACCGTGAATACGATTGTTGATGATATCTCCGAAACTAATAAAGCTACAGGCTTGCGGTTTGAACTGAAATGTAGGACTAACAGACTTGCAAAGAAAAAGTTATTACACCTTATTCGCTCCAATGCAAACTTTCGCAGTTATAGAAAACCTCAGTGCTTTCTCGTCGTACTTTTCAGACTGTGAATATGATTTTTGATGATATCTCCGAAACTAGTAAAGCTACAGGCTTGTGGTTTGAACTTAAATGTAGGACTAACAGACTTGCAAAGAAAAGGTTATAAGACCCTAATCGCTACAATGCAATCTTTCGCAGTTATAGAGAATCTCAGTGCTTTCTCATAGTACTTTGTAGACTGCGAATAACATTTTTGATGATATCTCCGAAACTAATAAAGCTACTGGCTTTCGCTTTGAACTAAAATGTAGTACTAACAGACTTGCAAAGAAAAGGATGTCACACCTTAATCGCTCCAATGCATACTTTCGCAGTTATAGAGAATCTCAGTGCTTTCTCATCGTACTTTTCAGACCGTGAATACGATTGTTGATGATATCTCCAAAACTAATAAAGCTACAGGCTTGCGGTTTAAACTTAAATGTACGACTAACAGACTTGCAAAGAAAAGGTTATTACATCTTAATCGCTACAATGCAAACTTTCGCAGTTATAGAGAATCTCAGTGCTTTCTCATCGTACTTTTTAGACTGCAAATATGATTTTTGATGATATCTTTGAAACTAAAAAAGCTACAGGTTTGCGGTTTGAAATAAAATGTAAGACTAACAGACTTGCAAAGAAAAGGTTATTACACCTTAATCGCTCCAATGCATACTTTCGCAGTTATAGAGAATCTCAGTGCTTTCTCATCGTACTTTTTAGACTGCGAATAAGATTTTTGATGATATCTCCGAAACTAATAAAGCTACAGGCTTGCGGTTTGAACTGAAGTGTAGGACTAACAGACTTGCAAAGAAAAGGTAATAACACCTTATTCGCTCCAATGCAAACTTTCGCAGTTATAGAAAACCTCAGTGCTTTCTCGTCGTACTTTTCAGACTGTGAATACGATTTTTGATGATATCTCCGAAACTAAAAAAGCTACAGGCTTGTGGTTTGAACTTAAATGTAGGACTAACAGACTTGCAAAGAAAAGGTTATAACACCTTAATCGCTACAATGCAAACTTTCGCAGTTATAGAGAATCTCAGTGCTTTCTCATAGTACTTTTCAGACTGTGGATACGAATTTTGATAATATCTCCGAAACTAATAAAGCTACAGGCTTGCGGTTTGAACTGAAATGTAGGACTAACAGACTTGCAAAGAAAACGTTATTACACCTTAATCGCTCCAATGCTTACTTTCGCAGTTATAGAGAATCTCAGTGCTTTCTCATCGTACTTTTCAGACCGTGAATACGATTGTTGATGATATCTCCGAAACTAATAAAGCTACTTACTTGCGGTTTGAACTGAAGTGTAGGACTAACAGACTTGCAAAGAAAAGATAATAACACCTTATTCGCTCCAATGCAAACTTTCGCAGTTATAGAAAACCTCAGTGCTTTCTCGTCGTACTTTTCAGACTGTGAATACGATTTTTGATGATATCTCCGAAACTAAAAAAGCTACAGGCTTGTGGTTTGAACTTAAATGTAGGACTAACAGACTTGCAAAGAAAAGGTTATAACACCTTAATCGCTACAATGCAAACTTTCGCAGTTATAGAGAATCTCAGTGCTTTCTCATAGTACTTTTCAGACTGTGGATACGAATTTTGATTATATCTCCGAAACTAATAAAGCTACAGGCTTGCGGTTTGAACTGAAATGTAGGACTAACAGACTTGCAAAGAAAACGTTATTACACCTTAATCGCTCCAATGCATACTTTCGCAGTTATAGAGAATCTCAGTGCTTTCTCGTCGTACTTTTCAGACCGTGAATAAGATTGTTGATGATATCTCCGAAACTAATAAAGCTACAGGCTTGCCGTTTGAACTGAAATGTAGGACTAACAGACTTGCAAAGAAAAGGTAATAACACCTTATTCGCTCCAATGCAAACTTTCGAAGTTATAGAAAACCTCAGTGCTTTCTCGTCGTACTTTTCAGACTGTGAATATGATTTTTGATGACATCTCCGAAACTAGTGAAGCTACAGGCTTGTGGTTTGAACTTAAATGTAGGACTAACAGACTTGCAAAGAAAAGGTTATACCACTTTAATCGCTACAATGCAAACTTTCGCAGTTATAGAGAATCTCAGTGCTTTCTCATCGTACTTTTTAGACTGCGAATAAGATTTTTGATGTTTTTCCCGAAACTAATAAAGCTACAGGCTTGCGGTTTGAACTAAAATGTAGTACTAACAGACTTGCAAAGAAAAAGTTATTACACCTTAATCGCTCAAATGCATACTTTCGCAGTTATAGAGAATCTCAGTGCTTTCTCATCGTACTTTTCAGACCGTGAATACGATTGTTGATGATATCTCCGAAACTAATAAAGCTACTGGCTTGCGGTTTGAACTGAAGTGTAGGACTAACAGACTTGCAAAGAAAAGGTTATTACACCTTATTCGCTCCAATGCAAACTTTCGCAGTTATAGAGAATCTCAGTGCTTTCTCATCGTACTTTTTTGACTGTGGATACGAATTTTGATGATATCTCCGAAACTAATAAAGCTACAGGCTTGCGGTTTGAACTGAAATGTAGGACTAACAGACTTGCAAAGAAAAAGTTATTACACCTTATTCGCTCTAATGCAAACTTTCGCAGTTATAGAAAACCTCAGTGCTTTCTCGTCGTACTTTTCAGACTGTGAATATGATTTTTGATGATATCTCCGAAACTAGTAAAGCTACAGGCTTGTGGTTTGAACTTAAATGTAGGACTAACAGACTTGCAAAGAAAAGGTTATAAGACCCTAATCGCTACAATGCAATCTTTCGCAGTTATAGAGAATCTCAGTGCTTTCTCATAGTACTTTGTAGACTGCGAATAACATTTTTGATGATATCTCCGAAACTAATAAAGCTACTGGCTTTCGCTTTGAACTAAAATGTAGTACTAACAGACTTGCAAAGAAAAGGATGTCACACCTTAATCGCTCCAATGCATACTTTCGCAGTTATAGAGAATCTCAGTGCTTTCTCATCGTACTTTTCAGACCGTGAATACGATTGTTGATGATATCTCCAAAACTAATAAAGCTACAGGCTTGCGGTTTAAACTTAAATGTACGACTAACAGACTTGCAAAGAAAAGGTTATTACATCTTAATCGCTACAATGCAAACTTTCGCAGTTATAGAGAATCTCAGTGCTTTCTCATCGTACTTTTTAGACTGCAAATATGATTTTTGATGATATCTTTGAAACTAAAAAAGCTACAGGTTTGCGGTTTGAAATAAAATGTAAGACTAACAGACTTGCAAAGAAAAGGTTATTACACCTTAATCGCTCCAATGCATACTTTCGCAGTTTTAGAGAATCTCAGTGCTTTCTCATCGTACTTTTTAGACTGCGAATAAGATTTTTGATGATATCTCCGAAACTAATAAAGCTACAGGCTTGCGGTTTGAACTGAAGTGTAGGACTAACAGACTTGCAAAGAAAAGGTAATAACACCTTATTCGCTCCAATGCAAACTTTCGCAGTTATAGAAAACCTCAGTGCTTTCTCGTCGTACTTTTCAGACTGTGAATACGATTTTTGATGATATCTCCGAAACTAAAAAAGCTACAGGCTTGTGGTTTGAACTTAAATGTAGGACTAACAGACTTGCAAAGAAAAGGTTATAACACCTTAATCGCTACAATGCAAACTTTCGCAGTTATAGAGAATCTCAGTGCTTTCTCATAGTACTTTTCAGACTGTGGATACGAATTTTGATAATATCTCCGAAACTAATAAAGCTACAGGCTTGCGGTTTGAACTGAAATGTAGGACTAACAGACTTGCAAAGAAAACGTTATTACACCTTAATCGCTCCAATGCTTACTTTCGCAGTTATAGAGAATCTCAGTGCTTTCTCATCGTACTTTTCAGACCGTGAATACGATTGTTGATGATATCTCCGAAACTAATAAAGCTACTTACTTGCGGTTTGAACTGAAGTGTAGGACTAACAGACTTGCAAAGAAAAGATAATAACACCTTATTCGCTCCAATGCAAACTTTCGCAGTTATAGAAAACCTCAGTGCTTTCTCGTCGTACTTTTCAGACTGTGAATACGATTTTTGATGATATCTCCGAAACTAAAAAAGCTACAGGCTTGTGGTTTGAACTTAAATGTAGGACTAACAGACTTGCAAAGAAAAGGTTATAACACCTTAATCGCTACAATGCAAACTTTCGCAGTTATAGAGAATCTCAGTGCTTTCTCATAGTACTTTTCAGACTGTGGATACGAATTTTGATTATATCTCCGAAACTAATAAAGCTACAGGCTTGCGGTTTGAACTGAAATGTAGGACTAACAGACTTGCAAAGAAAACGTTATTACACCTTAATCGCTCCAATGCATACTTTCGCAGTTATATAGAATCTCAGTGCTTTCTCGTCGTACTTTTCAGACCGTGAATAAGATTGTTGATGATATCTCCGAAACTAATAAAGCTACAGGCTTGCCGTTTGAACTGAAATGTAGGACTAACAGACTTGCAAAGAAAAGGTAATAACACCTTATTCGCTCCAATGCAAACTTTCGAAGTTATAGAAAACCTCAGTGCTTTCTCGTCGTACTTTTCAGACTGTGAATATGATTTTTGATGACATCTCCGAAACTAGTGAAGCTACGGGCTTGTGGTTTGAACTTAAATGTAGGACTAACAGACTTGCAAAGAAAAGGTTATACCACTTTAATCGCTACAATGCAAACTTTCGCAGTTATAGAGAATCTCAGTGCTTTCTCATCGTACTTTTTAGACTGCGAATAAGATTTTTGATGTTTTTCCCGAAACTAATAAAGCTACAGGCTTGCGGTTTGAACTAAAATGTAGTACTAACAGACTTGCAAAGAAAAAGTTATTACACCTTAATCGCTCCAATGCATACTTTCGCAGTTATAGAGAATCTCAGTGCTTTCTCATCGTACTTTTCAGACCGTGAATACGATTGTTGATGATATCTCCGAAACTAATAAAGCTACTGGCTTGCGGTTTGAACTGAAGTGTAGGACTAACAGACTTGCAAAGAAAAGGTTATTACACCTTATTCGCTCCAATGCAAACTTTCGCAGTTATAGAGAATCTCAGTGCTTTCTCATCGTACTTTTTTGACTGTGGATACGAATTTTGATGATATCTCCGAAACTAATAAAGCTACAGGCTTGCGGTTTGAACTGAAATGTAGGACTAACAGACTTGCAAAGAAAACGTTATTACACCTTAATCGCTCCAATGCATATTTTCGCAGTTATAGAGAATCTCAGTGCTTTCTCATCGTACTTTTCAGACCGTGAATACGATTGTTGATGATATCTCCGAAACTAATAAAGCTACAGGCTTGCGGTTTGAACTTAAATGTAGGACTAACAGACTTGCAAAGAAAAGGTAATAACACCTTATTCGCTCCAATGCAAACTTTCGCAGTTATAGAAAACCTCAGTGCTTTCTCGTCGTACTTTTCAGACTGTGAATATGATTTTTGATGATATCTCCGAAAATAGTAAAGCTACAGGCTTGTGGTTTGAACTTAAATGTAGGACTAACAGACTTGCAAAGAAAAGGTTATAACACCTTAATTGCTACAATGCAATCTTTCGCAGTTTTAGAGAATCTCAGTGCTTTCTCATAGTACTTTGTAGACTGCGAATAAGATTTTTGATGATATCTCCGAAACTAATAAAGCTACTGGCTTTCGCTTTGAACTAAAATGTAGTACTAACAGACTTGCAAAGAAAAGGATATCACACCTTAATCGCTCCAATGCATACTTTCGCAGTTATAGAGAATCTCAGTGCTTTCTCATCGTACTTTTCAGACCGTGAATACGATTGTTGATGATATCTCCAAAACTAATAAAGCTACAGGCTTGCGGTTGAACTTAAATGTACGACTAACAGACTTGCAAAGAACAGGTTATTACATCTTAATCGCTACAATGCAAACTTTCGCAGTTATAGAGAATCTCAGTGCTTTCTCATCGTACTTTTTAGACTGCAAATATGATTTTTGATGATATCTTTGAAACTAAAAAAGCTACAGGTTTGCGGTTTGAAATAAAATGTAAGACTAACAGACTTGCAAAGAAAAGGTTATTACACCTTAATCGCTCCAATGCATACTTTCGCAGTTATAGAGAATCTCAGTGCTTTCTCATCGTACTTTTTAGACTGCGAATAAGATTTTTGATGATATCTCCGAAACTAATAAAGCTACAGGCTTGCGGTTTGAACTGAAGTGTAGGACTAACAGACTTGCAAAGAAAAGGTAATAACACCTTATTCGCTCCAATGCAAACTTTCGCAGTTATAGAAAACCTCAGTGCTTTCTCGTCGTACTTTTCAGACAGTGAATACGATTTTTGATGATATCTCCGAAACTAAAAAAGCTACAGGCTTGTGGTTTGAACTTAAATGTAGGACTAACAGACTTGCAAAGAAAAGGTTATAACACCTTAATCGCTACAATGCAAACTTTCGCAGTTATAGAGAATCTCAGTGCTTTCTCATAGTACTTTTCAAACTGTGGATACGAATTTTGATAATATCTCCAAAACTAATAAAGCTACAGGCTTGCGGTTTGAACTGAAATGTAGGACTAACAGACTTGCAAAGAAAACGTTATTACACCTTAATCGCTCCAATGCATACTTTCGCAGTTATAGAGAATCTCAGTGCTTTCTCATCGTACTTTTCAGACCGTGAATACGATTGTTGATGATATCTCCAAAACTAATAAAGCTACTGGCTTGCGGTTTGAACTGAAGTGTAGGACTAACAGACTTGCAAAGAATAGGTAATAACACCTTATTCGCTCCAATGCAAACTTTCGCAGTTATAGAAAACCTCAGTGCTTTCTCGTCGTACTTTTCAGACTGTGAATACGATTTTTGATGATATCTCGGAAACTAAAAAAGCTACAGGCTTGTGGTTTGAACTTAAATGTAGGACTAACAGACTTGCAAAGAAAAGGTTATAACACCTTAATCGCTACAATGCAAACTTTCGCAGTTATAGAGAATCTCAGTGCTTTCTCATAGTACTTTTCAGACTGTGGATACGAATTTTGATAATATCTCTGAAACTAATAAAGCTACAGGCTTGCGGTTTGATCTGAAATGTAGGACTAACAGACTTGCAAAGAAAACGTTATTACACCTTAATCGCTCCAATGCATACTTTCGCAGTTATAGAGAATCTCAGTGCTTTCTCGTCGTACTTTTCAGACCGTGAATAAGATTGTTGATGATATCTCCGAAACTAATAAAGCTACAGGCTTGCCGTTTGAACTGAAATGTAGGACTAACAGACTTGCAAAGAAAAGGTAATAACACCTTATTCGCTCCAATGCAAATTTTCGAAGTTATAGAAAACCTCAGTGCTTTCTCGTCGTACTTTTCAGACTGTGAATATGATTTTTGATGATATCTCCGAAACTAGTAAAGCTACAGGCTTGTGGTTTGAACTTTAATGTAGGACTAACAGACTTGCAAAGAAAAGGTTATACCACCTTAATCGCTACAATGCAAACTTTCGCAGTTATAGAGAATCTCAGTGCTTTCTCATCGTACTTTTTAGACTGCGAATAAGATTTTTGATGTTTTTCCTGAAACTAATAAAGCTACAGGCTTGCGGTTTGAACTAAAATGTAGTACTAACAGACTTGCAAAGAAAAAGTTATTACACCTCAATCGCTCCAATGCATACTTTCGCAGTTATAGAGAATCTCAGTGCTTTCTCATCGTACTTTTCAGACCGTGAATACGATTGTTGATGATATCTCCGAAACTAATAAAGCTACTGGCTTGCGGTTTGAACTGAAGTGTAGGACTAACAGACTTGCAAAGAAAAGGTTATTACACCTTATTCGCTCCAATGCAAACTTTCGCAGTTATAGAGAATCTCAGTGCTTTCTCATCGTACTTTTTTGACTGTGGATACGAATTTTGATGATATCTCCGAAACTAATAAAGCTACAGGCTTGCGGTTTAAACTGAAATGTAGGACTAACAGACTTGCCAAGAAAACGTTATTACACCTTAATCGCTCCAATGCATACTTTCGCAGTTATAGAGAATCTCAGTGCTTTCTCATCGTACTTTTCAGACCGTGAATACGATTGTTGATAATATCTCCGAAACTAGTAAAGCTACAGGCTTGTAGTTTGAACTTAAATGTAGGACTAACAGACTTGCAAAGAAAAGGTAATAACACCTTAATCGCTACAATGCAATCTTTCGCAGTTATAGAGAATCTCAGTGCTTTCTCATAGTACTTTGTAGACTGCGAATAAGATTTTTGATGATATCTCCGAAACTAATAAAGATACTGGCTTTCGCTTTGAAATAAAATGTAGTACTAACAGACTTGCAAAGAAAAGGTTATTACACCTTAATCGCTCCAATGCATATTTTCGCAGTTATAGAGAATCTCAGTGCTTTCTCATCGTACTTTTCAGACTGCAAATATGATTTTTAATGATATCTCTGAAACTAAAAAAGCTACAGGTTTGCGGTTTGAAATAAAATGTAAGACTAACAGACTTGCATAGAAAAGGTTATTACACCTTAATCGCTCCAATGCATACTTTCGCAGTTATAGAGAATCTCAGTGCTTTCTCATCGTACTTTTTAGACTGCGAATAAGATTTTTGATGATATCTCCGAAACTAAAAAAGCTACAGGCTTGTGGTTTGAACTTAAATGTAGGACTAACAGACTTGCAAAGAAAAGGTTATAACACCTTAATCGCTACAATGCAAACTTTCGCAGTTATAGAGAATCTCAGTGCTTTCTCATAGTACTTTTCAGACTGTGGATACGAATTTTGATAATATCTCCGAAACTAATAAAGCTACAGGCTTGCGGTTTGAACTGAAATGTAGGACTAACAGACTTGCAAAGAAAACGTTATTACACCTTAATCGCTCCAATGCTTACTTTCGCAGTTATAGAGAATCTCAGTGCTTTCTCATCGTACTTTTCAGACCGTGAATACGATTGTTGATGATATCTCCGAAACTAATAAAGCTACTTACTTGCGGTTTGAACTGAAGTGTAGGACTAACAGACTTGCAAAGAAAAGATAATAACACCTTATTCGCTCCAATGCAAACTTTCGCAGTTATAGAAAACCTCAGTGCTTTCTCGTCGTACTTTTCAGACTGTGAATACGATTTTTGATGATATCTCCGAAACTAAAAAAGCTACAGGCTTGTGGTTTGAACTTAAATGTAGGACTAACAGACTTGCAAAGAAAAGGTTATAACACCTTAATCGCTACAATGCAAACTTTCGCAGTTATAGAGAATCTCAGTGCTTTCTCATAGTACTTTTCAGACTGTGGATACGAATTTTGATTATATCTCCGAAACTAATAAAGCTACAGGCTTGCGGTTTGAACTGAAATGTAGGACTAACAGACTTGCAAAGAAAACGTTATTACACCTTAATCGCTCCAATGCATACTTTCGCAGTTATAGAGAATCTCAGTGCTTTCTCGTCGTACTTTTCAGACCGTGAATAAGATTGTTGATGATATCTCCGAAACTAATAAAGCTACAGGCTTGCCGTTTGAACTGAAATGTAGGACTAACAGACTTGCAAAGAAAAGGTAATAACACCTTATTCGCTCCAATGCAAACTTTCGAAGTTATAGAAAACCTCAGTGCTTTCTCGTCGTACTTTTCAGACTGTGAATATGATTTTTGATGACATCTCCGAAACTAGTGAAGCTACGGGCTTGTGGTTTGAACTTAAATGTAGGACTAACAGACTTGCAAAGAAAAGGTTATACCACTTTAATCGCTACAATGCAAACTTTCGCAGTTATAGAGAATCTCAGTGCTTTCTCATCGTACTTTTTAGACTGCGAATAAGATTTTTGATGTTTTTCCCGAAACTAATAAAGCTACAGGCTTGCGGTTTGAACTAAAATGTAGTACTAACAGACTTGCAAAGAAAAAGTTATTACACCTTAATCGCTCCAATGCATACTTTCGCAGTTATAGAGAATCTCAGTGCTTTCTCATCGTACTTTTCAGACCGTGAATACGATTGTTGATGATATCTCCGAAACTAATAAAGCTACTGGCTTGCGGTTTGAACTGAAGTGTAGGACTAACAGACTTGCAAAGAAAAGGTTATTACACCTTATTCGCTCCAATGCAAACTTTCGCAGTTATAGAGAATCTCAGTGCTTTCTCATCGTACTTTTTTGACTGTGGATACGAATTTTGATGATATCTCCGAAACTAATAAAGCTACAGGCTTGCGGTTTGAACTGAAATGTAGGACTAACAGACTTGCAAAGAAAACGTTATTACACCTTAATCGCTCCAATGCATATTTTCGCAGTTATAGAGAATCTCAGTGCTTTCTCATCGTACTTTTCAGACCGTGAATACGATTGTTGATGATATCTCCGAAACTAATAAAGCTACAGGCTTGCGGTTTGAACTTAAATGTAGGACTAACAGACTTGCAAAGAAAAGGTAATAACACCTTATTCGCTCCAATGCAAACTTTCGCAGTTATAGAAAACCTCAGTGCTTTCTCGTCGTACTTTTCAGACTGTGAATATGATTTTTGATGATATCTCCGAAAATAGTAAAGCTACAGGCTTGTGGTTTGAACTTAAATGTAGGACTAACAGACTTGCAAAGAAAAGGTTATAACACCTTAATTGCTACAATGCAATCTTTCGCAGTTTTAGAGAATCTCAGTGCTTTCTCATAGTACTTTGTAGACTGCGAATAAGATTTTTGATGATATCTCCGAAACTAATAAAGCTACTGGCTTTCGCTTTGAACTAAAATGTAGTACTAACAGACTTGCAAAGAAAAGGATATCACACCTTAATCGCTCCAATGCATACTTTCGCAGTTATAGAGAATCTCAGTGCTTTCTCATCGTACTTTTCAGACCGTGAATACGATTGTTGATGATATCTCCAAAACTAATAAAGCTACAGGCTTGCGGTTGAACTTAAATGTACGACTAACAGACTTGCAAAGAACAGGTTATTACATCTTAATCGCTACAATGCAAACTTTCGCAGTTATAGAGAATCTCAGTGCTTTCTCATCGTACTTTTTAGACTGCAAATATGATTTTTGATGATATCTTTGAAACTAAAAAAGCTACAGGTTTGCGGTTTGAAATAAAATGTAAGACTAACAGACTTGCAAAGAAAAGGTTATTACACCTTAATCGCTCCAATGCATACTTTCGCAGTTATAGAGAATCTCAGTGCTTTCTCATCGTACTTTTTAGACTGCGAATAAGATTTTTGATGATATCTCCGAAACTAATAAAGCTACAGGCTTGCGGTTTGAACTGAAGTGTAGGACTAACAGACTTGCAAAGAAAAGGTAATAACACCTTATTCGCTCCAATGCAAACTTTCGCAGTTATAGAAAACCTCAGTGCTTTCTCGTCGTACTTTTCAGACAGTGAATACGATTTTTGATGATATCTCCGAAACTAAAAAAGCTACAGGCTTGTGGTTTGAACTTAAATGTAGGACTAACAGACTTGCAAAGAAAAGGTTATAACACCTTAATCGCTACAATGCAAACTTTCGCAGTTATAGAGAATCTCAGTGCTTTCTCATAGTACTTTTCAAACTGTGGATACGAATTTTGATAATATCTCCAAAACTAATAAAGCTACAGGCTTGCGGTTTGAACTGAAATGTAGGACTAACAGACTTGCAAAGAAAACGTTATTACACCTTAATCGCTCCAATGCATACTTTCGCAGTTATAGAGAATCTCAGTGCTTTCTCATCGTACTTTTCAGACCGTGAATACGATTGTTGATGATATCTCCAAAACTAATAAAGCTACTGGCTTGCGGTTTGAACTGAAGTGTAGGACTAACAGACTTGCAAAGAATAGGTAATAACACCTTATTCGCTCCAATGCAAACTTTCGCAGTTATAGAAAACCTCAGTGCTTTCTCGTCGTACTTTTCAGACTGTGAATACGATTTTTGATGATATCTCGGAAACTAAAAAAGCTACAGGCTTGTGGTTTGAACTTAAATGTAGGACTAACAGACTTGCAAAGAAAAGGTTATAACACCTTAATCGCTACAATGCAAACTTTCGCAGTTATAGAGAATCTCAGTGCTTTCTCATAGTACTTTTCAGACTGTGGATACGAATTTTGATAATATCTCTGAAACTAATAAAGCTACAGGCTTGCGGTTTGATCTGAAATGTAGGACTAACAGACTTGCAAAGAAAACGTTATTACACCTTAATCGCTCCAATGCATACTTTCGCAGTTATAGAGAATCTCAGTGCTTTCTCGTCGTACTTTTCAGACCGTGAATAAGATTGTTGATGATATCTCCGAAACTAATAAAGCTACAGGCTTGCCGTTTGAACTGAAATGTAGGACTAACAGACTTGCAAAGAAAAGGTAATAACACCTTATTCGCTCCAATGCAAATTTTCGAAGTTATAGAAAACCTCAGTGCTTTCTCGTCGTACTTTTCAGACTGTGAATATGATTTTTGATGATATCTCCGAAACTAGTAAAGCTACAGGCTTGTGGTTTGAACTTTAATGTAGGACTAACAGACTTGCAAAGAAAAGGTTATACCACCTTAATCGCTACAATGCAAACTTTCGCAGTTATAGAGAATCTCAGTGCTTTCTCATCGTACTTTTTAGACTGCGAATAAGATTTTTGATGTTTTTCCTGAAACTAATAAAGCTACAGGCTTGCGGTTTGAACTAAAATGTAGTACTAACAGACTTGCAAAGAAAAAGTTATTACACCTCAATCGCTCCAATGCATACTTTCGCAGTTATAGAGAATCTCAGTGCTTTCTCATCGTACTTTTCAGACCGTGAATACGATTGTTGATGATATCTCCGAAACTAATAAAGCTACTGGCTTGCGGTTTGAACTGAAGTGTAGGACTAACAGACTTGCAAAGAAAAGGTTATTACACCTTATTCGCTCCAATGCAAACTTTCGCAGTTATAGAGAATCTCAGTGCTTTCTCATCGTACTTTTTTGACTGTGGATACGAATTTTGATGATATCTCCGAAACTAATAAAGCTACAGGCTTGCGGTTTAAACTGAAATGTAGGACTAACAGACTTGCCAAGAAAACGTTATTACACCTTAATCGCTCCAATGCATACTTTCGCAGTTATAGAGAATCTCAGTGCTTTCTCATCGTACTTTTCAGACCGTGAATACGATTGTTGATAATATCTCCGAAACTAGTAAAGCTACAGGCTTGTAGTTTGAACTTAAATGTAGGACTAACAGACTTGCAAAGAAAAGGTAATAACACCTTAATCGCTACAATGCAATCTTTCGCAGTTATAGAGAATCTCAGTGCTTTCTCATAGTACTTTGTAGACTGCGAATAAGATTTTTGATGATATCTCCGAAACTAATAAAGATACTGGCTTTCGCTTTGAAATAAAATGTAGTACTAACAGACTTGCAAAGAAAAGGTTATTACACCTTAATCGCTCCAATGCATATTTTCGCAGTTATAGAGAATCTCAGTGCTTTCTCATCGTACTTTTCAGACTGCAAATATGATTTTTAATGATATCTCTGAAACTAAAAAAGCTACAGGTTTGCGGTTTGAAATAAAATGTAAGACTAACAGACTTGCATAGAAAAGGTTATTACACCTTAATCGCTCCAATGCATACTTTCGCAGTTATAGAGAATCTCAGTGCTTTCTCATCGTACTTTTTAGACTGCGAATAAGATTTTTGATGATATCTCCGAAACTAATAAAGCTACAGACTTACGGTTTGAACTGAAATGTATCACTTTGAAATGTCTAACGAAAAGTTTATTACACTTTAGTCGCAAAAAATAAAACTTTCTCAGTTTTTGAGAATTTTCGTATTTTCTTACCGAAGTCTATAGCATTGTAGCCCATATGAAGAAAAAAAAAGTTTGTAACTCGAGTTCCAATTAGGATAGAAAGTTGCGGTTTTGAAATAAAGTGATGCAAAACGCTCTATAGTTTTAAATTCACCTCTAGAAACAAACTTGAGAAAAATAATTTTTCCAAAAAAATTGTGTTTTTCAGTTTCTGAAAACGATTTTTGATGATATCTCAAAAACTAATAATGCTACAGACTTACGGTTTGAACTGAAATGTATCACTTTAAATGTCTTATGAAAAGTTTATAACACTTAAGTCGCAAAAACTAAAACTTTCTTAGTATTTGAGAATTTTCGAATTTTCTTAACGAAGTCTATAACATTGTAGCCCATAAAAAGAAAAAAAAAGTTTGTAACTCGAGTTCTAATTGAGATGTTAAGTTGTGGTTTTGAAATAAAGTGATGCAAAACGCTCTATAGTACTAAATTCACCTCTAGAAACAAAATTGAGAAAAAAAATGTTTGAAAAAAATTGAGTTTTTCAGATTCTGAAAACGATTTTTGAAGATATCTCAGAAACTAATAATGCTACAGACTTACGGTATGAACTGAAATGTATCACTTTGAAATGTCTAACGAAAAGTTTATTACACTTTAGTCGCAAAAAATAAAACTTTCTCAGTTTTTGAGAATTTTCGTATTTTCTTACCGAAGTCTATTGCATTGTAGCCCATATGAAGAAAAAAAAAAGTTTGTAACTCGAGTTCCAATTGAGATAGAAAGTTGCGGTTTTGAAATAAAGTGATGCAAAACGCTCTATAGTACTAAATTTACATCTAGAAACAAAATTGAGAAAAAAAAATTTCGAAAAAAATTGTGCTTTTCAGATTCTGAAAACGTTTTTTGATGATATCTCAGAAACTAATAATGCTACAGACTTACGGTTTGAACTGAAATGTATCACTTTGAAATGTCTAACGAAAAGTTTATTACACTTTAGTCGCAAAAAATAAAACTTTCTCAGTTTTTGAGAATTTTCGTATTTTCTTACCGAAGTCTATAGCATTGTAGCCCATATGAAGAAAAAAAAGTTTGTAACTCGAATTCCAATTGAGATAGAAAGTTGCGGTTTTGAAATAAAGTGATGCAAAACGCTCTATAGTACTAAATTTACCTCTAGAAACAAATTTGAGAAAAATAATTTTTCCAAAAAAATTGTGTTTTTCAGTTTCTGAAAACGATTTGTCATGATATCTCAGAAACTAATAAAGCTACAGACTTACGGTTTGAACTGAAATGTATCACTTTGAAATGTCTTATGAAAAGTTTATAACACTTTAGTCGCAAAAAATAAAACTTTCTCAGTTTTTGAGAATTTTCGAATTTTCTTACTAATATCTATAGCATTGTAGCCCATATAAAAAAAAGTGTGTAACTCAAGTTTTAATTGAGATGGAAAGTTGTGGTTTTGAAATAAAGTGATGCAAAACGCTCTATAGTACTAAATTCACCTCTAGAAACAAAATTGAGAAAAAAATTATTGCGAAAAAAATTGTGTTTTTCAGATTCTGAAAACGATTTTTGATGATATCTCAGAAACTAATAATGCTACAGACTTACGGTTTGAACTGAAATGTATCACTATGAAAAGTCTAACGAAAAGTTTATTACACTTTAGTCGCAAAAAATAAATCTTTCTCAGTTTTTGAGAATTTTCGTATTTTCTTACCGAAGTCTATAGCATTGTAGCCCATATGAAAAAAAAAAAGTTTGTAACTCGAGTTCCAATTGAGATAGAAAGTTGCGGTTTTGAAATAAAGTGATGCAAAACGCTCTATAGTTTTAAATTCACCTCTAGAAACAAACTTGAGAAAAATAATTTTTCCAAAAAAATTGTGTTTTTCAGTTTCTGAAAACGATTTTTGATGATATCTCAGAAACTAATAATGCTACAGTCTTACGGTTTGAACTAAAATGTATCACTTTGAAATGTCTTATGAAAAGTTTATTACACTTAAGTCGCAAAAAATAAAACTTTCTCAGTTTTTGAGAATTTTCGAATTTTCTTACCGATGTCTATAGCATTGTAGCCCATATGAAGAATAAAAAGTTTGTAACTCGAATTTTAATTAAGATAGAATATTGCGGTTTTGAAATAAAGTGATGCAAAACGCTCTATAGTTTTAAATTCACCTCTAGAAACAAATTTGAGAAAAATAATTTTTCCAAAAAAATTGTGTTTTTCAGTTTCTGAAAACGATTTTTGATGATATCTCAGAAACTAATAATGCTACAGACTTACGGTTTGAACTGAAATGTAACACTTTGAAATGTCTTATGAAAAGTTTATCACACTTAAGTCGCAAAAAATAAAACTTTCTCAGTTTTTGAGAATTTTCGTATTTTCTTACCGAAGTCTATAGCATTGTAGCCCAAAGGAAGAAAAAAAAAGTTTGTAACTCGAGTTCTAACTGAGATGTAAAATTGTGGTTTTGAAATAAAATGATGCAAAACGCTCTATAGTACTAAATTCACCTCTAGAAACAAAATTGAGAAAAAAAAATTTTCGAAAAAAATTGTGTTTTTCAGTTTCTGAAAACGATTTTTCATGATATCTCAGAAACTAATAATGCTACAGACTTACGGTTTGAACTGAAATGTATCACTTTGAAATGTCTTATGAAAAGTTTATTACACTTAAGTCGCAAAAAATAAAACTTTCTCAGTTTTTGAGAATTTTCGTATTTTCTTACCAAAGTCTATAGCATTGTAGCCCATATGAAGAAAAAAAAAGTTTGTAACTCGAGTTCCAATTGAGATAGAAAGTTGCGGTTTTGAAATAAAGTGATGCAAAACGCTCTATAGTTTTAAATTCACCTCTAGAAACAAATTTGAGAAAAATAATTTTTCCAAAAAAATTGTGTTTTTCAGTTTCTGAAAACGATTTTTGATGATATCTCAGAAACTAATAATGCTACAGACTTACGGTTTGAACTGAAATGTATCACTTTGAAATGTGGTATGAAAAGTTTATAACACTTTAGTCGCAAAAACTAAAACTTTCTTGGTATTTGAGAAATTTCGAATTTTCTTACCGAAGTCTATAGCATTGTAGCCCATATGAAGAAAAAAAAGTTTGTAACTCGAATTCCAAATGAGATAGAAAGTTGCGGTTTTGAAATAAAGTGATGCAAAACGCTCTATAGTACTAAATTCACCTCTAGAAACAAATTTGTGAAAAATAATTTTTCCAAAAAAATTGTGTTTTTCAGTTTCTGAAAACGATTTGTCATGATATCTCAGAAACTAATAAAGCTACAGACTTACGGTTTGAACTGAAATGTATCACTTTGAAATGTCTTATGAAAAGTTTATAACACTTTAGTCGCAAAAAATAAAACTTTCTCAGTTTTTGAGAATTTTCGAATTTTCTTACTAATATCTATAGCATTGTAGCCCATATAAAAAAAAGTGTGTAACTCAAGTTTTAATTGAGATGGAAAGTTGTGGTTTTGAAATAAAGTGATGCAAAACGCTCTATAGTACTAAATTCACCTCTAGAAACAAAATTGAGAAAAAAATTATTGCGAAAAAAATTGTGTTTTTCAGATTCTGAAAACGATTTTTGATGATATCTCAGAAACTAATAATGCTACAGACTTACGGTTTGAACTGAAATGTATCACTATGAAATGTCTTATGAAAAGTTTATTACACTTAAGTCGCAAAAAATAAAACTTTCTCAGTTTTTGAGAATTTTCGAATTTTCTTACCGATGTCTATAGCATTGTAGCCCATATGAAGAATAAAAAGTTTGTAACTCGAATTTTAATTGAGATAGAATATTGCGGTTTTGAAATAAAGTGATGCAAAACGCTCTATAGTTTTAAATTCACCTCTAGAAACAAATTTGAGAAAAATAATTTTTCCAAAAAAATTGTGTTTTTCAGTTTCTGAAAACGATTTTTGATGATATCTCAGAAACTAATAATGCTACAGACTTACGGTTTGAACTGAAATGTATCACTTTGAAATGTCTTATGAAAAGTTTATCACACTTAAGTCGCAAAAAATAAAACTTTCTCATTTTTTGAGAATTTTCGTATTTTCTTACCGAAGTCTATAGCATTGTAGCCCAAAGGAAGAAAAAAAAAGTTTGTAACTCGAGTTCTAACTGAGATGTAAAATTGTGGTTTTGAAATAAAATGATGCAAAACGCTCTATAGTACTAAATTCACCTCTAGAAACAAAATTGAGAAAAAAAAATTTTCGAAAAAAATTGTGTTTTTCAGTTTCTGAAAACGATTTTTCATGATATCTCAGAAACTAATAATGCTACAGACTTACGGTTTGAACTGAAATGTATCACTTTGAAATGTCTTATGAAAAGTTTATTACACTTAAGTCGCAAAAAATAAAACTTTCTCAGTTTTTGAGAATTTTCGTATTTTCTTACCAAAGTCTATAGCATTGTAGCCCATATGAAGAAAAAAAAAGTTTGTAACTCGAGTTCCAATTGAGATAGAAAGTTGCGGTTTTGAAATAAAGTGATGCAAAACGCTCTATAGTTTTAAATTCACCTCTAGAAACAAATTTGAGAAAAATAATTTTTCCAAAAAAATTGTGTTTTTCAGTTTCTGAAAACGATTTTTGATGATATCTCAGAAACTAATAATGCTACAGACTTACGGTTTGAACTGAAATGTATCACTTTGAAATGTGGTATGAAAAGTTTATAACACTTTAGTCGCAAAAACTAAAACTTTCTTGGTATTTGAGAAATTTCGAATTTTCTTACCGAAGTCTATAGCATTGTAGCCCATGTTAAGAAAAAAAAAGTTTTTAACCCGAGTTCTAATTGAGATGTAAAGTTGTGGTTTTGAAATAAAGTGATGCAAAATGCTCTATAGTACTAAATTCACCTCTAGAAACAAATTTGAGAAAAATAATTTTTCCAAAAAAATTGTGTTTTTCAGTTTCCGAAAACGATTTGTCATGATATCTCAGAAACTAATAAAGCTACAGACTTACGGTTTGAACTGAAATGTATCACTTTGAAATGTCTTATGAAAAGTTTATAACACTTTAGTCGCAAAAAATAAAACTTTCTCAGTTTTTGAGAATTTTCGAATTTTCTTACTAATATCTATAGCATTGTAGCCCATATAAAAAAAAGTGTGTAACTCAAGTTTTAATTGAGATGGAAAGTTGTGGTTTTGAAATAAAGTGATGCAAAACGCTCTATAGTACTAAATTCACCTCTAGAAACAAAATTGAGAAAAAAATTATTGCGAAAAAAATTGTGTTTTTCAGATTCTGAAAACGATTTTTGATGATATCTCAGAAACTAATAATGCTACAGACTTACGGTTTGAACTGAAATGTATCACTATGAAAAGTCTAACGAAAAGTTTATTACACTTAAGTCGCAAAAAATAAATCTTTCTCAGTTTTTGAGAATTTTCGTATTTTCTTACCGAAGTCTAAAGCATTGTAGCCCATATGAAAAAAAAAAAGTTTGTAACTCGAGTTCCAATTGAGATAGAAAGTTGCGGTTTTGAAATTAAGTGATGCAAAACGCTCTATAGTTTTAAATTCACCTCTAGAAACAAACTTGAGAAAAATAATTTTTCCAAAAAAATTGTGTTTTTCAGTTTCTGAAAACGATTTTTGATGATATCTCAAAAACTAATAATGCTACAGACTTACGGTTTGAACTGAAATGTATCACTTTAAAATGTCTTATGAAAAGTTTATAACACTTAAGTCGCAAAAACTAAAACTTTCTTAGTATTTGAGAATTTTCGAATTTTCTTACCGAAGTCTATAACATTGTAGCCCATTAAAAGAAAAAAAAATTGTAACTCGAGTTCTAATTGAGATGTAAAGTTGTGGTTTTGAAATAAAGTGATGCCAAACGCTCTATAGTACTAAATTCACCTCTAGAAACAAAATTGAGAAAAAAAAATGTTTTAAAAAAATTGTGTTTTTCAGATTCTGAAAACGATTTTTGATGATATCTCAGAAACTAATAATGCTACAGACTTACGGTTTGAACTGAAATGTATCACTTTGAAATGTCTAACGAAAAGTTTATTACACTTTAGTCGCAAAAAATAAAACTTTCTCAGTTTTTGAGAATTTTCGTATTTTCTTACCGAAGTCTATAGCATTGTAGCCCATATGAAGAAAAAAAAAGATTGTAACTCGAGTTCCAATTGAGATAGAAAGTTGCGGTTTTGAAATAAAGTGATGCAAAACGCTCTATAGTTTTAAATTCACCTCTAGAAACAAATTTGAGAAAAATAATTTTTCAAAAAAAATTGTGTTTTTCAGTTTCTGAAAACGATTTTTGATGATATCTCAGAAACTAATAATGCTACAGTCTTACGGTTTGAACTAAAATGTATCACTTTGAAATGTCTTATGAAAAGTTTATTACACTTAAGTCGCAAAAAATAAAACTTTCTCAGTTTTTGAGAATTTTCGAATTTTCTTACCGATGTCTATAGCATTGTAGCCCATATGAAGAAAAAAAAGTTTGTAACTCGAATTTTAATTGAGATGTAAAGTTGTGGTTTTGAAATAAAGTGATGCAAAACGCTCTATAGTACTAAATTCACCTCTAGAAACAAAATTGAGAAAAAAAAAATGTTTGAAAAAAATTGTGTTTTTCAGATTCTGAAAACGATTTTTGATGATATCTCAGAAACTAATAATGCTACAGACTTACGGTTTGAACTGAAATGTATCACTTTGAAATGTCTAACGAAAAGTTTATTACACTTTAGTCGCAAAAAATAAAACTTTCTCAGTTTTTGAGAATTTTCGTATTTTCTTACCGAAGTCTATAGCATTGTAGCCCATATGAAGAAAAAAAAAGTTTGTAACTCGAGTTCCAATTGAGATAGAAAGTTGCGGTTTTGAAATAAAGTGATGCAAAACGCTCTATAGTTTTAAATTCACCTCTAGAAACAAATTTGAGAAAAATAATTTTTCAAAAAAATTGTGTTTTTCAGTTTCTGAAAACGATTTTTGATGATATCTCAGAAACTAATAATGCTACAGTCTTACGGTTTGAACTGAAATGTATCACTTTGAAATGTCTTATGAAAAGTTTATAACACTTTAGTCGCAAAAAATAAAACTTTCTCAGTTTTTGAGAATTTTCGAATTTTCTTACTAATATCTATAGCATTGTAGCCCATATAAAAAAAAGTGTGTAACTCAAGTTTTAATTGAGATGGAAAGTTGTGGTTTTGAAATAAAGTGATGCAAAACGCTCTATAGTACTAAATTCACCTCTAGAAACAAAATTGAGAAAAAAATTATTGCGAAAAAAATTGTGTTTTTCAGATTCTGAAAACGATTTTTGATGATATCTCAGAAACTAATAATGCTACAGACTTACGGTTTGAACTGAAATGTATCACTATGAAAAGTCTAACGAAAAGTTTATTACACTTTAGTCGCAAAAAATAAATCTTTCTCAGTTTTTGAGAATTTTCGTATTTTCTTACTTAAGTCTATAGCATTGTAGCCCATATGAAAAAAAAAAAGTTTGTAACTCGAGTTCCAATTGAGATAGAAAGTTGCGGTTTTGAAATAAAGTGATGCAAAACGCTCTATAGTTTTAAATTCACCTCTAGAAACAAACTTGAGAAAAATAATTTTTCCAAAAA
This sequence comes from Ecdyonurus torrentis, assembly GCA_949318235.1. NCBI lineage: Eukaryota > Metazoa > Arthropoda > Insecta > Ephemeroptera > Heptageniidae > Ecdyonurus > Ecdyonurus torrentis. Next base: position 588,488 of record OX439129.1, read on the forward strand.
AATTGTGTTTTTCAGTTTCTGAAAACGATTTTTGATGATATCTCAAAAACTAATAATGCTACAGACTTACGGTTTGAACTGAAATGTATCACTTTAAAATGTCTTATGAAAAGTTTATAACACTTAAGTCGCAAAAACTAAAACTTTCTTAGTATTTGAGAATTTTCGAATTTTCTTACCGAAGTCTATAACATTGTAGCCCATTAAAAGAAAAAAAAATTGTAACTCGAGTTCTAATTGAGATGTAAAGTTGTGGTTTTGAAATAAAGTGATGCCAAACGCTCTATAGTACTAAATTCACCTCTAGAAACAAAATTGAGAAAAAAAAATGTTTTAAAAAAATTGTGTTTTTCAGATTCTAAAAAAGGATTTTTGATGATATCTCAGAAACTAATAATGCTACAGACTTACGGTTTGAACTGAAATGTATCACTTTGAAATGTCTTATGAAAAGTTTATCACACTTAAGTCGCAAAAAATAAAACTTTCTCAGTTTTTGAGAATTTTCGTATTTTCTTACCGAAGTCTATAGCATTGTAGCCCATATGAAGAAAAAAAAAGTTTGTAACTCGAGTTCTAACTGAGATGTAAAGTTGTGGTTTTGAAATAAAATGATGCAAAACGCTCTATAGTACTAAATTCACCTCTAGAAACAAAATTGAGAAAAAAAAATTTTCGAAAAAAATTGTGTTTTTCAGTTTCTGAAAACGATTTGTCATGATATCTCAGAAACTAATAAAGCTACAGACTTACGGTTTGAACTGAAATGTATCACTTTGAAATGTCTTATGAAAAGTTTATAACACTTTAGTCGCAAAAAATAAAACTTTCTCAGTTTTTGAGAATTTTCGAATTTTCTTACTAATATCTATAGCATTGTAGCCCATATAAAAAAAAGTGTGTAACTCAAGTTTTAATTGAGATGGAAAGTTGTGGTTTTGAAATAAAGTGATGCAAAACGCTCTATAGTACTAAATTCACCTCTAGAAACAAAATTGAGAAAAAAATTATTGCGAAAAAAATTGTGTTTTTCAGATTCTGAAAACGATTTTTGATGATATCTCAGAAACTAATAATGCTACAGACTTACGGTTTGAACTGAAATGTATCACTATGAAAAGTCTAACGAAAAGTTTATTACACTTTAGTCGCAAAAAATAAATCTTTCTCAGTTTTTGAGAATTTTCGTATTTTCTTACCGAAGTCTATTGCATTGTAGCCCATATGAAAAAAAAAAAGTTTGTAACTCGAGTTGCAATTGAGATAGAAAGTTGCGGTTTTGAAATTAAGTGATGCAAAACGCTCTATAGTTTTAAATTCACCTCTAGAAACAAACTTGAGAAAAATAATTTTTCCAAAAAAAATTGTGTTTTTCAGTTTCTGAAAACGATTTTTGATGATATCTCAAAAACTAATAATGCTACAGACTTACGGTTTGAACTGAAATGTATCACTTTAAAATGTCTTATGAAAAGTTTATAACACTTAAGTCGCAAAAACTAAAACTTTCTTAGTATTTGAGAATTTTCGAATTTTCTTACCGAAGTCTATAACATTGTAGCCCATTAAAAGAAAAAAAAATTGTAACTCGAGTTCTAATTGAGATGTAAAGTTGTGGTTTTGAAATAAAGTGATGCCAAACGCTCTATAGTACTAAATTCACCTCTAGAAACAAAATTGAGAAAAAAAAATGTTTTAAAAAAATTGTGTTTTTCAGATTCTGAAAACGATTTTTGATGATATCTCAGAAACTAATAATGCTACAGACTTACGGTTTGAACTGAAATGTATCACTTTGAAATGTCTTATGAAAAGTTTATCACACTTAAGTCGCAAAAAATAAAACTTTCTCAGTTTTTGAGAATTTTCGTATTTTCTTACCGAAGTCTATAGCATTGTAGCCCATATGAAGAAAAAAAAAGTTTGTAACTCGAGTTCTAACTGAGATGTAAAGTTGTGGTTTTGAAATAAAATGATGCAAAACGCTCTATAGTACTAAATTCACCTCTAGAAACAAAATTGAGAAAAAAAAATTTTCGAAAAAAATTGTGTTTTTCAGTTTCTGAAAACGATTTGTCATGATATCTCAGAAACTAATAAAGCTACAGACTTACGGTTTGAACTGAAATGTATCACTTTGAAATGTCTTATGAAAAGTTTATAACACTTTAGTCGCAAAAAATAAAACTTTCTCAGTTTTTGAGAATTTTCGAATTTTCTTACTAATATCTATAGCATTGTAGCCCATATAAAAAAAAGTGTGTAACTCAAGTTTTAATTGAGATGGAAAGTTGTGGTTTTGAAATAAAGTGATGCAAAACGCTCTATAGTACTAAATTCACCTCTAGAAACAAAATTGAGAAAAAAATTATTGCGAAAAAAATTGTGTTTTTCAGATTCTGAAAACGATTTTTGATGATATCTCAGAAACTAATAATGCTACAGACTTACGGTTTGAACTGAAATGTATCACTATGAAAAGTCTAACGAAAAGTTTATTACACTTTAGTCGCAAAAAATAAATCTTTCTCAGTTTTTGAGAATTTTCGTATTTTCTTACCGAAGTCTATTGCATTGTAGCCCATATGAAAAAAAAAAAGTTTGTAACTCGAGTTGCAATTGAGATAGAAAGTTGCGGTTTTGAAATTAAGTGATGCAAAACGCTCTATAGTTTTAAATTCACCTCTAGAAACAAACTTGAGAAAAATAATTTTTCCAAAAAAAATTGTGTTTTTCAGTTTCTGAAAACGATTTTTGATGATATCTCAAAAACTAATAATGCTACAGACTTACGGTTTGAACTGAAATGTATCACTTTAAAATGTCTTATGAAAAGTTTATAACACTTAAGTCGCAAAAACTATAACTTTCTTAGTATTTGAGAATTTTCGAATTTTCTTACCGAAGTCTATAACATTGTAGCCCATTAAAAGAAAAAAAAATTGTAACTCGAGTTCTAATTGAGATGTAAAGTTGTGGTTTTGAAATAAAGTGATGCCAAACGCTCTATAGTACTAAATTCACCTCTAGAAACAAAATTGAGAAAAAAAAATGTTTTAAAAAAATTGTGTTTTTCAGATTCTGAAAACGATTTTTGATGATATCTCAGAAACTAATAATGCTACAGACTTACGGTTTGAACTGAAATGTATCACTTTGAAATGTCTAACGAAAAGTTTATTACACTTTAGTCGCAAAAAATAAAACTTTCTCAGTTTTTGAGAATTTTCGTATTTTCTTACCGAAGTCTATAGCATTGTAGCCCATATGAAGAAAAAAAAAGATTGTAACTCGAGTTCCAATTGAGATAGAAAGTTGCGGTTTTGAAATAAAGTGATGCAAAACGCTCTATAGTTTTAAATTCATCTCTAGAAACAAATTTGAGAAAAATAATTTTTCAAAAAAAATTGTGTTTTTCAGTTTCTGAAAACGATTTTTGATGATATCTCAGAAACTAATAATGCTACAGTCTTACGGTTTGAACTAAAATGTATCACTTTGAAATGTCTTATGAAAAGTTTATTACACTTAAGTCGCAAAAAATAAAACTTTCTCAGTTTTTGAGAATTTTCGAATTTTCTTACCGATGTCTATAGCATTGTAGCCCATATGAAGAAAAAAAAGTTTGTAACTCGAATTTTAATTGAGATGGAAAGTTGTGGTTTTGAAATAAAGTGATGCAAAACGCTCTATAGTACTAAATTCACCTCTAGAAACAAAATTGAGAAAAAAAATTTTCGAAAAAAATTGTGTTTTTCAGATTCTGAAAACGATTTTTGATGATATCTCAGAAACTAATAATGCTACAGACTTACGGTTTGAACTGAAATGTATCACTTTAAAATGTCTTATGAAAAGTTTATAACACTTAAGTCGCAAAAACTAAAACTTTCTTAGTATTTGAGAATTTTCGAATTTTCTTACCGAAGTCTATAACATTGTAGCCCAAAAAAAGAAAAAAAAAGTTTGTAACTCGAGTTCTAATTGAGATGTAAAGTTGTGGTTTTGAAATAAAGTGATGCAAAACGCTCTATAGTACTAAATTCACCTCTAGAAACAAAATTGAGAAAAAAAAAATGTTTGAAAAAAATTGTGTTTTTCAGATTCTGAAAACGATTTTTGATGATATCTCAGAAACTAATAATGCTACAGACTTACGGTTTGAACTGAAATGTATCACTTTGAAATGTCTAACGAAAAGTTTATTACACTTTAGTCGCAAAAAATAAAACTTTCTCAGTTTTTGAGAATTTTCGTATTTTCTTACCGAAGTCTATAGCATTGTAGCCCATATGAAGAAAAAAAAAGTTTGTAACTCGAGTTCCAATTGAGATAGAAAGTTGCGGTTTTGAAATAAAGTGATGCAAAACGCTCTATAGTTTTAAATTCACCTCTAGAAACAAATTTGAGAAAAATAATTTTTCAAAAAAATTGTGTTTTTCAGTTTCTGAAAACGATTTTTGATGATATCTCAGAAACTAATAATGCTACAGTCTTACGGTTTGAACTGAAATGTATCACTTTGAAATGTCTTATGAAAAGTTTATAACACTTTAGTCGCAAAAAATAAAACTTTCTCAGTTTTTGAGAATTTTCGAATTTTCTTACTAATATCTATAGCATTGTAGCCCATATAAAAAAAAGTGTGTAACTCAAGTTTTAATTGAGATGGAAAGTTGTGGTTTTGAAATAAAGTGATGCAAAACGCTCTATAGTACTAAATTCACCTCTAGAAACAAAATTGAGAAAAAAATTATTGCGAAACAAATTGTGTTTTTCAGATTCTGAAAACGATTTTTGATGATATCTCAGAAACTAATAATGCTACAGACTTACGGTTTGAACTGAAATGTATCACTATGAAAAGTCTAACGAAAAGTTTATTACACTTTAGTCGCAAAAAATAAATCTTTCTCAGTTTTTGAGAATTTTCGTATTTTCTTACCGAAGTCTATAGCATTGTAGCCCATATGAAAAAAAAAAAGTTTGTAACTCGAGTTCCAATTGAGATAGAAAGTTGCGGTTTTGAAATAAAGTGATGCAAAACGCTCTATAGTTTTAAATTCACCTCTAGAAACAAACTTGAGAAAAATAATTTTTCCAAAAAAATTGTGTTTTTCAGTTTCTGAAAACGATTTTTGATGATATCTCAAAAACTAATAATGCTACAGACTTACGGTTTGAACTGAAATGTATCACTTTAAAATGTCTTATGAAAAGTTTATAACACTTAAGTCGCAAAAACTAAAACTTTCTTAGTATTTGAGAATTTTCGAATTTTCTTACCGAAGTCTATAACATTGTAGCCCATTAAAAGAAAAAAAAATTGTAACTCGAGTTCTAATTGAGATGTAAAGTTGTGGTTTTGAAATAAAGTGATGCCAAACGCTCTATAGTACTAAATTCACCTCTAGAAACAAAATTGAGAAAAAAAAATGTTTTAAAAAAATTGTGTTTTTCAGATTCTGAAAACGATTTTTGATGATATCTCAGAAACTAATAATGCTACAGACTTACGGTTTGAACTGAAATGTATCACTTTGAAATGTCTTATGAAAAGTTTATCACACTTAAGTCGCAAAAAATAAAACTTTCTCAGTTTTTGAGAATTTTCGTATTTTCTTACCGAAGTCTATAGCATTGTAGCCCATATGAAGAAAAAAAAAGTTTGTAACTCGAGTTCTAACTGAGATGTAAAGTTGTGGTTTTGAAATAAAATGATGCAAAACGCTCTATAGTACTAAATTCACCTCTAGAAACAAAATTGAGAAAAAAAAATTTTCGAAAAAAATTGTGTTTTTCAGTTTCTGAAAACGATTTTTCATGATATCTCAGAAACTAATAATGCTACAGACTTACGGTTTGAACTGAAATGTATCACTTTGAAATGTCTTATGAAAAGTTTATTACACTTAAGTCGCAAAAAATAAAACTTTCTCAGTTTTTGAGAATTTTCGTATTTTCTTACCAAAGTCTATAGCATTGTAGCCCATATGAAGAAAAAAAAAGTTTGTAACTCGAGTTCCAATTGAGATAGAAAGTTGCGGTTTTGAAATAAAGTGATGCAAAACGCTCTATAGTTTTAAATTCACCTCTAGAAACAAATTTGAGAAAAATAATTTTTCCAAAAAAATTGTGTTTTTCAGTTTCTGAAAACGATTTTTGATGATATCTCAGAAACTAATAATGCTACAGACTTACGGTTTGAACTGAAATGTATCACTTTGAAATGTGGTATGAAAAGTTTATAACACTTTAGTCGCAAAAACTAAAACTTTCTTAGTATTTGAGAAATTTCGAATTTTCTTACCGAAGTCTATAGCATTGTAGCCCATGTTAAGAAAAAAAAAGTTTTTAACCCGAGTTCTAATTGAGATGTAAAGTTGTGGTTTTGAAATAAAGTGATGCAAAACGCTCTATAGTACTAAATTCACCTCTAGAAACAAATTTGAGAAAAATAATTTTTCCAAAAAAATTGTGTTTTTCAGTTTCTGAAAACGATTTGTCATGATATCTCAGAAACTAATAATGCTACAGACTTACGGTTTGAACTGAAATGTATCACTTTAAAATGTCTTATGAAAAGTTTATAACACTTAAGTCGCAAAAACTAAAACTTTCTTAGTATTTGAGAAGTTTCGAATTTTCTTACCGAAGTCTATAACATTGTAGCCCATAAAAAGAAAAAAAAAGTTTGTAACTCGAGTTCCAATTAAGATAGAAAGTTGCGGTTTTGAAATAAAGTGATGCAAAACGCTCTAAAGTTTTAAATTCACCTCTAGAAACAAATTTGAGAAAAATAATTTTTCAAAAAAATTGTGTTTTTCAGTTTCTGAAAACGATTTTTGATGATATCTCAGAAACTAATAATGCTACAGTCTTACGGTTTGAACTGAAATGTATCACTTTGAAATGTCTTATGAAAAGTTTATAACACTTTAGTCGCAAAAAATAAAACTTTCTCAGTTTTTGAGAATTTTCGAATTTTCTTACTAATATCTATAGCATTGTAGCCCATATAAAAAAAAGTGTGTAACTCAAGTTTTAATTGAGATGGAAAGTTGTGGTTTTGAAATAAAGTGATGCAAAACGCTCTATAGTACTAAATTCACCTCTAGAAACAAAATTGAGAAAAAAATTATTGCGAAAAAAATTGTGTTTTTCAGATTCTGAAAACGATTTTTGATGATATCTCAGAAACTAATAATGCTACAGACTTACGGTTTGAACTAAAATGTATCACTATGAAAAGTCTAACGAAAAGTTTATTACACTTTAGTCGCAAAAAATAAATCTTTCTCAGTTTTTGAGAATTTTCGTATTTTCTTACCGAAGTCTATAGCATTATAGCCCATATGAAAAAAAAAAAGTTTGTAACTCGAGTTCCAATTGAGATAGAAAGTTGCGGTTTTGAAATAAAGTGATGCAAAACGCTCTATAGTTTTAAATTCACCTCTAGAAACAAACTTGAGAAAAAAATTTTTCCAAAAAAATTGTGTTTTTCAGTTTCTGAAAACGATTTTTGATGATATCTCAGAAACTAATAATGCTACAGACTTACGGTTTGAACTGAAATGTATCACTTTAAAATGTCTTATGAAAAGTTTATAACACTTAAGTCGCAAAAACTAAAACTTTCTTAGTATTTGAGAATTTTCGAATTTTCTTACCGAAGTCTATAACATTGTAGCCCATTAAAAGAAAAAAAAATTGTAACTCGAGTTCTAATTGAGATGTAAAGTTGTGGTTTTGAAATAAAGTGATGCCAAACGCTCTATAGTACTAAATTCACCTCTAGAAACAAAATTGAGAAAAAAAAATGTTTTAAAAAAATTGTGTTTTTCAGATTCTGAAAACGATTTTTGATGATATCTCAGAAACTAATAATGCTACAGACTTACGGTTTGAACTGTAATGTATCACTTTGAAATGTCTAACGAAAAGTTTATTACACTTTAGTCGCAAAAAATAAAACTTTCTCAGTTTTTGAGAATTTTCGTATTTTCTTACCGAAGTCTATAGCATTGTAGCCCATATGAAGAAAAAAAAAGTTTGTAACTCGAGTTCCAATTGAGATAGAAAGTTGCGGTTTTGAAATAAAGTGATGCAAAACGCTCTATAGTTTTAAATTCACCTCTAGAAACAAATTTGAGAAAAATAATTTTTCAAAAAAAATTGTGTTTTTCAGTTTCTGAAAACGATTTTTGATGATATCTCAGAAACTAATAATGCTACAGTCTTACGGTTTGAACTAAAATGTATCACTTTGAAATGTCTTATGAAAAGTTTATTACACTTAAGTCGCAAAAAATAAAACTTTCTCAGTTTTTGAGAATTTTCGAATTTTCTTACCGATGTCTATGGCATTGTAGCCCATATGAAGAAAAAAAAGTTTGTAACTCGAATTTTAATTGAGATGGAAAGTTGTGGTTTTGAAATAAAATGATGCAAAACGCTCTATAGTACTAAATTCACCTCTAGAAACCAAATTGAGAAAAAAAAATTTTCGAAAAAAATTGTTTTTCAGTTTCTGAAAACGATTTTTCATGATATCTCAGAAACTAATAATGCTACAGACTTACGGTTTGAACTGAAATGTATTACTTTGAAATGTCTAACAAAAAGTTTATTACACTTTAGTCGCAAAAAATAAAACTTTCTCAGTTTTTGAGAATTTTCGTATTTTCTTACCGAAGTCTATAGCATTGTAGCCCATATGAAGAAAAAAAAGTTTGTAACTCGAGTTCCAATTGAAATAGAAAGTTGCGGTTGTGAAATAAAGTGATGCAAAACGCTCTATAGTTTAAATTCACCTCTAGAAACAAATTTGAGAAAAATATTTTTTCCAAAAAAATTGTGTTTTTCAGTTTCTGAAAACGATTTTTGATGATATCTCAGAAACTAATATTGCTACAGACTTACAGTTTGAACTGAAATGTATCACTTTGAAATGTCTAACAAAAAGTTTATTACACTTTAGTCGCAAAAAATAAAACTTTCTCAGTTTTTGAGAATTTTCGTATTTTCTTACCGAAGTCTATAGCATTGTAGCCCATATGAAGAAAAAAAAGTTTGTAACTCGAGTTCCAATTGAGATAGAAAGTTGCGGTTTTGAAATAAAGTGATGCAAAACGCTCTATAGTTTTAAATTCACCTCTAGAAACAAATTTGAGAAAAATAATTTTTTCCAAAAAATTGTGTTTTTCAGTTTCTGAAAACGATTTGTCATGATATCTCAGAAACTTATAATGCTACAGACTTACGGTTTGAACTGAAATGTATCACTTTGAAATGTCTAACGAAAAGTTTATAATACTTTAGTCGCAAAAAATAAAACTTTCTCAGTTTTTGAGAATTTTCGTATTTTTTTACCGATGTCTATAGCATTGTAGCCCATATGAAGAAAAAAAAATTTTGTAACTCGAGTTCCAATTGAGATAGAAAGTTGCGGTTTTGAAATAAAGTGATGCAAAACGCTCTTTAGTACTAAATTCACCTCTAGAAACAAAACTGAGAAAAAAAAAATTTCGAAAAAAATTGTGTTTTCAGATTCTGAAAACGATTTTTGATGATATCTCAGAAACTAATAATGCTACAGACTTACGGTTTGAACAGAAATGTATCACTTTGAAATGTCTTATGAAAAGTTTATAACACTTAAGTCGCAAAAATTAAAACTTTCTCAATTTTTGAGAATTTTCGAATTTTCTTACCGATGTCTATGGCATTGTAGCCCATATGAAGAAAAAAAAGTTTGTAACTCGAATTTTAATTGAGATGGAAAGTTGTGGTTTTGAAATAAAATGATGCAAAACGCTCTATAGTACTAAATTCACCTCTAGAAACCAAATTGAGAAAAAAAAATTTTCGAAAAAAATTGTTTTTCAGTTTCTGAAAACGATTTTTCATGATATCTCAGAAACTAATAATGCTACAGACTTACGGTTTGAACTGAAATGTATCACTTTGAAATGTCTAACAAAAAGTTTATTACACTTTAGTCGCAAAAAATAAAACTTTCTCAGTTTTTGAGAATTTTCGTATTTTCTTACCGAAGTCTATAGCATTGTAGCCCATATGAAGAAAAAAAAGTTTGTAACTCGAGTTCCAATTGAAATAGAAAGTTGCGGTTGTGAAATAAAGTGATGCAAAACGCTCTATAGTTTAAATTCACCTCTAGAAACAAATTTGAGAAAAATATTTTTTCCAAAAAAATTGTGTTTTTCAGTTTCTGAAAACGATTTTTGATGATATCTCAGAAACTAATATTGCTACAGACTTACAGTTTGAACTGAAATGTATCACTTTGAAATGTCTAACAAAAAGTTTATTACACTTTAGTCGCAAAAAATAAAACTTTCTCAGTTTTTGAGAATTTTCGTATTTTCTTACCGAAGTCTATAGCATTGTAGCCCATATGAAGAAAAAAAAGTTTGTAACTCGAGTTCCAATTGAGATAGAAAGTTGCGGTTTTGAAATAAAGTGATGCAAAACGCTCTATAGTTTTAAATTCACCTCTAGAAACAAATTTGAGAAAAATAATTTTTTCCAAAAAATTGTGTTTTTCAGTTTCTGAAAACGATTTGTCATGATATCTCAGAAACTAATAATGCTACAGACTTACGGTTTGAACTGAAATGTATCACTTTGAAATGTCTAACGAAAAGTTTATAATACTTTAGTCGCAAAAAATAAAACTTTCTCAGTTTTTGAGAATTTTTGTATTTTTTTACCGATGTCTATAGCATTGTAGCCCATATGAAGAAAAAAAAATTTTGTAACTCGAGTTCCAATTGAGATAGAAAGTTGCGGTTTTGAAATAAAGTGATGCAAAACGCTCTATAGTACTAAATTTACCTCTAGAAACAAGATTGAGAAAAAAAAATTTCGAAAAAAATTGTGTTTTTCAGATTCTGAAAACGATTTTTGATGATATCTCAGAAACTAATAATGCTACAGACTTACGGTTTGAACTGAAATGTATCACTTTGAAATGTGGTATGAAAAGTTTATAACACTTTAGTCGCAAAAACTAAAACTTTCTTAGTATTTGAGAAATTTCGAATTTTCTTACCGAAGTCTATAGCATTGTAGCCCATGTTAAGAAAAAAAAAGTTTTTAACCAGAGTTCTAATTGAGATGTAAAGTTGTGGTTTTAAAATAAAGTGATGCAAAACGCTCTATAGTACTAAATTCACCTCTAGAAACAAATTTGAGAAAAATAATTTTTCCAAAAAAATTGTGTTTTTCAGTTTCTGAAAACGATTTGTCATGATATCTCAGAAACTAATAAAGCTACAGACTTACGGTTTGAACAGAAATGTATCACTTTGAAATGTCTTATGAAAAGTTTATAACACTTAAGTCGCAAAAATTAAAACTTTCTCAATTTTTGAGAATTTTCGAATTTTCTTACCGAAGTCTATAGCATTGTAGCCCATATGAAGAAAAAAAAAGTTTGTAACTCGAGTTTTAATTGAGATGGAAAGTTGTGGTTTTGAAATAAAGTGATGCAAAACGCTCTATAGTACTTAATTCACCTCTAGAAACAAAATTGAGAAAAAAAATTTTTCGAAAAAAATTGTGTTTTTCAGATTCTGAAAACGATTTTTGATGATATCTCAGAAACTAATAATGCTACAGACTTACGGTTTGAACTGAAATGTATCACTTTGAAATGTCTTATGAAAAGTTTATAACACTTTAGTCGCTAAAACTAAAACTTTCTTAGTTTTTGAGAATTTTCGTATTTTCTTACTAATATCTATAGCATTGTAGCCCATATAAAAAAAAGTGTGTAACTCAAGTTTTAATTGAGATGGAAAGTTGTGGTTTTGGAATAAAGTGATGCAAAACGCTCTATAGTACTAAATTCACCTCTAGAAACAAAATTAAGAAAAAAATTATTGCGAAAAAAATTGTGTTTTTCAGATTCTGAAAACGATTTTTGATGATATCTCAGAAACTAATAATGCTACAGACTTACGGTTTGAACTGAAATGTATCACTATGAAAAGTCTAACGAAAAGTTTATTACACTTTAGTCGCAAAAAATAAATCTTTCTCAGTTTTTGAGAATTTTCGTATTTTCTTACCGAAGTCTATAGCATTGTAGCCCATATGAAAAAAAAAAAGTTTGTAACTCGAGTTCCAATTGAGATAGAAAGTTGCGGTTTTGAAATAAAGTGATGCAAAACGCTCTATAGTTTTAAATTCACCTCTAGAAACAAACTTGAGAAAAATAATTTTTCCAAAAAAATTGTGTTTTTCAGTTTCTGAAAACGATTTTTGATGATATCTCAAAAACTAATAATGCTACAGACTTACGGTTTGAACTGAAATGTATCACTTTAAAATGTCTTATGAAAAGTTTATAACACTTAAGTCGCAAAAACTAAAACTTTCTTAGTATTTGAGAAATTTCGAATTTTCTTACCGAAGTCTATAACATTGTAGCCCATTAAAAGAAAAAAAAATTGTAACTCGAGTTCTAATTGAGATGTAAAGTTGTGGTTTTGAAATAAAGTGATGCAAAACGCTCTATAGTACTAAATTCACCTCTAGAAACAAAATTGAGAAAAAAAAATGTTTTAAAAAAATTGTGTTTTTCAGATTCTGAAAACGATTTTTGATGATATCTCAGAAACTAATAATGCTACAGACTTACGGTTTGAACTGAAATGTATCACTTTGAAATGTCTTATGAAAAGTTTATAACACTTTAGTCGCTAAAACTAAAACTTTCTTAGTTTTTGAGAATTTTCGTATTTTCTTACTAATATCTATAGCATTGTAGCCCATATAAAAAAAAGTGTGTAACTCAAGTTTTAATTGAGATGGAAAGTTGTGGTTTTGAAATAAAGTGATGCAAAACGCTCTATAGTACTAAATTCACCTCTAGAAACAAAATTGAGAAAAAAATTATTGCGAAAAAAATTGTGTTTTTCAGATTCTGAAAACGATTTGTCATGATATCTCAGAAACTAATAATGCTACAGACTTACGGTTTGAACTGAAATGTATCACTTTAAAATGTCTTATGAAAAGTTTATAACACTTAAGTCGCAAAAACTAAAACTTTCTTAGTATTTGAGAAGTTTCGAATTTTCTTACCGAAGTCTATAACATTGTAGCCCATAAAAAGAAAAAAAAAGTTTGTAACTCGAGTTCTAATTGAGATGTAAAGTTGTGGTTTTGGAATAAAGTGATGCAAAACGCTCTATAGTACTAAATTCACCTCTAGAAACAAAATTGAGAAAAAAAAAATGTTTGAAAAAAATTGTGTTTTTCAGATTCTGAAAACGATTTTTGATGATATCTCAGAAACTAATAATGCTACAGACTTACGGTTTGAACTGAAATGTATCACTTTGAAATGTCTAACGAAAAGTTTATTACACTTTAGTCGCAAAAAATAAAACTTTCTCAGTTTTTGAGAATTTTCGTATTTTCTTACCGAAGTCTATAGCATTGTAGCCCATATGAAGAAAAAAAAAGTTTGTAACTCGAGTTCCAATTAAGATAGAAAGTTGCGGTTTTGAAATAAAGTGATGCAAAACGCTCTATAGTTTTAAATTCACCTCTAGAAACAAATTTGAGAAAAATAATTTTTCAAAAAAATTGTGTTTTTCAGTTTCTGAAAACGATTTTTGATGATATCTCAGAAACTAATAATGCTACAGTCTTACGGTTTGAACTGAAATGTATCACTTTGAAATGTCTTATGAAAAGTTTATAACACTTTAGTCGCAAAAAATAAAACTTTCTCAGTTTTTGAGAATTTTCGAATTTTCTTACTAATATCTATAGCATTGTAGCCCATATAAAAAAAAGTGTGTAACTCAAGTTTTAATTGAGATGGAAAGTTGTGGTTTTGAAATAAAGTGATGCAAAACGCTCTATAGTACTAAATTCACCTCTAGAAACAAAATTGAGAAAAAAATTATTGCGAAAAAAATTGTGTTTTTCAGATTCTGAAAACGATTTTTGATGATATCTCAGAAACTAATAATGCTACAGACTTACGGTTTGAACTAAAATGTATCACTATGAAAAGTCTAACGAAAAGTTTATTACACTTTAGTCGCAAAAAATAAATCTTTCTCAGTTTTTGAGAATTTTCGTATTTTCTTACCGAAGTCTATAGCATTATAGCCCATATGAAAAAAAAAAAGTTTGTAACTCGAGTTCCAATTGAGATAGAAAGTTGCGGTTTTGAAATAAAGTGATGCAAAACGCTCTATAGTTTTAAATTCACCTCTAGAAACAAACTTGAGAAAAATAATTTTTCCAAAAAAATTGTGTTTTTCAGTTTCTGAAAACGATTTTTGATGATATCTCAAAAACTAATAATGCTACAGACTTACGGTTTGAACTGAAATGTATCACTTTAAAATGTCTTATGAAAAGTTTATAACACTTAAGTCGCAAAAACTAAAACTTTCTTAGTATTTGAGAATTTTCGAATTTTCTTACCGAAGTCTATAACATTGTAGCCCATTAAAAGAAAAAAAAATTGTAACTCGAGTTCTAATTGAGATGTAAAGTTGTGGTTTTGAAATAAAGTGATGCCAAACGCTCTATAGTACTAAATTCACCTCTAGAAACAAAATTGAGAAAAAAAAAATGTTTTAAAAAAATTGTGTTTTTCAGATTCTGAAAACGATTTTTGATGATATCTCAGAAACTAATAATGCTACAGACTTACGGTTTAAACTGTAATGTATCACTTTGAAATGTCTAACGAAAAGTTTATTACACTTTAGTCGCAAAAAATAAAACTTTCTCAGTTTTTGAGAATTTTCGTATTTTCTTACCGAAGTCTATAGCATTGTAGCCCATATGAAGAAAAAAAAAGTTTGTAACTCGAGTTCCAATTGAGATAGAAAGTTGCGGTTTTGAAATAAAGTGATGCAAAACGCTCTATAGTTTTAATTTCACCTCTAGAAACAAATTTGAGAAAAATAATTTTTCAAAAAAAATTGTGTTTTTCAGTTTCTGAAAACGATTTTTGATGATATCTCAGAAACTAATAATGCTACAGTCTTACGGTTTGAACTAAAATGTATCACTTTGAAATGTCTTATGAAAAGTTTATTACACTTAAGTCGCAAAAAATAAAACTTTCTCAGTTTTTGAGAATTTTCGAATTTTCTTACCGATGTCTATGGCATTGTAGCCCATATGAAGAAAAAAAAGTTTGTAACTCGAATTTTAATTGAGATGGAAAGTTGTGGTTTTGAAATAAAATGATGCAAAACGCTCTATAGTACTAAATTCACCTCTAGAAACCAAATTGAGAAAAAAAAATTTTCGAAAAAAATTGTTTTTCAGTTTCTGAAAACGATTTTTCATGATATCTCAGAAACTAATAATGCTACAGACTTACGGTTTGAACTGAAATGTATCACTTTGAAATGTCTAACAAAAAGTTTATTACACTTTAGTCGCAAAAAATAAAACTTTCTCAGTTTTTGAGAATTTTCGTATTTTCTTACCGAAGTCTATAGCATTGTAGCCCATATGAAGAAAAAAAAGTTTGTAACTCGAGTTCCAATTGAAATAGAAAGTTGCGGTTGTGAAATAAAGTGATGCAAAACGCTCTATAGTTTAAATTCACCTCTAGAAACAAATTTGAGAAAAATATTTTTTCCAAAAAAATTGTGTTTTTCAGTTTCTGAAAACGATTTTTGATGATATCTCAGAAACTAATATTGCTACAGACTTACAGTTTGAACTGAAATGTATCACTTTGAAATGTCTAACAAAAAGTTTATTACACTTTAGTCGCAAAAAATAAAACTTTCTCAGTTTTTGAGAATTTTCGTATTTTCTTACCGAAGTCTATAGCATTGTAGCCCATATGAAGAAAAAAAAGTTTGTAACTCGAGTTCCAATTGAGATAGAAAGTTGCGGTTTTGAAATAAAGTGATGCAAAACGCTCTATAGTTTTAAATTCACCTCTAGAAACAAATTTGAGAAAAATAATTTTTTCCAAAAAATTGTGTTTTTCAGTTTCTGAAAACGATTTGTCATGATATCTCAGAAACTTATAATGCTACAGACTTACGGTTTGAACTGAAATGTATCACTTTGAAATGTCTAACGAAAAGTTTATAATACTTTAGTCGCAAAAAATAAAACTTTCTCAGTTTTTGAGAATTTTCGTATTTTTTTACCGATGTCTATAGCATTGTAGCCCATATGAAGAAAAAAAAATTTTGTAACTCGAGTTCCAATTGAGATAGAAAGTTGCGGTTTTGAAATAAAGTGATGCAAAACGCTCTTTAGTACTAAATTTACCTCTAGAAACAAAATTGAGAAAAAAAATTTTCGAAAAAAATTGTGTTTTTCAGATTCTGAAAACGATTTTTGATGATATCTCAGAAACTAATAATGCTACAGACTTACGGTTTGAACAGAAATGTATCACTTTGAAATGTCTTATGAAAAGTTTATAACACTTAAGTCGCAAAAATTAAAACTTTCTCAATTTTTGAGAATTTTCGAATTTTCTTACCGATGTCTATGGCATTGTAGCCCATATGAAGAAAAAAAAGTTTGTAACTCGAATTTTAATTGAGATGGAAAGTTGTGGTTTTGAAATAAAATGATGCAAAACGCTCTATAGTACTAAATTCACCTCTAGAAACCAAATTGAGAAAAAAAAATTTTCGAAAAAAATTGTTTTTCAGTTTCTGAAAACGATTTTTCATGATATCTCAGAAACTAATAATGCTACAGACTTACGGTTTGAACTGAAATGTATCACTATGAAATGTCTAACAAAAAGTTTATTACACTTTAGTCGCAAAAAATAAAACTTTCTCAGTTTTTGAGAATTTTCGTATTTTCTTACCGAAGTCTATAGCATTGTAGCCCATATGAAGAAAAAAAAGTTTGTAACTCGAGTTCCAATTGAAATAGAAAGTTGCGGTTGTGAAATAAAGTGATGCAAAACGCTCTATAGTTTAAATTCACCTCTAGAAACAAATTTGAGAAAAATAATTTTTTCCAAAAAATTGTGTTTTTCAGTTTCTGAAAACGATTTGTCATGATATCTCAGAAACTTATAATGCTACAGACTTACGGTTTGAACTGAAATGTATCACTTTGAAATGTCTAACGAAAAGTTTATAATACTTTAGTCGCAAAAAATAAAACTTTCTCAGTTTTTGAGAATTTTCGTATTTTTTTACCGATGTCTATAGCATTGTAGCCCATATGAAGAAAAAAAAATTTTGTAACTCGAGTTCCAATTGAGATAGAAAGTTGCGGTTTTGAAATAAAGTGATGCAAAACGCTCTTTAGTACTAAATTTACCTCTAGAAACAAAATTGAGAAAAAAAATTTTCGAAAAAAATTGTGTTTTTCAGATTCTGAAAACGATTTTTGATGATATCTCAGAAACTAATAATGCTACAGACTTACGGTTTGAACAGAAATGTATCACTTTGAAATGTCTTATGAAAAGTTTATAACACTTAAGTCGCAAAAATTAAAACTTTCTCAATTTTTGAGAATTTTCGAATTTTCTTACCGATGTCTATGGCATTGTAGCCCATATGAAGAAAAAAAAGTTTGTAACTCGAATTTTAATTGAGATGGAAAGTTGTGGTTTTGAAATAAAATGATGCAAAACGCTCTATAGTACTAAATTCACCTCTAGAAACCAAATTGAGAAAAAAAAAATTTCGAAAAAAATTGTTTTTCAGTTTCTGAAAACGATTTTTCATGATATCTCAGAAACTAATAATGCTACAGACTTACGGTTTGAACTGAAATGTATCACTTTGAAATGTCTAACAAAAAGTTTATTACACTTTAGTCGCAAAAAATAAAACTTTCTCAGTTTTTGAGAATTTTCGTATTTTCTTACCGAAGTCTATAGCATTGTAGCCCATATGAAGAAAAAAAAGTTTGTAACTCGAGTTCCAATTGAAATAGAAAGTTGCGGTTGTGAAATAAAGTAATGCAAAACGCTCTATAGTTTAAATTCACCTCTAGAAACAAATTTGAGAAAAATATTTTTTCCAAAAAAATTGTGTTTTTCAGTTTCTGAAAACGATTTTTGATGATATCTCAGAAACTAATATTGCTACAGACTTACAGTTTGAACTGAAATGTATCACTTTGAAATGTCTAACAAAAAGTTTATTACACTTTATTCGCAAAAAATAAAACTTTCTCAGTTTTTGAGAATTTTCGTATTTTCTTACCGAAGTCTATAGCATTGTAGCCCATATGAAGAAAAAAAAGTTTGTAACTCGAGTTCCAATTGAGATAGAAAGTTGCGGTTTTGAAATAAAGTGATGCAAAACGCTCTATAGTTTTAAATTCACCTCTAGAAACAAATTTGAGAAAAATAATTTTTTCCAAAAAATTGTGTTTTTCAGTTTCTGAAAACGATTTGTCATGATATCTCAGAAACTAATAATGCTACAGACTTACGGTTTGAACTGAAATGTATCACTTTGAAATGTCTAACGAAAAGTTTATAATACTTTAGTCGCAAAAAATAAAACTTTCTCAGTTTTTGAGAATTTTCGTATTTTCTTACCGAAGTCTATAGCATTGTAGCCCATATGAAGAAAAAAAAGTTTGTAACTCGAGTTCCAATTGAGATAGAAAGTTGCGGTTTTGAAATAAAGTGATGCAAAACGCTCTATAGTACTAAATTTACCTCTAGAAACAAGATTGAGAAAAAAAAATTTCGAAAAAAATTGTGTTTTTCAGATTCTGAAAACGATTTTTGATGATATCTCAGAAACTAATAATGCTACAGACTTACGGTTTGAACTGAAATGTATCACTTTGAAATGTGGTATGAAAAGTTTATAACACTTTAGTCGCAAAAACTAAAACTTTCTTAGTATTTGAGAAATTTCGAATTTTCTTACCGAAGTCTATAGCATTGTAGCCCATGTTAAGAAAAAAAAGTTTTTAACCCGAGTTCTAATTGAGATGTAAAGTTGTGGTTTTGAAATAAAGTGATGCAAAACGCTCTATAGTACTAAATTCACCTCTAGAAACAAATTTGAGAAAAATAATTTTTCCAAAAAAATTGTGTTTTTCAGTTTCTGAAAACGATTCGTCATGATATCTCAGAAACTAATAAAGCTACAGACTTACGGTTTGAACAGAAATGTATCACTTTGAAATGTCTTATGAAAAGTTTATAACACTTAAGTCGCAAAAATTAAAACTTTCTCAATTTTTGAGAATTTTCGAATTTTCTTACCGAAGTCTATAGCATTGTAGCCCATATGAAGAAAAAAAAAGTTTGTAACTCGAGTTTCAATTGAGATGGAAAGTTGTGGTTTTGAAATAAAGTGATGCAAAACGCTCTATAGTACTTAATTCACCTCTAGAAACAAAATTGAGAAAAAAAATTTTTCGAAAAAAATTGTGTTTTTCAGATTCTGAAAACGATTTTTGATGATATCTCAGAAACTAATAATGCTACAGACTTACGGTTTGAACTGAAATGTATCACTTTGAAATGTCTTATGAAAAGTTTATAACACTTTAGTCGCTAAAACTAAAACTTTCTTAGTTTTTGAGAATTTTCGTATTTTCTTACTAATATCTATAGCATTGTAGCCCATATAAAAAAAAGTGTGTAACTCAAGTTTTAATTGAGATGGAAAGTTGTGGTTTTGGAATAAAGTGATGCAAAACGCTCTATAGTACTAAATTCACCTCTAGAAACAAAATTGAGAAAAAAATTATTGCGAAAAAAATTGTGTTTTTCAGATTCTGAAAACGATTTTTGATGATATCTCAGAAACTAATAATGCTACAGACTTACGGTTTGAACTGAAATGTATCACTATGAAAAGTCTAACGAAAAGTTTATTACACTTTAGTCGCAAAAAATAAATCTTTCTCAGTTTTTGAGAATTTTCGTATTTTCTTACCGAAGTCTATAGCATTGTAGCCCATATGAAAAAAAAAAAGTTTGTAACTCGAGTTCCAATTGAGATAGAAAGTTGCGGTTTTGAAATAAAGTGATGCAAAACGCTCTATAGTTTTAAATTCACCTCTAGAAACAAACTTGAGAAAAATAATTTTTCCAAAAAAATTGTGTTTTTCAGTTTCTGAAAACGATTTTTGATGATATCTCAAAAACTAATAATGCTACAGACTTACGGTTTGAACTGAAATGTATCACTTTAAAATGTCTTATGAAAAGTTTATAACACTTAAGTCGCAAAAACTAAAACTTTCTTAGTATTTGAGAATTTTCGAATTTTCTTACCGAAGTCTATAACATTGTAGCCCATTAAAAGAAAAAAAAATTGTAACTCGAGTTCTAATTGAGATGTAAAGTTGTGGTTTTGAAATAAAGTGATGCCAAACGCTCTATAGTACTAAATTCACCTCTAGAAACAAAATTGAGAAAAAAAAAATGTTTTAAAAAAATTGTGTTTTTCAGATTCTGAAAACGATTTTTGATGATATCTCAGAAACTAATAATGCTACAGACTTACGGTTTGAACTGAAATGTATCACTTTGAAATGTCTTATGAAAAGTTTATCACACTTAAGTCGCAAAAAATTAAACTTTCTCAGTTTTTTAGAATTTTCGTATTTTCTTACCGAAGTCTATAGCATTGTAGCCCATATGAAGAAAAAAAAAGTTTGTAACTCGAGTTCTAACTGAGATGTAAAGTTGTGGTTTTGAAATAAAATGATGCAAAACGCTCTATAGTACTAAATTCACCTCTAGAAACAAAATTGAGAAAAAAAAATTTTCGAAAAAAATTGTGTTTTTCAGTTTCTGAAAACGATTTTTCATGATATCTCAGAAACTAATAATGCTACAGACTTACGGTTTGAACTGAAATGTATCACTTTGAAATGTCTTATGAAAAGTTTATTACACTTAAGTCGCAAAAAATAAAACTTTCTCAGTTTTTGAGAATTTTCGTATTTTCTTACCAAAGTCTATAGCATTGTAGCCCATATGAAGAAAAAAAAAGTTTGTAACTCGAGTTCCAATTGAGATAGAAAGTTGCGGTTTTGAAATAAAGTGATGCAAAACGCTCTATAGTTTTAAATTCACCTCTAGAAACAAATTTGAGAAAAATAATTTTTCCAAAAAAATTGTGTTTTTCAGTTTCTGAAAACGATTTTTGATGATATCTCAGAAACTAATAATGCTACAGACTTACGGTTTGAACTGAAATGTATCACTTTGAAATGTCTTATGAAAAGTTTATAACACTTTAGTCGCTAAAACTAAAACTTTCTTAGTTTTTGAGAATTTTCGTATTTTCTTACTAATATCTATAGCATTGTAGCCCATATAAAAAAAAGTGTGTAACTCAAGTTTTAATTGAGATGGAAAGTTGTGGTTTTGAAATAAAGTGATGCAAAACGCTCTATAGTACTAAATTCACCTCTAGAAACAAAATTGAGAAAAAAATTATTGCGAAAAAAATTGTGTTTTTCAGATTCTGAAAACGATTTTTGATGATATCTCAGAAACTAATAATGCTACAGACTTACGGTTTGAACTGAAATGTATCACTATGAAAAGTCTAACGAAAAGTTTATTACACTTTAGTCGCAAAAAATAAATCTTTCTCAGTTTTTGAGAATTTTCGTATTTTCTTACCGAAGTCTATAGCATTGTAGCCCATATGAAGAAAAAAAAGTTTGTAACTCGAGTTCCAATTGAAATAGAAAGTTGCGGTTGTGAAATAAAGTGATGCAAAACGCTCTATAGTTTAAATTCACCTCTAGAAACAAATTTGAGAAAAATATTTTTTCCAAAAAAATTGTGTTTTTCAGTTTCTGAAAACGATTTTTGATGATATCTCAGAAACTAATATTGCTACAGACTTACAGTTTGAACTGAAATGTATCACTTTGAAATGTCTAACAAAAAGTTTATTACACTTTAGTCGCAAAAAATAAAACTTTCTCAGTTTTTGAGAATTTTCGTATTTTCTTACCGAAGTCTATAGCATTGTAGCCCATATGAAGAAAAAAAAGTTTGTAACTCGAGTTACAATTGAGATAGAAAGTTGCGGTTTTGAAATAAAGTGATGCAAAACGCTCTATAGTTTTAAATTCACCTCTAGAAACAAATTTGAGAAAAATAATTTTTTCCAAAAAATTGTGTTTTTCAGTTTCTGAAAACGATTTGTCATGATATCTCAGAAACTAATAATGCTACAGACTTACGGTTTGAACTGAAATGTATCACTTTGAAATGTCTAACGAAAAGTTAATAATACTTTAGTCGCAAAAAATAAAACTTTCTCAGTTTTTGAGAATTTTCGTATTTTTTTACCGATGTCTATAGCATTGTAGCCCATATGAAGAAAAAAAAATTTTGTAACTCGAGTTCCAATTGAGATAGAAAGTTGCGGTTTTGAAATAAAGTGATGCAAAACGCTCTTTAGTACTAAATTTACCTCTAGAAACAAAATTGAGAAAAAAAATTTTCGAAAAAAATTGTGTTTTTCAGTTTCTGAAAACGATTTGTCATGATATCTCAGAAACTAATAAAGCTACAGACTTACGGTTTGAACAGAAATGTATCACTTTGAAATGTCTTATGAAAAGTTTATAACACTTAAGTCGCAAAAAATAAAACTTTCTCAGTTTTTGAGAATTTTCGTATTTTCTTACCAAAGTCTATAGCATTGTAGCCCATATGAAGAAAAAAAAAGTTTGTAACTCGAGTTCCAATTGAGATAGAAAGTTGCGGTTTTGAAATAAAGTGATGCAAAACGCTCTATAGTTTTAAATTCACCTCTAGAAACAAATTTGAGAAAAATAATTTTTCCAAAAAAATTGTGTTTTTCAGTTTCTGAAATCGATTTTTGATGATATCTCAGAAACTAATAATGCTACAGACTTACGGTTTGAACTGAAATGTATCACTTTGAAATGTGGTATGAAAAGTTTATAACACTTTAGTCGCAAAAACTAAAACTTTCTTAGTATTTGAGAAATTTCGAATTTTCTTACCGAAGTCTATAGCATTGTAGCCCATGTTAAGAAAAAAAAAGTTTTTAACCCGAGTTCTAATTGAGATGTAAAGTTGTGGTTTTGAAATAAAGTGATGCAAAACGCTCTATAGTACTAAATTCACCTCTAGAAACAAATTTGAGAAAAATAATTTTTCCAAAAAAATTGTGTTTTTCAGTTTCTGAAAACGATTTGTCATGATATCTCAGAAACTAATAAAGCTACAGACTTACGGTTTGAACAGAAATGTATCACTTTGAAATAAATGTCTTATGAAAAGTTTATAACACTTAAGTCGCAAAAATTAAAACTTTCTCAATTTTTGAGAATTTTCGAATTTTCTTACCGAAGTCTATAGCATTGTAGCCCATATGAAGAAAAAAAAAGTTTGTAACTCGAGTTTTAATTGAGATGGAAAGTTGTGGTTTTGAAATAAAGTGATGCAAAACGCTCTATAGTTTTAAATTCACCTCTAGAAACAAATTTGAGAAAAATAATTTTTCCAAAAAAATTGTGTTTTTCAGTTTCTGAAAACGATTTTTGATGATATCTCAGAAACTAATAATGCTACAGACTTACGGTTTGAACTGAAATGTATCACTTTGAAATGTCTTATGAAAAGTTTATAACACTTTAGTCGCTAAAACTAAAACTTTCTTAGTTTTTGAGAATTTTCGTATTTTCTTACTAATATCTATAGCATTGTAGCCCATATAAAAAAAAGTGTGTAACTCAAGTTTTAATTGAGATGGAAAGTTGTGGTTTTGAAATAAAGTGATGCAAAACGCTCTATAGTACTAAATTCACCTCTAGAAACAAAATTGAGAAAAAAATTATTGCGAAAAAAATTGTGTTTTTCAGATTCTGAAAACGATTTTTGATGATATCTCAGAAACTAATAATGCTACAGACTTACGGTTTGAACTGAAATGTATCACTATGAAAAGTCTAACGAAAAGTTTATTACACTTTAGTCGCAAAAAATAAATCTTTCTCAGTTTTTGAGAATTTTCGTATTTTCTTACCGAAGTCTATAGCATTGTAGCCCATATGAAGAAAAAAAAGTTTGTAACTCGAGTTCCAATTGAAATAGAAAGTTGCGGTTGTGAAATAAAGTGATGCAAAACGCTCTATAGTTTAAATTCACCTCTAGAAACAAATTTGAGAAAAATATTTTTTCCAAAAAAATTGTGTTTTTCAGTTTCTGAAAACGATTTTTGATGATATCTCAGAAACTAATATTGCTACAGACTTACAGTTTGAACTGAAATGTATCACTTTGAAATGTCTAACAAAAAGTTTATTACACTTTAGTCGCAAAAAATAAAACTTTCTCAGTTTTTGAGAATTTTCGTATTTTCTTACCGAAGTCTATAGCATTGTAGCCCATATGAAGAAAAAAAAGTTTGTAACTCGAGTTCCAATTGAGATAGAAAGTTGCGGTTTTGAAATAAAGTGATGCAAAACGCTCTATAGTTTTAAATTCACCTCTAGAAACAAATTTGAGAAAAATAATTTTTTCCAAAAAATTGTGTTTTTCAGTTTCTGAAAACGATTTGTCATGATATCTCAGAAACTAATAATGCTACAGACTTACGGTTTGAACTGAAATGTATCACTTTGAAATGTCTAACGAAAAGTTTATAATACTTTAGTCGCAAAAAATAAAACTTTCTCAGTTTTTGAGAATTTTCGTATTTTTTTACCGATGTCTATAGCATTGTAGCCCATATGAAGAAAAAAAAATTTTGTAACTCGAGTTCCAATTGAGATAGAAAGTTGCGGTTTTGAAATAAAGTGATGCAAAACGCTCTTTAGTGCTAAATTTACCTCTAGAAACAAAATTGAGAAAAAAAATTTTCGAAAAAAATTGTGTTTTTCAGTTTCTGAAAACGATTTGTCATGATATCTCAGAAACTAATAAAGCTACAGACTTACGGTTTGAACTGAAATGTATCACTTTGAAATGTGGTATGAAAAGTTTATAACACTTTAGTCGCAAAAACTAAAACTTTCTTAGTATTTGAGAAATTTCGAATTTTCTTACCGAAGTCTATAGCATTGTAGCCCATGTTAAGAAAAAAAAAGTTTTTAACCCGAGTTCTAATTGAGATGTAAAGTTGTGGTTTTGAAATAAAGTGATGCAAAACGCTCTATAGTACTAAATTCACCTCTAGAAACAAATTTGAGAAAAATAATTTTTCCAAAAAAATTGTGTTTTTCAGTTTCTGAAAACGATTTGTCATGATATCTCAGAAACTAATAAAGCTACAGACTTACGGTTTGAACAGAAATGTATCACTTTGAAATGTCTTATGAAAAGTTTATAACACTTAAGTCGCAAAAATTAAAACTTTCTCAATTTTTGAGAATTTTCGAATTTTCTTACCGAAGTCTATAGCATTGTAGCCCATATGAAGAAAAAAAAAGTTTGTAACTCGAGTTTCAATTGAGATGGAAAGTTGTGGTTTTGAAATAAAGTGATGCAAAACGCTCTATAGTACTTAATTCACCTCTAGAAACAAAATTGAGAAAAAAAATTTTTCGAAAAAAATTGTGTTTTTCAGATTCTGAAAACGATTTTTGATGATATCTCAGAAACTAATAATGCTACAGACTTACGGTTTGAACTGAAATGTATCACTTTGAAATGTCTTATGAAAAGTTTATAACACTTTAGTCGCTAAAACTAAAACTTTCTTAGTTTTTGAGAATTTTCGTATTTTCTTACTAATATCTATAGCATTGTAGCCCATATAAAAAAAAGTGTGTAACTCAAGTTTTAATTGAGATGGAAAGTTGTGGTTTTGGAATAAAGTGATGCAAAACGCTCTATAGTACTAAATTCACCTCTAGAAACAAAATTGAGAAAAAAATTATTGCAAAAAAAATTGTGTTTTTCAGATTCTGAAAACGATTTTTGATGATATCTCAGAAACTAATAATGCTACAGACTTACGGTTTGAACTGAAATGTATCACTATGAAAAGTCTAACGAAAAGTTTATTACACTTTAGTCGCAAAAAATAAATCTTTCTCAGTTTTTGAGAATTTTCGTATTTTCTTACCGAAGTCTATAGCATTGTAGCCCATATGAAAAAAAAAAAGTTTGTAACTCGAGTTCCAATTGAGATAGAAAGTTGCGGTTTTGAAATAAAGTGATGCAAAACGCTCTATAGTTTTAAATTCACCTCTAGAAACAAACTTGAGAAAAATAATTTTTCCAAAAAAATTGTGTTTTTCAGTTTCTGAAAACGATTTTTGATGATATCTCAAAAACTAATAATGCTACAGACTTACGGTTTGAACTGAAATGTATCACTTTAAAATGTCTTATGAAAAGTTTATAACACTTAAGTCGCAAAAACTAAAACTTTCTTAGTATTTGAGAATTTTCGAATTTTCTTACCGAAGTCTATAACATTGTAGCCCATTAAAAGAAAAAAAAATTGTAACTCGAGTTCTAATTGAGATGTAAAGTTGTGGTTTTGAAATAAAGTGATGCCAAACGCTCTATAGTACTAAATTCACCTCTAGAAACAAAATTGAGAAAAAAAAATGTTTTAAAAAAATTGTGTTTTTCAGATTCTGAAAACGATTTTTGATGATATCTCAGAAACTAATAATGCTACAGACTTACGGTTTGAACTGAAATGTATCACTTTGAAATGTCTTATGAAATGTTTATCACACTTAAGTCGCAAAAAATTAAACTTTCTCAGTTTTTTAGAATTTTCGTATTTTCTTACCGAAGTCTATAGCATTGTAGCCCATATGAAGAAAAAAAAAGTTTGTAACTCGAGTTCTAATTGAGATGTAAAGTTGTGGTTTTGAAATAAAGTGATGCAAAACGCTCTATAGTACTAAATTCACCTCTAGAAACAAAATTGAGAAAAAAAAAATGTTTGAAAAAAATTGTGTTTTTCAGATTCTGAAAACGATTTTTGATGATATCTCAGAAACTAATAATGCTACAGACTTACGGTTTGAACTGAAATGTATCACTTTGAAATGTCTAACGAAAAGTTTATTACACTTTAGTCGCAAAAAATAAAACTTTCTCAGTTTTTGAGAATTTTCGTATTTTCTTACCAAAGTCTATAGCATTGTAGCCCATATGAAGAAAAAAAAAGTTTGTAACTCGAGTTCCAATTGAGATAGAAAGTTGCGGTTTTGAAATAAAGTGATGCAAAACGCTCTATAGTTTTAAATTCACCTCTAGAAACAAATTTGAGAAAAATAATTTTTCCAAAAAAATTGTGTTTTTCAGTTTCTGAAAACGATTTTTGATGATATCTCAGAAACTAATAATGCTACAGACTTACGGTTTGAACTGAAATGTATCACTTTGAAATGTCTTATGAAAAGTTTATAACACTTTAGTCGCTAAAACTAAAACTTTCTTAGTTTTTGAGAATTTTCGTATTTTCTTACTAATATCTATAGCATTGTAGCCCATATAAAAAAAAGTGTGTAACTCAAGTTTTAATTGAGATGGAAAGTTGTGGTTTTGAAATAAAGTGATGCAAAACGCTCTATAGTACTAAATTCACCTCTAGAAACAAAATTGAGAAAAAAATTATTGCGAAAAAAATTGTGTTTTTCAGATTCTGAAAACGATTTTTGATGATATCTCAGAAACTAATAATGCTACAGACTTACGGTTTGAACTGAAATGTATCACTATGAAAAGTCTAACGAAAAGTTTATTACACTTTAGTCGCAAAAAATAAATCTTTCTCAGTTTTTGAGAATTTTCGTATTTTCTTACCGAAGTCTATAGCATTGTAGCCCATATGAAGAAAAAAAAGTTTGTAACTCGAGTTCCAATTGAAATAGAAAGTTGCGGTTGTGAAATAAAGTGATGCAAAACGCTATATAGTTTTAAATCCACCTCTAGAAACAAATTTGAGAAAAATATTTTTTCCAAAAAAATTGTGTTTTTCAGTTTCTGAAAACGATTTTTGATGATATCTCAGAAACTAATATTGCTACAGACTTACAGTTTGAACTGAAATGTATCACTTTGAAATGTCTAACAAAAAGTTTATTACACTTTAGTCGCAAAAAATAAAACTTTCTCAGTTTTTGAGAATTTTCGTATTTTCTTACCGAAGTCTATAGCATTGTAGCCCATATGAAGAAAAAAAAGTTTGTAACTCGAGTTCCAATTGAGATAGAAAGTTGCGGTTTTGAAATAAAGTGATGCAAAACGCTCTATAGTTTTAAATTCACCTCTAGAAACAAATTTGAGAAAAATAATTTTTTCCAAAAAATTGTGTTTTTCAGTTTCTGAAAACGATTTGTCATGATATCTCAGAAACTAATAATGCTACAGACTTACGGTTTGAACTGAAATGTATCACTTTGAAATGTCTAACGAAAAGTTTATAATACTTTAGTCGCAAAAAATAAAACTTTCTCAGTTTTTGAGAATTTTCGTATTTTTTTACCGATGTCTATAGCATTGTAGCCCATATGAAGAAAAAAAAATTTTGTAACTCGAGTTCCAATTGAGATAGAAAGTTGCGGTTTTGAAATAAAGTGATGCAAAACGCTCTTTAGTACTAAATTTACCTCTAGAAACAAAATTGAGAAAAAAAATTTTCGAAAAAAATTGTGTTTTTCAGTTTCTGAAAACGATTTGTCATGATATCTCAGAAACTAATAAAGCTACAGACTTACGGTTTGAACAGAAATGTATCACTTTGAAATGTCTTATGAAAAGTTTATAACACTTAAGTCGCAAAAAATAAAACTTTCTCAGTTTTTGAGAATTTTCGTATTTTCTTACCAAAGTCTATAGCATTGTAGCCCATATGAAGAAAAAAAAAGTTTGTAACTCGAGTTCCAATTGAGATAGAAAGTTGCGGTTTTGAAATAAAGTGATGCAAAACGCTCTATAGTTTTAAATTCACCTCTAGAAACAAATTTGAGAAAAATAATTTTTCCAAAAAAATTGTGTTTTTCAGTTTCTGAAAACGATTTTTGATGATATCTCAGAAACTAATAATGCTACAGACTTACGGTTTGAACTGAAATGTATCACTTTGAAATGTGGTATGAAAAGTTTATAACACTTTAGTCGCAAAAACTAAAACTTTCTTAGTATTTGAGAAATTTCGAATTTTCTTACCGAAGTCTATAGCATTGTAGCCCATGTTAAGAAAAAAAAAGTTTTTAACCCGAGTTCTAATTGAGATGTAAAGTTGTGGTTTTGAAATAAAGTGATGCAAAACGCTCTATAGTACTAAATTCACCTCTAGAAACAAATTTGAGAAAAATAATTTTTCCAAAAAAATTGTGTTTTTCAGTTTCTGAAAACGATTTGTCATGATATCTCAGAAACTAATAAAGCTACAGACTTACGGTTTGAACAGAAATGTATCACTTTGAAATGTCTTATGAAAAGTTTATAACACTTAAGTCGCAAAAATTAAAACTTTCTCAATTTTTGAGAATTTTCGAATTTTCTTACCGAAGTCTATAGCATTGTAGCCCATATGAAGAAAAAAAAAGTTTGTAACTCGAGTTTTAATTGAGATGGAAAGTTGTGGTTTTGAAATAAAGTGATGCAAAACGCTCTATAGTACTTAATTCACCTCTAGAAACAAAATTGAGAAAAAAAATTTTTCGAAAAAAATTGTGTTTTTCAGATTCTGAAAACGATTTTTGATGATATCTCAGAAACTAATAATGCTACAGACTTACGGTTTGAACTGAAATGTATCACTTTGAAATGTCTTATGAAAAGTTTATAACACTTTAGTCGCTAAAACTAAAACTTTCTTAGTTTTTGAGAATTTTCGTATTTTCTTACTAATATCTATAGCATTGTAGCCCATATAAAAAAAAGTGTGTAACTCAAGTTTTAATTGAGATGGAAAGTTGTGGTTTTGAAATAAAGTGATGCAAAACGCTCTATAGTACTAAATTCACCTCTAGAAACAAAATTGAGAAAAAAATTATTGCGAAAAAAATTGTGTTTTTCAGATTCTGAAAACGATTTTTGATGATATCTCAGAAACTAATAATGCTACAGACTTACGGTTTGAACTGAAATGTATCACTATGAAAAGTCTAACGAAAAGTTTATTACACTTTAGTCGCAAAAAATAAATCTTTCTCAGTTTTTGAGAATTTTCGTATTTTCTTACCGAAGTCTATAGCATTGTAGCCCATATGAAGAAAAAAAAGTTTGTAACTCGAGTTCCAATTGAAATAGAAAGTTGCGGTTGTGAAATAAAGTGATGCAAAACGCTCTATAGTTTAAATTCACCTCTAGAAAAAAATTTGAGAAAAATATTTTTTCCAAAAATTTTGTGTTTTTCAGTTTCTGAAAACGATTTTTGATGATATCTCAGAAACTAATATTGCTACAGACTTACAGTTTGAACTGAAATGTATCACTTTGAAATGTCTAACAAAAAGTTTATTACACTTTAGTCGCAAAAAATAAAACTTTCTCAGTTTTTGAGAATTTTCGTATTTTCTTACCGAAGTCTATAGCATTGTAGCCCATATGAAGAAAAAAAAGTTTGTAACTCGAGTTCCAATTGAGATAGAAAGTTGCGGTTTTGAAATAAAGTGATGCAAAACGCTCTATAGTTTTAAATTCACCTCTAGAAACAAATTTGAGAAAAATAATTTTTTCCAAAAAATTGTGTTTTTCAGTTTCTGAAAACGATTTGTCATGATATCTCAGAAACTAATAATGCTACAGACTTACGGTTTGAACTGAAATGTATCACTTTGAAATGTCTAACGAAAAGTTTATAATACTTTAGTCGCAAAAAATAAAACTTTCTCAGTTTTTGAGAATTTTCGTATTTTTTTACCGATGTCTATAGCATTGTAGCCCATATGAAGAAAAAAAAATTTTGTAACTCGAGTTCCAATTGAGATAGAAAGTTGCGGTTTTGAAATAAAGTGATGCAAAACGCTCTTTAGTACTAAATTTACCTCTAGAAACAAAATTGAGAAAAAAAATTTTCGAAAAAAATTGTGTTTTTCAGATTCTGAAAACGATTTTTGATGATATCTCAGAAACTAATAATGCTACAGACTTACGGTTTGAACAGAAATGTATCACTTTGAAATGTCTTATGAAAAGTTTATAACACTTAAGTCGCAAAAATTAAAACTTTCTTAATTTTTGAGAATTTTCGAATTTTCTTACCGATGTCTATGGCATTGTAGCCCATATGAAGAAAAAAAAGTTTGTAACTCGAATTTTAATTGAGATGGAAAGTTGTGGTTTTGAAATAAAATGATGCAAAACGCTCTATAGTACTAAATTCACCTCTAGAAACCAAATTGAGAAAAAAAAATTTTCGAAAAAAATTGTTTTTCAGTTTCTGAAAACGATTTTTCATGATATCTCAGAAACTAATAATGCTACAGACTTACGGTTTGAACTGAAATGTATCACTTTGAAATGTCTAACAAAAAGTTTATTACACTTTAGTCGCAAAAAATAAAACTTTCTCAGTTTTTGAGAATTTTTGTATTTTCTTACCGAAGTCTATAGCATTGTAGCCCATATGAAGAAAAAAAAGTTTGTAACTCGAGTTCCAATTGAAATAGAAAGTTGCGGTTGTGAAATAAAGTGATGCAAAACGCTCTATAGTTTAAATTCACCTCTAGAAACAAATTTGAGAAAAATATTTTTTCCAAAAAAATTGTGTTTTTCAGTTTCTGAAAACGATTTTTGATGATATCTCAGAAACTAATATTGCTACAGACTTACAGTTTGAACTGAAATGTATCACTTTGAAATGTCTAACAAAAAGTTTATTACACTTTAGTCGCAAAAAATAAAACTTTCTCAGTTTTTGAGAATTTTCGTATTTTCTAACCGAAGTCTATAGCATTGTAGCCCATATGAAGAAAAAAAAGTTTGTAACTCGAGTTCCAATTGAGATAGAAAGTTGCGGTTTTGAAATAAAGTGATGCAAAACGCTCTATAGTTTTAAATTCACCTCTAGAAACAAATTTGAGAAAAATAATTTTTTCCAAAAAATTGTGTTTTTCAGTTTCTGAAAACGATTTGTCATGATATCTCAGAAACTAATAATGCTACAGACTTACGGTTTGAACTGAAATGTATCACTTTGAAATGTCTAACGAAAAGTTTATAATACTTTAGTCGCAAAAAATAAAACTTTCTCAGTTTTTGAGAATTTTTGTATTTTTTTACCGATGTCTATAGCATTGTAGCCCATATGAAGAAAAAAAAATTTTGTAACTCGAGTTCCAATTGAGATAGAAAGTTGCGGTTTTGAAATAAAGTGATGCAAAACGCTCTATAGTACTAAATTTACCTCTAGAAACAAAATTGAGAAAAAAAATTTTCGAAAAAAATTGTGTTTTTCAGATTCTGAAAACGATTTTTGATGATATCTCAGAAACTAATAATGCTACAGACTTACGGTTTGAACTGAAATGTATCACTTTGAAATGTGGTATGAAAAGTTTATAACACTTTAGTCGCAAAAACTAAAACTTTCTTAGTATTTGAGAAATTTCGAATTTTCTTACCGAAGTCTATAGCATTGTAGCCCATGTTAAGAAAAAAAAAGTTTGTAACTCGAGTTCCAATTGAGATAGAAAGTTGCGGTTTTGAAATAAAGTGATGCAAAACGCTCTATAGTACTAAATTCACCTCTAGAAACAAATTTGAGAAAAATAATTTTTCCAAAAAAATTGTGTTTTTCAGTTTCTGAAAACGATTTGTCATGATATCTCAGAAACTAATAAAGCTACAGACTTACGGTTAGAACAGAAATGTATCACTTTGAAATGTCTTATGAAAAGTTTATAACACTTAAGTCGCAAAAATTAAAACTTTCTCAATTTTTGAGAATTTTCGAATTTTCTTACCGAAGTCTATAGCATTGTAGCCCATATGAAGAAAAAAAAAGTTTGTAACTCGAGTTTTAAATGAGATGGAAAGTTGTGGTTTTGAAATAAAGTGATGCAAAACGCTCTATAGTACTTAATTCACCTCTAGAAACAAAATTGAGAAAAAAATTTTTCGAAAAAATTGTGTTTTTCAGATTCTGAAAACGATTTTTGATGATATCTCAGAAACTAATAATGCTACAGACTTACGGTTTGAACTGAAATGTATCACTTTGAAATGTCTTATGAAAAGTTTATAACACTTTAGTCGCTAAAACTAAAACTTTCTTAGTTTTTGAGAATTTTCGTATTTTCTTACTAATATCTATAGCATTGTAGCCCATATAAAAAAAAGTGTGTAACTCAAGTTTTAATTGAGATGGAAAGTTGTGGTTTTGGAATAAAGTGATGCAAAACGCTCTATAGTACTAAATTCACCTCTAGAAACAAAATTGAGAAAAAAATTATTGCGAAAAAAATTGTGTTTTTCAGATTCTGAAAACGATTTTTGATGATATCTCAGAAACTAATAATGCTACAGACTTACGGTTTGAACTGAAATGTATCACTATGAAAAGTCTAACGAAAAGTTTATTACACTTTAGTCGCAAAAAATAAATCTTTCTCAGTTTTTGAGAATTTTCGTATTTTCTTACCGAAGTCTATAGCATTGTAGCCCATATGAAAAAAAAAAGTTTGTAACTCGAGTTCCAATTGAGATAGAAAGTTGCGGTTTTGAAATAAAGTGATGCAAAACGCTCTATAGTTTTAAATTCACCTCTAGAAACAAACTTGAGAAAAATAATTTTTCCAAAAAAATTGTGTTTTTCAGTTTCTGAAAACGATTTTTGATGATATCTCAAAAACTAATAATGCTACAGACTTACGGTTTGAACTGAAATGTATCACTTTAAAATGTCTTATGAAAAGTTTATAACACTTAAGTCGCAAAAACTAAAACTTTCTTAGTATTTGAGAATTTTCGAATTTTCTTACCGAAGTCTATAACATTGTAGCCCATTAAAAGAAAAAAAAATTGTAACTCGAGTTCTAATTGAGATGTAAAGTTGTGGTTTTGAAATAAAGTGATGCCAAACGCTCTATAGTACTAAATTCACCTCTAGAAACAAAATTGAGAAAAAAAAACGTTTTAAAAAAATTGTGTTTTTCAGATTCTGAAAACGATTTTTGATGATATCTCAGAAACTAATAATGCTACAGACTTACGGTTTGAACTGAAATGTATCACTTTGAAATGTCTTATGAAAAGTTTATCACACTTAAGTCGCAAAAAATAAAACTTTCTCAGTTTTTTAGAATTTTCGTGTTTTCTTACCGAAGTCTATAGCATTGTAGCCCATATGAAGAAAAAAAAAGTTTGTAACTCGAGTTCTAACTGAGATGTAAAGTTGTGGTTTTGAAATAAAATGATGCAAAACGCTCTATAGTACTAAATTCACCTCTAGAAACAAAATTGAGAAAAAAAAATTTTCGAAAAAAATTGTGTTTTTCAGTTTCTGAAAACGATTTTTCATGATATCTCAGAAACTAATAATGCTACAGACTTACGGTTTGAACTGAAATGTATCACTTTGAAATGTGGTATGAAAAGTTTATAACACTTTAGTCGCAAAAACTAAAACTTTCTTAGTATTTGAGAAATTTCGAATTTTCTTACCGAAGTCTATAGCATTGTAGCCCATGTTAAGAAAAAAAAAGTTTTTAACCCGAGTTCTAATTGAGATGTAAAGTTGTGGTTTTGAAATAAAGTGATGCAAAACGCTCTATAGTACTAAATTCACCTCTAGAAACAAATTTGAGAAAAATAATTTTTCCAAAAAAATTGTGTTTTTCAGTTTCTGAAAACGATTTGTCATGATATCTCAGAAACTAATAAAGCTACAGACTTACGGTTTGAACAGAAATGTATCACTTTGAAATGTCTTATGAAAAGTTTATAACACTTAAGTCGCAAAAATTAAAACTTTCTCAATTTTTGAGAATTTTCGAATTTTCTTACCGAAGTCTATAGCATTGTAGCCCATATGAAGAAAAAAAAAGTTTGTAACTCGAGTTTTAATTGAGATGGAAAGTTGTGGTTTTGAAATAAAGTGATGCAAAACGCTCTATAGTACTTAATTCACCTCTAGAAACAAAATTGAGAAAAAAAATTTTTCGAAAAAATTTGTGTTTTTCAGTTTCTGAAAACGATTTTTGATGATATCTCAGAAACTAATAATGCTACAGACTTACGGTTTGAACTGAAATGTATCACTTTGAAATGTGGTATGAAAAGTTTATAACACTTTAGTCGCAAAAACTAAAACTTTCTTAGTATTTGAGAAATTTCGAATTTTCTTACTATAATCTATAGCATTGTAGCCCATATAAAAAAAAGTGTGTAACTCAAGTTTTAATTGAGATGGAAAGTTGTGGTTTTGAAATAAAGTGATGCAAAACGCTCTATAGTACTAAATTCACCTCTAGAAACAAAATTGAGAAAAAAATTATTGCGAAAAAAATTGTGTTTTTCAGATTCTGAAAACGATTTTTGATGATATCTCAGAAACTAATAATGCTACAGACTTATGGTTTGAACTGAAATGTATCACTATGAAAAGTCTAACGAAAAGTTTATTACACTTTAGTCGCAAAAAATAAATCTTTCTCAGTTTTTGAGAATTTTCGTATTTTCTTACAGAAGTCTATAGCATTGTAGCCCATATGAAAAAAAAAAAGTTTGTAACTCGAGTTCCAATTGAGATAGAAAGTTGCGGTTTTGAAATTAAGTGATGCAAAACGCTCTATAGTTTTAAATTCACCTCTAGAAACAAACTTGAGAAAAATAATTTTTCCAAAAAAATTGTGTTTTTCAGTTTCTGAAAACGATTTTTGATGATATCTCAAAAACTAATAATGCTACAGACTTACGGTTTGAACTGAAATGTATCACTTTAAAATGTCTTATGAAAAGTTTATAACACTTAAGTCGCAAAAACTAAAACTTTCTTAGTATTTGAGAATTTTCGAATTTTCTTACCGAAGTCTATAACATTGTAGCCCATTAAAAGAAAAAAAAATTGTAACTCGAGTTCTAATTGAGATGTAAAGTTGTGGTTTTGAAATAAAGTGATGCAAAACGCTCTATAGTACTAAATTTACCTCTAGAAACAAAATTGAGAAAAAAAAATTTCGAAAAAAATTGTGTTTTTCAGATTCTGAAAACGATTTTTGATGATATCTCAGAAACTAATAATGCTACAGACTTACGGTTTGAACTGAAATGTATCACTTTGAAATGTGGTATGAAAAGTTTATAACACTTTAGTCGCAAAAACTAAAACTTTCTTAGTATTTGAGAAATTTCGAATTTTCTTACCGAAGTCTATAGCATTGTAGCCCATGTTAAGAAAAAAAAAGTTTTTAACCCGAGTTCTAATTGAGATGTAAAGTTGTGGTTTTGAAATAAAGTGATGCAAAACGCTCTATAGTACTAAATTCACCTCTAGAAACAAATTTGTGAAAAATAATTTTTCCAAAAAAATTGTGTTTTTCAGTTTCTGAAAACGATTTTTGATGATATCTCAAAAACTAATAATGCTACAGACTTACGGTTTGAACTGAAATGTATCACTTTAAAATGTCTTATGAAAAGTTTATAACACTTAAGTCGCAAAAACTAAAACTTTCTTAGTATTTGAGAATTTTCGAATTTTCTTACCGAAGTCTATAACATTGTAGCCCATTAAAAGAAAAAAAAATTGTAACTCGAGTTTTAATTGAGATGGAAAGTTGTGGTTTTGAAATAAAGTGATGCAAAACGCTCTATAGTACTTAATTCACCTCTAGAAACAAAATTGAGAAAAAAAATTTTTCGAAAAAATTTGTGTTTTTCAGTTTCTGAAAACGATTTTTGATGATATCTCAGAAACTAATAATGCTACAGACTTACGGTTTGAACTGAAATGTATCACTTTGAAATGTGGTATGAAAAGTTTATAACACTTTAGTCGCAAAAACTAAAACTTTCTTAGTATTTGAGAAATTTCGAATTTTCTTACTATAATCTATAGCATTGTAGCCCATATAAAAAAAAGTGTGTAACTCAAGTTTTAATTGAGATGGAAAGTTGTGGTTTTGAAATAAAGTGATGCAAAACGCTCTATAGTACTAAATTCACCTCTAGAAACAAAATTGAGAAAAAAATTATTGCGAAAAAAATTGTGTTTTTCAGATTCTGAAAACGATTTTTGATGATATCTCAGAAACTAATAATGCTACAGACTTACGGTTTGAACTGAAATGTATCACTATGAAAAGTCTAACGAAAAGTTTATTACACTTTAGTCGCAAAAAATAAATCTTTCTCAGTTTTTGAGAATTTTCGTATTTTCTTACCGAAGTCTATAGCATTGTAGCCCATATGAAAAAAAAAAGTTTGTAACTCGAGTTCCAATTGAGATAGAAAGTTGCGGTTTTGAAATTAAGTGATGCAAAACGCTCTATAGTTTTAAATTCACCTCTAGAAACAAACTTGAGAAAAATAATTTTTCCAAAAAAATTGTGTTTTTCAGTTTCTGAAAACGATTTTTGATGATATCTCAAAAACTAATAATGCTACAGACTTACGGTTTGAACTGAAATGTATCACTTTAAAATGTCTTATGAAAAGTTTATAACACTTAAGTCGCAAAAACTAAAACTTTCTTAGTATTTGAGAATTTTCGAATTTTCTTACCGAAGTCTATAACATTGTAGCCCATTAAAAGAAAAAAAAATTGTAACTCGAGTTCTAATTGAGATGTAAAGTTGTGGTTTTGAAATAAAGTGATGCCAAACGCTCTATAGTACTAAATTCACCTCTAGAAACAAAATTGAGAAAAAAAAATGTTTTAAAAAAATTGTGTTTTTCAGATTCTGAAAACGATTTTTGATGATATCTCAGAAACTAATAATGCTACAGACTTACGGTTTGAACTGAAATGTATCACTTTGAAATGTCTAACGAAAAGTTTATTACACTTTAGTCGCAAAAAATAAAACTTTCTCAGTTTTTGAGAATTTTCGTATTTTCTTACCGAAGTCTATAGCATTGTAGCCCATATGAAGAAAAAAAAAAGTGTGTAACTCAAGTTTTAATTGAGATGGAAAGTTGTGGTTTTGAAATAAAGTGATGCAAAACGCTCTATAGTACTAAATTCACCTCTAGAAACAAAATTGAGAAAAAAATTATTGCGAAAAAAATTGTGTTTTTCAGATTCTGAAAACGATTTTTGATGATATCTCAGAAACTAATAATGCTACAGTCTTACGGTTTGAACTGAAATGTATCACTTTAAAATGTCTTATGAAAAGTTTATAACACTTAAGTCGCAAAAACTAAAACTTTCTTAGTATTTGAGAATTTTCGAATTTTCTTACCGAAGTCTATAACATTGTAGCCCATTAAAAGAAAAAAAAATTGTAACTCGAGTTCTAATTGAGATGTAAAGTTGTGGTTTTGAAATAAAGTGATGCCAAACGCTCTATAGTACTAAATTCACCTCTAGAAACAAAATTGAGAAAAAAAAATGTTTTAAAAAAATTGTGTTTTTCAGATTCTGAAAACGATTTTTGATGATATCTCAGAAACTAATAATGCTACAGACTTACGGTTTGAACTGAAATGTATCACTTTGAAATGTCTTATGAAAAGTTTATCACACTTAAGTCGCAAAAAATAAAACTTTCTCAGTTTTTTAGAATTTTCGTATTTTCTTACCGAAGTCTATAGCATTGTAGCCCATATGAAGAAAAAAAAAGTTTGTAACTCGAGTTCTAACTGAGATATAAAGTTGTGGTTTTGAAATAAAATGATGCAAAACGCTCTATAGTACTAAATTCACTTCTAGAAACAAAATTGAGAAAAAAAAATTTTCGAAAAAAATTGTGTTTTTCAGTTTCTGAAAACGATTTTTCATGATATCTCAGAAACTAATAATGCTACAGACTTACGGTTTGAACTGAAATGTATCACTTTGAAATGTGGTATGAAAAGTTTATAACACTTTAGTCGCAATAACTAAAACTTTCTTAGTATTTGAGAAATTTCGAATTTTCTTACCGAAGTCTATAGCATTGTAGCCCATGTTAAGAAAAAAAAAGTTTTTAACCCGAGTTCTAATTGAGATGTAAAGTTGTGGTTTTGAAATAAAGTGATGCAAAACGCTCTATAGTACTAAATTCACCTCTAGAAACAAATTTGAGAAAAATAATTTTTCCAAAAAAATTGTGTTTTTCAGTTTCTGAAAACGATTTGTCATGATATCTCAGAAACTAATAAAGCTACAGACTTACGGTTTGAACAGAAATGTATCACTTTGAAATGTCTTATGAAAAGTTTATAACACTTAAGTCGCAAAAATTAAAACTTTCTCAATTTTTGAGAATTTTCGAATTTTCTTACCGAAGTCTATAGCATTGTAGCCCATATGAAGAAAAAAAAAGTTTGTAACTCGAGTTTTAATTGAGATGGAAAGTTGTGGTTTTGAAATCAAGTGATGCAAAACGCTCTATAGTACTTAATTCACCTCTAGAAACAAAATTGAGAAAAAAAATTTTTCGAAAAAATTTGTGTTTTTCAGTTTCTGAAAACGATTTTTGATGATATCTCAGAAACTAATAATGCTACAGACTTACGGTTTGAACTGAAATGTATCACTTTGAAATGTGGTATGAAAAGTTTATAACACTTTAGTCGCAAAAACTAAAACTTTCTTAGTATTTGAGAAATTTCGAATTTTCTTACTATAATCTATAGCATTGTAGCCCATATAAAAAAAAGTGTGTAACTCAAGTTTTAATTGAGATGGAAAGTTGTGGTTTTGAAATAAAGTGATGCAAAACGCTCTATAGTACTAAATTCACCTCTAGAAACAAAATTGAGAAAAAAATTATTGCGAAAAAAATTGTGTTTTTCAGATTCTGAAAACGATTTTTGATGATATCTCAGAAACTAATAATGCTACAGACTTACGGTTTGAACTGAAATGTATCACTATGAAAAGTCTAACGAAAAGTTTATTACACTTTAGTCGCAAAAAATAAATCTTTCTCAGTTTTTGAGAATTTTCGTATTTTCTTACCGAAGTCTATAGCATTGTAGCCCATATGAAAAAAAAAAAGTTTGTAACTCGAGTTCCAATTGAGATAGAAAGTTGCGGTTTTGAAATTAAGTGATGCAAAACGCTCTATAGTTTTAAATTCACCTCTAGAAACAAACTTGAGAAAAATAATTTTTCCAAAAAAATTGTGTTTTTCAGTTTCTGAAAACGATTTTTGATGATATCTCAAAAACTAATAATGCTACAGACTTACGGTTTGAACTGAAATGTATCACTTTAAAATGTCTTATGAAAAGTTTATAACACTTAAGTCGCAAAAACTAAAACTTTCTTAGTATTTGAGAATTTTCGAATTTTCTTACCGAAGTCTATAACATTGTAGCCCATTAAAAGAAAAAAAAATTGTAACTCGAGTTCTAATTGAGATGTAAAGTTGTGGTTTTGAAATAAAGTGATGCCAAACGCTCTATAGTACTAAATTCACCTCTAGAAACAAATTTGAGAAAAATAATTTTTCAAAAAAAATTGTGTTTTTCAGTTTCTGAAAACGATTTTTGATGATATCTCAGAAACTAATAATGCTACAGTCTTACGGTTTGAACTAAAATGTATCACTTTGAAATGTCTTATGAAAAGTTTATTACACTTAAGTCGCAAAAAATAAAACTTTCTCAGTTTTTGAGAATTTTCGAATTTTCTTACCGATGTCTATAGCATTGTAGCCCATATGAAGAAAAAAAAGTTTGTAACTCGAATTTTAATTGAGATGGAAAGTTGTGGTTTTGAAATAAAGTGATGCAAAACGCTCTATAGTACTAAATTCACCTCTAGAAACAAAATTGAGAAAAAAAATTTTCGAAAAAAATTGTGTTTTTCAGATTCTGAAAACGATTTTTGATGATATCTCAGAAACTAATAATGCTACAGACTTACGGTTTGAACTGAAATGTACCACTTTAAAATGTCTTATGAAAAGTTTATAACACTTAAGTCGCAAAAACTAAAACTTTCTTAGTATTTGAGAATTTTCGAATTTTCTTACCGAAGTCTATAACATTGTAGCCCATAAAAAGAAAAAAAAAGTTTGTAACTCGAGTTCTAATTGAGATGTAAAGTTGTGGTTTTGAAATAAAGTGATGCAAAACGCTCTATAGTACTAAATTCACCTCTAGAAACAAAATTGAGAAAAAAAAAATGTTTGAAAAAAATTGTGTTTTTCAGATTCTGAAAACGATTTTTGATGATATCTCAGAAACTAATAATGCTACAGACTTACGGTTTGAACTGAAATGTATCACTTTGAAATGTCTTATGAAAAGTTTATTACACTTAAGTCGCAAAAAATAAAACTTTCTCAGTTTTTGAGAATTTTCGTATTTTCTTACCAAAGTCTATAGCATTGTAGCCCATATGAAGAAAAAAAAAGTTTGTAACTCGAGTTTTAATTGAGATGGAAAGTTGTGGTTTTGAAATAAAGTGATGCAAAACGCTCTATAGTACTTAATTCACCTCTAGAAACAAAATTGAGAAAAAAAATTTTTCGAAAAAAATTGTGTTTTTCAGTTTCTGAAAACGATTTTTGATGATATCTCAGAAACTAATAATGCTACAGACTTACGGTTTGAACTGAAATGTATCACTTTGAAATGTGGTATGAAAAGTTTATAACACTTTAGTCGCAAAAACTAAAACTTTCTTAGTATTTGAGAAATTTCGAATTTTCTTACCGAAGTCTATAGCATTGTAGCCCATGTTAAGAAAAAAAAAGTTTTTAACCCGAGTTCTAATTGAGATGTAAAGTTGTGGTTTTGAAATAAAGTGATGCAAAACGCTCTATAGTACTAAATTCACCTCTAGAAACAAATTTGAGAAAAATAATTTTTCCAAAAAAATTGTGTTTTTCAGTTTCTGAAAACGATTTGTCATGATATCTCAGAAACTAATAAAGCTACAGACTTACGGTTTGAACTGAAATGTATCACTTTGAAATGTCTTATGAAAAGTTTATAACACTTTAGTCGCAAAAAATAAAACTTTCTCAGTTTTTGAGAATTTTCGAATTTTCTTACTAATATCTATAGCATTGTAGCCCATATAAAAAAAAGTGTGTTACTCAAGTTTTAATTGAGATGGAAAGTTGTGGTTTTGAAATAAAGTGATGCAAAACGCTCTATAGTACTAAATTCATCTCTAGAAACAAAATTGAGAAAAAAATTATTGCGAAAAAAATTGTGTTTTTCAGATTCTGAAAACGATTTTTGATGATATCTCAGAAACTAATAATGCTACAGACTTACGGTTTGAACTGAAATGTATCACTATGAAAAGTCTAACGAAAAGTTTATTACACTTTAGTCGCAAAAAATAAATCTTTCTCAGTTTTTGAGAATTTTCGTATTTTCTTACCGAAGTCTATAGCATTGTAGCCCATATGAAAAAAAAAAAGTTTGTAACTCGAGTTCCAATTGAGATAGAAAGTTGCGGTTTTGAAATAAAGTGATGCAAAACGCTCTATAGTTTTAAATTCACCTCTAGAAACAAACTTGAGAAAAATAATTTTTCCAAAAAAATTGTGTTTTTCAGTTTCTGAAAACGATTTTTGATGATATCTCAAAAACTAATAATGCTACAGACTTACGGTTTGAACTGAAATGTATCACTTTAAAATGTCTTATGAAAAGTTTATAACACTTAAGTCGCAAAAACTAAAACTTTCTTAGTATTTGAGAATTTTCGAATTTTCTTACCGAAGTCTATAACATTGTAGCCCATTAAAAGAAAAAAAAATTGTAACTCGAGTTCTAATTGAGATGTAAAGTTGTGGTTTTGAAATAAAGTGATGCCAAACGCTCTATAGTACTAAATTCACCTCTAGAAACCAAATTGAGAAAAAAAATTTTCGAAAAAAATTGTTTTTCAGTTTCTGAAAACGATTTTTCATGATATCTCAGAAACTAATAATGCTACAGACTTACGGTTTGAACTGAAATGTATCACTTTGAAATGTCTAACAAAAAGTTTATTACACTTTAGTCGCAAAAAATAAAACTTTCTCAGTTTTTGAGAATTTTCGTATTTTCTTACCGAAGTCTATAGCATTGTAGCCCATATGAAGAAAAAAAAGTTTGTAACTCGAGTTCCAATTGAAATAGAAAGTTGCGGTTGTGAAATAAAGTGATGCAAAACGCTCTATAGTTTAAATTCACCTCTAGAAACAAATTTGAGAAAAATAATTTTTCAAAAAAAATTGTGTTTTTCAGTTTCTGAAAACGATTTTTGATGATATCTCAGAAACTAATAATGCTACAGTCTTACGGTTTGAACTAAAATGTATCACTTTGAAATGTCTTATGAAAAGTTTATTACACTTAAGTCGCAAAAAATAAAACTTTCTCAGTTTTTGAGAATTTTCGAATTTTCTTACCGATGTCTATGGCATTGTAGCCCATATGAAGAAAAAAAAGTTTGTAACTCGAATTTTAATTGAGATGGAAAGTTGTGGTTTTGAAATAAAATGATGCAAAACGCTCTATAGTACTAAATTCACCTCTAGAAACCAAATTGAGAAAAAAAATTTTTCGAAAAAAATTGTTTTTCAGTTTCTGAAAACGATTTTTCATGATATCTCAGAAACTAATAATGCTACAGACTTACGGTTTGAACTGAAATGTATCACTTTGAAATGTCTAACAAAAAGTTTATTACACTTTAGTCGCAAAAAATAAAACTTTCTCAGTTTTTGAGAATTTTCGTATTTTCTTACCGAAGTCTATAGCATTGTAGCCCATATGAAGAAAAAAAAGTTTGTAACTCGAGTTCCAATTGAAATAGAAAGTTGCGGTTGTGAAATAAAGTGATGCAAAACGCTCTATAGTTTAAATTCACCTCTAGAAACAAATTTGAGAAAAATATTTTTTCCAAAAAAATTGTGTTTTTCAGTTTCTGAAAACGATTTTTGATGATATCTCAGAAACTAATATTGCTACAGACTTACAGTTTGAACTGAAATGTATCACTTTGAAATGTCTAACAAAAAGTTTATTACACTTTAGTCGCAAAAAATAAAACTTTCTCAGTTTTTGAGAATTTTCGTATTTTCTTACCGAAGTCTATAGCATTGTAGCCCATATGAAGAAAAAAAAGTTTGTAACTCGAGTTCCAATTGAGATAGAAAGTTGCGGTTTTGAAATAAAGTGATGCAAAACGCTCTATAGTTTTAAATTCACCTCTAGAAACAAATTTGAGAAAAATAATTTTTTCCAAAAAATTGTGTTTTTCAGTTTCTGAAAACGATTTGTCATGATATCTCAGAAACTAATAATGCTACAGACTTACGGTTTGAACTGAAATGTATCACTTTGAAATGTCTAACGAAAAGTTTATAATACTTTAGTCGCAAAAAATAAAACTTTCTCAGTTTTTGAGAATTTTCGTATTTTTTTACCGATGTCTATAGCATTGTAGCCCATATAAAGAAAAAAAAATTTTGTAACTCGAGTTCCAATTGAGATAGAAAGTTGCGGTTTTGAAATAAAGTGATGCAAAACGCTCTTTAGTACTAAATTTACCTCTAGAAACAAAATTGAGAAAAAAAAATTTCGAAAAAAATTGTGTTTTTCAGATTCTGAAAACGATTTTTGATGATATCTCAGAAACTAATAATGCTACAGACTTACGGTTTGAACAGAAATGTATCACTTTGAAATGTCTTATGAAAAGTTTATAACACTTAAGTCGCAAAAATTAAAACTTTCTCAATTTTTGAGAATTTTCGAATTTTCTTACCGAAGTCTATAGCATTGTAGCCCATATGAAGAAAAAAAAAGTTTGTAACTCGAGTTTTAATTGAGATGGAAAGTTGTGGTTTTGAAATAAAGTGATGCAAAACGCTCTATAGTACTTAATTCACCTCTAGAAACAAAATTGAGAAAAAAAATTTTTCGAAAAAAATTGTGTTTTTCAGATTCTGAAAACGATTTTTGATGATATCTCAGAAACTAAT
The DNA here is from genome assembly GCA_949318235.1 of Ecdyonurus torrentis. Lineage (NCBI taxonomy): Eukaryota > Metazoa > Arthropoda > Insecta > Ephemeroptera > Heptageniidae > Ecdyonurus > Ecdyonurus torrentis. The sequence continues at coordinate 633,482 of OX439129.1, forward strand.
AATGCTACAGACTTACGGTTTGAACTGAAATGTATCACTTTGAAATGTCTTATGAAAAGTTTATAACACTTTAGTCGCTAAAACTAAAACTTTCTTAGTTTTTGAGAATTTTCGTATTTTCTTACCGAAGTCTATAGCAATGTAGCCCATATGAAGAAAAAAAAGTTTGTAACTCGAGTTCCAATTGAAATAGAAAGTTGCGGTTGTGAAATAAAAAGATGCAAAACGCTCTATAGTTTAAATTCACCTCTAGAAACAAATTTGAGAAAAATATTTTTTCCAAAAAAATTGTGTTTTTCAGTTTCTGAAAACGATTTTTGATGATATCTCAGAAACTAATATTGCTACAAACTTACAGTTTGAACTGAAATGTATCACTTTGAAATGTCTAACAAAAAGTTTATTACACTTTAGTCGCAAAAAATAAAACTTTCTCAGTTTTTGAGAATTTTCGTATTTTCTTACCGAAGTCTATAGCATTGTAGCCCATATGAAGAAAAAAAAGTTTGTAACTCGAGTTCCAATTGAGATAGAAAGTTGCGGTTTTGAAATAAAGTGATGCAAAACGCTCTATAGTTTTAAATTCACCTCTAGAAACAAATTTGAGAAAAATAATGTTTTCAAAAAAATTGTGTTTTTCAGTTTCTGAAAACGATTTGTCATGATATCTCAGAAACTAATAATGCTACAGACTTACGGTTTGAACTGAAATGTATCACTTTGAAATGTCTAACGAAAAGTTTATAATACTTTAGTCGCAAAAAATAAAACTTTCTCAGTTTTTGAGAATTTTCGTATTTTCTTACCGAAGTCTATAGCATTGTAGCCCATATGAAGAAAAAAAAATTTTGTAACTCGAGTTCCAATTGAGATAGAAAGTTGCGGTTTTGAAATAAAGTGATGCAAAACGCTCTTTAGTACTAAATTTACCTCTAGAAACAAAATTGAGAAAAAAAAATTTCGAAAAAAATTGTGTTTTTCAGATTCTGAAAACGATTTTTGATGATATCTCAGAAACTAATAATGCTACAGACTTACGGTTTGAACAGAAATGTATCACTTTGAAATGTCTTATGAAAAGTTTATAACACTTAAGTCGCAAAAATTAAAACTTTCTCAATTTTTGAGAATTTTCGAATTTTCTTACCGAAGTCTATAGCATTGTAGCCCATGTTAAGAAAAAAAAAGTTTTTAACCCGAGTTCTAATTGAGATGTAAAGTTGTGGTTTTGAAATAAAGTGATGCAAAACGCTCTATAGTTTTAAATTCACCTCTAGAAACAAATTTGAGAAAAATTATTTTTCCAAAAAAATTGTGTTTTTCAGTTTCTGAAAACGATTTTTGATGATATCTCAGAAACTAATAATGCTACAGACTTACGGTTTGAACTGAAATGTATCACTTTGAAATGTGGTATGAAAAGTTTATAACACTTTAGTCGCAAAAACTAAAACTTTCTTAGTATTTGAGAAATTTCGAATTTTCTTACCGAAGTCTATAGCATTGTAGCCCATGTTAAGAAAAAAAAAGTTTTTAACCCGAGTTCTAATTGAGATGTAAAGTTGTGGTTTTGAAATAAAGTGATGCAAAACGCTCTATAGTACTAAATTCACCTCTAGAAACAAAATTTGAGAAAAATAATTTTTCCAAAAAAATTGTGTTTTTCAGTTTCTGAAAACGATTTGTCATGATATCTCAGAAACTAATAAAGCTACAGACTTACGGTTTGAACAGAAATGTATCACTTTGAAATGTCTTATGAAAAGTTTATAACACTTAAGTCGCAAAAATTAAAACTTTCTCAATTTTTGAGAATTTTCGAATTTTCTTACCGAAGTCTATAGCATTGTAGCCCATATGAAGAAAAAAAAAGTTTGTAACTCGAGTTTTAATTGAGATGGAAAGTTGTGGTTTTGAAATAAAGTGATGCAAAACGCTCTATAGTACTTAATTCACCTCTAGAAACAAAATTGAGAAAAAAAAATTTTTCGAAAAAAATTGTGTTTTTCAGATTCTGAAAACGATTTTTGATGATATCTCAGAAACTAATAATGCTACAGACTTACGGTTTGAACTGAAATGTATCACTTTGAAATGTCTTATGAAAAGTTTATAACACTTTAGTCGCTAAAACTAAAACTTTCTTAGTTTTTGAGAATTTTCGTATTTTCTTACTAATATCTATAGCATTGTAGCCCATATAAAAAAAAGTGTGTAACTCAAGTTTTAATTGAGATGGAAAGTTGTGGTTTTGAAATAAAGTGATGCAAAACGCTCTATAGTACTAAATTCACCTCTAGAAACAAAATTGAGAAAAAAATTATTGCGAAAAAAATTGTGTTTTTCAGATTCTGAAAACGATTTTTGATGATATCTCAGAAACTAATAATTCTACAGACTTACGGTTTGAACTGAAATGTATCACTATGAAAAGTCTAACGAAAAGTTTATTACACTTTAGTCGCAAAAAATAAATCTTTCTCAGTTTTTGAGAATTTTCGTATTTTCTTACCGAAGTCTATAGCATTGTAGCCCATTAAAAGAAAAAAAAATTGTAACTCGAGTTCTAATTGAGATGTAAAGTTGTGGTTTTGAAATAAAGTGATGCCAAACGCTCTATAGTACTAAATTCACCTCTAGAAACAAAATTGAGAAAAAAAAATGTTTTAAAAAAATTGTGTTTTTCAGATTCTGAAAACGATTTTTGATGATATCTCAGAAACTAATAATGCTACAGACTTACGGTTTGAACTGAAATGTATCACTTTGAAATGTCTTATGAAAAGTTTATCACACTTAAGTCGCAAAAAATAAAACTTTCTCAGTTTTTTAGAATTTTCGTATTTTCTTACCGAAGTCTATAGCATTGTAGCCCATATGAAGAAAAAAAAAGTTTGTAACTCGAGTTCTAACTGAGATATAAAGTTGTGGTTTTGAAATAAAATGATGCAAAACGCTCTATAGTACTAAATTCACCTCTAGAAACAAAATTGAGAAAAAAAAATTTTCGAAAAAAATTGTGTTTTTCAGTTTCTGAAAACGATTTTTCATGATATCTCAGAAACTAATAATGCTACAGACTTACGGTTTGAACTGAAATGTATCACTTTGAAAGGTCTTATGAAATGTTTATTACACTTAAGTCGCAAAAAATAAAACTTTCTCAGTTTTTGAGAATTTTCGTATTTTCTTACCAAAGTCTATAGCATTGTAGCCCATATGAAGAAAAAAAAAGTTTGTAACTCGAGTTCCAATTGAGATAGAAAGTTGCGGTTTTGAAATAAAGTGATGCAAAACGCTCTATAGTTTTAAATTCACCTCTAGAAACAAATTTGAGAAAAATAATTTTTCCAAAAAAATTGTGTTTTTCAGTTTCTGAAAACGATTTTTGATGATATCTCAGAAACTAATAATGCTACAGACTTACGGTTTGAACTGAAATGTATCACTTTGAAATGTGGTATGAAAAGTTTATAACACTTTAGTCGCAAAAACTAAAACTTTCTTAGTATTTGAGAAATTTCGAATTTTCTTACCGAAGTCTATAGCATTGTAGCCCATGTTAAGAAAAAAAAAGTTTTTAACCCGAGTTCTAATTGAGATGTAAAGTTGTGGTTTTGAAATAAAGTGATGCAAAACGCTCTATAGTACTAAATTCACCTCTAGAAACAAATTTGAGAAAAATAATTTTTCCAAAAAAATTGTGTTTTTCAGTTTCTGAAAACGATTTGTCATGATATCTCAGAAACTAATAAAGCTACAGACTTACGGTTTGAACTGAAATGTATCACTTTGAAATGTCTTATGAAAAGTTTATAACACTTTAGTCGCAAAAAATAAAACTTTCTCAGTTTTTGAGAATTTTCGAATTTTCTTACTAATATCTATAGCATTGTAGCCCATATAAAAAAAAGTGTGTAACTCAAGTTTTAATTGAGATGGAAAGTTGTGGTTTTGAAATAAAGTGATGCAAAACGCTCTATAGTACTAAATTCACCTCTAGAAACAAAATTGAGAAAAAAATTATTGCGAAAAAAATTGTGTTTTTCAGATTCTGAAAACGATTTTTGATGATATCTCAGAAACTAATAATGCTACAGACTTACGGTTTGAACTGAAATGTATCACTATGAAAAGTCTAACGAAAAGTTTATTACACTTTAGTCGCAAAAAATAAATCTTTCTCAGTTTTTGAGAATTTTCGTATTTTCTTACCGAAGTCTATAGCATTGTAGCCCATATGAAAAAAAAAAAGTTTGTAACTCGAGTTCCAATTGAGATAGAAAGTTGCGGTTTTGAAATTAAGTGATGCAAAACGCTCTATAGTTTTAAATTCACCTCTAGAAACAAACTTGAGAAAAATAATTTTTCCAAAAAAATTGTGTTTTTCAGTTTCTGAAAACGATTTTTGATGATATCTCAAAAACTAATAATGCTACAGACTTACGGTTTGAACTGAAATGTATCACTTTAAAATGTCTTATGAAAAGTTTATAACACTTAAGTCGCAAAAACTAAAACTTTCTTAGTATTTGAGAATTTTCGAATTTTCTTACCGAAGTCTATAACATTGTAGCCCATTAAAAGAAAAAAAAATTGTAACTCGAGTTCTAATTGAGATGTAAAGTTGTGGTTTTGAAATAAAGTGATGCCAAACGCTCTATAGTACTAAATTCACCTCTAGAAACAAAATTGAGAAAAAAAAATGTTTTAAAAAAATTGTGTTTTTCAGATTCTGAAAACGATTTTTGATGATATCTCAGAAACTAATAATGCTACAGACTTACGGTTTGAACTGAAATGTATCACTTTGAAATGTCTAACGAAAAGTTTATTACACTTTAGTCGCAAAAAATAAAACTTTCTCAGTTTTTGAGAATTTTCGTATTTTCTTACCGAAGTCTATAGCATTGTAGCCCATATGAAGAAAAAAAAAGTTTGTAACTCGAGTTCCAATTGAGATAGAAAGTTGCGGTTTTGAAATAAAGTGATGCAAAACGCTCTATAGTTTTAAATTCACCTCTAGAAACAAATTTGAGAAAAATAATTTTTCAAAAAAAATTGTGTTTTTCAGTTTCTGAAAACGATTTTTGATGATATCTCAGAAACTAATAATGCTACAGTCTTACGGTTTGAACTAAAATGTATCACTTTGAAATGTCTTATGAAAAGTTTATTACACTTAAGTCGCAAAAAATAAAACTTTCTCAGTTTTTGAGAATTTTCGAATTTTCTTACCGATGTCTATAGCATTGTAGCCCATATGAAGAAAAAAAAGTTTGTAACTCGAATTTTAATTGAGATGGAAAGTTGTGGTTTTGAAATAAAGTGATGCAAAACGCTCTATAGTACTAAATTCACCTCTAGAAACAAGATTGAGAAAAAAAATTTTCGAAAAAAATTGTGTTTTTCAGATTCTGAAAACGATTTTTGATGATATCTCAGAAACTAATAATGCTACAGACTTACGGTTTGAACTGAAATGTATCACTTTAAAATGTCTTATGAAAAGTTTATAACACTTAAGTCGCAAAAACTAAAACTTTCTTAGTATTTGAGAATTTTCGAATTTTCTTACCGAAGTCTATAACATTGTAGCCCATAAAAAGAAAAAAAAAGTTTGTAACTCGAGTTCTAATTGAGATGTAAAGTTGTGGTTTTGAAATAAAGTGATGCAAAACGCTCTATAGTACTAAATTCACCTCTAGAAACAAAATTGAGAAAAAAAAAATGTTTGAAAAAAATTGTGTTTTTCAGATTCTGAAAACGATTTTTGATGATATCTCAGAAACTAATAATGCTACAGACTTACGGTTTGAACTGAAATGTATCACTTTGAAATGTCTAACGAAAAGTTTATTACACTTTAGTCGCAAAAAATAAAACTTTCTCAGTTTTTGAGAATTTTCGTATTTTCTTACCGAAGTCTATAGCATTGTAGCCCATATGAAGAAAAAAAAAGTTTGTAACTCGAGTTCCAATTGAGATAGAAAGTTGCGGTTTTGAAATAAAGTGATGCAAAACGCTCTATAGTTTTAAATTCACCTCTAGAAACAAATTTGAGAAAAATAATTTTTCAAAAAAATTGTGTTTTTCAGTTTCTGAAAACGATTTTTGATGATATCTCAGAAACTAATAATGCTACAGTCTTACGGTTTGAACTGAAATGTATCACTTTGAAATGTCTTATGAAAAGTTTATAACACTTTAGTCGCAAAAAATAAAACTTTCTCAGTTTTTGAGAATTTTCGAATTTTCTTACTAATATCTATAGCATTGTAGCCCATATAAAAAAAAGTGTGTAACTCAAGTTTTAATTGAGATGGAAAGTTGTGGTTTTGAAATAATGTGATGCAAAACGCTCTATAGTACTTAATTCACCTCTAGAAACAAAATTGAGAAAAAAAATTTTTCGAAAAAAATTGTGTTTTTCAGATTCTGAAAACGATTTTTGATGATATCTCAGAAACTAATAATGCTACAGACTTACGGTTTGAACTGAAATGTATCACTATGAAAAGTCTAACGAAAAGTTTATTACACTTTAGTCGCAAAAAATAAATCTTTCTCAGTTTTTGAGAATTTTCGTATTTTCTTACCGAAGTCTATAGCATTGTAGCCCATATGAAAAAAAAAAAGTTTGTAACTCGAGTTCCAATTGAGATAGAAAGTTGCGGTTTTGAAATAAAGTGATGCAAAACGCTCTATAGTTTTAAATTCACCTCTAGAAACAAACTTGAGAAAAATAATTTTTCCAAAAAAATTGTGTTTTTCAGTTTCTGAAAACGATTTTTGATGATATCTCAAAAACTAATAATGCTACAGACTTACGGTTTGAACTGAAATGTATCACTTTAAAATGTCTTATGAAAAGTTTATAACACTTAAGTCGCAAAAACTAAAACTTTCTTAGTATTTGAGAATTTTCGAATTTTCTTACCGAAGTCTATTACATTGTAGCCCATTAAAAGAAAAAAAAATTGTAACTCGAGTTCTAATTGAGATGTAAAGTTGTGGTTTGGAAATAAAGTGATGCCAAACGCTCTATAGTACTAAATTCACCTCTAGAAACAAAATTGAGAAAAAAAAATGTTTTAAAAAAATTGTGTTTTTCAGATTCTAAAAACGATTTTTGATGATATCTCAGAAACTAATAATGCTACAGACTTACGGTTTGACCTGAAATGTATCACTTTGAAATGTCTAACGAAAAGTTTATTACACTTAAGTCGCAAAAAATAAAACTTTCTCAGTTTTTGAGAATTTTCGTATTTTCTTACCGAAGTCTATAGCATTGTAGCCCATATGAAGAAAAAAAAAGTTTGTAACTCGAGTTCCAATTGAGATAGAAAGTTGCGGTTTTGAAATAAAGTGATGCAAAACGCTGTATAGTTTTAAATTCACCTCTAGAAACAAATTTGAGAAAAATAATTTTTCAAAAAAAATTGTGTTTTTCAGTTTCTGAAAACGATTTTTGATGATATCTCAGAAACTAATAATGCTACAGTCTTACGGTTTGAACTAAAATGTATCACTTTGAAATGTCTTATGAAAAGTTTATTACACTTAAGTCGCAAAAAATAAAACTTTCTCAGTTTTTGAGAATTTTCGAATTTTCTTACCGATGTCTATGGCATTGTAGCCCATATGAAGAAAAAAAAGTTTGTAACTCGAATTTTAATTGAGATGGAAAGTTGTGGTTTTGAAATAAAATGATGCAAAACGCTCTATAGTACTAAATTCACCTCTAGAAACCAAATTGAGAAAAAAAGATTTTCGAAAAAAATTGTTTTTCAGTTTCTGAAAACGATTTTTCATGATATCTCAGAAACTAATAATGCTACAGACTTACGGTTTGAACTGAAATGTATCACTTTGAAATGTCTAACAAAAAGTTTATTACACTTTAGTCGCAAAAAATAAAACTTTCTCAGTTTTTGAGAATTTTCGTATTTTCTTACCGAAGTCTATAGCATTGTAGCCCATATGAAGAAAAAAAAGTTTGTAACTCGAGTTCCAATTGAAATAGAAAGTTGCGGTTGTGAAATAAAGTGATGCAAAACGCTCTATAGTTTAAATTCACCTCTAGAAACAAATTTGAGAAAAAGATTTTTTCCAAAAAAATTGTGTTTTTCAGTTTCTGAAAACGATTTTTGATGATATCTCAGAAACTAATAATGCTACAGTCTTACGGTTTGAACTGAAATGTATCACTTTGAAATGTCTTATGAAAAGTTTATAACACTTTAGTCGCAAAAAATAAAACTTTCTCAGTTTTTGAGAATTTTCGAATTTTCTTACTAATATCTATAGCATTGTAGCCCATATAAAAAAAAGTGTGTAACTCAAGTTTTAATTGAGATGGAAAGTTGTGGTTTTGAAATAATGTGATGCAAAACGCTCTATAGTACTTAATTCACCTCTAGAAACAAAATTGAGAAAAAAAATTTTTCGAAAAAAATTGTGTTTTTCAGATTCTGAAAACGATTTTTGATGATATCTCAGAAACTAATAATGCTACAGACTTACGGTTTGAACTGAAATGTATCACTATGAAAAGTCTAACGAAAAGTTTATTACACTTTAGTCGCAAAAAATAAATCTTTCTCAGTTTTTGAGAATTTTCGTATTTTCTTACCGAAGTCTATAGCATTGTAGCCCATATGAAAAAAAAAAAGTTTGTAACTCGAGTTCCAATTGAGATAGAAAGTTGCGGTTTTGAAATAAAGTGATGCAAAACGCTCTATAGTTTTAAATTCACCTCTAGAAACAAACTTGAGAAAAATAATTTTTCCAAAAAAATTGTGTTTTTCAGTTTCTGAAAACGATTTTTGATGATATCTCAAAAACTAATAATGCTACAGACTTACGGTTTGAACTGAAATGTATTACTTTAAAATGTCTTATGAAAAGTTTATAACACTTAAGTCGCAAAAACTAAAACTTTCTTAGTATTTGAGAATTTTCGAATTTTCTTACCGAAGTCTATTACATTGTAGCCCATTAAAAGAAAAAAAAATTGTAACTCGAGTTCTAATTGAGATGTAAAGTTGTGGTTTGGAAATAAAGTGATGCCAAACGCTCTATAGTACTAAATTCACCTCTAGAAACAAAATTGAGAAAAAAAAATGTTTTAAAAAAATTATGTTTTTCAGATTCTAAAAACGATTTTTGATGATATCTCAGAAACTAATAATGCTACAGACTTACGGTTTGAACTGAAATGTATCACTTTGAAATGTCTAACGAAAAGTTTATTACACTTAAGTCGCAAAAAATAAAACTTTCTCAGTTTTTGAGAATTTTCGTATTTTCTTACCGAAGTCTATAGCATTGTAGCCCATATGAAGAAAAAAAAAGTTTGTAACTCGAGTTCCAATTGAGATAGAAAGTTGCGGTTTTGAAATAAAGTGATGCAAAACGCTGTATAGTTTTAAATTCACCTCTAGAAACAAATTTGAGAAAAATAATTTTTCAAAAAAAATTGTGTTTTTCAGTTTCTGAAAACGATTTTTGATGATATCTCAGAAACTAATAATGCTACAGTCTTACGGTTTGAACTAAAATGTATCACTTTGAAATGTCTTATGAAAAGTTTATAACACTTTAGTCGCAAAAAATAAAACTTTCTCAGTTTTTGAGAATTTTCGAATTTTCTTACTAATATCTATAGCATTGTAGCCCATATAAAAAAAAGTGTGTAACTCAAGTTTTAATTGAGATGGAAAGTTGTGGTTTTGAAATAATGTGATGCAAAACGCTCTATAGTACTTAATTCACCTCTAGAAACAAAATTGAGAAAAAAAATTTTTCGAAAAAAATTGTGTTTTTCAGATTCTGAAAACGATTTTTGATGATATCTCAGAAACTAATAATGCTACAGACTTACGGTTTGAACTGAAATGTATCACTATGAAAAGTCTAACGAAAAGTTTATTACACTTTAGTCGCAAAAAATAAATCTTTCTCAGTTTTTGAGAATTTTCGTATTTTCTTACCGAAGTCTATAGCATTGTAGCCCATATGAAAAAAAAAAAGTTTGTAACTCGAGTTCCAATTGAGATAGAAAGTTGCGGTTTTGAAATAAAGTGATGCAAAACGCTCTATAGTTTTAAATTCACCTCTAGAAACAAACTTGAGAAAAATAATTTTTCCAAAAAAATTGTGTTTTTCAGTTTCTGAAAACGATTTTTGATGATATCTCAAAAACTAATAATGCTACAGACTTACGGTTTGAACTGAAATGTATTACTTTAAAATGTCTTATGAAAAGTTTATAACACTTAAGTCGCAAAAACTAAAACTTTCTTAGTATTTGAGAATTTTCGAATTTTCTTACCGAAGTCTATTACATTGTAGCCCATTAAAAGAAAAAAAAATTGTAACTCGAGTTCTAATTGAGATGTAAAGTTGTGGTTTGGAAATAAAGTGATGCCAAACGCTCTATAGTACTAAATTCACCTCTAGAAACAAAATTGAGAAAAAAAAATGTTTTAAAAAAATTATGTTTTTCAGATTCTAAAAACGATTTTTGATGATATCTCAGAAACTAATAATGCTACAGACTTACGGTTTGAACTGAAATGTATCACTTTGAAATGTCTAACGAAAAGTTTATTACACTTAAGTCGCAAAAAATAAAACTTTCTCAGTTTTTGAGAATTTTCGTATTTTCTTACCGAAGTCTATAGCATTGTAGCCCATATGAAGAAAAAAAAAGTTTGTAACTCGAGTTCCAATTGAGATAGAAAGTTGCGGTTTTGAAATAAAGTGATGCAAAACGCTGTATAGTTTTAAATTCACCTCTAGAAACAAATTTGAGAAAAATAATTTTTCAAAAAAAATTGTGTTTTTCAGTTTCTGAAAACGATTTTTGATGATATCTCAGAAACTAATAATGCTACAGTCTTACGGTTTGAACTAAAATGTATCACTTTGAAATGTCTTATGAAAAGTTTATTACACTTAAGTCGCAAAAAATAAAACTTTCTCAGTTTTTGAGAATTTTCGAATTTTCTTACCGATGTCTATGGCATTGTAGCCCATATGAAGAAAAAAAAGTTTGTAACTCGAATTTTAATTGAGATGGAAAGTTGTGGTTTTGAAATAAAATGATGCAAAACGCTCTATAGTACTAAATTCACCTCTAGAAACCAAATTGAGAAAAAAAGATTTTCGAAAAAAATTGTTTTTCAGTTTCTGAAAACGATTTTTCATGATATCTCAGAAACTAATAATGCTACAGACTTACGGTTTGAACTGAAATGTATCACTTTGAAATGTCTAACAAAAAGTTTATTACACTTTAGTCGCAAAAAATAAAACTTTCTCAGTTTTTGAGAATTTTCGTATTTTCTTACCGAAGTCTATAGCATTGTAGCCCATATGAAGAAAAAAAAGTTTGTAACTCGAGTTCCAATTGAAATAGAAAGTTGCGGTTGTGAAATAAAGTGATGCAAAACGCTCTATAGTTTAAATTCACCTCTAGAAACAAATTTGAGAAAAAGATTTTTTCCAAAAAAATTGTGTTTTTCAGTTTCTGAAAACGATTTTTGATGATATCTCAGAAACTAATATTGCTACAGACTTACAGTTTGAACTGAAATGTATCACTTTGAAATGTCTAACAAAAAGTTTATTACACTTTAGTCGCAAAAAATAAAACTTTCTCAGTTTTTGAGAATTTTCGTATTTTCTTACCGAAGTCTATAGCATTGTAGCCCATATGAAGAAAAAAAAGTTTGTAACTCGAGTTCCAATTGAGATAGAAAGTTGCGGTTTTGAAATAAAGTGATGCAAAACGCTCTATAGTTTTAAATTCACCTCTAGAAACAAATTTGAGAAAAATAATTTTTTCCAAAAAATTGTGTTTTTCAGTTTCTGAAAACGATTTGTCATGATATCTCAGAAACTAATAATGCTACAGACTTACGGTTTGAACTGAAATGTATCACTTTGAAATGTCTAACGAAAAGTTTATAATACTTAAGTCGCAAAAAATAAAACTTTCTCAGTTTTTGAGAATTTTCGTATTTTTTTACCGATGTCTATAGCATTGTAGCCCATATGAAGAAAAAAAAATTTTGTAACTCGAGTTCCAATTGAGATAGAAAGTTGCGGTTTTGAAATAAAGTGATGCAAAACGCTCTTTAGTACTAAATTTACCTCTAGAAACAAAATTGAGAAAAAAAAATTTCGAAAAAAATTGTGTTTTTCAGATTCTGAAAACGATTTTTGATGATATCTCAGAAACTAATAATGCTACAGACTTACGGTTTGAACAGAAATGTATCACTTTGAAATGTCTTATGAAAAGTTTATAACACTTAAGTCGCAAAAATTAAAACTTTCTCAATTTTTGAGAATTTTCGAATTTTCTTACCGAAGTCTATAGCATTGTAGCCCATATGAAGAAAAAAAAAGTTTGTAACTCGAGTTTTAATTGAGATGGAAAGTTGTGGTTTTGAAATAAAGTGATGCAAAACGCTCTATAGTACTTAATTCACCTCTAGAAACAAAATTGAGAAAAAAAATTTTTCGAAAAAAATTGTGTTTTTCAGATTCTGAAAACGATTTTTGATGATATCTCAGAAACTAATAATGCTACAGACTTACGGTTTGAACTGAAATGTATCACTTTGAAATGTCTTATGAAAAGTTTATAACACTTTAGTCGCTAAAACTAAAACTTTCTTAGTTTTTGAGAATTTTCGTATTTTCTTACCGAAGTCTATAGCATTGTAGCCCATATGAAGAAAAAAAAGTTTGTAACTCGAGTTCCAATTGAAATAGAAAGTTGCGGTTGTGAAATAAAGTGATGCAAAACGCTCTATAGTTTAAATTCACCTCTAGAAACAAATTTGAGAAAAATATTTTTTCCAAAAAAATTGTGTTTTTCAGTTTCTGAAAACGATTTTTGATGATATCTCAGAAACTAATATTGCTACAGACTTACAGTTTGAACTGAAATGTATCACTTTGAAATGTCTAACAAAAAGTTTATTACACTTTAGTCGCAAAAAATAAAACTTTCTCAGTTTTTGAGAATTTTCGTATTTTCTTACCGAAGTCTATAGCATTGTAGCCCATATGAAGAAAAAAAAGTTTGTAACTCGAGTTCCAATTGAGATAGAAAGTTGCGGTTTTGAAATAAAGTGATGCAAAACGCTCTATAGTTTTAAATTCACCTCTAGAAACAAATTTGAGAAAAATAATGTTTTCAAAAAAATTGTGTTTTTCAGTTTCTGAAAACGATTTGTCATGATATCTCAGAAACTAATAATGCTACAGACTTACGGTTTGAACTGAAATGTATCACTTTGAAATGTCTAACGAAAAGTTTATAATACTTTAGTCGCAAAAAATAAAACCTTCTCAGTTTTTGAGAATTTTCGTATTTTTTTACCGATGTCTATAGCATTGTAGCCCATATGAAGAAAAAAAAATTTTGTAACTCGAGTTCCAATTGAGATAGAAAGTTGCGGTTTTGAAATTAAGTGATGCAAAACGCTCTATAGTTTTAAATTCACCTCTAGAAACAAACTTGAGAAAAATAATTTTTCCAAAAAAATTGTGTTTTTCAGTTTCTGAAAACGATTTTTGATGATATCTCAAAAACTAATAATGCTACAGACTTACGGTTTGAACTGAAATGTATCACTTTAAAATGTCTTATGAAAAGTTTATAACACTTAAGTCGCAAAAACTAAAACTTTCTTAGTATTTGAGAATTTTCGAATTTTCTTACCGAAGTCTATAACATTGTAGCCCATTAAAAGAAAAAAAAATTGTAACTCGAGTTCTAATTGAGATGTAAAGTTGTGGTTTTGAAATAAAGTGATGCCAAACGCTCTATAGTACTAAATTCACCTCTAGAAACAAAATTGAGAAAAAAAAATGTTTTAAAAAAATTGTGTTTTTCAGATTCTGAAAACGATTTTTGATGATATCTCAGAAACTAATAATGCTACAGACTTACGGTTTGAACTGAAATGTATCACTTTGAAATGTCTAACGAAAAGTTTATTACACTTTAGTCGCAAAAAATAAAACTTTCTCAGTTTTTGAGAATTTTCGTATTTTCTTACCGAAGTCTATAGCATTGTAGCCCATATGAAGAAAAAAAAAGTTTGTAACTCGAGTTCCAATTGAGATAGAAAGTTGCGGTTTTGAAATAAAGTGATGCAAAACGCTCTATAGTTTTAAATTCACCTCTAGAAACAAATTTGAGAAAAATAATTTTTCAAAAAAAATTGTGTTTTTCAGTTTCTGAAAACGATTTTTGATGATATCTCAGAAACTAATAATGCTACAGTCTTACGGTTTGAACTAAAATGTATCACTTTGAAATGTCTTATGAAAAGTTTATTACACTTAAGTCGCAAAAAATAAAACTTTCTCAGTTTTTGAGAATTTTCGTATTTTCTTACCGAAGTCTATAGCATTGTAGCCCATATGAAAAAAAAAAAGTTTGTAACTCGAGTTCCAATTGAGATAGAAAGTTGCGGTTTTGAAATAAAGTGATGCAAAACGCTCTATAGTTTTAAATTCACCTCTAGAAACAAACTTGAGAAAAATAATTTTTCCAAAAAAATTGTGTTTTTCAGTTTCTGAAAACGATTTTTGATGATATCTCAAAAACTAATAATGCTACAGACTTACGGTTTGAACTGAAATGTATCACTTTAAAATGTCTTATGAAAAGTTTATAACACTTAAGTCGCAAAAACTAAAACTTTCTTAGTATTTGAGAATTTTCGAATTTTCTTACCGAAGTCTATTACATTGTAGCCCATTAAAAGAAAAAAAAATTGTAACTCGAGTTCTAATTGAGATGTAAAGTTGTGGTTTGGAAATAAAGTGATACCAAACGCTCTATAGTACTAAATTCACCTCTAGAAACAAAATTGAGAAAAAAAAATGTTTTAAAAAAATTGTGTTTTTCAGATTCTAAAAACGATTTTTGATGATATCTCAGAAACTAATAATGCTACAGACTTACGGTTTGAACTGAAATGTATCACTTTGAAATGTCTAACGAAAAGTTTATTACACTTTAGTCGCAAAAAATAAAACTTTCTCAGTTTTTGAGAATTTTCGTATTTTCTTACCGAAGTCTATAGCATTGTAGCCCATATGAAGAAAAAAAAAGTTTGTAACTCGAGTTCCAATTGAGATAGAAAGTTGCGGTTTTGAAATAAAGTGATGCAAAACGCTGTATAGTTTTAAATTCACCTCTAGAAACAAATTTGAGAAAAATAATTTTTCAAAAAAAATTGTGTTTTTCAGTTTCTGAAAACGATTTTTGATGATATCTCAGAAACTAATAATGCTACAGTCTTACGGTTTGAACTAAAATGTATCACTTTGAAATGTCTTATGAAAAGTTTATTACACTTAAGTCGCAAAAAATAAAACTTTCTCAGTTTTTGAGAATTTTCGAATTTTCTTACCGATGTCTATGGCATTGTAGCCCATATGAAGAAAAAAAAGTTTGTAACTCGAATTTTAATTGAGATGGAAAGTTGTGGTTTTGAAATAAAATGATGCAAAACGCTCTATAGTACTAAATTCACCTCTAGAAACCAAATTGAGAAAAAAAAATTTTCGAAAAAAATTGTTTTTCAGTTTCTGAAAACGATTTTTCATGATATCTCAGAAACTAATAATGCTACAGACTTACGGTTTGAACTGAAATGTATCACTTTGAAATGTCTAACAAAAAGTTTATTACACTTTAGTCGCAAAAAATAAAACTTTCTCAGTTTTTGAGAATTTTCGTATTTTCTTACCGAAGTCTATAGCATTGTAGCCCATATGAAGAAAAAAAAGTTTGTAACTCGAGTTCCAATTGAAATAGAAAGTTGCGGTTGTGAAATAAAGTGATGCAAAACGCTCTATAGTTTAAATTCACCTCTAGAAATAAATTTGAGAAAAAGATTTTTTCCAAAAAAATTGTGTTTTTCAGTTTCTGAAAACGATTTTTGATGATATCTCAGAAACTAATATTGCTACAGACTTACAGTTTGAACTGAAATGTATCACTTTGAAATGTCTAACAAAAAGTTTATTACACTTTAGTCGCAAAAAATAAAACTTTCTCAGTTTTTGAGAATTTTCGTATTTTCTTACCGAAGTCTATAGCATTGTAGCCCATATGAAGAAAAAAAAGTTTGTAACTCGAGTTCCAATTGAGATAGAAAGTTGCGGTTTTGAAATAAAGTGATGCAAAACGCTCTATAGTTTTAAATTCACCTCTAGAAACAAATTTGAGAAAAATAATTTTTTCCAAAAAATTGTGTTTTTCAGTTTCTGAAAACGATTTGTCATGATATCTCAGAAACTAATAATGCTACAGACTTACGGTTTGAACTGAAATGTATCACTTTGAAATGTCTAACGAAAAGTTTATAATACTTTAGTCGCAAAAAATAAAACTTTCTCAGTTTTTGAGAATTTTCGTATTTTTTTACCGATGTCTATAGCATTGTAGCCCATATGAAGAAAAAAAAATTTTGTAACTCGAGTTCCAATTGAGATAGAAAGTTGCGGTTTTGAAATAAAGTGATGCAAAACGCTCTTTAGTACTAAATTTACCTCTAGAAACAAAATTGAGAAAAAAAAATTTCGAAAAAAATTGTGTTTTTCAGATTCTGAAAACGATTTTTGATGATATCTCAGAAACTAATAATGCTACAGACTTACGGTTTGAACAGAAATGTATCACTTTGAAATGTCTTATGAAAAGTTTATAACACTTAAGTCGCAAAAATTAAAACTTTCTCAATTTTTGAGAATTTTCGAATTTTCTTACCGAAGTCTATAGCATTGTAGCCCATATGAAGAAAAAAAAAGTTTGTAACTCGAGTTTTAATAGAGATGGAAAGTTGTGGTTTTGAAATAAAGTGATGCAAAACGCTCTATAGTACTTAATTCACCTCTAGAAACAAAATTGAGAAAAAAAATTTTTCGAAAAAAATTGTGTTTTTCAGATTCTGAAAACGATTTTTGATGATATCTCAGAAACTAATAATGCTACAGACTTACGGTTTGAACTGAAATGTATCACTTTGAAATGTCTTATGAAAAGTTTATAACACTTTAGTCGCTAAAACTAAAACTTTCTTAGTTTTTGAGAATTTTCGTATTTTCTTACCGAAGTCTATAGCATTGTAGCCCATATGAAGAAAAAAAAGTTTGTAACTCGAGTTCCAATTGAAATAGAAAGTTGCGGTTGTGAAATAAAGTGATGCAAAACGCTCTATAGTTTAAATTCACCTCTAGAAACAAATTTGAGAAAAATATTTTTTCCAAAAAAATTGTGTTTTTCAGTTTCTGAAAACGATTTTTGATGATATCTCAGAAACTAATATTGCTACAGACTTACAGTTTGAACTGAAATGTATCACTTTGAAATGTCTAACAAAAAGTTTATTACACTTTAGTCGCAAAAAATAAAACTTTCTCAGTTTTTGAGAATTTTCGTATTTTCTTACCGAAGTCTATAGCATTGTAGCCCATATGAAGAAAAAAAAGTTTGTAACTCGAGTTCCAATTGAGATAGAAAGTTGCGGTTTTGAAATAAAGTGATGCAAAACGCTCTATAGTTTTAAATTCACCTCTAGAAACAAATTTGAGAAAAATAATGTTTTCAAAAAAATTGTGTTTTTCAGTTTCTGAAAACGATTTGTCATGATATCTCAGAAACTAATAATGCTACAGACTTACGGTTTGAACAGAAATGTATCACTTTGAAATGTCTTATGAAAAGTTTATAACACTTAAGTCGCAAAAATTAAAACTTTCTCAATTTTTGAGAATTTTCGAATTTTCTTACCGAAGTCTATAGCATTGTAGCCCATATGAAGAAAAAAAAAGTTTGTAACTCGAGTTTTAATTGAGATGGAAAGTTGTGGTTTTGAAATAAAGTGATGCAAAACGCTCTATAGTACTTAATTCACCTCTAGAAACAAAATTGAGAAAAAAAATTTTTCGAAAAAAATTGTGTTTTTCAGATTCTGAAAACGATTTTTGATGATATCTCAGAAACTAATAATGCTACAGACTTACGGTTTGAACTGAAATGTATCACTTTGAAATGTCTTATGAAAAGTTTATAACACTTTAGTCGCTAAAACTAAAACTTTCTTAGTTTTTGAGAATTTTCGAATTTTCTTACCGATGTCTATAGCATTGTAGCCCATATGAAGAAATAAAAAGTTTGTAACTCGAGTTCTAATTGAGATGAGAAGTTGTGATTTTGAAATAAAGTGATGCAAAACGCTCTATAGTACTAAATTCACCTTTAGAAACAAAATTAATAAAAAAAAAAAATCGAAAAAAATTGTGTTTTTCAGATTCTGAAAACGATTTTTGATGATATCTCAGAAACTAATAATGCTACAGACTTACGGTTTGAACTGAAATGTATCACTTTGAAATGTCTTATGAAAAGTTTATAACACTTTAGTCGCAAAAACTAAAACTTTCTTAGTATTTGAGAATTTTCGAATTTTCTTACCGAAGTCTATAGCATTGTAGCCCATATGAAGAAAAAAAAAATTTGTAACTCGAGTTCTAATTGAGATGTAAAGTTGTGGTTTTGAAATAAAGTGATGCAAAACGCTCTATAGTACTAAATTCACCTCTAGAAACAAAACTGAGAAAAAAAAAAATTCGAAAAAAATTGTGTTTTTCAGATTCTGAAAACGATTTTTGATGATATCTCAGAAACTAATAATGCTACAGACTTACGGTTTGAACTGAAATGTATCACCTTGAAATGTCTTATGAAAAGTTTATTACACTTTAGTCGCAAAAACTAAAACTTTCTTAGTATTTGAGAATTTTCGAATTTTCTTACCGAAGTCTATAGCATTGTAGCCCATATAAAGAAAAAAAAAGTTTGTAACTCGAGTTCCAATTGACATAGAAAGTTGCGGTTTTGAAATAAAGTGATGCAAAACGCTCTATAGTTTTAAATTCACCTCTAGAAACAAATTTGAGAAAAATAATTTTTCCAAAAAAATTGTGTTTTTCAGTTTCTGAAAACGATTTTTGATGATATCTCAGAAACTAATAATGCTACAGACTTACGGTTTGAACTGAAATGTATCACTTTGAAATGTCTTATGAAAAGTTTATAACACTTTAGTCGCAAAAACTAAAACTTTCTTAGTATTTGAGAATTTTCGAATTTTCTTACCGAAGTCTATAGCATTGTAGCCCATATGAAGAAAAAAAAAGTTTGTAACTCGAGTTTTAATTGAGATGGAAAGTTGCGGTTTTGAAATAAAGTGATGCAAAACGCTCTATAGTTTTAAATTCACCTCTAGAAACAAACTTGAGAAAAAGGTTATTATGCAAAGAAAAAGGTTATTACACCTTAATCGCTGCAATGCAAATTTTCGCAATTCAAGAAAATCTCAGTGCTTTCTGATCGTACTTTTCAGACTGTGGATACAAATTTTGATGATATCTCCGAAACTAATAAAGCTACAGGCTTGCGGTTTTAACTAAAATATAGGACTAACAGACTTGCAAAGAAAAGGTTATTACACCTTAATCGCTCCAATGCAAACTTTCGCAGTTAGAGAGAATCTCAGTGCTTTCTCAACGTAGTTTTCAGACTAAGAATACGATTTTTGATGATATTTTTGAAACTAATAAAGCTACAGGCATGCGGTTTGAACTAAAATGTAGGACTAACAGACTTGCAAAGAAAAGTTTAATACATCTTAATCGCTCCAATGCAAACTTTCGCAGTTATAGAGAATCTCAGTGCTTTCTCGTCGTACTTTTTAGACTGTGAATACGAATTTTGATGATATCTCGGAAACTAATAAAGCTACAGGCTTGCGGTTTGAAATTAAATTTAGGACTAACAGACTTGCAAAGAAAAGTTTATTACACCTTTATCGCTCCAATGCAAATTTTTGCAGTTATTGGAAATCACAGTGCTTTCTCATCGTACTTTTTAGACTGTGAATACGATTTTTGATGATATTTCTGAAACTAAAAAAGCTACAGGTTTGCGGATTAAACTAAAATGTAGGACTAACAGACTTCCAAAGAAAAGGGTTTTTACATCTTAATCGCTACAATGCAAATTTTCGCAGTTATAGAGAATCTCAGTGCTTTCTCACCGTAGTTTTTAGACTGTGAATACGATTTTTGATGATATCTCCGGCACTAATAAAGCTACAGGCTTGCATTGTGAACTTAAATGTAGGACTATTAGACTTGCAAAGGAAATGTCATTACACCTTAATCGCTCCAATGCAAACTTGTGCAGTTATATAGAATTTTAGTGCTTTCTCATCGTACTTTTTAGACTGTGAATACGATTTTTGATGATATCTCGGAAATTAATAAAGCTACAGGCTTGCGGTTTAAACTAAAATGTAGGACTAACTGACTTGCAAAGAAAAGGTAATAACACCTTATTCGCTCCATTGCAAACTTTTGCAGTTATTAGAGAATCTCAGTGCTTTCTCATCGTACTTTTTAGACTGTAAATACGATTATTGATGATATCTCCGACACTATTAAAGCTACAGGCTTGCGGTGTGAATTTAAATGTAGGAGTAACTAACTTGCAAAGAAAAGGTTATTACACCTTAATCGCTTCAATGCAAACGTTCGCAGTTATAGAGAATCTTAGTGCTTTCTCAACGGATTTTTCACACTAAGAATACAATTTTTGATGATATTTTTTGAAACTAATAAAGCTACAGGCATGCGGTTTGAACTTAAATATAGGACTAACAGACTTGCAAAGAAAAGGTTCCTACACCTTAATCGCTCCAATGCAAACTTTCGCAGTTATAGAGAATCTCAGTGCTTTCTCATCGTAGTTTTTAGACTGTGAATACGATTTTTAATGATATCTCCGGCACTAATAAAGCTACAGGCTTGCGTTGTACACTTAAATGTAGGACTAACAGACTTGCAAAGAAAAGGTTATTACACCCTAATCGCTCCAATGCAAACTTTCGCAGGTATAGCATATCTCAGTGCTTTCTCGTCGTACTTTTAAGACTACGAATAAGATTTTTGATGATATCTCCGAAACTAATAAAGCTACAGGCTTGCGTATTGATCTAAAATGTAGGACTAACAGACTTGCAAAGAAATGGTTATTACACCTGAATCGCTCCATTGCAAACTTTCGCAGTTATAAGAGAATCTCAGTGCTTTCTCATCGTACTTTTTAGACTGTGAATACGATTATTGATGATATCTCCGACACTATTAAAGCTACAGGCTTACGGTGTGAACCTAACTGTAGGAGTAACTGACTTTCAAAGAAAAGTTTATTACATCTTAATCGTTACAATGCAAACTTTCGCAGTTATAGAGAATCGCAGTGCTTTCTCATCGTACATTTTTGACTGTGAATACGATTTTTTATTATATCTCCGAAGCTAATAAAGCTACAGGCTTGCGGTTTGAACTAAAATGTAGGACTAACAGACTTGCAAAGAAAAGTTTATTACACCTTAATCGCTCCAATGCAAACTTTCGCAGTTATAGAGAATCTCAGTCCTTTCTCATCGTACTTTTTAGACTGTAAATACGATTTTTGATGATATCTCCGAAACTAATAAAGCTACAGGCTTGCAGTTTGAACTAGAATTTAGGACTAACAGACTTGCAAAAAAAGGTTATTACACCTTAATCGCTTCAATGCAAACGTTCGCAGTTATAGAGAATCTTAGTGCTTTCTCAACGGAGTTTTCAGACTAAGAATACGATGCTTGATGATATCTTTGAAACTAATAAAGCAACAGGCAAGCGGTTTGAACTAAAATATAGGACTAACAGACTTGCAAAGAAAAGGTTATCACACCTTAATCACTTCAATGCAAACGTTCGCAGATATAGAGAATCTCAGTGCTTTCTCAACGTAGTTTTCAGACTAAGAATACGATTTTTGATGATATCTTTGAAACTAATAAAGCTACAGGCATGCGGTTTGAACTGAAATGAAGGACTAACAGACTTGCAAAGAAAAGGTTGTTACACCTTAATCGCTCCAATGCAAACTTTCGCAGGTATACAATATCTCAGTGCTTTCACGTCGTACTTTTAGACTACGAATAAGATTTTTGATGATATCTCTGAAACTAATAAAGCGACAGGCTTTCGGTTTGAACTAAAATGTAGGACTAACAGACTTGCAAAGAAATTGTTATTGCACCTGAATTGCTCCATTGCAAACTTTTGCAGTTATTAGAGAATCTCAGTGCTTTCTCATCGTACTTTTTAGACTGTGAATACGATTATTGATGATATCTCCGAAACTATAAAAGCTACAGGCTTGCGGTGTGAACTTAAATGTAGGAGTAACTGACTTGCAAAGAAAAGGTTATCACATCTTAATCGCTACAATGCAAACTTTCGCAGTTATAGAGAATCTCAGTGCTTTCTCATCGTACTTTTTAGACTGTGAATACGATTTTTGAAGATATCTTGGAAACTAATAAAGCTACAAGCTTGCGGTTGGAACTAAAATGTAGGACTAACAGACTTGCAAAGGAAAGGTAATTACACCTTAATAGCTCCAATGCAAACTTGTGCAGTTATATAGAATTTTCGTGCTTTCTCGTCGTACTTTTTAGACTGTGAATACGATTTTTGATGATATCTCGGAAATTAATAAATCTACAGGCTTGCGGTTCGAACTAAAATGTAGGACTAACAGACTTGCAAAGAAAAGGTTATTACACCTTAATCGCTTCAATGCAAACATTCGCAGTTATAGAGAATCTCAGTGCTTTCTCAACGTAGTTTTCAGACTAAGAATACGATTTTTGATGATATCTCCGAAACTATTAAAGCTACAGGCTTGCGGTTTGAACTAAAATGTAGGACTAACAGACTTGCAAAGAAAAAATTATTACACCTGAATTGCTCCATTGCAAACTTTCGCAGTTATTAGAGAATCTCAGTGCTTTCTCATCGTACTTTTTAGACTGTGAATACGATTATTGATGATATCTCCGAAACTATTAAAGCTACAGGCTTGTGGTGTGAACTTAAATGTAGGAGTAACTGACTTGCAAAGAAAAGGTTATTACATCTTAATCGCTACAATGCAAACTTTCGCAGTTATAGAGAATCTCAGTGCTTTCTCATCGTACTTTTTAGACTGTGAATACGATTTTTGAAGATATCTCCGAAACTAATAAAGCTACAAGCTTGCGGTTGAAACTAAAATGTAGGACTAACAGACTTGCAAAGGAAAGGTAATTACACCTTAATCGCTCCAATGCAAACTTGTGCTGTTATATAGAATTTTAGTGCTTTCTCATCGTACTTTTTAGACTGTGAATACGATTTTTATAGATATCTCCGAAACTAATCAAGCTACAGGCTTGCGGTTGGAACTAAAATGTAGGAATAACAGACTTGCAAAGAAAAGGTAATAACACCTTATTCGCTCCAATGCAAACTTTCGCAGTTATAGATAATCTCAGTGCTTTCTCACCGTAGTTTTTAGACTGTGAATACGATTTTTGATGATATCTCCGGCACTAATAAAGCTACAGGCTTGCATTGTGAACTTAAATGTAGGACTATTAGACTTGCAAAGGAAAGGTAATTACACCTTCATCTCTCCAATGCAAACTTGTGCAGTTATATAGAATTTTAGTGCTTTCTCATCGTACTTTTTAGACTGTGAATACGATTTTTGATGATATCTCGGAAATTAATAAAGCTACAGGCTTGCGGTTTAAACTAAAATGTAGGACTAACAGATTGCAAAGAAAAGGTTATTACACCTTAATCGCTTCAATGCAAACGTTCGCAGTTATAGAGAATCTCAGTGCTTTCTCAACGGAGTTTTCAGACTAAGAATACGTTTTTTTGTGATGTCTTTGAAACTAATAAAGCTACAGGCATGCGGTTTGAACTGAAATGGACTAACAGACTTGCAAAGAAAAGATTATTACACCTTAATCGCTCCAATGCAAACTTTCGCAGGTATACAATATCTCAGTGCTTTCACGTCGTACTTTTTAGACTACGAATAAGATTTTTGATGATATCTCCGAAACTAATAAAGCTACAGGCTTGCGGTTTGAACTAAAATGTAGGTCTAACAGACTTGCAAAGAAATGGTTATTACACCTGAATCGCTCCATTGCAAACTTTCGCAGTTATTAGAGAATCTCAGTGCTTTCTCATCGTACTTTTTAGACTGTAAATACGATTATTGATGATATCTCCGACACTATTAAAGATACAGGCTTTCGGTTGGAACTAAAATGTAGGACTAACAGACTTGCAAAGAAAAGGTAATAACACCTTATTCGCTCCATTGCAAACTTTCGCAGTTATTAAAGAATCTCCGCGCTTTCTCATCGTACTTTTTAGACTGTAAATACGATTATTGATGATATCTCTGACACTATTAAAGCTACAGGCTTGCGGTGTGAATTTAAATGTAGGAGTAACTGACTTGCAAAGAAAAGGTTATTACATCTTAATCGCTACAATGCAAACTTTCGCAGTTATAGAGAATCTCAGTGCTTTCTCATCGTACTTTTTAGACTGTGAATACGATTTTTGAAGATATCTTCGAAACTAATAAAGCTACAGGCTTGCGGTTGGAACTAAAATGTAGGACTAACAGAGTTGCAAAGAAAAGGTAATAACACCTTATTCGCTCCAATGCAAACTTTCGCAGTTATAAGGAATCTCAGTGCTTTCTCACCGTAGTTTTTAGACTGTGAATACGATTTTTGATGATATCTCCGGCACTAATAAAGCTACAGGCTTGCATTGTGAACTTAAATGTAGGACTATTAGACTTGCAAAGGAAAGGTAATAACACATTAATCGCTCCAATGCAAACTTGTGCAGTTATATAGAATTTTAGTGCTTTCTCATCGTACTTTTTAGACTGTGAATACGATTTTTGATGATATCTCGGAAATTAATAAAGCTACAGGCTTGCGGTTTAAACTAAAATGTAGGACTAACAGACTTGCAAAGAAAAGGTTATTACACCTGAATCGCTCCAATGCAAACTTTCGCAGTTATAGAGAATCTCAGTGCTTTCTCATCGTACTTTTTAGACTGTGAATACGATTTTTGATGATATCTCCGAAACTAATAAAGCTACAGGCTTGAAGTTTGAACTTAAATGTAGGACTAACAGACTTGCAAAGAAATGGTTATTACACCTTAATCGCTCCATTGCAAACTTTCGCAGTTATTAGAGAATCTCAGTGCTTTCTCATCGTACTTTTTAGACTGTAAATACGATTATTGATGATATCTCCGACACTATTAAAGATACAGGCTTGCGGTGTGAACTTAAATGTAGTAGTCACTGACTTGCAAAGAAAGGGTTATTACATCTTAATCGCTACAATGGAAACTTTCGCAGTTATAGAGAATCTCAGTGCTTTCTCATCGTACTTTTTAGACTGTGAATACGATTTTTAAAGATATCTCCGAAACTAATAAAGCTACAGGCTTGCGGTTGGAACTAAAATGTAGGACTAACAGACTTGCAAAGAAAAGGTAATAACACCTTATTCGCTCCATTGCAAACTTTCGCAGTTATTAAAGAATCTCCGTGCTTTCTAATCGTACTTTTTAGACTGTAAATACGATTATTGATGATATCTCTGACACTATTAAAGCTACAGGCTTGCGGTGTGAATTTAAATGTAGGAGTAACTGACTTGCAAAGAAAAGGTTATTACATCTTAATCGCTACAATGCAAACTTTCGCAGTTATAGAGAATCTCAGTGCTTTCTCATCGTACTTTTTAGACTGTGAATACGATTTTTGAAGATATCTTCGAAACAAATAAAGCTACAGGCTTGCGGTTGGAACTAAAATGTAGGACTAACAGACTTGCAAAGAAAAGGTAATAACACCTTATTCGCTCCAATGCAAACTTTTGCAGTTATAGAGAATCTCAATGCTTTCTCACCGTAGTTTTTAGACTGTGAATACGATTTTTGATGATATCATCGGCACTAATAAAGCTACAGGCTTGCATTGTGAACTTATATGTACGACTATTTGACTTGCAAAGGAAAGGTAATTACACCTTAATCGCTCCAACGCAAACTTGTGCAGTTATATAGAATTTTAGTGCTTTCTCATCGTACTTTTTAGACTGTGAATACGATTTTTGATGATATCTCGGAAATTAATAAAGCTACAGGCTTGCGGTTTAAACTAAAATGTAGGACTAACAGACTTGCAAAGAAAAGGTTATTACACCTGAATCGCTCCAATGCAAACGTTCGCAGTTATAGAGAATCTCAGTGCTTTCTCATCGTACTTTTTAGACTGTGAATACGATTTTTGATGATATCTCCGAAACTAATAAATCTACAGGCTTGAAGTTTGAACTTAAATGTAGGACTAACAGACTTGCAAAGAAAAGGTTATTACACCATAATCGCTTCAATGCAAATGTTCGCAGTTATAGAGAATCTTAGTGCTTTCTCAACGGAGTTTTCGCACTAAGAATACGATTTTTGATGATATTTTTTGAAACTAATAAAGCTACAGGCATGCGGTTTGAACTTAAATATAGGACTAACAGACTTGCAAAGAAAAGGTTCCTACACCTTAATCGCTCGAATGCAAACTTTCGCAGTTATAGAGAATCTCAGTGCTTTCTCATCGTAGTTTTTAGACTGTGAATACGATTTTTAATGATATCTCCGGCACTAATAAAGCTACAGGCTTGCGTTGTACACTTAAATGTAGGACTAACAGACTTGCAAAGAAAAGGTTATTACACCCTAATCGCTCTAATGCAAACTTTCGCAGGTATAGCATATCTCAGTGCTTTCTCGTCGTACTTTTTAGACTACGAATAAGATTTTTGATGATATCTCCGAAACTAATAAAGCTACAGGCTTGCGTATTGATCTAAAATGTAGGACTAACAGACTTGCAAAAAATGGTTATTACACCTGAATCGCTCCATTGCAAACTTTCGCAGTTATTAGAGAATCTCAGTGCTTTCTCATCGTACATTTTAGACTGTGAATAAGATTATTGATGATATCTACGACACTATTAAAGCTACATGCTTGCGGTGTGAACTTAAATGTAGGAGTAACTGACTTTCAAAGAAAAGGTTATTACATCTTAATCGTTACAATGCAAACTTTCGCAGTTATAGAGAATCGCAGTGCTTTCTCATCGTACTTTTTAGACTGTGAATACGATTTTTGATGATATCTCCGAAACTAATAAAGCTACAGGCTTGCGGTTTGAACTAAAATTTAGGACTAACAGACTTGCAAAAAAAGGTTATTACACCTTAATCGCTTCAATGCAAACGTTCGCAGTTATAGAGAATCTTAGTGCTTTCTCAACGGAGTTTTCAGACTAAGAATACGATGCTTGATGATATCTTTGAAACTAATAAAGCAACAGGCAAGCGGTTTGAACTAAAATATAGGACTAACAGACTTGCAAAGAAAAGTATATTACACCTTAATCGCTTCAATGCAAACGTTCGCAGATATAGAGAATCTCAGTGCTTTCTCAACGTAGTTTTTAGACTAAGAATACGATTTTTGATGATATCTGTGAAATTAATAAAGCTACAGGCATGCGGTTTGAACTGAAATGAAGGACTAACAGACTTGCAAGGAAAAGGTTGTTACACCTTAATCGCTCCAATGCAAACTTTCGCAGGTATAGAATATCTCAGTGCTTTCTCGTCGTACTTTTTAGACTGAGAATACGATTTTTGATGATATCTCCGAAACTAATAAAGCTACAGGCTTGCGGTTTGAACTTAAATGTAGGACTAACAGACTTGCAAAGAAAAGATTATTACACCTTAATCCCTCCAATGCAAACTTTCGCAGTTATAGAGAATCTCAGTGCTTTTTCAACGTACAATTCAGACTGTGAATACGATTTTTGATGATAACTCCAAAATAATAAAGCTACAGGCTTGCGGATTTAACTAAAATATAGGACTAACAGACTTGCAAAGAAAAGGTTATTACACCTTAATCGCTCCAATGCAAACTTTCGCAGTTATAGAGAATCTCAGTGCTTTCTCGTCGTACTTTTTAGACTGTGAATACGAATTTTGATGATATCTCGGAAACTAATAAAGCTACAGGCTTGCGGTTTGAAATTAAATTTAGGACTAACAGACTTGCAAAGAAAAGTTTATTACACCTTAATCGCTCCAATGCAAACTTTCGCAGTTATAGAGAATCTCAGTGCTTTCTCATCGTACTTTTCAGACTGTGAATACGATTTTTGATAATATCTTCAAAACTAATAAAGCTACAGGCTTGCAGTTTAAACTATAATGTAGGACCAACAGACTTGCAAAGAAAAATTTATTACACCTTAATCGCTCCAATGCAAACTTTCGCAGTTATTAAGAATCTCAGTGCTTTCTCATCGTACTTTTTAGACTGTGAGTACGAGTTTTGATGATATCTCCGAAACTAATAAAGCTACAGGCTTGCGGTTTGAACTAAAATGTAGTACTAATAGACTTGCAAAAAAGGTTATTACACCTTAATCGCTCCAATGCAAACTTTAACAGTTATAGAGAATTTCAGTGCTTTCTCATCGTACTTTTCAGACTGTGAATACGATTGTTGATGATATCTTTGAAACTAATAAAGCTACAGGCATGTGGTTTGAACTGAAATGTAGGACTAACAGACTTGCAAAGAAAACGTTATTACACCTTAATAGCTCCAATGCAAACTTTCGCAGTTATAGAAAATCTCAGTGCTTTCTCGTCGTACATTTCAGACTGTGAATTCGATTTTTGTTGATATCTCCGAAACTAGTAAATCTACAGGCTTGCGGTTTGAACTTATATGTAGGACTAACAGACTTGCAAAGAAAAGGTTATACCAACTTAATCGCTACAATGCAAATTTTCGCAGTTAGAGAATCTCAGTGCTTTCTCATAGTACTTTTTAAACTGCGAATAAGATTTTTGAATTTATCTCCGAAACTAATAAAGCTACAGGCTTGCGGTTTAAACTAAAATGTAGGACTAACAGACTTGCAAAGAAAAGGTAATAACACCTTATTCGCTCCATTGCAAACTTTCGCAGTTATTAAAGAATCTCCGCGCTTTCTCATCGTACTTTTTAGACTGTAAATACGATTATTGATGATATCTCTGACACTATTAAAGCTACAGGCTTGCGGTGTGAATTTAAATGTAGGAGTAACTGACTTGCAAAGAAAAGGTTATTACATCTTAATCGCTACAATGCAAACTTTCGCAGTTATAGAGAATCTCAGTGCTTTCTCATCGTACTTTTTAGACTGTGAATACGATTTTTGAAGATATCTTCGAAACTAATAAAGCTACAGGCTTGCGGTTGGAACTAAAATGTAGGACTAACAGAGTTGCAAAGAAAAGGTAATAACACCTTATTCGCTCCAATGCAAACTTTCGCAGTTATAAGGAATCTCAGTGCTTTCTCACCGTAGTTTTTAGACTGTGAATACGATTTTTGATGATATCTCCGGCACTAATAAAGCTACAGGCTTGCATTGTGAACTTAAATGTAGGACTATTAGACTTGCAAAGGAAAGGTAATAACACATTAATCGCTCCAATGCAAACTTGTGCAGTTATATAGAATTTTAGTGCTTTCTCATCGTACTTTTTAGACTGTGAATACGATTTTTGATGATATCTCGGAAATTAATAAAGCTACAGGCTTGCGGTTTAAACTAAAATGTAGGACTAACAGACTTGCAAAGAAAAGGTTATTACACCTGAATCGCTCCAATGCAAACTTTCGCAGTTATAGAGAATTTCAGTGCTTTCTCATCGTACTTTTTAGACTGTGAATACGATTTTTGATGATATCTCCGAAACTAATAAAGCTACAGGCTTGAAGTTTGAACTTAAATGTAGGACTAACAGACTTGCAAAGAAATGGTTATTACACCTTAATCGCTCCATTGCAAACTTTCGCAGTTATTAGAGAATCTCAGTGCTTTCTCATCGTACTTTTTAGACTGTAAATACGATTATTGATGATATCTCCGACACTATTAAAGATACAGGCTTGCGGTGTGAACTTAAATGTAGTAGTCACTGACTTGCAAAGAAAGGGTTATTACATCTTAATCGCTACAATGGAAACTTTCGCAGTTATAGAGAATCTCAGTGCTTTCTCATCGTACTTTTAAGACTGTGAATACGATTTTTAAAGATATCTCCGAAACTAATAAAGCTACAGGCTTGCGGTTGGAACTAAAATGTAGGACTAACAGACTTGCAAAGAAAAGGTAATAACACCTTATTCGCTCCATTGCAAACTTTCGCAGTTATTAAAGAATCTCCGTGCTTTCTAATCGTACTTTTTAGACTGTAAATACGATTTTTGATGATATCTCCGGCACTAATAAAGCTACAGGCTTGCATTGTGAACTTAAATGTAGGACTATTAGACTTGCAAAGGAAAGGTAATAACACATTAATCGCTCCAATGCAAACTTGTGCAGTTATATAGAATTTTAGTGCTTTCTCATCGTACTTTTTAGACTGTGAATACGATTTTTGATGATATCTCGGAAATTAATAAAGCTACAGGCTTGCGGTTTAAACTAAAATGTAGGACTAACAGACTTGCAAAGAAAAGGTTATTACACCTGAATCGCTCCAATGCAAACGTTCGCAGTTATAGAGAATCTCAGTGCTTTCTCATCGTACTTTTTAGACTGTGAATACGATTTTTGATGATATCTCCGAAACTAATAAAGCTACAGGCTTGAAGTTTGAACTTAAATGTAGGACTAACAGACTTGCAAAGAAAAGGTTATTACACCATAATCGCTTCAATGCAAATGTTCGCAGTTATAGAGAATCTTAGTGCTTTCTCAACGGAGTTTTCGCACTAAGAATACGATTTTTGATGATATTTTTTGAAACTAATAAAGCTACAGGCATGCGGTTTGAACTTAAATATAGGACTAACAGACTTGCAAAGAAAAGGTTCCTACACCTTAATCGCTCGAATGCAAACTTTCGCAGTTATAGAGAATCTCAGTGCTTTCTCATCGTAGTTTTTAGACTGTGAATACGATTTTTAATGATATCTCCGGCACTAATAAAGCTACAGGCTTGCGTTGTACACTTAAATGTAGGACTAACAGACTTGCAAAGAAAAGGTTATTACACCCTAATCGCTCTAATGCAAACTTTCGCAGGTATAGCATATCTCAGTGCTTTCTCGTCGTACTTTTTAGACTACGAATAAGATTTTTGATGATATCTCCGAAACTAATAAAGCTACAGGCTTGCGTATTGATCTAAAATGTAGGACTAACAGACTTGCAAAGAAATGGTTATTACACCTGAATCGCTCCATTGCAAACTTTCGCAGTTATTAGAGAATCTCAGTGCTTTCTCATCGTACATTTTAGACTGTGAATCAGATTATTGATGATATCTACGACACTATTAAAGCTACATGCTTGCGGTGTGAACTTAAATGTAGGAGTTACTGACTTTCAAAGAAAAGGTTATTACATCTTAATCGTTACAATGCAAACTTTCGCAGTTATAGAGAATCGCAGTGCTTTCTCATCGTACTTTTTAGACTGTGAATACGATTTTTGATGATATTTTCGAAACTAATAAAGCTACAGGCTTGCGGTTTGAACTAAAATTTAGGACTAACAGACTTGCAAAAAAAGGTTATTACACCTTAATCGCTTCAATGCAAACGTTCGCAGTTATAGAGAATCTTAGTGCTTTCTCAACGGAGTTTTCAGACTAAGAATACGATGCTTGATGATATCTTTGAAACTAATAAAGCAACAGGCAAGCGGTTTGAACTAAAATATAGGACTAACAGACTTGCAAAGAAAAGTATATTACACCTTAATCGCTTCAATGCAAACGTTCGCAGATATAGAGAATCTCAGTGCTTTCTCAACGTAGTTTTTAGACTAAGAATACGATTTTTGATGATATCTGTGAAATTAATAAAGCTACAGGCATGCGGTTTGAACTGAAATGAAGGACTAACAGACTTGCAAGGAAAAGGTTGTTACACCTTAATCGCTCCAATGCAAACTTTCGCAGGTATAGAATATCTCAGTGCTTTCTCGTCGTACTTTTTAGACTGAGAATACGATTTTTGATGATATCTCCGAAACTAATAAAGCTACAGGCTTGCGGTTTGAACTAAAATATAGGACTAACAGACTTGCAAAGAAAAGGTTATTACACCTTAATCGCTCCAATGCAAACTTTCGCAGTTATAGAGAATCTCAGTGCTTTCTCGTCGTACTTTTTAGACTGTGAATACGAATTTTGATGATATCTCGGAAACTAATAAAGCTACAGGCTTGCGGTTTGAAATTAAATTTAGGACTAACAGACTTGCAAAGAAAAGTTTATTACACCTTAATCGCTCCAATGCAAACTTTCGCAGTTATAGAGAATCTCAGTGCTTTCTCATCGTACTTTTCAGACTGTGAATACGATTTTTGATAATATCTTCAAAACTAATAAAGCTACAGGCTTGCAGTTTAAACTATAATGTAGGACCAACAGACTTGCAAAGAAAATTTTATTACACCTTAATCGCTCCAATGCAAACTTTCGCAGTTATTAAGAATCTCAGTGCTTTCTCATCGTACTTTTTAGACTGTGAGTACGATTTTTGATGATATCTCCGAAACTAATAAAGCTACAGGCTTGCGGTTTGAACTAAAATGTAGTACTAATAGACTTGCAAAAAAGGTTATTACACCTTAATTGCTCCAATGCAAACTTTCACAGTTATAGAGAATCTCAGTGCTTTCTCATCGTACTTTTCAGACTGTGAATACGATTGTTGATGATATCTTTGAAACTAATAAAGCTACAGGCATGCGGTTTGAACTGAAATGTAGGACTAACAGACTTGCAAAGAAAACGTTATTACACCTTAATAGCTCCAATGCAAACTTTCGCAGTTATAGAAAATCTCAGTGCTTTCTCGTCGTACTTTTCAGACTGTGAATTCGATTTTTGATGATATCTCCGAAACTAGTAAATCTACAGGCTTGCGGTTTGAACTTATATGTAGGACTAACAGACTTGCAAAGAAAAGGTTATAACAACTTAATCGCTACAATGCAAACTTTCGCAGTTAGAGAATCTCAGTGCTTTCTCATAGTACTTTTTAAACTGCGAATAAGATTTTTGATTATATCTCCGAAACTAATAAAGCTACAGGCTTGTGGTTTAAACTAAAATGTAGTACTAACAGACTTGCAAAGAAAAAGTTATTACACCTTAATCGCTCCAATGCATACTTTCGCAGTTATAGAGAATCTCAATGCTTTCTAATCGTACTTTTCAGACCGTGAATACGATTTTTGATCATATCTTCGAAACTAATAAAGCTACAGACTTGCGGCTAGAACTAAAATGTAGGACTAACAGACTTGCAAAGAAAAGTTTATTACATCTCAATCGCTCCAATGCAAACTTTCGCAGTTATAGAGAATCTCAGTGCTTTCTCGTCGTACTTTTTAGACTGTGAATACGATTGTTGATGATATCTCCGAAACTAATAAAGCTACAGGCTTGCGGTTTGAACTAAAATGTAGTACTAACAGACTTGCAAAGAAAAGGTCATTACACCTTAATCGCTCCAATGCAAACTTTTGCAGTTATAGAGAATATCAGTGCTTTCTCATCGTACTTTTCAGACTGTATATACGTTTTCTGATCATATCTACGAAACTAATAAAGCTACAGACTTGCGGTTTACACTAAAATGTGGAACTTACAGACTTGCATAGAAAAGTTTATTACACCTTAATCGCTCCAATGCAAACTTTCACAGTTATAGAGAATCTCAGTGCTTTCTCATCGTACTTTTCAGACTGTGAATACGATTGTTGATGATATCTCCGAAACTAATAAAGCTACAGGCTTGCGGTTTGAACTAAAATGTAGTACTAACAGACTTGCAAAGAAAAGGTTTTTACACCTTAATCGCACCAATGCAAACTTTCGCGGTTATAGAGAATCTCAGTGCTTTCTCAACGGAGTTTTCAGACTAAGAATACGTTTTTTTGTGATGTCTTTGAAACTAATAAAGCTACAGGCATGCGGTTTGAACTGAAATGGACTAACAGACTTGCAAAGAAAAGAATATTACACCTTAATCGCTCCAATGCAAACTTTTGCAGTTATAGAGGATCTCAGTGCTTTCTTATCGTCCTTTTTAGACTGTGAATAAGATTTTTGACGATATCTCCGAAACTAATAAAGCTACAGGCTTGCGGTTTGAACTAAAATGTAGGACTTATAGACTTGCAAAGAAAAGGTTATTACACCTTAATCGCTTCAATGCAAACGTTCGCAGTTATAGAGAATCTTAGTGCTTTCTCAACGGAGTTTTCAGACTAAGAATACGATTTTTGATGATATCTTTGAAACTAATAAAGCTACAGGCATGCGGCTTGAACTAAAATATAGGACTAACAGACTTGCAAAGAAAAGCTTATTACACCTTAATTGCTTCAATGCAAACATTCGCAGTTATAGAGAATCTCAGTGCTAACTCACTGTAGTTTTTAGACTGTGAATACGATTTTTGATGATATCTCCTTCACTAATAAAGCTATAGGCTTGCATTGTGAACTTAAATGTAGGACTATTAGACTTGCAAAGGAAAGGTAATTACACCTTAATCGCTCCAATGCAAACTTGTGCAGTTATATAGAATTTTAGTGCTTTCTCATCGTACTTTTTAGACTGTGAATACGATTTTTGATGATATCTCGAAAATTAATCAAGCTACAGGCTTGCGGTTTAAACTAAAATGTAGGACTAACAGACTTGCAAAGAAAAGGTTATTACACCTTAATCGCTTCAATGCAAACTTTCGCAGTTATAGAGAATCTCAGTGCTTTCTCAACGGAGTTTTCCGACTAAGATTACGATTTTTGGTGATATCTTTGAAACTAATAAAGCTACAGGCATGCGGTTTGAACTGAAATGGACTAACAGACTTGCAAAGAAAAGAGTATTACACCTTAATTGCTCCAATGCAAACTTTCGCAGGTATACAATATCTCAGTGCTTTCACGTCGTACTTTTTAGACTACGAATAAGTTTTTTGATGATATCTCCGAAACTAATAAAGCTACAGGCTTGCGGTTTGTGACTAAAATGTAGGACTAACAGACTTGCAAAGAAATGGTTATTACACCTGAATCGCTCCATTGCAAACTTTCGCAGTTATTAGAGAATCTCAGTGCTTTCTCATCGTACTTTTTAGACTGTAAATACGATTATTGATGATATCTCCGACACTATTAAAGATACAGGCTTGCGGTGTGAACTTAAATGTAGGAGTCACTGATTTGCAAAGAAAGGGTTATTACATCTTAATCGCTACAATGCAAACTTTCGCAGTTATAGAGAATCTCAGTGCTTTCTTATCGTACTTTTTAGACTGTGAATACGATTTTTAAAGATATCTCCGAAACTAATAAATCTACAGGCTTTCGGTTGGAACTAAAATGTAGGACTAACAGACTTGCAAAGAAAAGGTAATAACACCTTATTCGCTCCATTGCAAACTTTCGCAGTTATTAAAGAATCTCCGCGCTTTCTCATCGTACTTTTTAGACTGTAAATACGATTATTGATGATATCTCTGACACTATTAAAGCTACAGGCTTGCGGTGTGAATTTAAATGTAGGAGTAACTGACTTGCAAAGAAAAGGTTATTACATCTTAATCGCTACAATGCAAACTTTCGCAGTTATAGAGAATCTCAGTGCTTTCTCATCGTACTTTTTAGACTGTGAATACGATTTCTGAAGATATCTTCGAAACTAATAAAGCTACAGGCTTGCGGTTGGAACTAAAATGTAGGACTAACAGAGTTGCAAAGAAAAGGTAATAACACCTTATTCGCTCCAATGCAAACTTTCGCAGTTATAAGGAATCTCAGTGCTTTCTCACCGTAGTTTTTAGACTGTGAATACGATTTTTGATGATATCTCCGGCACTAATAAAGCTACAGGCTTGCATTGTGAACTTAAATGTAGGACTATTAGACTTGCAAAGGAAAGGTAATAACACATTAATCGCTCCAATGCAAACTTGTGCAGTTATATAGAATTTTAGTGCTTTCTCATCGTACTTTTTAGACTGTGAATACGATTTTTGATGATATCTCGGAAATTAATAAAGCTACAGGCTTGCGGTTTAAACTAAAATGTAGGACTAACAGACTTGCAAAGAAAAGGTTATTACACCTGAATCGCTCCAATGCAAACTTTCGCAGTTATAGAGAATCTCAGTGCTTTCTCATCGTACTTTTTAGACTGTAAATACGATTTTTGATGATATCTCCGAAACTAATAAAGCTACAGGCTTGAAGTTTGAACTTAAATGTAGGACTAACAGACTTGCAAAGAAATGGTTATTACACCTTAATCGCTCCATTGCAAACTTTCGCAGATATTAGAGAATCTCAGTGCTTTCTCATCGTAC
Source organism: Ecdyonurus torrentis (assembly GCA_949318235.1). Taxonomy (NCBI): domain Eukaryota; kingdom Metazoa; phylum Arthropoda; class Insecta; order Ephemeroptera; family Heptageniidae; genus Ecdyonurus; species Ecdyonurus torrentis. The sequence goes on from OX439129.1 coordinate 669,995, forward strand.
TTTTTAGACTGTAAATACGATTATTGATGATATCTCCGACACTATTAAAGATACAGGCTTGCGGTGTGAACTTAAATGTAGTAGTCACTGACTTGCAAAGAAAGGGTTATTACATCTTAATCGCTACAATGCAAACTTTCGCAGTTATAGAGAATCTCAGTGCTTTCTCATCGTACTTTTTAGACTGTGAATACGATTTTTAAAGATATCTCCGAAACTAATAAAGCTACAGGCTTGCGGTTGGAACTAAAATGTAGGACTAACAGACTTGCAAAGAAAAGGTAATAACACCTTATTCGCTCGATTGCAAACTTTCGCAGTTATTAAAGAATCTCCGTGCTTTCTAATCGTACTTTTTAGACTGTAAATACGATTATTGATGATATCTCTGACACTATTAAAGCTACAGGCTTGCGGTGTGAATTTAAATGTAGGAGTAACTGACTTGCAAAGAAAAGGTTATTACATCTTAATCGCTACAATGCAAACTTTCGCAGTTATAGAGAATCTCAGTGCTTTCTCATCGTACTTTTTAGACTGTGAATACGATTTTTGAAGATATCTTCGAAACTAATAAAGCTACAGGCTTGCGGTTGGAACTAAAATGTAGGACTAACAGACTTGCAAAGAAAAGGTAATAACACCTTATTCGCTCCAATGCAAACTTTCGCAGTTATAGAGAATCTCAGTGCTTTCTCACCGTAGTTTTTAGACTGTGAATACGATTTTTGATGATATCTCCGGCACTAATAAAGCTACAGGCTTGCGGTTTGAACTAAAATGTAGGACTAACAGACTTGCAAAGAAAAAGGTTATTACACCTTAATCGCTGCAATGCAAACTTTCACAATTCAAGAAAATCTCAGTGCTTTCTGATCGTACTTTTCAGACTGTGGATACAAATTTTGATGATATCTCCGAAACTAATAAAGCTACAGGCTTGCGGTTTTAACTAAAATATAGGACTAACAGACTTGCAAAGAAAAGGTTATTACACCTTAATCGCTCCAATGCAAACTTTCGCAGTTAGAGAGAATCTCAGTGCTTTCTCAACGTAGTTTTCAGACTAAGAATACGATTTTTGATGATATTTTTGAAACTAATAAAGCTACAGGCATGCGGTTTGAACTAAAATGTAGGACTAACAGACTTGCAAAGAAAAGGTAATAACACCTTATTCGCTCCATTGCAAACTTTCGCAGTTATTAAAGAATCTCCGTGCTTTCTAATCGTACTTTTTAGACTGTAAATACGATTATTGATGATATCTCTGACACTATTAAAGCTACAGGCTTGCGGTGTGAATTTAAATGTAGGAGTAACTGACTTGCAAAGAAAAGGTTATTACATCTTAATCGCTACAATGCAAACTTTCGCAGTTATAGAGAATCTCAGTGCTTTCTCATCGTACTTTTTAGACTGTGAATACGATTTTCGAAGATATCTTCGAAACTAATAAAGCTACAGGCTTGCGGTTGGAACTAAAATGTAGGACTAACAGACTTGCAAAGAAAAGGTAATAACACCTTATTCGCTCCATTGCAAACTTTCGCAGTTATTAAAGAATCTCCGTGCTTTCTAATCGTACTTTCTAGACTGTAAATACGATTATTGATGATATCTCTGACACTATTAAAGCTACAGGCTTGCGGTTTGAACTAAAATGTAGGACTAACAGACTTGCAAAGAAAAAGGTTATTACACCTTAATCGCTGCAATGCAAACTTTCGCAATTCAAGAAAATCTCAGTGCTTTCTGATCGTACTTTTCAGACTGTGGATACAAATTTTGATGATATCTCCGAAACTAATAAAGCTACAGGCTTGCGGTTTTAACTAAAATATAGGACTAACAGACTTGCAAAGAAAAGGTTATTACACCTTAATCGCTCCAATGCAAACTTTCGCAGTTAGAGAGAATCTCAGTGCTTTCTCAACGTAGTTTTCAGACTAAGAATACGATTTTTGATGATATTTTTGAAACTAATAAAGCTACAGGCATGCGGTTTGAACTAAAATGTAGGACTAACAGACTTGCAAAGAAAAGTTTAATACATCTTAATCGCTCCAATGCAAACTTTCGCAGTTATAGAGAATCTCAGTGCTTTCTCGTCGTACTTTTTAGACTGTGAATACGAATTTTGATGATATCTCGGAAACTAATAAAGCTACAGGCTTGCGGTTTGAAATTAAATTTAGGACTAACAGACTTGCAAAGAAAAGTTTATTACACCTTTATCGCTCCAATGCAAATTTTTGCAGTTATTGGAAATCACAGTGCTTTCTCATCGTACTTTTTAGACTGTGAATACGATTTTTGATGATATCTCCGGCACTAATAAAGCTACAGGCTTGCATTGTGAACTTTAATGTAGGACTATTAGACTTGCAAAGGAAATGTCATTACACCTTAATCGCTCCAATGCAAACTTGTGCAGTTATATAGAATTTTAGTGCTTTCTCATCGTACTTTTTAGACTGTGAATACGATTTTTGATGATATCTCGGAAATTAATAAAGCTACAGGCTTGCGGTTTAAACTAAAATGTAGGACTAACAGACTTGCAAAGAAAAGGTAATAACACCTTATTCGCTCCATTGCAAACTTTTGCAGTTATTAGAGAATCTCAGTGCTTTCTCATCGTACTTTTTAGACTGTAAATACGATTATTGATGATATCTCCGACACTATTAAAGCTACAGGCTTGCGGTGTGAATTTAAATGTAGGAGTAACTAACTTGCAAAGAAAAGGTTATTACACCTTAATCGCTTCAATGCAAACGTTTGCAGTTATAGAGAATCTTAGTGCTTTCTCAACGGATTTTTCACACTAAGAATACAATTTTTGATGATATTTTTTGAAACTAATAAAGCTACAGGCATGCGGTTTGAACTTAAATATAGGACTAACAGACTTGCAAAGAAAAGGTTCCTACACCTTAATCGCTCCAATGCAAACTTTCGCAGTTATAAAGAATCTCAGTGCTTTCTCATCGTAGTTTTTAGACTGTGAATACGATTTTTAATGATATCTCCGGCACTAATAAAGCTACAGGCTTGCGTTGTACACTTAAATGTAGGACTAACAGACTTGCAAAGAAAAGGTTATTACACCCTAATCGCTCCAATGCAAACTTTCGCAGGTATAGCATATCTCAGTGCTTTCTCGTCGTACTTTTAAGACTACGAATAAGATTTTTGATGATATCTCCGAAACTAATAAAGCTACAGGCTTGCGTATTGATCTAAAATGTAGGACTAACAGACTTGCAAAGAAATGGTTATTACACCTGAATCGCTCCATTGCAAACTTTCGCAGTTATAAGAGAATCTCAGTGCTTTCTCATCGTACTTTTTAGACTGTGAATACGATTATTGATGATATCTCCGACACTATTAAAGCTACAGGCTTACGGTGTGAACTTAACTGTAGGAGTAACTGACTTTCAAAGAAAAGTTTATTACATCTTAATCGTTACAATGCAAAATTTCGCAGTTATAGAGAATCGCAGTGCTTTCTCATCGTACATTTTTGACTGTGAATACGATTTTTTATTATATCTCCGAAGCTAATAAAGCTACAGGCTTGCGGTTTGAACTAAAATGTAGGACTAACAGACTTGCAAAGAAAAGTTTATTACACCTTAATCGCTCCAATGCAAACTTTCGCAGTTATAGAGAATCTCAGTCCTTTCTCATCGTACTTTTTAGACTGTAAATACGATTTTTGATGATATCTCCGAAACTAATAAAGCTACAGGCTTGCAGTTTGAACTAGAATTTAGGACTAACAGATTTGCAAAGAAAAGGTTATCACACCTTAATCACTTCAATGCAAACGTTCGCAGATATAGAGAATCTCAGTGCTTTCTCAACGTAGTTTTCAGACTAAGAATACGATTTTTGATGATATCTTTGAAACTAATAAAGCTACAGGCATGCGGTTTGAACTGAAATGAAGGACTAACAGACTTGCAAAGAAAAGGTTGTTACACCTTAATCGCTCCAATGCAAACTTTCGCAGGTATACAATATCTCAGTGCTTTCACGTCGTACTTTTTAGACTACGAATAAGATTTTTGATGATATCTCCGAAACTAATAAAGCTACAGGCTTGCGGTTTGTGACTAAAATGTAGGACTAACAGACTTGCAAAGAAATGGTTATTACACCTGAATCGCTCCATTGCAAACTTTCGCAGTTATTAGAGAATCTCAGTGCTTTCTCATCGTACTTTTTAGACTGTAAATACGATTATTGATGATATCTCCGACACTATTAAAGATACAGGCTTGCGGTGTGAACTTAAATGTAGGAGTCACTGATTTGCAAAGAAAGGGTTATTACATCTTAATCGCTACAATGCAAACTTTCGCAGTTATAGAGAATCTCAGTGCTTTCTTATCGTACTTTTTAGACTGTGAATACGATTTTTAAAGATATCTCCGAAACTAATAAATCTACAGGCTTTCGGTTGGAACTAAAATGTAGGACTAACAGACTTGCAAAGAAAAGGTAATAACACCTTATTCGCTCCATTGCAAACTTTCGCAGTTATTAAAGAATCTCCGCGCTTTCTCATCGTACTTTTTAGACTGTAAATACGATTATTGATGATATCTCTGACACTATTAAAGCTACAGGCTTGCGGTGTGAATTTAAATGTAGGAGTAACTGACTTGCAAAGAAAAGGTTATTACATCTTAATCGCTACAATGCAAACTTTCGCAGTTATAGAGAATCTCAGTGCTTTCTCATCGTACTTTTTAGACTAAGAATACGATTTTTGATGATATTTTTGAAACTAATAAAGCTACAGGCATGCGGTTTGAACTAAAATGTAGGACTAACAGACTTGCAAAGAAAAGTTTAATACATCTTAATCGCTCCAATGCAAACTTTCGCAGTTATAGAGAATCTCAGTGCTTTCTCGTCGTACTTTTTAGACTGTGAATACGAATTTTGATGATATCTCGGAAACTAATAAAGCTACAGGCTTGCGGTTTGAAATTAAATTTAGGACTAACAGACTTGCAAAGAAAAGTTTATTACACCTTTATCGCTCCAATGCAAATTTTTGCAGTTATTGGAAATCACAGTGCTTTCTCATCGTACTTTTTAGACTGTGAATACGATTTTTGATGATATCTCCGGCACTAATAAAGCTACAGGCTTGCATTGTGAACTTTAATGTAGGACTATTAGACTTGCAAAGGAAATGTCATTACACCTTAATCGCTCCAATGCAAACTTGTGCAGTTATATAGAATTTTAGTGCTTTCTCATCGTACTTTTTAGACTGTGAATACGATTTTTGATGATATCTCGGAAATTAATAAAGCTACAGGCTTGCGGTTTAAACTAAAATGTAGGACTAACAGACTTGCAAAGAAAAGGTAATAACACCTTATTCGCTCCATTGCAAACTTTTGCAGTTATTAGAGAATCTCAGTGCTTTCTCATCGTACTTTTTAGACTGTAAATACGATTATTGATGATATCTCCGACACTATTAAAGCTACAGGCTTGCGGTGTGAATTTAAATGTAGGAGTAACTAACTTGCAAAGAAAAGGTTATTACACCTTAATCGCTTCAATGCAAACGTTTGCAGTTATAGAGAATCTTAGTGCTTTCTCAACGGATTTTTCACACTAAGAATACAATTTTTGATGATATTTTTTGAAACTAATAAAGCTACAGGCATGCGGTTTGAACTTAAATATAGGACTAACAGACTTGCAAAGAAAAGGTTCCTACACCTTAATCGCTCCAATGCAAACTTTCGCAGTTATAAAGAATCTCAGTGCTTTCTCATCGTAGTTTTTAGACTGTGAATACGATTTTTAATGATATCTCCGGCACTAATAAAGCTACAGGCTTGCGTTGTACACTTAAATGTAGGACTAACAGACTTGCAAAGAAAAGGTTATTACACCCTAATCGCTCCAATGCAAACTTTCGCAGGTATAGCATATCTCAGTGCTTTCTCGTCGTACTTTTAAGACTACGAATAAGATTTTTGATGATATCTCCGAAACTAATAAAGCTACAGGCTTGCGTATTGATCTAAAATGTAGGACTAACAGACTTGCAAAGAAATGGTTATTACACCTGAATCGCTCCATTGCAAACTTTCGCAGTTATAAGAGAATCTCAGTGCTTTCTCATCGTACTTTTTAGACTGTGAATACGATTATTGATGATATCTCCGACACTATTAAAGCTACAGGCTTACGGTGTGAACTTAACTGTAGGAGTAACTGACTTTCAAAGAAAAGTTTATTACATCTTAATCGTTACAATGCAAAATTTCGCAGTTATAGAGAATCGCAGTGCTTTCTCATCGTACATTTTTGACTGTGAATACGATTTTTTATTATATCTCCGAAGCTAATAAAGCTACAGGCTTGCGGTTTGAACTAAAATGTAGGACTAACAGACTTGCAAAGAAAAGTTTATTACACCTTAATCGCTCCAATGCAAACTTTCGCAGTTATAGAGAATCTCAGTCCTTTCTCATCGTACTTTTTAGACTGTAAATACGATTTTTGATGATATCTCCGAAACTAATAAAGCTACAGGCTTGCAGTTTGAACTAGAATTTAGGACTAACAGATTTGCAAAGAAAAGGTTATCACACCTTAATCACTTCAATGCAAACGTTCGCAGATATAGAGAATCTCAGTGCTTTCTCAACGTAGTTTTCAGACTAAGAATACGATTTTTGATGATATCTTTGAAACTAATAAAGCTACAGGCATGCGGTTTGAACTGAAATGAAGGACTAACAGACTTGCAAAGAAAAGGTTGTTACACCTTAATCGCTCCAATGCAAACTTTCGCAGGTATACAATATCTCAGTGCTTTCACGTCGTACTTTTTAGACTACGAATAAGATTTTTGATGATATCTCCGAAACTAATAAAGCTACAGGCTTGCGGTTTGTGACTAAAATGTAGGACTAACAGACTTGCAAAGAAATGGTTATTACACCTGAATCGCTCCATTGCAAACTTTCGCAGTTATTAGAGAATCTCAGTGCTTTCTCATCGTACTTTTTAGACTGTAAATACGATTATTGATGATATCTCCGACACTATTAAAGATACAGGCTTGCGGTGTGAACTTAAATGTAGGAGTCACTGATTTGCAAAGAAAGGGTTATTACATCTTAATCGCTACAATGCAAACTTTCGCAGTTATAGAGAATCTCAGTGCTTTCTTATCGTACTTTTTAGACTGTGAATACGATTTTTAAAGATATCTCCGAAACTAATAAATCTACAGGCTTTCGGTTGGAACTAAAATGTAGGACTAACAGACTTGCAAAGAAAAGGTAATAACACCTTATTCGCTCCATTGCAAACTTTCGCAGTTATTAAAGAATCTCCGCGCTTTCTCATCGTACTTTTTAGACTGTAAATACGATTATTGATGATATCTCTGACACTATTAAAGCTACAGGCTTGCGGTGTGAATTTAAATGTAGGAGTAACTGACTTGCAAAGAAAAGGTTATTACATCTTAATCGCTACAATGCAAACTTTCGCAGTTATAGAGAATCTCAGTGCTTTCTCATCGTACTTTTTAGACTGTGAATACGATTTCTGAAGATATCTTCGAAACTAATAAAGCTACAGGGTTGCGGTTGGAACTAAAATGTAGGACTAACAGAGTTGCAAAGAAAAGGTAATAACACCTTATTCGCTCCAATGCAAACTTTCGCAGTTATAAGGAATCTCAGTGCTTTCTCACCGTAGTTTTTAGACTGTGAATACGATTTTTGATGATATCTCCGGCACTAATAAAGCTACAGGCTTGCATTGTGAACTTAAATGTAGGACTATTAGACTTGCAAAGGAAAGGTAATAACACATTAATCGCTCCAATGCAAACTTGTGCAGTTATATAGAATTTTAGTGCTTTCTCATCGTACTTTTTAGACTGTGAATACGATTTTTGATGATATCTCGGAAATTAATAAAGCTACAGGCTTGCGGTTTAAACTAAAATGTAGGACTAACAGACTTGCAAAGAAAAGGTTATTACACCTGAATCGCTCCAATGCAAACTTTCGCAGTTATAGAGAATCTCAGTGCTTTCTCATCGTACTTTTTAGACTGTAAATACGATTTTTGATGATATCTCCGAAACTAATAAAGCTACAGGCTTGAAGTTTGAACTTAAATGTAGGACTAACAGACTTGCAAAGAAATGGTTATTACACCTTAATCGCTCCATTGCAAACTTTCGCAGATATTAGAGAATCTCAGTGCTTTCTCATCGTACTTTTTAGACTGTAAATACGATTATTGATGATATCTCCGACACTATTAAAGATACAGGCTTGCGGTGCGGACTTAAATGTAGTAGTCACTGACTTGCAAAGAAAGGGTTATTACATCTTAATCGCTACAATGCAAACTTTCGCAGTTATAGAGAATCTCAGTGCTTTCTCATCGTACTTTTTAGACTGTGAATACGATTTTTAAAGATATCTCCGAAACTAATAAAGCTACAGGCTTGCGGTTGGAACTAAAATGTAGGACTAACAGACTTGCAAAGAAAAGGTAATAACACCTTATTCGCTCCATTGCAAACTTTCGCAGTTATTAAAGAATCTCCGTGCTTTCTAATCGTACTTTTTAGACTGTAAATACGATTATTGATGATATCTCTGACACTATTAAAGCTACAGGCTTGCGGTGTGAATTTAAATGTAGGAGTAACTGACTTGCAAAGAAAAGGTTATTACATCTTAATCGCTACAATGCAAACTTTCGCAGTTATAGAGAATCTCAGTGCTTTCTCATCGTACTTTTTAGACTGTGAATACGATTTTTGAAGATATCTTCGAAACTAATAAAGCTACAGGCTTGCGGTTGGAACTAAAATGTAGGACTAACAGACTTGCAAAGAAAAGGTAATAACACCTTATTCGCTCCAATGCAAACTTTCGCAGTTATAGAGAATCTCAGTGCTTTCTCACCGTAGTTTTTAGACTGTGAATACGATTTTTGATGATATCTCCGGCACTAATAAAGCTACAGGCTTGCGGTTTGAACTAAAATGTAGGACTAACAGACTTGCAAAGAAAAAGGTTATTACACCTTAATCGCTGCAATGCAAACTTTCACAATTCAAGAAAATCTCAGTGCTTTCTGATCGTACTTTTCAGACTGTGGATACAAATTTTGATGATATCTCCGAAACTAATAAAGCTACAGGCTTGCGGTTTTAACTAAAATATAGGACTAACAGACTTGCAAAGAAAAGGTTATTACACCTTAATCGCTCCAATGCAAACTTTCGCAGTTAGAGAGAATCTCAGTGCTTTCTCAACGTAGTTTTCAGACTAAGAATACGATTTTTGATGATATTTTTGAAACTAATAAAGCTACAGGCATGCGGTTTGAACTAAAATGTAGGACTAACAGACTTGCAAAGAAAAGGTAATAACACCTTATTCGCTCCATTGCAAACTTTCGCAGTTATTAAAGAATCTCCGTGCTTTCTAATCGTACTTTTTAGACTGTAAATACGATTATTGATGATATCTCTGACACTATTAAAGCTACAGGCTTGCGGTGTGAATTTAAATGTAGGAGTAACTGACTTGCAAAGAAAAGGTTATTACATCTTAATCGCTACAATGCAAACTTTCGCAGTTATAGAGAATCTCAGTGCTTTCTCATCGTACTTTTTAGACTGTGAATACGATTTTCGAAGATATCTTCGAAACTAATAAAGCTACAGGCTTGCGGTTGGAACTAAAATGTAGGACTAACAGACTTGCAAAGAAAAGGTAATAACACCTTATTCGCTCCATTGCAAACTTTCGCAGTTATTAAAGAATCTCCGTGCTTTCTAATCGTACTTTCTAGACTGTAAATACGATTATTGATGATATCTCTGACACTATTAAAGCTACAGGCTTGCGGTTTGAACTAAAATGTAGGACTAACAGACTTGCAAAGAAAAAGGTTATTACACCTTAATCGCTGCAATGCAAACTTTCGCAATTCAAGAAAATCTCAGTGCTTTCTGATCGTACTTTTCAGACTGTGGATACAAATTTTGATGATATCTCCGAAACTAATAAAGCTACAGGCTTGCGGTTTTAACTAAAATATAGGACTAACAGACTTGCAAAGAAAAGGTTATTACACCTTAATCGCTCCAATGCAAACTTTCGCAGTTAGAGAGAATCTCAGTGCTTTCTCAACGTAGTTTTCAGACTAAGAATACGATTTTTGATGATATTTTTAAAACTAATAAAGCTACAGGCATGCGGTTTGAACTAAAATGTAGGACTAACAGACTTGCAAAGAAAAGTTTAATACATCTTAATCGCTCCAATGCAAACTTTCGCAGTTATAGAGAATATCAGTGCTTTCTCGTCGTACTTTTTAGACTGTGAATACGAATTTTGATGATATCTCGGAAACTAATAAAGCTACAGGCTTGCGGTTTGAAATTAAATTTAGGACTAACAGACTTGCAAAGAAAAGTTTATTACACCTTTATCGCTCCAATGCAAATTTTTGCAGTTATTGGAAATCACAGTGCTTTCTCATCGTACTTTTTAGACTGTGAATACGATTTTTGATGATATTTCTGAAACTAAAAAAGCTACAGGTTTGCGGATTAAACTAAAATGTAGGACTAACAGACTTCCAAAGAAAAGGGTTTTTACATCTTAATCGCTACAATGCAAATTTTCGCAGTTATAGAGAATCTCAGTGCTTTCTCACCGTAGTTTTTAGACTGTGAATACGATTTTTGATGATATCTCCGGCACTAATAAAGCTACAGGCTTGCATTGTGAACTTTAATGTAGGACTATTAGACTTGCAAAGGAAATGTCATTACACCTTAATCGCTCCAATGCAAACTTGTGCAGTTATATAGAATTTTAGTGCTTTCTCATCGTACTTTTTAGACTGTGAATACGATTTTTGATGATATCTCGGAAATTAATAAAGCTACAGGCTTGCGGTTTAAACTAAAATGTAGGACTAACAGACTTGCAAAGAAAAGGTAATAACACCTTATTCGCTCCATTGCAAACTTTTGCAGTTATTAGAGAATCTCAGTGCTTTCTCATCGTACTTTTTAGACTGTAAATACGATTATTGATGATATCTCCGACACTATTAAAGCTACAGGCTTGCGGTGTGAATTTAAATGTAGGAGTAACTAACTTGCAAAGAAAAGGTTATTACACCTTAATCGCTTCAATGCAAACGTTTGCAGTTATAGAGAATCTTAGTGCTTTCTCAACGGATTTTTCACACTAAGAATACAATTTTTGATGATATTTTTTGAAACTAATAAAGCTACAGGCATGCGGTTTGAACTTAAATATAGGACTAACAGACTTGCAAAGAAAAGGTTCCTACACCTTAATCGCTCCAATGCAAACTTTCGCAGTTATAAAGAATCTCAGTGCTTTCTCATCGTAGTTTTTAGACTGTGAATACGATTTTTAATGATATCTCCGGCACTAATAAAGCTACAGGCTTGCGTTGTACACTTAAATGTAGGACTAACAGACTTGCAAGGAAAAGGTTATTACACCCTAATCGCTCCAATGCAAACTTTCGCAGGTATAGCATATCTCAGTGCTTTCTCGTCGTACTTTTAAGACTACGAATAAGATTTTTGATGATATCTCCGAAACTAATAAATCTACAGGCTTGCGTATTGATCTAAAATGTAGGACTAACAGACTTGCAAAGAAATGGTTATTACACCTGAATCGCTCCATTGCAAACTTTCGCAGTTATAAGAGAATCTCAGTGCTTTCTCATCGTACTTTTTAGACTGTGAATACGATTATTGATGATATCTCCGACACTATTAAAGCTACAGGCTTACGGTGTGAACTTAACTGTAGGAGTAACTGACTTTCAAAGAAAAGTTTATTACATCTTAATCGTTACAATGCAAACTTTCGCAGTTATAGAGAATCGCAGTGCTTTCTCATCGTACATTTTTGACTGTGAATACGATTTTTTATTATATCTCCGAAGCTAATAAAGCTACAGGCTTGCGGTTTGAACTAAAATGTAGGACTAACAGACTTGCAAAGAAAAGTTTATTACACCTTAATCGCTCCAATGCAAACTTTCGCAGTTATAGAGAATCTCAGTCCTTTCTCATCGTACTTTTTAGACTGTAAATACGATTTTTGATAATATCTCCGAAACTAATAAAGCTACAGGCTTGCAGTTTGAACTAGAATTTAGGACTAACAGACTTGAAAAAAAAGGTTATTACACCTTAATCGCTTCAATGCAAACGTTCGCAGTTATAGAGAATCTTAGTGCTTTCTCAACGGAGTTTTCAGACTAAGAATACGATGCTTGATGATATCTTTGAAACTAATAAAGCAACAGGCAAGCGGTTTGAACTAAAATATAGGACTAACAGATTTGCAAAGAAAAGGTTATCACACCTTAATCACTTCAATGCAAACGTTCGCAGATATAGAGAATCTCAGTGCTTTCTCAACGTAGTTTTCAGACTAAGAATACGATTTTTGATGATATCTTTGAAACTAATAAAGCTACAGGCATGCGGTTTGAACTGAAATGAAGGACTAACAGACTTGCAAAGAAAAGGTTGTTACACCTTAATCGCTCCAATGCAAACTTTCGCAGGTATAGAATATCTCAGTGCTTTCTCGTCGTACTTTTTAGACTACGAATAAGATTTTTGATGATATCTCTGAAACTAATAAAGCGACAGGCTTTCGGTTTGAACTAAAATGTAGGACTAACAGACTTGCAAAGAAATTGTTATTGCACCTGAATTGCTCCATTGCAAACTTTTGCAGTTATTAGAGAATCTCAGTGCTTTCTCATCGTACTTTTTAGACTGTGAATACGATTATTGATGATATCTCCGAAACTATTAAAGCTACAGGCTTGCGGTGTGAACTTAAATGTAGGAGTAACTGACTTGCAAAGAAAAGGTTATTACATCTTAATCGCTACAATGCAAACTTTCGCAGTTATAGAGAATCTCAGTGCTTTCTCATCGTACTTTTTAGACTGTGAATACGATTTTTGAAGATATCTTGGAAACTAATGAAGCTACAAGCTTGCGGTTGGAACTAAAATGTAGGACTAACAGACTTGCAAAGGAAAGGTAATTACACCTTAATCGCTCCAATGTAAACTTGTGCAGTTATATAGAATTTTCGTGCTTTCTCGTCGTACTTTTTAGACTGTGAATACGATTTTTGATGATATCTCGGAAATTAATAAATCTACAGGCTTGCGGTTCGAACTAAAATGTAGGACTAACAGACTTGCAAAGAAAAGGTTATTACACCTTAATCGCTTCATTGCAAACATTCGCAGATATAGAGAATCTCAGTGCTTTCTCAACGTAGTTTTCAGACTAAGAATACGATTTTTGATGATATCTCCGAAACTATTAAAGCTACAGGCTTGCGGTTTGAACTAAAATGTAGGACTAACAGACTTGCAAAGAAAAAATTATTACACCTGAATTGCTCCATTGCAAACTTTCGCAGTTATTAGAGAATCTCAGTGCTTTCTCATCGTACTTTTTAGACTGTGAATACGATTATTGATGATATCTCCGAAACTATTAAAGCTACAGGCTTGTGGTGTGAACTTAAATGTAGGAGTAACTGACTTGCAAAGAAAAGGTTATTACATCTTAATCCCTACAATGCAAACTTTCGCAGTTATAGAGAATCTCAGTGCTTTCTCATTGTACTTTTTAGACTGTGAATACGATTTTTGAAGATATCTCCGAAACTAATAAAGCTACAAGCTTGCGGTTGGAACTAAAATGTAGGACTAACAGACTTGCAAAGGAAAGGTAATTACACCTTAATCGCTCCAATGCAAACTTGTGCTGTTATATAGAATTTTAGTGCTTTCTCACCGTAGTTTTTAGACTTTGAATATGATTTTTGATGATATCTCCGGCTCTAATAAAGCTACAGGCTTGCATTGTGAACTTAAATGTAGGACTATTAGACTTGCAAAGGAAAGGTAATTACACCTTAATCGCTCCAATGCAAACTTGTGCAGTTATATAGAATTTTAGTGCTTTCTCATCCTACTTTTTAGACTGTGAATACGATTTTTGATGATATCTCGGAAATTAATAAAGCTACAGGCTTGCGGTTTAAACTAAAATGTAGGACTAACAGATTGCAAAGAAAAGGTTATTACACCTTAATCGCTTCAATGCAAACGTTCGCAGTTATAGAGAATCTCAGTGCTTTCTCAACGGAGTTTTCAGACTAAGAATACGTTTTTTTGTGATGTCTTTGAAACTAATAAAGCTACAGGCATGCGGTTTGAACTAAAATGGACTAACAGACTTGCAAAGAAAAGATTATTACACCTTAATCGCTCCAATGCAAACTTTTGCAGTTATAGAGAATCTCAGTGCTTTCTTATCGTACTTTTTAGACTGTGAATACGATTTTTGATAATATCTCCGAAACTAATAAAGCTACAGGCTTGGGGTTTGAACTAAAATGTAGGACTTATAGACTTGCAAAGAAAAGGTTATTACACCTTAATCGCTTCAATGCAAACGTTCGCAGTTATAGAGAATCTTAGTGCTTTCTCAACGGAGTTTTCAGACTAAGAATACGATTTTTGATGATATCTTTGAAACTAATAAAGCTACAGGCATGCGGCTTGAACTAAAATATAGGACTAACAGACTTGCAAAGAAAAGCTTATTACACCTTAATTGCTTCAATGCAAACATTCGCAGTTATAGAGAATCTCAATGCTTTCTCACTCTAGTTTTTAGACTGTGAATACGATTTTTGATGATATCTCCTTCACTAATAAAGCTATAGGCATGCATTGTGAACTTAAATGTAGGACTATTAGACTTGCAAAGGAAAGGTAATTACACCTTAATCGCTCCAATGCAAACTTGTGCAGTTATATAGAATTTTAGTGCTTTCTCATCGTACTTTTTAGACTGTGAATACGATTTTTGATGATATCTCGGAAATTAATCAAGCTACAGGCTTGCGGTTTAAACTAAAATGTAGGACTAACAGACTTGCAAAGAAAAGGTTATTACACCTTAATCGCTTCAATGCAAACGTTCGCAGTTATAGAGAATCTCAGTGCTTTCTCAACGGAGTTTTCCGACTAAGATTACGATTTTTGGTGATATCTTTGAAACTAATAAAGCTACAGGCATGCGGTTTGAACTGAAATGGACTAACAGACTTGCAAAGAAAAGGTTGTTACACCTTAATCGCTCCAATGCAAACTTTCGCAGGTATACAATATCTCAGTGCTTTCACGTCGTACTTTTTAGACTACGAATAAGATTTTTGATGATATCTCTGAAACTAATAAAGCGACAGGCTTTCGGTTTGAACTAAAATGTAGGACTAACAGACTTGCAAAGAAATTGTTATTGCACCTGAATTGCTCCATTGCAATCTTTTGCAGTTATTAGAGAATCTCAGTGCTTTCTCATCGTACTTTTTAGACTGTGAATACGATTATTGATGATATCTCCGAAACTATTAAAGCTACAGGCTTGCGGTGTGAACTTAAATGTAGGAGTAACTGACTTGCAAAGAAAAGGTTATTACATCTTAATCGCTACAATGCAAACTTTCGCAGTTATAGAGAATCTCAGTGCTTTCTCATCGTACTTTTTAGACTGTGAATACGATTTTTGAAGATATCTTGGAAACTAATAAAGCTACAAGCTTGCGGTTGGAACTAAAATGTAGGACTAACAGACTTGCAAAGGAAAGGTAATTACACCTTAATAGCTCCAATGCAAACTTGTGCAGTTATATAGAATTTTCGTGCTTTCTCGTCGTACTTTTTAGACTGTGAATACGATTTTTGATGATATCTCGGAAATTAATAAATCTACAGGCTTGCGGTTCGAACTAAAATGTAGGACTAACAGACTTGCAAAGAAAAGGTTATTACACCTTAATCGCTTCAATGCAAACATTCGCAGTTATAGAGAATCTCAGTGCTTTCTCAACGTAGTTTTCAGACTAAGAATACGATTTTTGATGATATCTCTGAAACTATTAAAGCTACAGGCTTGCGGTTTGAACTAAAATGTAGGACTAACAGAGTGCAAAGAAAAAATTATTACACCTGAATTGCTCCATTGCAAACTTTCGCAGTTATTAGAGAATCTCAGTGCTTTCTCATCGTACTTTTTAGACTGTGAATACGATTATTGATGATATCTCCGAAACTAATAAAGCTACAGGCTTGTGGTGTGAACTTAAATGTAGGAGTAACTGACTTGCAAAGAAAAGGTTATTACATCTTAATCGCTACAATGCAAACTTTCGCAGTTATAGAGAATCTCAGTGCTTTCTCATCGTACTTTTTTGACTGTGAATACGATTTTTGAAGATATCTCCGAAACTAATAAAGCTACAAGCTTGCGGTTGGAACTAAAATGTAGGACTAACAGACTTGCAAAGGAAAGGTAATTACACCTTAATCGCTCCAATGCAAACTTGTGCTGTTATATAGAATTTTAGTGCTTTCTCATCGTACTTTTTAGACTGTGAATACGATTTTTATAGATATCTCCGAAACTAATAAAGCTACAGGCTTGCGGTTGGAACTAAAATGTAGGAATAACAGACTTGCAAAGAAAAGGTAATAACACCTTATTCGCTCCAATGCAAACTTTCGCAGTTATAGATAATCTCAGTGCTTTCTCACCGTAGTTTTTAGACTGTGAATACGATTTTTGATGATATCTCTGGCACTAATAAAGCTACAGGCTTGCATTGTGAACTTAAATGTAGGACTATAAGACTTGCAAAGGAAAGGTAATTACACCTTAATCTCTCCAATGCAAACTTGTGCAGTTATATAGAATTTTAGTGCTTTCTCATCGTACTTTTTAGACTGTGAATACGATTTTTGATGATATCTCGGAAATTAATAAAGCTACAGGCTTGCGGTTTAAACTAAAATGTAGGACTAACAGATTCCAAAGAAAAGGTTATTACACCTTAATCGCTTCAATGCAAACGTTCGCAGTTATAGAGAATCTCAGTGCTTTCTCAACGGAGTTTTCAGACTAAGAATACGTTTTTTTGTGATGTCTTTGAAACTAATAAAGCTACAGGCATGCGGTTTGAACTGAAATGGACTAACAGACTTGCAAAGAAAAGATTATTACACCTTAATCGCTCCAATGCAAACTTTTGCAGTTATAGAGAATCTCAGTGCTTTCTTATCGTACTTTTTAGACTGTGAATACGATTTTTGATGATATCTCCGAAACTAATAAAGCTACAGGCTTGCGGTTTGAACTAAAATGTAGGACTTATAGACTTGCAAAGAAAAGGTTATTACACCTTAATCGCTTCAATGCAAACGTTCGCAGTTATAGAGAATCTTAGTGCTTTCTCAACGGAGTTTTCAGACTAAGAATACGATTTTTGATGATATCTTTGAAACTAATAAAGCTACAGGCATGCGGCTTGAACTAAAATATAGGACTAACAGACTTGCAAAGAAAAGCTTATTACACCTTAATTGCTTCAATGCAAACATTCGCAGTTATAGAGAATCTCAGTGCTAACTCACTGTAGTTTTTAGACTGTGAATACGATTTTTGATGATATCTCCTTCACTAATAAACCTATAGGCTTGCATTGTGAACTTAAATGTAGGACTATTAGACTTGCAAAGGAAAGGTAATTACACCTTAATCGCTCCAATGCAAACTTGTGCAGTTATATAGAATTTTAGTGCTTTCTCATCGTACTTTTTAGACTGTGAATACAATTTTTGATGATATCTCGGAAATTAATCAAGCTACAGGCTTGCGGTTTAAACTAAAATGTAGGACTAACAGACTTGCAAAGAAAAGGTTATTACACCTTAATCGCTTCAATGCAAACGTTCGCAGTTATAGAGAATCTCAGTGCTTTCTCAACGGAGTTTTCCGACTAAGATTACGATTTTTGGTGATATCTTTGAAACTAATAAAGCTACAGGCATGCGGTTTGAACTGAAATGGACTAACAGACTTGCAAAGAAAAGATTATTACACCTTAATCGCTCCAATGCAAACTTTCGCAGGTATACAATATCTCAGTGCTTTCACGTCGTACTTTTTAGACTACGAATAAGATTTTTGATGATATCTCCGAAACTAATAAAGCTACAGGCTTGCGGTTTGAACTAAAATGTAGGACTAACAGACTTGCAAAGAAATGGTTATTACACCTGAATCGCTCCATTGCAAACTTTCGCAGTTATTAGAGAATCTCAGTGCTTTCTCATCGTACTTTTTAGACTGTAAATACGATTATTGATGATATCTCCGACACTATTAAAGATACAGGCTTGCGGTGTGAACTTAAATGTAGGAGTCACTGACTTGCAAAGAAAGGGTTATTACATCTTAATCGTTACAATGCAAACTTTCGCAGTTATAGAGAATCTCAGTGCTTTCTTATCGTACTTTTTAGACTGTGAATACGATTTTTAAAGATATCTCCGAAACTAATAAAGCTACAGGCTTTCGGTTGGAACTAAAATGTAGGACTAACAGACTTGCAAAGAAAAGGTAATAACACCTTATTCGCTCCATTGCAAACTTTCGCAGTTATTAAAGAATCTCCGCGCTTTCTCATCGTACTTTTTAGACTGTAAATACGATTATTGATGATATCTCTGACACTATTAAAGCTACAGGCTTGCGGTGTGAATTTAAATGTAGGAGTAACTGACTTGCAAAGAAAAGGTTATTACATCTTAATCGCTACAATGCAAACTTTTGCAGTTATAGAGAATCTCAGTGCTTTCTCATCGTACTTTTTAGACTGTGAATACGATTTTTGAAGATATCTTCGAAACTAATAAAGCTACAGGCTTGCGGTTGGAACTAAAATGTAGGACTAACAGAGTTGCAAAGAAAAGGTAATAACACCTTATTCGCTCCAATGCAAACTTTCGCAGTTATAAGGAATCTCAGTGCTTTCTCACCGTAGTTTTTAGACTGTGAATACGATTTTTGATGATATCTCCGGCACTAATAAAGCTACAGGCTTGCATTGTGAACTTAAATGTAGGACTATTAGACTTGCAAAGGAAAGGTAATAACACATTAATCGCTCCAATGCAAACTTGTGCAGTTATATAGAATTTTAGTGCTTTCTCATCGTACTTTTTAGACTGTGAATACGATTTTTGATGATATCTCCGAAACTAATAAAGCTACAGGCTTGAAGTTTGAACTTAAATGTAGGACTAACAGACTTGCAAAGAAATGGTTATTACACCTTAATCGCTCCATTGCAAACTTTCGCAGTTATTAGAGAATCTCAGTGCTTGCTCATCGTACTTTTTAGACTGTAAATACGATTATTGATGATATCTCCGACACTATTAAAGATACAGGCTTGCGGTGTGAACTTAAATGTAGTAGTCACTGACTTGCAAAGAAAGGGTTATTACATCTTAATCGCTACAATGGAAACTTTCGCAGTTATAGAGAATCTCAGTGCTTTCTCATCGTACTTTTTAGACTGTGAATACGATTTTTAAAGATATCTCGGAAATTAATCAAGCTACAGGCTTGCGGTTTAAACTAAAATGTAGGACTAACAGACTTGCAAAGAAAAGGTTATTACACCTTAATCGCTTCAATGCAAACGTTCGCAGTTATAGAGAATCTCAGTGCTTTCTCAACGGAGTTTTCCGACTAAGATTACGATTTTTGGTGATATCTTTGAAACTAATAAAGCTACAGGCATGCGGTTTGAACTGAAATGGACTAACAGACTTGCAAAGAAAAGATTATTACACCTTAATCGCTCCAATGCAAACTTTCGCAGGTATACAATATCTCAGTGCTTTCACGTCGTACTTTTTAGACTACGAATAAGATTTTTGATGATATCTCCGAAACTAATAAAGCTACAGGCTTGCGGTTTGAACTAAAATGTAGGACTAACAGACTTGCAAAGAAATGGTTATTACACCTGAATCGCTCCATTGCAAACTTTCGCAGTTATTAGAGAATCTCAGTGCTTTCTCATCGTACTTTTTAGACTGTAAATACGATTATTGATGATATCTCCGACACTATTAAAGATACAGGCTTGCGGTGTGAACTTAAATGTAGGAGTCACTGACTTGCAAAGAAAGGGTTATTACATCTTAATCGCTACAATGCAAACTTTCGCAGTTATAGAGAATCTCAGTGCTTTCTTATCGTACTTTTTAGACTGTGAATACGATTTTTAAAGATATCTCCGAAACTAATAAAGCTACAGGCTTTCGGTTGGAACTAAAATGTAGGACTAACAGACTTGCAAAGAAAAGGTAATAACACCTTATTCGCTCCATTGCAAACTTTCGCAGTTATTAAAGAATCTCCGCGCTTTCTCATCGTACTTTTTAGACTGTAAATACGATTATTGATGATATCTCTGACACTATTAAAGCTACAGGCTTGCGGTGTGAATTTAAATGTAGGAGTAACTGACTTGCAAAGAAAAGGTTATTACATCTTAATCGCTACAATGCAAACTTTTGCAGTTATAGAGAATCTCAGTGCTTTCTCATCGTACTTTTTAGACTGTGAATACGATTTTTGAAGATATCTTCGAAACTAATAAAGCTACAGGCTTGCGGTTGGAACTAAAATGTAGGACTAACAGAGTTGCAAAGAAAAGGTAATAACACCTTATTCGCTCCAATGCAAACTTTCGCAGTTATAAGGAATCTCAGTGCTTTCTCACCGTAGTTTTTAGACTGTGAATACGATTTTTGATGATATCTCCGGCACTAATAAAGCTACAGGCTTGCATTGTGAACTTAAATGTAGGACTATTAGACTTGCAAAGGAAAGGTAATAACACATTAATCGCTCCAATGCAAACTTGTGCAGTTATATAGAATTTTAGTGCTTTCTCATCGTACTTTTTAGACTGTGAATACGATTTTTGATGATATCTCGGAAATTAATAAAGCTACAGGCTTGCGGTTTAAACTAAAATGTAGGACTAACAGACTTGCAAAGAAAAGGTTATTACACCTGAATCGCTCCAATGCAAACTTTCGCAGTTATAGAGAATCTCAGTGCTTTCTCATCGTACTTTTTAGACTGTGAATACGATTTTTGATGATATCTCCGAAACTAATAAAGCTACAGGCTTGAAGTTTGAACTTAAATGTAGGACTAACAGACTTGCAAAGAAATGGTTATTACACCTTAATCGCTCCATTGCAAACTTTCGCAGTTATTAGAGAATCTCAGTGCTTTCTCATCGTACTTTTTAGACTGTAAATACGATTATTGATGATATCTCCGACACTATTAAAGATACAGGCTTGCGGTGTGAACTTAAATGTAGTAGTCACTGACTTGCAAAGAAAGGGTTATTACATCTTAATCGCTACAATGGAAACTTTCGCAGTTATAGAGAATCTCAGTGCTTTCTCATCGTACTTTTTAGACTGTGAATACGATTTTTAAAGATATCTCCGAAACTAATAAAGCTACAGGCTTGCGGTTGGAACTAAAATGTAGGACTAACAGACTTGCAAAGAAAAGGTAATAACACCTTATTCGCTCCATTGCAAACTTTCGCAGTTATTAAAGAATCTCCGTGCTTTCTAATCGTACTTTTTAGACTGTAAATACGATTATTGATGATATCTCTGACACTATTAAAGCTACAGGCTTGCGGTGTGAATTTAAATGTAGGAGTAACTGACTTGCAAAGAAAAGGTTATTACATCTTAATCGCTACAATGCAAACTTTCGCAGTTATAGAGAATCTCAGTGCTTTCTCATCGTACTTTTTAGACTGTGAATACGATTTTTGAAGATATCTTCGAAACTAATAAAGCTACAGGCTTGCGGTTGGAACTAAAATGTAGGACTAACAGACTTGCAAAGAAAAGGTAACAACACCTTATTCGCTCCAATGCAAACTTTCGCAGTTATAGAGAATCTCAGTGCTTTCTCACCGTAGTTTTTAGACTGTGAATACGATTTTTGATGATATCTCTGCACTAATAAAGCTACAGGCTTGCATTGTGAACTTAAATGTACGACTATTAGACTTGCAAAGGAAAGGTAATTACACCTTAATCGCTCCAACGCAAACTTGTGCAGTTATATAGAATTTTAGTGCTTTCTCATCGTACTTTTTAGACTGTGAATACGATTTTTGATGATATCTCGGAAATTAATAAAGCTACAGGCTTGCGGTTTAAACTAAAATGTAGGACTAACAGACTTGCAAAGAAAAGGTTATTACACCTGAATCGCTCCAATGCAAACGTTCGCAGTTATAGAGAATCTCAGTGCTTTCTCATCGTACTTTTTAGACTGTGAATACGATTTTTGATGATATCTCCGAAACTAATAAAGCTACAGGCTTGAAGTTTGAACTTAAATGTAGGACTAACAGACTTGCAAAGAAAAGGTTATTACACCATAATCGCTTCAATGCAAATGTTCGCAGTTATAGAGAATCTTAGTGCTTTCTCAACGGAGTTTTCGCACTAAGAATACGATTTTTGATGATATTTTTTGAAACTAATAAAGCTACAGGCATGCGGTTTGAACTTAAATATAGGACTAACAGACTTGCAAAGAAAAGGTTCCTACACCTTAATCGCTCGAATGCAAACTTTTGCAGTTATAGAGAATCTCAGTGCTTTCTCATCGTAGTTTTTAGACTGTGAATACGATTTTTAATGATATCTCCGGCACTAATAAAGCTACAGGCTTGCGTTGTACACTTAAATGTAGGACTAACAGACTTGCAAAGAAAAGGTTATTACACCCTAATCGCTCTAATGCAAACTTTCGCAGGTATAGCATATCTCAGTGCTTTCTCGTCGTACTTTTTAGACTACGAATAAGATTTTTGATGATATCTCCGAAACTAATAAAGCTACAGGCTTGCGTATTGATCTAAAATGTAGGACTAACAGACTTGCAAAGAAATGGTTATTACACCTGAATCGCTCCATTGCAAACTTTCGCAGTTATTAGAGAATCTCAGTGCTTTCTCATCGTACATTTTAGACTGTGAATAAGATTATTGATGATATCTACGACACTATTAAAGCTACATGCTTGCGGTGTGAACTTAAATGTAGGAGTAACTGACTTTCAAAGAAAAGGTTATTACATCTTAATCGTTACAATGCAAACTTTCGCAGTTATAGAGAATCGCAGTGCTTTCTCATCGTACTTTTTAGACTGTGAATACGATTTTTGATGATATCTCCGAAACTAATAAAGCTACAGGCTTGCGGTTTGAACTAAAATTTAGGACTAACAGACTTGCAAAAAAAGGTTATTACACCTTAATCGCTTCAATGCAAACGTTCGCAGTTATAGAGAATCTTAGTGCTTTCTCAACGGAGTTTTCAGACTAAGAATACGATGCTTGATGATTTCTTTGAAACTAATAAAGCAACAGGCAAGCGGTTTGAACTAAAATATAGGACTAACAGACTTGCAAAGAAAAGTATATTACACCTTAATCGCTTCAATGCAAACGTTCGCAGATATAGAGAATCTCAGTGCTTTCTCAACGTAGTTTTTAGACTAAGAATACGATTTTTGATGATATCTGTGAAATTAATAAAGCTACAGGCATGCGGTTTGAACTGAAATGAAGGACTAACAGACTTGCAAGGAAAAGGTTGTTACACCTTAATCGCTCCAATGCAAACTTTCGCAGGTATAGAATATCTCAGTGCTTTCTCGTCGTACTTTTTAGACTGTGAATACGATTTTTGATGATATCTCCGAAACTAATAAAGCTACAGGCTTGCGGTTTGAACTTAAATGTAGGACTAACAGACTTGCAAAGAAAAGATTATTACACCTTAATCCCTCCAATGCAAACTTTCGCAGTTATAGAGAATCTCAGTGCTTTTTCAACGTACAATTCAGACTGTGAATACGATTTTTGATGATAACTCCAAAATAATAAAGCTACAGGCTTGCGGATTTAACTAAAATATAGGACTAACAGACTTGCAAAGAAAAGGTTATTACACCTTAATCGCTCCAATGCAAACTTTCGCAGATATAGAGAATCTCAGTGCTTTCTCGTCGTACTTTTTAGACTGTGAATACGAATTTTGATGATATCTCGGAAACTAATAAAGCTACAGGCTTGCGGTTTGAAATTAAATTTAGGACTAACAGACTTGCAAAGAAAAGTTTTTTACACCTTAATCGCTCCAATGCAAACTTTCGCAGTTATAGAGAATCTCAGTGCTTTCTCATCGTACTTTTCAGACTGTGAATACGATTTTTGATAATATCTTCAAAACTAATAAATCTACAGGCTTGCAGTTTAAACTATAATGTAGGACCAACAGACTTGCAAAGAAAATTTTATTACACCTTAATCGCTCCAATGCAAACTTTCGCAGTTATTAAGAATCTCAGTGCTTTCTCATCGTACTTTTTAGACTGTGAGTACGAGTTTTGATGATATCTCCGAAACTAATAAAGCTACAGGCTTGCGGTTTGAACTAAAATGTAGTACTAATAGACTTGCAAAAAAGGTTATTACACCTTAATCGCTCCAATGCAAACTTTAACAGTTATAGAGAATCTCAGTGCTTTCTCATCGTACTTTTCAGACTGTGAATACGATTGTTGATGATATCTTTGAAACTAATAAAGCTACAGGCATGCGGTTTGAACTGAAATGTAGGACTAACAGACTTGCAAAGAAAACGTTATTACACCTTAATAGCTCCAATGCAAACTTTCGCAGTTATAGAAAATCTCAGTGCTTTCTCGTCGTACTTTTCAGACTGTGAATTCAATTTTTGATGATATCTCCGAAACTAGTAAATCTACAGGCTTGCGGTTTGAACGTATATGTAGGACTAACAGACTTGCAAAGAAAAGGTTATACCAACTTAATCGCTACAATGCAAATTTTCGCAGTTAGAGAATCTCAGTGCTTTCTCATAGTACTTTTTAAACTGCGAGTAAGATTTTTGATTATATCTCCGAAACTAATAAAGCTACAGGCTTGCGGTTTAAATTAAAATGTAGTACTAACAGACTTGCAAAGAAAAGGTTATTACACCTTAATCGTTCCAATGCATACTTTCGCAGTTATAGAGAATCTCAGTGCTTTCTCATCGTACTTTTCAGACCGTGAATACGATTTTTAATCATATCTTCGAAACTAATAAAGCTACAGACTTGCGGTTTGAACTAAAATGTAGGACTAACAGACTTGCAAAGAAAATTTTATTACATCTCAATCGCTCCAATGCAAACTTTCGCAGTTATAGAGAATCTCAGTGCTTTCTCGTCGTACTTTTTAGACTGTGAATACGAATTTTGATGATATCTCCGTAACTAATAAAGCTACAGGCTTGCGGTTTGAACTTAAAATTAGGACTAACAGACTTGCAAAGAAAATTTTATTACATCTCAATCGCTCCAATGCAAACTTTCGCAGTTATAGAGAATCTCAGTGCTTTCTCATCGTACTTTTTAGACTGTGAATACGATTTTTGATGATATCTCGGAAATTAATAAAGCTACAGGCTTGCGGTTTAAACTAAAATGTAGTACTAACAGACTTGCAAAGAAAAGGTTATTACACCTGAATCGCTCCAATGCAAACGTTCGCAGTTATAGAGAATCTCAGTGCTTTCTCATCGTACTTTTTAGACTGTGAATACGATTTTTGATGATATCTCCGAAACTAATAAAGCTACAGGCTTGAAGTTTGAACTTAAATGTAGGACTAACAGACTTGCAAAGAAAAGGTTATTACACCATAATCGCTTCAATGCAAATGTTCGCAGTTATAGAGAATCTTAGTGCTTTCTCAACGGAGTTTTCGCACTAAGAATACGATTTTTGATGATATTTTTTGAAACTAATAAAGCTACAGGCATGCGGTTTGAACTTAAATATAGGACTAACAGACTTGCAAAGAAAAGGTTCCTACACCTTAATCGCTCCATTGCAAACTTTCGCAGTTATTAGAGAATCTCAGTGCTTTCTCATCGTACTTTTTAGACTGTAAATACGATTATTGATGATATCTCCGACACTATTAAAGATACAGGCTTGCGGTGTGAACTTAAATGTAGTAGTCACTGACTTGCAAAGAAAGGGTTATTACATCTTAATCGCTACAATGGAAACTTTCGCAGTTATAGAGAATCTCAGTGCTTTCTCATCGTACTTTTTAGACTGTGAATACGATTTTTAAAGATATCTCCGAAACTAATAAAGCTACAGGCTTGCGGTTGGAACTAAAATGTAGGACTAACAGACTTGCAAAGAAAAGGTAATAACACCTTATTCGCTCCATTGCAAACTTTCGCAGTTATTAAAGAATCTCCGTGCTTTCTAATCGTACTTTTTAGACTGTAAATACGATTATTGATGATATCTCTGACACTATTAAAGCTACAGGCTTGCGGTGTGAATTTAAATGTAGGAGTAACTGACTTGCAAAGAAAAGGTTATTACATCTTAATCGCTACAATGCAAACTTTCGCAGTTATAGAGAATCTCAGTGCTTTCTCATCGTACTTTTTAGACTGTGAATACGATTTTTGAAGATATCTTCGAAACTAATAAAGCTACAGGCTTGCGGTTGGAACTAAAATGTAGGACTAACAGACTTGCAAAGAAAAGGTAATAACACCTTATTCGCTCCAATGCAAACTTTCGCAGTTATAGAGAATCTCAGTGCTTTCTCACCGTAGTTTTTAGACTGTGAATACGATTTTTGATGATATCTCTGCACTAATAAAGCTACAGGCTTGCATTGTGAACTTAAATGTACGACTATTAGACTTGCAAAGGAAAGGTAATTACACCTTAATCGCTCCAACGCAAACTTGTGCAGTTATATAGAATTTTAGTGCTTTCTCATCGTACTTTTTAGACTGTGAATACGATTTTTGATGATATCTCGGAAATTAATAAAGCTACAGGCTTGCGGTTTAAACTAAAATGTAGGACTAACAGACTTGCAAAGAAAAGGTTATTACACCTGAATCGCTCCAATGCAAACGTTCGCAGTTATAGAGAATCTCAGTGCTTTCTCATCGTACTTTTTAGACTGTGAATACGATTTTTGATGATATCTCCGAAACTAATAAAGCTACAGGCTTGAAGTTTGAACTTAAATGTAGGACTAACAGACTTGCAAAGAAAAGGTTATTACACCATAATCGCTTCAATGCAAATGTTCGCAGTTATAGAGAATCTTAGTGCTTTCTCAACGGAGTTTTCGCACTAAGAATACGATTTTTGATGATATTTTTTGAAACTAATAAAGCTACAGGCATGCGGTTTGAACTTAAATATAGGACTAACAGACTTGCAAAGAAAAGGTTCCTACACCTTAATCGCTCGAATGCAAACTTTTGCAGTTATAGAGAATCTCAGTGCTTTCTCATCGTAGTTTTTAGACTGTGAATACGATTTTTAATGATATCTCCGGCACTAATAAAGCTACAGGCTTGCGTTGTACACTTAAATGTAGGACTAACAGACTTGCAAAGAAAAGGTTATTACACCCTAATCGCTCTAATGCAAACTTTCGCAGGTATAGCATATCTCAGTGCTTTCTCGTCGTACTTTTTAGACTACGAATAAGATTTTTGATGATATCTCCGAAACTAATAAAGCTACAGGCTTGCGTATTGATCTAAAATGTAGGACTAACAGACTTGCAAAGAAATGGTTATTACACCTGAATCGCTCCATTGCAAACTTTCGCAGTTATTAGAGAATCTCAGTGCTTTCTCATCGTACATTTTAGACTGTGAATAAGATTATTGATGATATCTACGACACTATTAAAGCTACATGCTTGCGGTGTGAACTTAAATGTAGGAGTAACTGACTTTCAAAGAAAAGGTTATTACATCTTAATCGTTACAATGCAAACTTTCGCAGTTATAGAGAATCGCAGTGCTTTCTCATCGTACTTTTTAGACTGTGAATACGATTTTTGATGATATCTCCGAAACTAATAAAGCTACAGGCTTGCGGTTTGAACTAAAATTTAGGACTAACAGACTTGCAAAAAAAGGTTATTACACCTTAATCGCTTCAATGCAAACGTTCGCAGTTATAGAGAATCTTAGTGCTTTCTCAACGGAGTTTTCAGACTAAGAATACGATGCTTGATGATTTCTTTGAAACTAATAAAGCAACAGGCAAGCGGTTTGAACTAAAATATAGGACTAACAGACTTGCAAAGAAAAGTATATTACACCTTAATCGCTTCAATGCAAACGTTCGCAGATATAGAGAATCTCAGTGCTTTCTCAACGTAGTTTTTAGACTAAGAATACGATTTTTGATGATATCTGTGAAATTAATAAAGCTACAGGCATGCGGTTTGAACTGAAATGAAGGACTAACAGACTTGCAAGGAAAAGGTTGTTACACCTTAATCGCTCCAATGCAAACTTTCGCAGGTATAGAATATCTCAGTGCTTTCTCGTCGTACTTTTTAGACTGTGAATACGATTTTTGATGATATCTCCGAAACTAATAAAGCTACAGGCTTGCGGTTTGAACTTAAATGTAGGACTAACAGACTTGCAAAGAAAAGATTATTACACCTTAATCCCTCCAATGCAAACTTTCGCAGTTATAGAGAATCTCAGTGCTTTTTCAACGTACAATTCAGACTGTGAATACGATTTTTGATGATAACTCCAAAATAATAAAGCTACAGGCTTGCGGATTTAACTAAAATATAGGACTAACAGACTTGCAAAGAAAAGGTTATTACACCTTAATCGCTCCAATGCAAACTTTCGCAGTTATAGAGAATCTCAGTGCTTTCTCGTCGTACTTTTTAGACTGTGAATACGAATTTTGATGATATCTCGGAAACTAATAAAGCTACAGGCTTGCGGTTTGAAATTAAATTTAGGACTAACAGACTTGCAAAGAAAAGTTTATTACACCTTAATCGCTCCAATGCAAACTTTCGCAGTTATAGAGAATCTCAGTGCTTTCTCATCGTACTTTTCAGACTGTGAATACGATTTTTGATAATATCTTCAAAACTAATAAATCTACAGGCTTGCAGTTTAAACTATAATGTAGGACCAACAGACTTGCAAAGAAAATTTTATTACACCTTAATCGCTCCAATGCAAACTTTCGCAGTTATTAAGAATCTCAGTGCTTTCTCATCGTACTTTTTAGACTGTGAGTACGAGTTTTGATGATATCTCCGAAACTAATAAAGCTACAGGCTTGCGGTTTGAACTAAAATGTAGTACTAATAGACTTGCAAAAAAGGTTATTACACCTTAATCGCTCCAATGCAAACTTTAACAGTTATAGAGAATCTCAGTGCTTTCTCATCGTACTTTTCAGACTGTGAATACGATTGTTGATGATATCTTTGAAACTAATAAAGCTACAGGCATGCGGTTTGAACTGAAATGTAGGACTAACAGACTTGCAAAGAAAACGTTATTACACCTTAATAGCTCCAATGCAAACTTTCGCAGTTATAGAAAATCTCAGTGCTTTCTCGTCGTACTTTTCAGACTGTGAATTCAATTTTTGATGATATCTCCGAAACTAGTAAATCTACAGGCTTGCGGTTTGAACGTATATGTAGGACTAACAGACTTGCAAAGAAAAGGTTATACCAACTTAATCGCTACAATGCAAATTTTCGCAGTTAGAGAATCTCAGTGCTTTCTCATAGTACTTTTTAAACTGCGAGTAAGATTTTTGATTATATCTCCGAAACTAATAAAGCTACAGGCTTGCGGTTTAAATTAAAATGTAGTACTAACAGACTTGCAAAGAAAAGGTTATTACACCTTAATCGTTCCAATGCATACTTTCGCAGTTATAGAGAATCTCAGTGCTTTCTCATCGTACTTTTCAGACCGTGAATACGATTTTTAATCATATCTTCGAAACTAATAAAGCTACAGACTTGCGGTTTGAACTAAAATGTAGGACTAACAGACTTGCAAAGAAAATTTTATTACATCTCAATCGCTCCAATGCAAACTTTCGCAGTTATAGAGAATCTCAGTGCTTTCTCGTCGTACTTTTTAGACTGTGAATACGAATTTTGATGATATCTCGGTAACTAATAAAGCTACAGGCTTGCGGTTTGAACTTAAAATTAGGACTAACAGACTTGCAAAGAAAATTTTATTACATCTCAATCGCTCCAATGCAAACTTTCGCAGTTATAGAGAATCTCAGTGCTTTCTCATCGTACTTTTTAGACTGTGAATACGATTTTTGATGATATCTCGGAAATTAATAAAGCTACAGGCTTGCGGTTTAAACTAAAATGTAGTACTAACAGACTTGCAAAGAAAAGGTTATTACACCTGAATCGCTCCAATGCAAACGTTCGCAGTTATAGAGAATCTCAGTGCTTTCTCATCGTACTTTTTAGACTGTGAATACGATTTTTGATGATATCTCCGAAACTAATAAAGCTACAGGCTTGAAGTTTGAACTTAAATGTAGGACTAACAGACTTGCAAAGAAAAGGTTATTACACCATAATCGCTTCAATGCAAATGTTCGCAGTTATAGAGAATCTTAGTGCTTTCTCAACGGAGTTTTCGCACTAAGAATACGATTTTTGATGATATTTTTTGAAACTAATAAAGCTACAGGCATGCGGTTTGAACTTAAATATAGGACTAACAGACTTGCAAAGAAAAGGTTCCTACACCTTAATCGCTCGAATGCAAACTTTCGCAGTTATAGAGAATCTCAGTGCTTTCTCATCGTAGTTTTTAGACTGTGAATACGATTTTTAATGATATCTCCGGCACTAATAAAGCTACAGGCTTGCGTTGTACACTTAAATGTAGGACTAACAGACTTGCAAAGAAAAGGTTATTACACCCTAATCGCTCTAATGCAAACTTTCGCAGGTATAGCATATCTCAGTGCTTTCTCGTCGTACTTTTTAGACTACGAAAAAGATTTTTGATGATATCTCCGAAACTAATAAAGCTACAGGCTTGCGAATTGATCTAAAATGTAGGACTAACAGACTTGCAAAGAAATGGTTATTACACCTGAATCGCTCCATTGCAAACTTTCGCAGTTATTAGAGAATCTCAGTGCTTTCTCATCGTACATTTTAGACTGTGAATAAGATTATTGATGATATCTACGACACTATTAAAGCTACAGGCATGCGGTTTGAACTGAAATGAAGGACTAACAGACTTGCAAGGAAAAGGTTGTTACACCTTAATCGCTCCAATGCAAACTTTCGCAGGTATAGAATATCTCAGTGCTTTCTCGTCGTACTTTTTAGACTGTGAATACGATTTTTGATGATATCTCCGAAACTAATAAAGCTACAGGCTTGCGGTTTGAACTTAAATGTAGGACTAACAGACTTGCAAAGAAAAGATTATTACACCTTAATCCCTCCAATGCAAACTTTCGCAGTTATAGAGAATCTCAGTGCTTTTTCAACGTACAATTCAGACTGTGAATACGATTTTTGATGATAACTCCAAAATAATAAAGCTACAGGCTTGCGGATTTAACTAAAATATAGGACTAACAGACTTGCAAAGAAAAGGTTATTACACCTTACTCGCTCCAATGCAAACTTTCGCAGTTATAGAGAATCTCAGTGCTTTCTCGTCGTACTTTTTAGACTGTGAATACGAATTTTGATGATATCTCGGAAACTAATAAAGCTACAGGCTTGCGGTTTGAAATTAAATTTAGGACTAACAGACTTGCAAAGAAAAGTTTATTACACCTTAATCGCTCCAATGCAAACTTTCGCAGTTATAGAGAATCTCAGTGCTTTCTCATCGTACTTTTCAGACTGTGAATACGATTTTTGATAATATCTTCAAAACTAATAAAGCTACAGGCTTGCAGTTTAAACTATAATGTAGGACCAACAGACTTGCAAAGAAAATTTTATTACACCTTAATCGCTCCAATGCAAACTTTCGCAGTTATTAAGAATCTCAGTGCTTTCTCATCGTACTTTTTAGACTGTGAGTACGAGTTTTGATGATATCTCCGAAACTAATAAAGCTACAGGCTTGCGGTTTGAACTAAAATGTAGTACTAATAGACTTGCAAAAAAGGTTATTACACCTTAATCGCTCCAATGCAAACTTTAACAGTTATAGAGAATCTCAGTGCTTTCTCATTGTACTTTTCAGACTGTGAATACGATTGTTGATGATATCTTTGAAACTAATAAAGCTACAGGCATGCGGTTTGAACTGAAATGTAGGACTAACAGACTTGCAAAGAAAACGTTATTACACCTTAATAGCTCCAATGCAAACTTTCGCAGTTATAGAAAATCTCAGTGCTTTCTCGTCGTACTTTTCAGACTGTGAATTCGATTTTTGATGATATCTCCGAAACTAGTAAATCTACAGGCTTGCGGTTTGAACTTATATGTATACTAACAGACTTGCAAAGAAAAGGTTATACCAACTTAATCGCTACAATGCAAATTTTCGCAGTTAGAGAATCTCAGTGCTTTCTCATAGTACTTTTTAAACTGCGAATAAGATTTTTGATTATATCTCCGAAACTAATAAAGCTACAGGCTTGCGGTTTTAACTAAAATGTAGTACTAACAGACTTGCAAAGAAAAGGTTATTACACCTTAATCGTTCCAATGCATACTTTCGCAGTTATAGAGAATCTCAGTGCTTTCTCATCGTACTTTTCAGACCGTGAATACGATTTTTAATCATATCTTCGAAACTAAAAAAGCTACAGACTTGCGGTTTGAACTAAAATGTAGGACTAACAGACTTGCAAAGAAAATTTTATTACATCTCAATCGCTCCAATGCAAACTTTCGCAGTTATAGAGAATCTCAGTGCTTTCTCGTCGTACTTTTTAGACTGTGAATACGAATTTTGATGATATCTCGGTAACTAATAAAGCTACAGGCTTGCGGTTTGAACTTAAAATTAGGACTAACAGACATGCAAAGAAAAGGTTATAACACCTTAATCGCTCCAATGCAAACTTTCGCAGTTATAGAGAATTTCAGTGCTTTCTCATCCTACTTTTCAGACTGTGAATACGATTTTTGATAATATCTCCGAAACTTATAAAGCTACAGGCTTGCAGTTTAAACTATAATGTAGGACCAACAGACATGCAAAGAAAAGGTAATTACACCTTAATCGCTTCAATGCAAACTTTCGCAGTTAGAGAGAATCTCAGTGCTTTCTCAACGTAGTTTTCAGACTAAGAATTCGATTTTTGATGATATCTTTGAAACTAATAAAGCTACAGGCATGCGGTTTGAACTGAAATGAAGGACTAACAGACTTGCAAAGAAAAGTTTATTACACCTTAATCGCTCCAATGCAAACTTTCGCAGTTATAGAGAATCTCAGTGCTTTCTCATCGTACTTTTCAGACTGTAAAAACGATTTTTGATAATATCTCCGAAGCTAATAAAGCTACAGGCTTGCAGTTTAAACTATAATGTAGGACCAACAGACTTGCAAAGAAAATTTTATTACACCTTAATCGCTCCAATGCAAACTTTCGCAGTTATTAAGAATCTCAGTGCTTTCTCATCGTACTTTTCAGACTGTGAATACGATTGTTGATGATATCTTTGAAACTAATAAAGCTACAGGCATGCGGTTTGAACTGAAATGTAGGACTAACAGACTTGCAAAGAAAACGTTATTACACCTTAATAGCTCCAATGCAAACTTTCGCAGTTATAGAAAATCTCAGTGCTTTCTCGTCGTACTTTTCAGACTGTGAATTCGATTTTTGATGATATCTCCGAAACTAGTAAATCTACAGGCTTGCGGTTTGAACTTATATGTAGGACTAACAGACTTGCAAAGAAAAGGTTATAACAACTTAATCGCTACAATGCAAACTTTCGCAGTTAGAGAATCTCAGTGCTTTCTCATAGTACTTTTTAAACTGCGAATAAGATTTTTGATTATATCTCCGAAACTAATAAAGCTACAGGCTTGTGGTTTAAACTAAAATGTAGTACTAACAGACTTGCAAAGAAAAAGTTATTACACCTTAATCGCTCCAATGCATACTTTCGCAGTTATAGAGAATCTCAGTGCTTTCTCATCGTACTTTTCAGACCGTGAATACGATTTTTGATCATATCTTCGAAACTAATAAAGCTACAGACTTGCGGCTTGAACTAAAATGTAGGACTAACAGACTTGCAAAGAAAAGTTTATTACATCTCAATCGCTCCAATGCAAACTTTCGCAGTTATAGAGAATCTCAGTGCTTTCTCGTCGTACTTTTTAGACTGTGAATACGATTTTTGATGATATCTCCGAAACTAGTAAAGCTACAGGCTTGCGGTTTGAACTAAAATGTAGTACTTATAGACTTGCAAAAAAGGTTATTACACCTTAATCGCTCCAATGCAAACTTTCACAGTTATAGAGAATCTCAGTGCTTTCTCATCGTACTTTTCAGACTGTGAATACGATTGTTGATCATATCTCCGAAACTAATAAAGCTACAGGCTTGCGGTTTGAACTAAAATGTAGTACTAACAGACTTGCAAAGAAAAGGTCATTACACCTTAATCGCTCCAATGCAAACTTTTGCAGTTATAGAGAATATCAGTGTTTTTTCATCATACTTTTCAAACTGTATATACGTTTTCTGATCATATCTACGAAACTAATAAAGCTACAGACTTAAGGTTTACACTAAAATGTGGAACTTACAGACTTGCATAGAAAAGTTTATTACACCTTAATCGCTCCAATGCAAACTTTCACAGTTATAGAGAATCTCAGTGCTTTCTCATCGTACTTTTCAGACTGTGAATACGATTGTTGATGATATCTCCGAAACTAATAAAGCTACAGGCTTGCGGTTTGAACTAAAATGTAGTACTAACAGACTTGCAAAGAAAAGGTTTTTTACACCTTAATCGCACCAATGCAAACTTTCGCGGTTATAGAGAATCTCAGTGCTTTCTCATCGTAATTTTCAGACTGTGAATACGATTTTTGATGATATCTCCGAAACTAATTTAGCTACAGGCTTGCGGGTTGAACTAAAATGTAGGACTAACAGACTTGCAAAGAAAAGGTTATTTTACCTTAATCGCTCCAATGCCAACTTTCGCCGTAATAGAGAATCTCAGAGCTTTCTCTACGTACTTTTCAGACTGTGAATATGATTTTTGATAATTTCTCTGAAACTAAAAAAGCTACAGGTTTGCGGTTTGAACTAAAATGTAGGACTAACAGACTTGCAAAGAAAAGGTCATGACACCTTAATCGCTCCAATGCAAACTTTTGCAGTTATAGAGAATCTCAGTGCTTTCTCAACGTAATTTTCAGACTCAGAATACGATTTTTGATGATATCTTTGAAACTAATAAAGCTACAGGCATGCGGTTTGAACTGAAATGTAAAACTAACAGACTTGCAATGAAAAGGTTATTACACCTTAATCGCTCCAATGCAAACTTTCGCAGTTATAGAAAACCTCAGTGCTTTCTCGTCGTACTTTTTAGACTGTGGATACGAATTTTGATGATATCTCCGAAACTAATAAAGCTACAGGCTTGCGGTTTGAACTAAAATGTAGTACTAACAGACTTGCAAAGAAAAAGGTTATTACACCTTAATTGCTCCAATGCAAACTTTTGCAGTTATAGAAAATCTCAGTACTTTCTGATTGTACTTTTCAGACTGTGGATACGAATTTTGATGATATCTCCGAAACTAATAAAGCTACAGGCTTGTGGTTTTAACTATAATGTAGGACTAACAGGCTTGCAAAGAAAAGGTTATAACACATAATTCGCTCCAATGCAAACTTTCGCGGTTATAGAGAATCTCAGTGCTTTCTCATCGTACTTTTCAGACTGTGAATACAATTTTTGATGATATCTCCAAAACTAATAAAGCTACAGGCTTGCGGTTTGAACTAAAATGTAGGACTAAGAGACTTGCAAAGAAAAGGTTATTACACCTTAATCGCTTCAATGCAAACTTTCGCACTTATAGAGAATCTCAGTGCTTTCTCAACGTAGTTTTCAGACTAAGAATACGATTTCTGATGATATCTTTGAAACTAATAAAGCTACAGGCATGCGGTTTGAACTGAAATGTAGGACTAACAGACTTGCAAAGAAAAGGTAATAACACCTTATTCGCTCCAATGCAAACTTTCGCAGTTATAGAAAACCTCAGTGCTTTCTCGTCGTACTTTTCAGACTGTGAATACGATTTTTGATGATATCTCCGAAACTAGTAAAGCTACAGGCTTGCGGTTTGAACTTAAATGTAGGACTAACAGACTTGCAAAGAAAAGTTTATAACACCTTGATCGCTACAATGCAAACTTTTGCAGTTAGTTAATCTCAGTGCTTTCTCATAGTACTTTTTAGACTGCGAATAAGATTTTTGATTATATATCCGAAACTAAAAAAGCTACAGGCTTGCGGTTTAAACTAAAATGTAGTACTAACAGACTTGCAAAGAAAATGTTATTACACCTTAATCGCTCCAATGCATACTTTCGCAGTTATAGAGAATCTCAGTGTTTTCTCATCGTACTTTTCAGACCGTGAATACGATTGTTGATGATATCTCCGAAACTAATAAAGCTACAGGCTTGCGGTTTGAACTAAGATGTAGGACTAACAGACTTGCAAAGAAAAGGTTATTACATCTTAATCGCTCCAATGCAAACTTTTGCAGTTATAGAAAATCTCAGTGCTTTCTGATTGTACTTTTCAGAATGTGGATACGAATTTTGATGATATCTCCGTACTTTTTAGACCGTGAATACGATTGTTGATGATATCTCCGAAACTAATAAAGCTACAGGCTTGCGGTTTGAACTAAAATGTAGGACTAACAGACTTGCAAAGAAAAAAATTATTACACCTTAATCGCTGCAATGCAAACTTTCGCAGTTCTAGAAAATCTCAGTGCTTTCTGATCGTACTTTTTAGACTGTGGATACGAATTTTGATGATATCTCCGAAACTAATAAAGCTACAGGCTTGTGGTTTTAACTATAATGCAGGACTAACAGACTTGCAAAGAAAAGGTTATTACACCTTAATCGCACCAATGCAAACTTTCGCGGTTATAGAGAATCTCAGTGCTTTCTCATCGTAATTTTCAGACTGTAAATACGATTTTTGATTTTATCTCCGAAACTAATTTAGCTACAGGCTTGCGGGTTGAACTAAAATGTAGGACTAACAGACTTGCAAAGAAAAGGTTATTTTACCTTAATCGCTCCAATGCCAACTTTCGCCGTAATAGAGAATCTCAGAGCTTTCTCTACGTACTTTTCAGACTGTGAATACGATTTTTGATAATATCTCCGAAACTAATAAAGCTACAGACTTGCGATTTGAACTTAAATTTAGGACTTACAGACTTGCAAAGAAAAGTTAATTACACCTTAATCGCTCCAATGCAAACTTTCGCAGTTATAGAGAATCACAGTGCTTTCTCATCGTACTTTTCAGACTGTAAATACGATTTTTGATGATTTCTCTGAAACTAAAAAAGCTACAGGTTTGCGGTTTAAACTAAAATGTAGGACTAACAGACTTGCAAAGAAAAGGTTATTACACCTTAATCGCTCCAATGCAAACATTTGCAGTTATAGAGAATCTCAGTGCTTTCTCAACGTAATTTTCAGACTAAGAATACGATTGTTGATGATATCTTTAAAACTAATAAAGCTACAGGCATGCGGTTTGAACTGAAATGAAGGACTAACAGACTTGCAAAGAAAACGTTATTACACCTTAATAGCTCCAATGCAAACTTTCGCAGTTATAGAAAATCTCAGTGCTTTCTCGTCGTACTTTTCAGACTGTGAATTCGATTTTTGATGATATCTCCGAAACTAGTAAATCTACAGGCTTGCGGTTTGAACTTATATGTAGGACTAACAGACTTGCACAGAAAAGGTTATAACAACTTTATCGCTACAATGCAAACTTTCGCAGTTAAAGAATCTCAGTGCTTTCTCATATTACTTTTTAAACTGCGAATAAGATTTTTGATTATATCTCCGAAACTAATAAAGCTACAGGCTTGCGGTTTAAACTAAAATGTAGTACTAACAGACTTGCAAAGAAAAGGTTATTACACCTTAATCGCTCCAATGCAAACTTTCGTAGTTATAGAGAATCTCAGTGCTCTATCATCGTACTTTTCAGACTGTGAATACGATTTTTGATGATATCTCCGAAACTAATAAAGCTACAGTCTTGCGATTTGAACTAAAATGTAGGACTGGCAGACTTCCAAAGAAAAGGGTTTTTACACCTTAATCGCTACAATGCAAACTTTCGCAGTTATAGAGAATCTCAGTGCTTTCTCATCGTACTTTTTAGACTGCGAATAAGATTTTTGATGATATCATCGAAACTTATAAAGCTACAGGCTTGCGGTTTGAATTGAAATGTAGGACTAACAGACTTGCAAAGAAAAGGTAATAACACCTTATTTGCTCCAATGCAAACTTTCGCAGTTATAGAAAACCTCAGTGCTTTCTCGTCGTACTTTTCAGACTGTGAATACGATTGTTGATGATATCTCCGAAACTAATAAAGCTACAGGCTTGCGGTTTGAACTAAGATGTAGGACTAACAGACTTGCAAAGAAAAAGGTTATTACACCTTAATCGCTCCAATGCAAACTTTCGCAGTTCTAGAAAATCTCAGTGCTTTTTTATCGTCCTTTTTAGACTGTGGATACGAATTTTGATGATATCTTCGAAACTAATAAAGCTACAGGCTTGTGGTTTTAACTATAATGCAGGACTAACAGACTTGCAAAGAAAAGGTTATTACACCTTAATTGCAACAATGCAAACTTTCGGGTTATAGAGAATCTCAGTGCTTTCTCATCGTACTTTTCAGACTGTGAATACGATTTTTAATGATATCTCCGAAACTAATAAAGCTACAGGCTTGCGGTTTGAACTAAAATGTAGGACTAACAGACTTGCAGAGAAAAGGTTATGACACCTTAATCGCTTTAATGCAAACTTTCGCAGTTATAGAGAATCTCAGTGCTTTCTCAACGTAGTTTTCAGACTAAGAATACGATTTTTGATGATATCTTTGAAACTAATAAAGCTACAGGCATGCGGTTTAAACTGAAATGTAGGACTAACAGACTTGCAAAGAAAAGGTTATTACACCTTAATCGCTCCAATGCAAACTTTCGCGGTTATAGAGAATTTCAGTGCTTTATCATCGTACTTTTCAGACTGTGAATACGATTT
The DNA here is from genome assembly GCA_949318235.1 of Ecdyonurus torrentis. Classification (NCBI taxonomy): domain Eukaryota; kingdom Metazoa; phylum Arthropoda; class Insecta; order Ephemeroptera; family Heptageniidae; genus Ecdyonurus; species Ecdyonurus torrentis. Next base: position 709,311 of record OX439129.1, read on the forward strand.
TTGATGATATCTCCGAAACTAATAAAGCTACAGACTTGCGATTTGAACTAAAATGTAGGACTGCCAGACTTCCAAAGAAAAGGGTTTTTACACCTTAATCGCTCCAAAGCAAACTTTCGCGGTTATAGAGAATCTCAGTGCTTTCTCATCGTACTTTTCAGACTGTGAATACGATTTTTGATGATTTCTCTGAAACTAAAAAAGCTACAGGTTTGCGGTTTGAACTAAAATGTAGGACTAACAGACTTGCAAAGAAAAGGTCATTACACCTTAATCGCTCCAATGCAAACATTTGAAGTTATAGAGAATCTCAGTGCTTTCTCAACGTAATTTTCAGACTAAGAATACGATTTTTGATGATATCTTTGAAACTAATAAAGCTACAGGCATGCGGTTTGAACTGAAATGTAAAACTAACAGACTTGCAATGAAAAGATTATTACACCTTAATCGCTCCAAACCAAACTTTCGCAGTTACAGAAAACCTCAGTGCTTTCTCGTCGTACTTTTCAGACTGTGAATACGAATTTTGATGATATCTCCGAAACTAATAAAGCTACAGCCTTGCGGTTTGAACTAAAATGTAGGACTAACAGACTTGCAAAGAAAAGGTCATTACACCTTAATCGCTCCAATGCAAACATTTGCAGTTATAGAGAATCTCAGTGCTTTCTCAACGTAATTTTCAGACTAAGAATACGATTTTTGATGATATCTTTGAAACTAATAAAGCTACAGGCATGCGGTTTGAACTAAAATGTAGGACTAACAGACTTGCAGAGAAAAGGTTATTACACCTTAATCGCTCCAATGCAAACTTTCGCAGTTATAGAAAACCTCAGTGCTTTCTCATCGTACTTTTCAGACTGTGAATACGATTTTTGATGATAACTCCGAAACTAATAAAGCTACAGGCTTGTGGTTTGGACTTAAATGTAGCACTAACAGACTTGCAAAGAAAAGGTTATTACACCTTAATGGCTCCAATGCAAACTTTCGCAGTTATAGAGAATCTCAGTGCTTTGTCATCGTACTTTTCAGACCGTGAATACGATTGTTGATGATATCTCCGAAACTAATAAAGCTACAGGCTTGCGGTTTGAACTAAAATGTAGGACTAACAGACTTGCAAAGAAAAAAATTATTACACCTTAATCGCTGCAATGCAAACTTTCGCAGTTCTAGAAAATCTCAGTGCTTTCTGATCGTACTTTTTAGACTGTGGATACGAATTTTGATGATATCTCCGAAACTAATAAAGCTACAGGCTTGTGATTTTAACTATAATGCAGGACTAACAGACTTGCAAAGAAAAGGTTATTACACCTTAATCGCACCAATGCAATCTTTCGCGGTTATAGAGAATCTCAGTGCTTTCTCATCGTAATTTTCAGACTGTGAATACGATTTTTGATTTTATCTCCGAAACTAATTTAGCTACAGGCTTGCGGGTTGAACTAAAATGTAGGACTAACAGACTTGCAAAGAAAAGGTTATTTTACCTTAATCGCTCCAATGCCAACTTTCGCCGTAATAGAGAATCTCAGAGCTTTCTCTACGTACTTTTCAGACTGTGAATACGATTTTTGATGATATCTCCGAAACTAATAAAGCTACAGGCTTGTGGTTTGGACTTAAATGTAGCACTAACAGACTTGCAGAGAAAAGGTTATTACACCTTAATCGCTCCAATGCAAACTTTCGCAGTTATAGAAAACCTCAGTGCTTTCTCATCGTACTTTTCAGACTGTAAATACGATTTTTGATGATATCTCCGAAACTAATAAAGCTACAGGCTTGTGGTTTGGACTTAAATGTAGCACTAACAGACTTGCAAAGAAAAGGTTATTACACCTTAATGGCTCCAATGCAAACTTTCGCAGTTATAGAGAATCTCAGTGCTTTGTCATCGTACTTTTCAGACCGTGAATACGATTGTTGATGATATCTCCGAAACTAATAAAGCTACAGGCTTGCGGTTTGAACTAAAATGTAGGACTAACAGACTTGCAAAGAAAAAAATTATTACACCTTAATCGCTGCAATGCAAACTTTCGCAGTTCTAGAAAATCTCAGTGCTTTCTGATCGTACTTTTTAGACTGTAGATACGAATTTTGATGATATCTCCGAAACTAATAAAGCTACAGGCTTGTGGTTTTAACTATAATGCAGGACTAACAGACTTGCAAAGAAAAGATTATTACACCTTAATCGCACCAATGCAAACTTTCGCGGTTATAGAGAATCTCAGTGCTTTCTCATCGTAATTTTCAGACTGTGAATACGATTTTTGATTTTATCTCCGAAACTAATTTAGCTACAGGCTTGCGGGTTGAACTAAAATGTAGGACTAACAGACTTGCAAAGAAAAGGTTATTTTACCTTAATCGCTCCAATGCCAACTTTCGCCGTAATAGAGAATCTCAGTGCTTTCTCATCGTACTTTTCAGACTGTGAATACGATTTTTGATGATTTCTCTAAAACTAAAAAAGCTACAGGTTTGCGGTTTAAACTAAAATGTAGGACTAACAGACTTGCAAAGAAAAGGTTATTACACCTTAATCGCTCCAATGCAAACATTTGCAGTTATAGAGAATCTCAGTGCTTTCTCAACGTAATTTTCAGACTAAGAATACGATTTTTGATGATATCTTTGAAACTAATAAAGCTACAGGCATGCGGTTTAAACTGAAATGTAAAACTAACAGACTTGCAATGAAAATGTTATTACACCTTAATCGCTCCAATGCAAACTTTCGCAGTTATAGAAAACCTCAGTGCTTTCTCGTCGTACTTTTCAGACTGTGAATACGAATTTTGATGATATCTCCGAAACTAATAAAGCAACAGGCTTGCGGTTTGAACTAGAATGTAGGACTAACAGACTTGCAGAGAAAAGGTTATGACACCTTAATCGCTTTAATGCAAACTTTCGCAGTTATAGAGAATCTCAGTGCTTTCTCAACGTAGTTTCCAGACTAAAAATACGATTTTTGATGATATCTTTGAAACTAATAAAGCTACAGGCATGCGGTTTAAACTGAAATGTAGGACTAACAGACTTGCAAAGAAAGGGTTATTACACCTTAATCGCTCCAATGCAAACTTTCGCAGTAATAGAAAACCTCAGTGCTTTCTCATCGTACTTTTCAGACTGTGAATACGATTTTTGATGATATCTCCGAAACTAATAAAGCTACAGGCTTGCGGTTTGAACTAAAATGTAGGACTAACAGACTTGCAGAGAAAAGGTTATGAAACCTTAATCGCTTTAATGCAAACTTTCGCAGTTATAGAGAATCTCAGTGCTTTGTCAACGTAGTTTTCAGACTAAGAATACGATTTTTGATGATATCTTTGAAACTAATAAAGCTACAGGCATGCGGTTTAAACTGAAATGTAGGACTAACAGACTTGCAAAGAAAAGGTTATTACACCTTAATCGCTCCAATGCAAACTTTCGCGGTTATAGAGAATCTCAGTGCTTTATCATCGTACTTTTCATACTGTGAATACGATTTTTGATGATATCTCCGAAACTAATAAAGCTACAGACTTGCGATTTGAACTAAAATGTAGGACTGCAAGACTTCCAAAGAAAAGGTTTTTTACACCTTAACCGCTACAATGCAAACTTTCGCAGTTATAGAGAATCTCAGTGCTTTCTCATCGTACTTTTTAGACTGCGAATAAGATTTTTGATGATATCATCGAATCTTATAAAGCTACAGGCTTGCGGTTTGAACTAAAATGTAGGACTAAGAGACTTGCAAAGAAAAGGTTATTACACCTTAATCGCTTTAATGCAAACTTTCGCAGTTATAGAAATCTCAGTGCTTTCTCATAGTACTTTTTAGACTGCGAATAAGATTTTTGATGATATCTTTGAAACTAATAAAGCTACAGGCATGCGGTTTGAACTGAAATGTAGGACTAACAGACTTGCAAAGAAAAGGTAATAACACCTTATTCGCTCCAATGCAAACTTTTGCAGTTATAGAAAACCTCAGTGCTTTCTCGTCGTACTTTTCAAACCGTGAATACGATTGTTGATGATATCTCCGAAACTAATAAAGCTACAGGCTTGCGGGTTGAACTAAGATGTAGGACTAACAGACTTGCAAAGAAAAAGGTTATTACACCTTAATCGCTCCAATGCAAACTTTCGCAGTTCTAGAAAATCTCAGTGCTTTCTCATCGTACTTTTCAGACCGTGAATACGATTGTTGATGATATCTCCGAAACTAATAAAGCTACAGGCTTGCGGTTTGAACTAAAATGTAGGACTAACAGACTTGCAAAGAAAAAGGTTATTACACCTTAATCGCTGCAATGCAAACTTTCGCAGTTCTAGAAAATCTCAGTGCTTTCTGATCGTACTTTTTAGACTGTGGATACGAATTTTGATGATATCTCCGAAACTAATAAAGCTACAGGCTTGTGGTTTTAAATATAATGCAGGACTAACAGACTTGCAAAGAAAAGGTTATTACACCTTAATCGCACCAATGCAAACTTTCGCGGTTATAGAGAATCTCAGTGCTTTCTCATCGTACTTTTTAGACTGTGAGTCCGATTTTTGATGATATCTCCGAAACTAATAAAGCTACAGGCTTGCGGTTTGAACTAAAATGTAGTACTAATAGACTTGCAAAAAAAGGTTTTTACACCTTATTCGCTCCAATGCAAACTTTCACAGTTATAGAGAATCTCAGTGCTTTCTCATCGTACTTTTCAGACTGTGAATACGATTGTTGATTATATCTCCGAAACTAATAAAGCTACAGGCTTGCGGTTTGAACTTAAATGTAGTACTAACAGACTTGCAAAGAAAAGGTCATTACACCTAAATCGCTCAAATGCAATTTTTTGCAGATATAGAGAATATCAGTGCTTTCTCTTCGTACTTTTCAGACTGTATATACGATTTCTGATCATATCTACGAAATTAATAAAGCTACAGACTTGCGGTTTACACTAAAATGTAGGACTTACCGGCTTGCAAAGAAAAGGTTATTACACCTTAATCGCTCCAATGCAAACTTTCGCGGTTATAAAGAATCTCAGTGCTTTCTCAACGTAGTTTTCAGACTAAGAATACGATTTTTGATGATATCTTTGAAACTAATAAAGCTACAGGCTTGCGGTTTGAACTAAAATGTAGGACTAACAGACTTGCAGAGAAAATGTTATGACACCTCAATCGCTTTAATGCAAACTTTCGCAGTTATAGAGAATCTCAGTGCTTTTTCAACGTAGTTTTCAGACTAAGAATACGATTTTTGATGATATCTCTAAAACTAATTTAGCTACAGGCTTGCGGGTTGAACTAAAATGTAGGACTAACAGACTTGCAAAGAAAAGGTTATTACACCTTAATGGCTCCAATGCAAACTTTCGCGGTTATAGAGAATCTCAGTGCTTTCTCATCGTACTTTTCAGACTGTAAATACGATTTTTGATGATATCTCCGAAACTAATAAAGCTACAGGCTTGCGGTTTGAACTAAAATGTAGGACTAACAGACTTGCAGAGAAAATGTTATGACACCTCAATCGCTTTAATGCAAACTTTCGCAGTTATAGAGAATCTCAGTGCTTTTTCAACGTAGTTTTCAGACTAAGAATACGATTTTTGATGATATCTCCAAAACTAATTTAGCTACAGGCTTGCGGGTTGAACTAAAAAGTAGGACTAACAGACTTGCAAAGAAAAGGTTATTTTACCTTAATCGCTCCAATGCCAACTTTCGCCGTAATAGAGAATCTCAGAGCTTTCTCTACGTACTTTTCAGAGTGTGAATACGATTTTTGATAATATCTCTGAAACTAATAAAGCTACAGACTTGTGGTTTGGACTTAAATGTAGCACTAACAGACTTGCAAAGAAAAGGTTATTACACCTTAATGGCTCCAATGCAAACTTTCGCAGTTATAGAGAATCTCAGTGCTTTGTCATCGTACTTTTCAGACCGTGAATACGATTGTTGATGATATCTCCGAAACTAATAAAGCTACAGGCTTGCGGTTTGAACTAAAATGTAGGACTAACAGACTTGCAAAGAAAAAAATTATTACACCTTAATCGCTGCAATGCAAACTTTCGCAGTTCTAGAAAATCTCAGTGCTTTCTGATCGTACTTTTTAGACTGTGGATACGAATTTTGATGATATCTCCGAAACTAATAAAGCTACAGGCTTGTGGTTTTAACTATAATGCAGGACTAACAGACTTGCAAAGAAAAGATTATTACACCTTAATCGCACCAATGCAAACTTTCGCGGTTATAGAGAATCTCAGTGCTTTCTCATCGTAATTTTCAGACTGTGAATACGATTTTTGATTTTATCTCCGAAACTAATTTAGCTACAGGCTTGCGGGTTGAACTAAAATGTAGGACTAACAGACTTGCAAAGAAAAGGTTATTTTACCTTAATCGCTCCAATGCCAACTTTCGCCGTAATAGAGAATCTCAGAGCTTTCTCTACGTACTTTTCAGACTGTGAATACGATTTTTGATAATATCTCCGAAACTAATAAAGCTACAGACTTGCGATTTGAACTTAAATTTAGGACTTACAGACTTGCAAAGAAAAGTTAATTACACCTTAATCGCTCCAATGCAAACTTTCGCAGTTATAGAGAATCACAGTGCTTTCTCATCGTACTTTTCAGACTGTGAATACGATTTTTGATGATTTCTCTAAAACTAAAAAAGCTACAGGTTTGCGGTTTAAACTAAAATGTAGGACTAACAGACTTGCAAAGAAAAGGTTATTACACCTTAATCGCTCCAATGCAAACATTTGCAGTTATAGAGAATCTCAGTGCTTTCTCAACGTAATTTTCAGACTAAGAATACGATTTTTGATGATATCTTTGAAACTAATAAAGCTACAGGCATGCGGTTTGAACTGAAATGTAAAACTAACAGACTTGCAATGAAAATGTTATTACACCTTAATCGCTCCAATGCAAACTTTCGCAGTTATAGAAAACCTCAGTGCTTTCTCGTCGTACTTTTCAGACTGTGAATACGAATTTTGATGATATCTCCGAAACTAATAAAGCAACAGGCTTGCGGTTTGAACTAAAATGTAGGACTAACAGACTTGCAGAGAAAAGGTTATGACACCTTAATCGCTTTAATGCAAACTTTCGCAGTAATAGAAAACCTCAGTGCTTTCTCATCGTACTTTTCAGACTGTGAATACGATTTTTGATGATATCTCCGAAACTAATAAAGCTACAGGCTTGCGGTTTGAACTAAAATGTAGGACTAACAGACTTGCAGAGAAAAGGTTATGAAACCTTAATCGCTTTAATGCAAACTTTCGCAGTTATAGAGAATCTCAGTGCTTTGTCAACGTAGTTTTCAGACTAAGAATACGATTTTTGATGATATCTTTGAAACTAATAAAGCTACAGGCATGCGGTTTAAACTGAAATGTAGGACTAACAGACTTGCAAAGAAAAGGTTATTACACCTTAATCGCTCCAATGCAAACTTTCGCGGTTATAGAGAATCTCAGTGCTTTATCATCGTACTTTTCAGACTGTGAATACGATTTTTGATGATATCTCCGAAACTAATAAAGCTACAGACTTGCGATTTGAACTAAAATGTAGGACTGCAAGACTTCCAAAGAAAAGGTTTTTTACACCTTAACCGCTACAATGCAAACTTTCGCAGTTATAGAGAATCTCAGTGCTTTCTCATCGTACTTTTTAGACTGCGAATAAGATTTTTGATGATATCATCGAATCTTATAAAGCTACAGGCTTGCGGTTTGAACTAAAATGTAGGACTAAGAGACTTGCAAAGAAAAGGTTATTACACCTTAATCGCTTTAATGCAAACTTTCGCAGTTATAGAGAATCTCAGTGCTTTCTCATAGTACTTTTTAGACTGCGAATAAGATTTTTAATGATATCTTTGAAACTAATAAAGCTACAGGCATGCGGTTTGAACTGAAATGTAGGACTAACAGACTTGCAAAGAAAAGGTAATAACACCTTATTCGCTCCAATGCAAACTTTTGCAGTTATAGAAAACCTCAGTGCTTTCTCGTCGTACTTTTCAAACCGTGAATACGATTGTTGATGATATCTTCGAAACTAATAAAGCTACAGGCTTGCGGGTTGAACTAAGATGTAGGACTAAGAGACTTGCAAAGAAAAAGGTTATTACACCTTAATCGCTTTAATGCAAACTTTCGCAGTTCTAGAAAATCTCAGTGCTTTCTCATCGTACTTTTCAGACTGTGAGTCCGATTTTTGATGATATCTCCGAAACTAATAAAGCTACAGGCTTGCGGTTTGAACTAAAATGTAGTACTAATAGACTTGCAAAAAAAGGTTTTTACACCTTATTCGCTCCAATGCAAACTTTCACAGTTATAGAGAATCTCAGTGCTTTCTCATCGTACTTTTCAGACTGTGAATACGATTGTTGATTATATCTCCGAAACTAATAAAGCTACAGGCTTGCGGTTTGAACTTAAATGTAGTACTAACAGACTTGCAAAGAAAAGGTCATTACACCTAAATCGCTCAAATGCAATTTTTTGCAGTTATAGAGAATATCAGTGCTTTCTCTTCGTACTTTTCAGACTGTATATACGATTTCTGATCATATCTACGAAATTAATAAAGCTACAGACTTGCGGTTTACACTAAAATGTAGGACTTACCGGCTTGCAAAGAAAAGGTTATTACACCTTAATCGCTCCAATGCAAACTTTCGCGGTTATAAAGAATCTCAGTGCTTTCTCAACGTAGTTTTCAGACTAAGAATACGATTTTTGATGATATCTTTGAAACTAATAAAGCTACAGGCTTGCGGTTTGAACTAAAATGTAGGACTAACAGACTTGCAGAGAAAATGTTATGACACCTCAATCGCTTTAATGCAAACTTTCGCAGTTATAGAGAATCTCAGTGCTTTTTCAACGTAGTTTTCAGACTAAGAATACGATTTTTGATGATATCTCTAAAACTAATTTAGCTACAGGCTTGCGGGTTGAACTAAAATGTAGGACTAACAGACTTGCAAAGAAAAGGTTATTACACCTTAATGGCTCCAATGCAAACTTTCGCGGTTATAGAGAATCTCAGTGCTTTCTCATCGTACTTTTCAGACTGTAAATACGATTTTTGATGATATCTCCGAAACTAATAAAGCTACAGGCTTGCGGTTTGAACTAAAATGTAGGACTAACAGACTTGCAGAGAAAATGTTATGACACCTCAATCGCTTTAATGCAAACTTTCGCAGTTATAGAGAATCTCAGTGCTTTTTCAACGTAGTTTTCAGACTAAGAATACGATTTTTGATGATATCTCCAAAACTAATTTAGCTACAGGCTTGCGGGTTGAACTAAAAAGTAGGACTAACAGACTTGCAAAGAAAAGGTTATTTTACCTTAATCGCTCCAATGCCAACTTTCGCCGTAATAGAGAATCTCAGAGCTTTCTCTACGTACTTTTCAGAGTGTGAATACGATTTTTGATAATATCTCTGAAACTAATAAAGCTACAGACTTGTGGTTTGGACTTAAATGTAGCACTAACAGACTTGCAAAGAAAAGGTTATTACACCTTAATGGTTCCAATGCAAACTTTCGCAGTTATAGAGAATCTCAGTGCTTTGTCATCGTACTTTTCAGACCGTGAATACGATTGTTGATGATATCTCCGAAACTAATAAAGCTACAGGCTTGCGGTTTGAACTAAAATGTAGGACTAACAGACTTGCAAAGAAAAAAATTATTACACCTTAATCGCTGCAATTCAAACTTTCGCAGTTCTAGAAAATCTCAGTGCTTTCTGATCGTACTTTTTAGACTGTGGATACGAATTTTGATGATATCTCCGAAACTAATAAAGCTACAGGCTTGTGGTTTTAACTATAATGCAGGACTAACAGACTTGCAAAGAAAAGATTATTACACCTTAATCGCACCAATGCAAACTTTCGCGGTTATAGAGAATCTCAGTGCTTTCTCATCGTAATTTTCAGACTGTGAATACGATTTTTGATTTTATCTCCGAAACTAATTTAGCTACAGGCTTGCGGGTTGAACTAAAATGTAGGACTAACAGACTTGCAAAGAAAAGGTTATTTTACCTTAATCGCTCCAATGCCAACTTTCGCCGTAATAGAGAATCTCAGAGCTTTCTCTACGTACTTTTCAGACTGTGAATACGATTTTTGATAATATCTCCGAAACTAATAAAGCTACAGACTTGCGATTTGAACTTAAATTTAGGACTTACAGACTTGCAAAGAAAAGTTAATTACACCTTAATCGCTCCAATGCAAACTTTCGCAGTTATAGAGAATCACAGTGCTTTCTCATCGTACTTTTCAGACTGTGAATACGATTTTTGATGATTTCTCTAAAACTAAAAAAGCTACAGGTTTGCGGTTTAAACTAAAATGTAGGACAAACAGACTTGCAAAGAAAAGGTTATTACACCTTAATCGCTCCAATGCAAACATTTGCAGTTATAGAGAATCTCAGTGCTTTCTCAACGTAATTTTCAGACTAAGAATACGATTTTTGATGATATCTTTGAAACTAATAAAGCTACAGGCATGCGGTTTGAACTGAAATGTAAAACTAACAGACTTGCAATGAAAATGTTATTACACCTTAATCGCTCCAATGCAAACTTTCGCAGTTATAGAAAACCTCAGTGCTTTCTCGTCGTACTTTTCAGACTGTGAATACGAATTTTGATGATATCTCCGAAACTAATAAAGCAACAGGCTTGCGGTTTGAACTAAAATGTAGGACTAACAGACTTGCAGAGAAAAGGTTATGACACCTTAATCGCTTTAATGCAAACTTTCGCAGTTATAGAGAATCTCAGTGCTTTCTCAACGTAGTTTCCAGACTAAGAATACGATTTTTGATGATATCTTTGAAACTAATAAAGCTACAGGCATGCGGTTTAAACTGAAATGTAGGACTAACAGACTTGCAAAGAAAAGGTTATTACACCTTAATCGCTCCAATGCAAACTTTCGCAGTAATAGAAAACCTCAGTGCTTTCTCATCGTACTTTTCAGACTGTGAATACGATTTTTGATGATATCTCCGAAACTAATAAAGCTACAGGCTTGCGGTTTGAACTAAAATGTAGGACTAACAGACTTGCAGAGAAAAGGTTATGAAACCTTAATCGCTTTAATGCAAACTTTCGCAGTTATAGAGAATCTCAGTGCTTTGTCAACGTAGTTTTCAGACTAAGAATACGATTTTTGATGATATCTTTGAAACTAATAAAGCTACAGGCATGCGGTTTAAACTGAAATGTAGGACTAACAGACTTGCAAAGAAAAGGTTATTACACCTTAATCGCTCCAATGCAAACTTTCGCGGTTATAGAGAATCTCAGTGCTTTATCATCGTACTTTTCAGACTGTGAATACGATTTTTGATGATATCTCCGAAACTAATAAAGCTACAGACTTGCGATTTGAACTAAAATGTAGGACTGCAAGACTTCCAAAGAAAAGGTTTTTTACACCTTAACCGCTACAATGCAAACTTTCGCAGTTATAGAGAATCTCAGTGCTTTCTCATCGTACTTTTTAGACTGCGAATAAGATTTTTGATGATATCATCGAATCTTATAAAGCTACAGGCTTGCGGTTTGAACTAAAATGTAGGACTAAGAGACTTGCAAAGAAAAGGTTATTACACCTTAATCGCTTTAATGCAAACTTTCGCAGTTATAGAGAATCTCAGTGCTTTCTCATAGTACTTTTTAGACTGCGAATAAGATTTTTGATGATATCTTTGAAACTAATAAAGCTACAGGCATGCGGTTTGAACTGAAATGTAGGACTAACAGACTTGCAAAGAAAAGGTAATAACACCTTATTCGCTCCAATGCAAACTTTTGCAGTTATAGAAAACCTCAGTGCTTTCTCGTCGTACTTTTCAAACCGTGAATACGATTGTTGATGATATCTCCGAAACTAATAAAGCTACAGGCTTGCGGGTTGAACTAAGATGTAGGACTAACAGACTTGCAAAGAAAAAGGTTATTACACCTTAATCGCTCCAATGCAAACTTTCGCAGTTCTAGAAAATCTCAGTGCTTTCTCATCGTACTTTTCAGACCGTGAATACGATTGTTGATGATATCTCCGAAACTAATAAAGCTACAGGCTTGCGGTTTGAACTAAAATGTAGGACTAACAGACTTGCAAAGAAAAAGGTTATTACACCTTAATCGCTGCAATGCAAACTTTCGCAGTTCTAGAAAATCTCAGTGCTTTCTGATCGTACTTTTTAGACTGTGGATACGAATTTTGATGATATCTCCGAAACTAATAAAGCTACAGGCTTGTGGTTTTAAATATAATGCAGGACTAACAGACTTGCAAAGAAAAGGTTATTACACCTTAATCGCACCAATGCAAACTTTCGCGGTTATAGAGAATCTCAGTGCTTTCTCATCGTACTTTTTAGACTGTGAGTCCGATTTTTGATGATATCTCCGAAACTAATAAAGCTACAGGCTTGCGGTTTGAACTAAAATGTAGTACTAATAGACTTGCAAAAAAAGGTTTTTACACCTTATTCGCTCCAATGCAAACTTTCACAGTTATAGAGAATCTCAGTGCTTTCTCATCGTACTTTTCAGACTGTAAATACGATTGTTGATTATATCTCCGAAACTAATAAAGCTACAGGCTTGCGGTTTGAACTTAAATGTAGTACTAACAGACTTGCAAAGAAAAGGTCATTACACCTAAATCGCTCAAATGCAATTTTTTGCAGTTATAGAGAATATCAGTGCATTCTCTTCGTACTTTTCAGACTGTATATACGATTTCTGATCATATCTACGAAATTAATAAAGCTACAGACTTGCGGTTTACACTAAAATGTAGGACTTACCGGCTTGCAAAGAAAAGGTTATTACACCTTAATCGCTCCAATGCAAACTTTCGCGGTTATAAAGAATCTCAGTGCTTTCTAAACGTAGTTTTCAGACTAAGAATACGATTTTTGATGATATCTTTGAAACTAATAAAGCTTCAGGCTTGCGGTTTGAACTAAAATGTAGGACTAACAGACTTGCAGAGAAAATGTTATGACACCTCAATCGCTTTAATGCAAACTTTCGCAGTTATAGAGAATCTCAGTGCTTTTTCAACGTAGTTTTCAGACTAAGAATACGATTTTTGATGATATCTCTAAAACTAATTTAGCTACAGGCTTGCGGGTTGAACTAAAATGTAGGACTAACAGACTTGCAAAGAAAAGGTTATTACACCTTAATGGCTCCAATGCAAACTTTCGCGGTTATAGAGAATCTCAGTGCTTTCTCATCGTACTATTCAGACTGTAAATACGATTTTTGATGATATCTCCGAAACTAATAAAGCTACAGGCTTGCGGTTTGAACTAAAATGTAGGACTAACAGACTTGCAGAGAAAATGTTATGACACCTCAATCGCTTTAATGCAAACTTTCGCAGTTATAGAGAATCTCAGTGCTTTTTCAACGTAGTTTTCAGACTAAGAATACGATTTTTGATGATATCTCCAAAACTAATTTAGCTACAGGCTTGCGGGTTGAACTAAAAAGTAGGACTAACAGACTTGCAAAGAAAAGGTTATTTTACCTTAATCGCTCCAATGCCAACTTTCGCCGTAATAGAGAATCTCAGAGCTTTCTCTACGTACTTTTCAGAGTGTGAATACGATTTTTGATAATATCTCTGAAACTAATAAAGCTACAGACTTGCGATTTGAACTTAAATTTAGGACTTACAGACTTGCAAAGAAAAGTTAATTACACCTTAATCGCTCCAATGCAAACTTTCGCAGTTATAGAGAATCACAGTGCTTTCTCATCGTACTTTTCAGACTGTGAATACGATTTTTGATGATTTCTCTGAAACTAAAAAAGCTACAGGTTTGCGGTTTGAACTAAAATGTAAAACTAACAGACTTGCAATGAAAAGGTTATTACACCTTAATCGCTCCAATGCAAACTTTCGCAGTTATAGAAAACCTCAGTGCTTTCTCGTCGTACTTTTCAGACTGTGAATACGAATTTTGATGATATCTCCGAAACTAATAAAGCTAAAGGCTTGCGGTTTGAACTAAAATGTAGTACTAACAGACTTGCAAAGAAAAAGGTTATTACACCTTAATCGCTGCAATGCAAACTTTCGCAGTTCTAGAAAATCTCAGTGCTTTCTGATCGTACTTTTTAGACTGTGGATACGAATTTTGATGATATCTCCGAAACTAATACAGCTACAGGCTTGCGGATTGAACTAAAATTTAGGACTAACAGACTTTTAAAGAAAACGTTATTACACCTTAATCGCTCCAATGCAAACTTTTGCAGTTATAGAAAATCTCAGTGCTTTCTGATTGTACTTTTCAGACTGTAGATACGAATTTTGATGATATCTCCGAAACTAATAAAGCTAAAGGCTTGCGGGTTGAACTTAGATGTAGGACTAACAGACTTGCAAAGAAAAAGGTTATTACACCTTATTCGCTCCAATGCAAACTTTTGCAGTTATAGAAAACCTCAGTGCTTTCTCGTCGTACTTTTCAAACCGTGAATACGATTGTTGATGATATCTTCGAAACTAATAAAGCTACAGGCTTGCGGTTTGAACTAAAATGTAGGACTAACAGACTTGCAAAGAAAAAGGTTATTACACCTTAATCGCTGCAATGCAAACTTTCGCAGTTCTACAAAATCTCAGTGCTTTCTCATCGTACTTTTCAGACCGTGAATACGATTGTTGATGATATCTCCGAAACTAATAAAGCTACAGGCTTGCGGTTTGAACTAAAATGTAGGACTAACAGACTTGCAAAGAAAAAGGTTATTACACCTTAATCGCTGCAATGCAAACTTTCGCAGTTCTAGAAAATCTCAGTGCTTTCTGATCGTACTTTTTAGACTGTGGATACGAATTTTGATGATATCTCCGAAACTAATAAAGCTACAGGCTTGTGGTTTTAACTATAATGCAGGACTAACAGACTTGCAAAGAAAAGGTTATTACACCTTAATCGCACCAATGCAAACTTTCGCGGTTATAGAGAATCTCAGTGCTTTCTCATCGTACTTTTTAGACTGTGAGTCCGATTTTTGATGATATCTCCGAAACTAATAAAGCTACAGGCTTGCGGTTTGAACTAAAATGTAGTACTAATAGACTTGCAAAAAAAGGTTTTTACACCTTAATCGCTCCAATGCAAACTTTCACAGTTATAGAGAATCTCAGTGCTTTCTCATCGTACTTTTCAGACTGTGAATACGAATTTTGATGATATCTCCGAAACTAATAAAGCTAAAGGCTTGCGGTTTGAACTAAAATGTAGTACTAACAGACTTGCAAAGAAAAAGGTTATTACACCTTAATCGCTGCAATGCAAACTTTCGCAGTTCTAGAAAATCTCAGTGCTTTCTGATCGTACTTTTTAGACTGTGGATACGAATTTTGATGATATCTCCGAAACTAATAAAGCTACAGGCTTGCGGATTGAACTAAAATTTAGGACTAACAGACTTTTAAAGAAAACGTTATTACACCTTAATCGCTCCAATGCAAACTTTTGCAGTTATAGAAAATCTCAGTGCTTTCTGATTGTACTTTTCAGACTGTAGATACGAATTTTGATGATATCTCCGAAACTAATAAAGCTAAAGGCTTGCGGGTTGAACTTAGATGTAGGACTAACAGACTTGCAAAGAAAAAGGTTATTACACCTTAATCGAACCAATGCAAACTTTCGCGGTTATAGAGAATCTCAGTGCTTTCTCATCGTACTTTTTAGACTGTGAGTCCGATTTTTGATGATATCTCCGAAACTAATAAAGCTACAGGCTTGCGGTTTGAACTAAAATGTAGTACTAATAGACTTGCAAAAAAAGGTTTTTACACCTTAATCGCTCCAATGCAAACTTTCACAGTTATAGAGAATCTCAGTGCTTTCTCATCGTACTTTTCAGACTGTGAATACGATTGTTGATTATATCTCCGAAACTAATAAAGCTACAGGCTTGCGGTTTGAACTTAAATGTAGTACTAACAGACTTGCAAAGAAAAGGTTATTACACCTTAATCGCACCAATGCAAACTTTCGCGGTTATAGAGAATCTCAGTGCTTTCTCATCGTACTTTTTAGACTGTGAGTCCGATTTTTGATGATATCTCCGAAACTAATAAAGCTACAGGCTTGCGGTTTGAACTAAAATGTAGTACTAATAGACTTGCAAAAAAAGGTTTTTACACCTTAATCGCTCCAATGCAAACTTTCACAGTTATAGAGAATCTCAGTGCTTTCTCATCGTACTTTTCAGACTGTGAATACGAATTTTGATGATATCTCCGAAACTAATAAAGCTAAAGGCTTGCGGTTTGAACTAAAATGTAGTACTAACAGACTTGCAAAGAAAAAGGTTATTACACCTTAATCGCTGCAATGCAAACTTTCGCAGTTCTAGAAAATCTCAGTGCTTTCTGATCGTACTTTTTAGACTGTGGATACGAATTTTGATGATATCTCCGAAACTAATAAAGCTACAGGCTTGCGGATTGAACTAAAATTTAGGACTAACAGACTTTTAAAGAAAACGTTATTACACCTTAATCGCTCCAATGCAAACTTTTGCAGTTATAGAAAATCTCAGTGCTTTCTGATTGTACTTTTCAGACTGTAGATACGAATTTTGATGATATCTCCGAAACTAATAAAGCTAAAGGCTTGCGGGTTGAACTTAGATGTAGGACTAACAGACTTGCAAAGAAAAAGGTTATTACACCTTAATCGAACCAATGCAAACTTTCGCGGTTATAGAGAATCTCAGTGCTTTCTCATCGTACTTTTTAGACTGTGAGTCCGATTTTTGATGATATCTCCGAAACTAATAAAGCTACAGGCTTGCGGTTTGAACTAAAATGTAGTACTAATAGACTTGCAAAAAAAGGTTTTTACACCTTAATCGCTCCAATGCAAACTTTCACAGTTATAGAGAATCTCAGTGCTTTCTCATCGTACTTTTCAGACTGTGAATACGATTGTTGATTATATCTCCGAAACTAATAAAGCTACAGGCTTGCGGTTTGAACTTAAATGTAGTACTAACAGACTTGCAAAGAAAAGGTCATTACACCTAAATCGCTCAAATGCAATTTTTTGCAGTTATAGAGAATATCAGTGCTTTCTTTTCGTACTTTTCAGACTGTATATACGATTTCTGATCATATCTACGAAATTAATAAAGCTACAGACTTGCGGTTTACACTAAAATGTAGGACTTACAGGCTTGCAAAGAAAAGGTTATTACACCTTAATCGCTCCAATGCAAACTTTCGCGGTTATAGAGAATCTCAGTGCTTTCTCATCGTACTTTTCAGACTGTGAATACGATTTTTGATGATATCTCCGAAACTAATAAAGCTACAGGCTTGCGGTTTGAACTAAAATGTAGGACTAACAGACTTGCAGAGAAAAGGTTATGACACCTTAATCGCTTTAATGCAAACTTTCGCAGTTATAGAGAATCTCAGTGCTTTCTCAACGTAGTTTTCAGACTAAGAATACGATTTTTGATGATATCTTTGAAACTAATAAAGCTACAGGCATGCGGTTTAAACTGAAATATAGGACTAACAGACTTGCAAAGAAAAG
Source organism: Ecdyonurus torrentis (assembly GCA_949318235.1). Lineage (NCBI taxonomy): Eukaryota > Metazoa > Arthropoda > Insecta > Ephemeroptera > Heptageniidae > Ecdyonurus > Ecdyonurus torrentis. The sequence continues at coordinate 727,006 of OX439129.1, forward strand.
GTTATTACACCTTAATGGCTCCAATGCAAACTTTCGCGGTTATAGAGAATCTCAGTGCTTTCTCATCGTACTTTTCAGACTGTAAATACGATTTTTGATGATATCTCCGAAACTAATAAAGCTACAGGCTTGCGGTTTGAACTAAAATGTAGGACTAACAGACTTGCAGAGAAAATGTTATAACACCTCAATCGCTTTAATGCAAACTTTCGCAGTTATAGAGAATCTCAGTGCTTTTTCAACGTAGTTTTCAGACTAAGAATACGATTTTTGATGATATCTCCAAAACTAATTTAGCTACAGGCTTGCGGGTTGAACTAAAATGTAGGTCTAACAGACTTGCAAAGAAAAGGTTATTTTACCTTAATCGCTCCAATGCCAACTTTCGCCGTAATAGAGAATCTCAGAGCTTTCTCTACGTACTTTTCAGACTGTGAATACGATTTTTGATAATATCTCTGAAACTAATAAAGCTACAGGCTTGCGGTTTGAACTAAAATGTAGTACTAATAGACTTGCAAAAAAAGGTTTTTACACCTTAATCGCTCCAATGCAAACTTTCACAGTTATAGAGAATCTCAGTGCTTTCTCATCGTACTTTTCAGACTGTGAATACGATTGTTGATTATATCTCCGAAACTAATAAAGCTACAGGCTTGCGGTTTGAACTTAAATGTAGTACTAACAGACTTGCAAAGAAAAGGTCATTACACCTAAATCGCTCCAATGCAATTTTTTGCAGTTATAGAGAATATCAGTGCTTTCTTTTCGTACTTTTCAGACTGTATATACGATATCTGATCATATCTACGAAATTAATAAAGCTACAGACTTGCGGTTTACACTAAAATGTAGGACTTACAGGCTTGCAAAGAAAAGGTTATTACACCTTAATCGCTCCAATGCAAACTTTCGCGGTTATAGAGGATCTCAGTGCTTTCTCATCGTACTTTTCAGACTGTGAATACGATTTTTGATGATATCTCTGAAACTAATAAAGCTACAGGCTTGCGGTTTGAACTAAAATGTAGGACTAACAGACTTGCAGAGAAAAGGTTATGACACCTTAATCGCTTTAATGCAAACTTTCGCAGTTATAGAGAATCTCAGTGCTTTCTCAACGTAGTTTTCAGACTAAGAATACGATTTTTGATGATATCTTTGAAACTAATAAAGCTACAGGCATGCGGTTTAAACTGAAATATAGGACTAACAGACTTGCAAAGAAAAGGTTATTACACCTTAATGGCTCCAATGCAAACTTTCGCGGTTATAGAGAATCTCAGTGCTTTCTCATCGTACTTTTCAGACTGTAAATACGATTTTTGATGATATCTCCGAAACTAATAAAGCTACAGGCTTGCGGTTTGAACTAAAATGTAGGACTAACAGACTTGCAGAGAAAATGTTATAACACCTCAATCGCTTTAATGCAAACTTTCGCAGTTATAGAGAATCTCAGTGCTTTTTCAACGTAGTTTTCAGACTAAGAATACGATTTTTGATGATATCTCCAAAACTAATTTAGCTACAGGCTTGCGGGTTGAACTAAAATGTAGGACTAACAGACTTGCAAAGAAAAGGTTATTTTACCTTAATCGCTCCAATGCCAACTTTCGCCGTAATAGAGAATCTCAGAGCTTTCTCTACGTACTTTTCAGACTGTGAATACGATTTTTGATAATATCTCTGAAACTAATAAAGCTACAGACTTGCGATTTGAACTTAAATTTAGGACTAACAGACTTGCAAAGAAAAGTTAATTACACCTTAATCGCTCCAATGCAAACTTTCGCAGTTATAGAGAATCACAGTGCTTTCTCATCGTACTTTTCAGACTGTGAATACGATTTTTGATGATTTCTCTGAAACTAATAAAGCTACAGGTTTGCGGTTTGAACTAAAATGTAAAACTAACAGACTTGCAATGAAAAGGTTATTACACATTAATCGCTCCAATGCAAACTTTCGCAGTTATAGAAAACCTCAGTGCTTTCTCGTCGTACTTTTCAGACTGTGAATACGAATTTTGATGATATCTCCGAAACTAATAAAGCTAAAGGCTTGCGGTTTGAACTAAAATGTAGTACTAACAGACTTGCAAAGAAAAAGGTTATTACACCTTAATCGCTGCAATGCAAACTTTCGCAGTTCTAGAAAATCTTAGTGCTTTCTGATCGTACTTTTTAGACTGTGGATACGAATTTTGATGATATCTCCGAAACTAATAAAGCTACAGGCTTGCGGTTTGAACTAAAATTTAGGACTAACAGACTTTTAAAGAAAACGTTATTACACCTTAATCGCTCCAATGCAAACTTTTGCAGTTATAGAAAATCTCAGTGCTTTCTGATTGTACTTTTCAGACTGTAGATACGAATTTTGATGATATCTCCGAAACTAATAAAGCTACAGGCTTGCGATTTGAACTAAAATGTAGGACTAAGAGACATGCAAAGAAAAGGTTATTACAACTTAATCGCTTCATTGCAAACTTTCGCAGTTATAGAGAATCTCAGTGCTTTCTCGTCGTACTTTTCAAACCGTGAATACGATTGTTGATGATATCTCCGAAACTAATAAAGCTAAAGGCTTGCGGGTTGAACTAAGATGTAGGACTAACAGACTTGCAAAGAAAAAGGTTATTACACCTTAATCGCTCCAATGCAAACTTTCGCAGTTCTAGAAAATCTCAGTGCTTTCTCATCGTACTTTTCAGACCGTGAATACGATTGTTGATGATATCTCCGAAACTAATAAAGCTACAGGCTTGCGGTTTGAACTAAAATGTAGGACTAACAGACTTGCAAAGAAAAAGGTTATTACACCTTATTCGCTGCAATGCAAACTTTCGCAGTTCTAGAAAATCTCAGTGCTTTCTGATCGTACTTTTTAGACTGTGGATACGAATTTTGATGATATCTCCGAAACTAATAAAGCTACAGGCTTGTGGTTTTAACTATAATGCAGGACTAACAGACTTGCAAAGAAAAGGTTATTACACCTTAATCGCACCAATGCAAACTTTCGCGGTTATAGAGAATCTCAGTGCTTTCTCATCGTACTTTTTAGACTGTGAGTCCGATTTTTGATGATATCTCCGAAACTAATAAAGCTACAGGCTTGCGGTTTGAACTAAAATGTAGTACTAATAGACTTGCAAAAAAAGGTTTTTACTCCTTAATCGCTCCAATGCAAACTTTCACAGTTATAGAGAATCTCAGTGCTTTCTCATCGTACTTTTCAGACTGTGAATACGATTATTGATTATATCTCCGAAACTAATAAAGCTACAGGCTTGCGGTTTGAACTTAAATGTAGTACTAACAGACTTGCAAAGAAAAGGTCATTACACCTAAATCGCTCAAATGCAAACTTTTGCAGTTATAGAGAATATCAGTGCTTTCTCATCGTACTTTTCAGACTGTATATACGATTTCTGATCATATCTACGAAATTAATAAAGCTACAGACTTGCGGTTTACACTAAAATGTAGGACTTACAGGCTTGCAAAGAAAAGGTTATTACACCTAAATCGCTCCAATGCAAACTTTCGCGGTTATAGAGAATCTCAGTGCTTTCTCATCGTACTTTTCAGACTGTGAATACGATTTTTGATGATATCTCCGAAACTAATAAAGCTACAGGCTTGCGGTTTGAACTAAAATGTAGGACTAACAGACTTGCAGAGAAAAGGTTATGACACCTTAATCGCTTTATTGCAAACTTTCGCAGTTATAGAGAATCTCAGTGCTTTCTCAACGTAGTTTCCAGACTAAGAATACGATTTTTGATGATATCTTTGAAACTAATAAAGCTACAAGCATGCGGTTTGAACTGAAATGTAGGACTAACAGACTTGCAAAGAAAAGGTAATAACACCTTATTCGCTCCAATGCAAACTTTTGCAGTTATAGAAAACCTCAGTGCTTTCTCGTCGTACTTTTCAAACCGTGAATACGATTGTTGATGATATCTCCGAAACTAATAAAGCTACAGGCTTGCGGGTTGAACTAAGATGTAGGACTAACAGACTTGCAAAGAAAAAGGTTATTACACCTTAATCGCTCCAATGCAAACTTTCGCAGTTCTAGAAAATCTCAGTGCTTTCTCATCGTACTTTTCAGACCGTGAATACGATTGTTGATGATATCTCCAAAACTAATAAAGCTACAGGCTTGCGGTTTGAACTAAAATGTAGGACTAACAGACTTGCAAAGAAAAAGGTTATTACACCTTAATCGCTGCAATGCAAACTTTCGCAGTTCTAGAAAATCTCAGTGCTTTCTGATCGTACTTTTTAGACTGTGGATACGAATTTTGATGATATCTCCGAAACTAATAAAGCTACAGGCTTGTGGTTTTAACTATAATGCAGGACTAACAGACTTGCAAAGAAAAGGTTATTACACCTTAATCGCACCAATGCAAACTTTCGCGGTTATAGAGAATCTCAGTGCTTTCTCATCGTACTTTTCAGACTGTGAATACGATTTTTGATGATATCTCCGAAACTAATAAAGCTACAAGCTTGCGGTTTGAACTAAAATGTAGGACTAACAGACTTGCAGAGAAAAGGTTATGACACCTTAATCGCTTTAATGCAAACTTTCGCAGTTATAGAGAATCTCAGTGCTTTCTCAACGTAGTTTTCAGACTAAGAATACGATTTTTGATGATATCTTTAAAACTAATAAAGCTACAGGCATGCGGTTTAAACTGAAATGTAGGACTAACAGACTTGCAAAGAAAAGGTTATTACACCTTAATGGCTCCAATGCAAACTTTCGCGGTTATAGAGAATCTCAGTGCTTTCTCATCGTACTTTTCAGACTGTAAATACGATTTTTGATGATATCTCCGAAACTAATAAAGCTACAGGCTTGCGGTTTGAACTAAAATGTAGGACTAACAGACTTGCAGAGAAAATGTTATGACACCTCAATCGCTTTAATGCAAACTTTCGCAGTTATAGAGAATCTCAGTGCTTTTTCAACGTAGTTTTCAGACTAAGAATACGATTTTTGATGATATCTCCAAAACTAATTTAGCTACAGGCTTGCGGGTTGAACTAAAATGTAGGACTAACAGACTTGCAAAGAAAAGGTTATTTTACCTTAATCGCTCCAATGCCAACTTTCGCCGTAATAGAGAATCTCAGAGCTTTCTCTACGTACTTTTCAGACTGTGAATACGATTTTTGATAATATCTCTGAAACTAATAAAGCTACAGACTTGCGATTTGAACTTAAATTTAGGACTAACAGACTTGCAAAGAAAAGTTAATTACACCTTAATCGCTCCAATGCAAACTTTCGCAGTTATAGAGAATCACAGTGCTTTCTCATCGTACTTTTCAGACTGTGAATACGATATTTGATGATTTCTCTGAAACTAAAAAAGCTACAGGTTTGCGGTTTGAACTAAAATGTAAACCTAACAGACTTGCATTGAAAAGGTTATTACACCTTAATCGCTCCAATGCAAACTTTCGCAGTTATAGAAAACCTCAGTGCTTTCTCGTCGTACTTTTCAGACTGTGAATACGAATTTTGAAGATATCTCCGAAACTAATAAAGCTAAAGGCTTGCGGTTTGAACTAAAATGTAGTACTAACAGACTTGCAAAGAAAAAGGTTATTACACCTTAATCGCTGCAATGCAAACTTTCGCAGTTCTAGAAAATCTCAGTGCTTTCTGTTCGTACTTTTTAGACTGTGGATACGAATTTTGATGATATCTCCGAAACTAATAAAGCTACAGGCTTGCGGTTTGAACTAAAATTTAGGACTAACAGACTTTTAAAGAAAACGTTATTACACCATAATCGCTCCAATGCAAACTTTTGCAGTTATAGAAAATCTCAGTGCTTTCTGATTGTACTTTTCAGACTGTAGATACGAATTTTGATTATATCTCCGAAACTAATAAAGCTACAGGCTTGCGATTTGAACTAAAATGTAGGACTAAGAGACATGCAAAGAAAAGGTTATTACAACTTAATCGCTTCATTGCAAACTTTCGCAGTTATAGAGAATCTCAGTGCTTTCTCGTCGTACTTTTCAAACCGTGAATACGATTGTTGATGATATCTCCGAAACTAATAAAGCTAAAGGCTTGCGGGTTGAACTAAGATGTAGGACTAACAGACTTGCAAAGAAAATGGTTATTACACCTTAATCGCTCCAATGCAAACTTTCGCAGTTCTAGAAAATCTCAGTGCTTTCTCATCGTACTTTTCAGACCGTGAATACGATTGTTGATGATATCTCCGAAACTAATAAAGCTACAGGCTTGCGGTTTGAACTAAAATGTAGGACTAACAGACTTGCAAAGAAAAGGTTATTACACCTTAATCGCTCCAATGCAAACTTTCGCGGTTATAGAGAATCTCAATGCTTTATCATCGTACTTTTCAGACTGTGAATACGATTTTTGATGATATCTCCGAAACTAATAAAGCTACAGACTTGCGATTTGAACTAAAATGTAGGACTGCCAGACTTCCAAAGAAAAGGGTTTTTACACCTTAATCGCTCCAAAGCAAACTTTCGCGGTTATAGAGAATCTCAGTGCTTTCTCATCGTACTTTTCAGACTGTGAATACGATTTTTGATGATTTCTCTGACACTAAAAAAGCTACAGGTTTGCGGTTTGAACTAAAATGTAGGACTAACAGACTTGCAAAGAAACGGTCATACACCTTAATCGCTCCAATGCAAACATTTGCAGTTATAGAGAAACTCAGTGCTTTCTCAACGTAATTTTCAGACTAAGAATACGATTTTTGATGATATCTTTGAAACTAATAAAGCTACAGGCATGCGGTTTGAACTGAAATGTAAAACTAACAGACTTGCAATGAAAAGATTATTACACCTTAATCGCTCCAAAGCAAACTTTCGCAGTTACAGAAAACCTCAGTGCTTTCTCGTCGCACTTTTCAGACTGTGAATACGAATTTTGATGATATCTCCGAAACTAATAAAGCTACAGGCTTGCGGTTTGAACTAAAATGTAGGACTAACAGACTTGCAGAGAAAAGGTTATGACACCTTAATCGCTTTAATGCAAACTTTCGCAGTTATAGAGAATCTCAGTGCTTTCTCAACGTAGTTTTCAGACTAAGAATACGATTTTTGATGATATCTTTGAAACTAATAAAGCTACAGGCATGCGGTTTAAACTGAAATGTAGGACTAACAGACTTGCAAAGAAAAAGTTATTACACTTTAATCGCTCCAATGCAAACTTTCGCAGTTATAGAAAACCTCAGTGCTTTCTCATCGTACTTTTCAGACTGTGAATACGATTTTTGATGATATCCCCGAAACTAATAAAGCTACAGACTTGCGATTTAAACTAAAATGTAGGACTGCCAGACTTCCAAATAAAAGGGTTTTTACACCTTAATCGCTCCAAAGCAAACTTTCGCGGTTATAGAGAATCTCAGTGCTTTCTCATCGTACTTTTCAGACTGTGAATACGATTTTTGATGATTTCTCTGAAACTAAAAAAGCTACAGGTTTGCGGTTGGAACTAAAATGTAGGACTAACAGACTTGCAAAGAAAAGGTCATTACACATTAATCGCTCCAATGCAAACATTTGCAGTTATAGAGAATCTCAGTGCTTTCTCAACGTAATTTTCAGACTAAGAATACGATTTTTGATGATATCTTTGAAACTAATAAAGCTACAGGCATGCGGTTTGAACTAAAATGTAGGACTAACAGACTTGCAGAGAAAAGGTTATTACACCTTAATCGCTCCAATGCAAACTTTCGCAGTTATAGAAAACCTCAGTGCTTTCTCATCGTACTTTTCAGACTGTGAATACGATTTTTGATGATATCTCCGAAACTAATAAAGCTACAGGCTTGTGGTTTGGACTTAAATGTAGCACTAACAGACTTGCAAAGAAAAGGTTATTACACCTTAATGGCTCCAATGCAAATTTTCGCAGTTATAGAGAATCTCAGTGCTTTGTCATCGTACTTTTCAGACCGTGAATACGATTGTTGATGATATCTCCGAAACTAATAAAGCTACAGGCTTGCGGTTTGAACTAAAATGTAGGACTAACAGACTTGCAAAGAAAAAAATTATTACACCTTAATCGCTGCAATGCAAACTTTCGCAGTTCTAGAAAATCTCAGTGCTTTCTGATCGTACTTTTTAGACTGTGGATACGAATTTTGATGATATCTCCGAAACTAATAAAGCTACAGGCTTGTGGTTTTAACTATAATGCAGGACTAACAGACTTGCAAAGAAAAGATTATTACACCTTAATCGCACCAATGCAAACTTTCGCGGTTATAGAGAATCTCAGTGCTTTCTCATCGTAATTTTCAGACTGTGAATACGATTTTTGATGATATCCCCGAAACTAATAAAGCTACAGACTTGCGATTTAAACTAAAATGTAGGACTGCCAGACTTCCAAATAAAAGGGTTTTTACACCTTAATCGCTCCAAAGCAAACTTTCGCGGTTATAGAGAATCTCAGTGCTTTCTCATCGTACTTTTCAGACTGTGAATACGATTTTTGATGATTTCTCTGAAACTAAAAAAGCTACAGGTTTGCGGTTTGAACTAAAATGTAGGACTAACAGACTTGCAAAGAAAAGGTCATTACACCTTAAACGCTCCAATGCAAACATTTGCAGTTATAGAGAATCTCAGTGCTTTCTCAACGTAATTTTCAGACTAAGAATACGATTTTTGATGATATCTTTGAAACTAATAAAGCTACAGGCATGCGGTTTGAACTAAAATGTAGGACTAACAGACTTGCAGAGAAAAGGTTATTACACCTTAATCGCTCCAATGCAAACTTTCGCAGTTATAGAAAACCTCAGTGCTTTCTCATCGTACTTTTCAGACTGTGAATACGATTTTTGATGATATCTCCGAAACTAATAAAGCTACAGGCTTGTGGTTTGGACTTAAATGTAGCACTAACAGACTTGCAAAGAAAAGGTTATTACACCTTAATGGCTCCAATGCAAACTTTCGCAGTTATAGAGAATCTCAGTGCTTTGTCATCGTACTTTTCAGACCGTGAATACGATTGTTGATGATATCTCCAAAACTAATAAAGCTACAGGCTTGCGGTTTGAACTAAAATGTAGGACTAACAGACTTGCAAAGAAAAAAATTATTACACCTTAATCGCTGCAATGCAAACTTTCGCAGTTCTAGAAAATCTCAGTGCTTTCTGATCGTACTTTTTAGACTGTGGATACGAATTTTGATGATATCTCCGAAACTAATAAAGCTACAGGCTTGTGGTTTTAACTATAATGCAGGACTAACAGACTTGCAAAGAAAAGGTTATTACACCTTAATCGCACCAATGCAAACTTTCGCGGTTATAGAGAATCTCAGTGCTTTCTCATCGTAATTTTCAGACTGTGAATACGATTTTTGATTTTATCTCCGAAACTAATTTAGCTACAGGCTTGCGGGTTGAACTAAAATGTAGGACTAACAGACTTGCAAAGAAAAGGTTATTTTACCTTAATCGCTCCAATGCCAACTTTCGCCGTAATAGAGAATCTCAGAGCTTTCTCTACGTACTTTTCAGACCATGAATACGATTGTTGATGATATCTCCAAAACTAATAAAGCTACAGGCTTGCGGTTTGAACTAAAATGTAGGACTAACAGACTTGCAAAGAAAAAGGTTATTAAACCTTAATCGCTGCAATGCAAACTTTCGCAGTTCTAGAAAATCTCAGTGCTTTCTGATCGTACTTTTTAGACTGTGGATACGAATTTTGATGATATCTCCGAAACTAATAAAGCTACAGGCTTGCGGTTTGAACTAAAATTTAGGACTAACAGACTTTTAAAGAAAACGTTATTACACCATAATCGCTCCAATGCAAACTTTTGCAGTTATAGAAAATCTCAGTGCTTTCTGATTGTACTTTTCAGACTGTAGATACGAATTTTGATGATATCTCCGAAACTAATAAAGCTACAGGCTTGCGATTTGAACTAAAATGTAGGACTAAGAGACATGCAAAGAAAAGGTTATTACAACTTAATCGCTTCATTGCAAACTTTCGCAGTTATAGAGAATCTCAGTGCTTTCTCGTCGTACTTTTCAAACCGTGAATACGATTGTTGATGATATCTCCGAAACTAATAAAGCTAAAGGCTTGCGGGTTGAACTAAGATGTAGGACTAACAGACTTGCAAAGAAAATGGTTATTACACCTTAATCGCTCCAATGCAAACTTTCGCAGTTCTAGAAAATCTCAGTGCTTTCTCATCGTACTTTTCAGACCGTGAATACGATTGTTGATGATATCTCCGAAACTAATAAAGCTACAGGCTTGCGGTTTGAACTAAAATGTAGGACTAACAGACTTGCAAAGAAAAGGTTATTACACCTTAATCGCTCCAATGCAAACTTTCGCGGTTATAGAGAATCTCAGTGCTTTATCATCGTACTTTTCAGACTGTGAATACGATTTTTGATGATATCTCCGAAACTAATAAAGCTACAGACTTGCGATTTGAACTAAAATGTAGGACTGCCAGACTTCCAAAGAAAAGGGTTTTTACACCTTAATCGCTCCAAAGCAAACTTTCGCGGTTATAGAGAATCTCAGTGCTTTCTCATCGTACTTTTCAGACTGTGAATACGATTTTTGATGATTTCTCTGACACTAAAAAAGCTACAGGTTTGCGGTTTGAACTAAAATGTAGGACTAACAGACTTGCAAAGAAACGGTCATTACACCTTAATCGCTCCAATGCAAACATTTGCAGTTATAGAGAAACTCAGTGCTTTCTCAACGTAATTTTCAGACTAAGAATACGATTTTTGATGATATCTTTGAAACTAATAAAGCTACAGGCATGCGGTTTGAACTGAAATGTAAAACTAACAGACTTGCAATGAAAAGATTATTACACCTTAATCGCTCCAAAGCAAACTTTCGCAGTTACAGAAAACCTCAGTGCTTTCTCGTCGCACTTTTCAGACTGTGAATACGAATTTTGATGATATCTCCGAAACTAATAAAGCTACAGGCTTGCGGTTTGAACTAAAATGTAGGACTAACAGACTTGCAGAGAAAAGGTTATGACACCTTAATCGCTTTAATGCAAACTTTCGCAGTTATAGAGAATCTCAGTGCTTTCTCAACGTAGTTTTCAGACTAAGAATACGATTTTTGATAATATCTTTGAAACTAATAAAGCTACAGGCATGCGGTTTAAACTGAAATGTAGGACTAACAGACTTGCAAAGAAAAAGTTATTACACTTTAATCGCTCCAATGCAAACTTTCGCAGTTATAGAAAACCTCAGTGCTTTATCATCGTACTTTTCAGACTGTGAATACGATTTTTGATGATATCCCCGAAACTAATAAAGCTACAGACTTGCGATTTAAACTAAAATGTAGGACTGCCAGACTTCCAAATAAAAGGGTTTTTACACCTTAATCGCTCCAAAGCAAACTTTCGCGGTTATAGAGAATCTCAGTGCTTTCTCATCGTACTTTTCAGACTGTGAATACGATTTTTGATGATTTCTCTGAAACTAAAAAAGCTACAGGTTTGCGGTTGGAACTAAAATGTAGGACTAACAGACTTGCAAAGAAAAGGTCATTACACCTTAATCGCTCCAATGCAAACATTTGCAGTTATAGAGAATCTCAGTGCTTTCTCAACGTAATTTTCAGACTAAGAATACGATTTTTGATGATATCTTTGAAACTAATAAAGCTACAGGCATGCGGTTTGAACTAAAATGTAGGACTAACAGACTTGCAGAGAAAAGGTTTTTACACCTTAATCGCTCCAATGCAAACTTTCGCAGTTATAGAAAACCTCAGTGCTTTCTCATCGTACTTTTCAGACTGTGAATACGATTTTTGATGATATCTCCGAAACTAATAAAGCTACAGGCTTGTGGTTTGGACTTAAATGTAGCACTAACAGACTTGCAAAGAAAAGGTTATTACACCTTAATGGCTCCAATGCAAATTTTCGCAGTTATAGAGAATCTCAGTGCTTTGTCATCGTACTTTTCAGACCGTGAATACGATTGTTGATGATATCTCCGAAACTAATAAAGCTACAGGCTTGCGGTTTGAACTAAAATGTAGGACTAACAGACTTGCAAAGAAAAAAATTATTACACCTTAATCGCTGCAATGCAAACTTTCGCAGTTCTAGAAAATCTCAGTGCTTTCTGATCGTACTTTTTAGACTGTGGATACGAATTTTGATGATATCTCCGAAACTAATAAAGCTACAGGCTTGTGGTTTTAACTATAATGCAGGACTAACAGACTTGCAAAGAAAAGATTATTACACCTTAATCGCACCAATGCAAACTTTCGCGGTTATAGAGAATCTCAATGCTTTCTCATCGTAATTTTCAGACTGTGAATACGATTTTTGATGATATCCCCGAAACTAATAAAGCTACAGACTTGCGATTTAAACTAAAATGTAGGACTGCCAGACTTCCAAATAAAAGGGTTTTTACACCTTAATCGCTCCAAAGCAAACTTTCGCGGTTATAGAGAATCTCAGTGCTTTCTCATCGTACTTTTCAGACTGTGAATACGATTTTTGATGATTTCTCTGAAACTAAAAAAGCTACAGGTTTGCGGTTTGAACTAAAATGTAGGACTAACAGACTTGCAAAGAAACGGTCATTACACCTTAATCGCTCCAATGCAAACATTTGCAGTTATAGAGAAACTCAGTGCTTTCTCAATGTAATTTTCAGACTAAGAATACGATTTTTGATGATATCTTTGAAACTAATAAAGCTACAGGCATGCGGTTTGAACTGAAATGTAAAACTAACAGACTTGCAATGAAAAGATTATTACACCTTAATCGCTCCAAAGCAAACTTTCGCAGTTACAGAAAACCTCAGTGCTTTCTCGTCGTACTTTTCAGACTGTGAATACGAATTTTGATGATATCTCCGAAACTAATAAAGCTACAGGCTTGCGGTTTGAACTAAAATGTAGGACTAACAGACTTGCAGAGAAAAGGTTATGACACCTTAATCGCTTTAATGCAAACTTTCGCAGTTATAGAGAATCTCAGTGCTTTCTCAACGTAGTTTTCAGACTAAGAATACGATTTTTGATGATATCTTTGAAACTAATAAAGCTACAGGCATGCGGTTTAAACTGAAATGTAGGACTAACAGACTTGCAAAGAAAAAGTTATTACACTTTAATCGCTCCAATGCAAACTTTCGCAGTTATAGAAAACCTCAGTGCTTTATCATCGTACTTTTCAGACTGTGAATACGATTTTTGATGATATCCCCGAAACTAATAAAGCTACAGACTTGCGATTTAAACTAAAATGTAGGACTGCCAGACTTCCAAATAAAAGGGTTTTTACACCTTAATCGCTCCAAAGCAAACTTTCGCGGTTATAGAGAATCTCAGTGCTTTCTCATCGTACTTTTCAGACTGTGAATACGATTTTTGATGATTTCTCTGAAACTAAAAAAGCTACAGGTTTGCGGTTGGAACTAAAATGTAGGACTAACAGACTTGCAAAGAAAAGGTCATTACACCTTAATCGCTCCAATGCAAACATTTGCAGTTATAGAGAATCTCAGTGCTTTCTCAACGTAATTTTCAGACTAAGAATACGATTTTTGATGATATCTTTGAAACTAATAAAGCTACAGGCATGCGGTTTGAACTAAAATGTAGGAATAACAGACTTGCAGAGAAAAGGTTATTACACCTTAATCGCTCCAATGCAAACTTTCGCAGTTATAGAAAACCTCAGTGCTTTCTCATCGTACTTTTCAGACTGTGAATACGATTTTTGATGATATCTCCGAAACTAATAAAGCTACAGGCTTGTGGTTTGGACTTAAATGTAGCACTAACAGACTTGCAAAGAAAAGGTTATTACACCTTAATGGCTCCAATGCAAATTTTCGCAGTTATAGAGAATCTCAGTGCTTTGTCATCGTACTTTTCAGACCGTGAATACGATTGTTGATGATATCTCCGAAACTAATAAAGCTACAGGCTTGCGGTTTGAACTAAAATGTAGGACTAACAGACTTGCAAAGAAAAAAATTATTACACCTTAATCGCTGCAATGCAAACTTTCGCAGTTCTAGAAAATCTCAGTGCTTTCTGATCGTACTTTTTAGACTGTGGATACGAATTTTGATGATATCTCCGAAACTAATAAAGCTACAGGCTTGTGGTTTTAACTATAATGCAGGACTAACAGACTTGCAAAGAAAAGATTATTACACCTTAATCGCACCAATGCAAACTTTCGCGGTTATAGAGAATCTCAGTGCTTTCTCATCGTAATTTTCAGACTGTGAATACGATTTTTGATGATATCCCCGAAACTAATAAAGCTACAGACTTGCGATTTAAACTAAAATGTAGGACTGCCAGACTTCCAAATAAAAGGGTTTTTACACCTTAATCGCTCCAAAGCAAACTTTCGCGGTTATAGAGAATCTCAGTGCTTTCTCATCGTACTTTTCAGACTGTGAATACGATTTTTGATGATTTCTCTGAAACTAAAAAAGCTACAGGTTTGCGGTTTGAACTAAAATGTAGGACTAACAGACTTGCAAAGAAAAGGTCATTACACCTTAATCGCTCCAATGCAAACATTTGCAGTTATAGAGAATCTCAGTGCTTTCTCAACGTAATTTTCAGACTAAGATAAACGATTTTTGATGATATCTTTGAAACTAATAAAGCTACAGGCATGCGGTTTGAACTAAAATGTAGGACTAACAGACTTGCAGAGAAAAGGTTATTACACCTTAATCGCTCCAATGCAAACTTTCGCAGTTATAGAAAACCTCAGTGCTTTCTCATCGTACTTTTCAGACTGTGAATACGATTTTTGATGATATCTCCGAAACTAATAAAGCTACAGGCTTGTGGTTTGGACTTAAATGTAGCACTAACAGACTTGCAAAGAAAAGGTTATTACACCTTAATTGCTCCAATGCAAACTTTCGCAGTTATAGAGAATCTCAGTGCTTTGTCATCGTACTTTTCAGACCGTGAATACGATTGTTGATGATATCTCCAAAACTAATAAAGCTACAGGCTTGCGGTTTGAACTAAAATGTAGGACTAACAGACTTGCAAAGAAAAAAATTATTACACCTTAATCGCTGCAATGCAAACTTTCGCAGTTCTAGAAAATCTCAGTGCTTTCTGATCGTACTTTTTAGACTGTGGATACGAATTTTGATGATATCTCCGAAACTAATAAAGCTACAGGCTTGTGGTTTTAACTATAATGCAGGACTAACAGTCTTGCAAAGAAAAGGTTATTACACCTTAATCGCACCAATGCAAACTTTCGCGGTTATAGAGAATCTCAGTGCTTTCTCATCGTAATTTTCAGACTGTGAATACGATTTTTGATTTTATCTCCGAAACTAATTTAGCTACAGGCTTGCGGGTTGAACTAAAATGTAGGACTAACAGACTTGCAAAGAAAAGGTTATTTTACCTTAATCGCTCCAATGCCAACTTTCGCCGTAATAGAGAATCTCAGAGCTTTCTCTACGTACTTTTCAGACCGTGAATACGATTGTTGATGATATCTCCAAAACTAATAAAGCTACAGGCTTGCGGTTTGAACTAAAATGTAGGACTAACAGACTTGCAAAGAAAAAGGTTATTAAACCTTAATCGCTGCAATGCAAACTTTCGCAGTTCTAGAAAATCTCAGTGCTTTCTGATCGTACTTTTTAGACTGTGGATTCGAATTTTGATGATATCTCCGAAACTAATAAAGCTACAGGCTTGTGGTTTTAACTATAATGCAGGACTAACAGACTTGCAAAGAAAAGGTTATTACACCTTAATCGCACCAATGCAAACTTTCGCGGTTATAGAGAATCTCAGTGCTTTCTCATCGTACTTTTCAGACTGTGAATACGATTTTTGATGATATCTCCGAAACTAATAAATCTACAGGCTTGCGGTTTGAACTAAAATGTAGGACTAGCAGACTTGCAGAGAAAAGGTTATGACACCTTAATCGCTTTAATGCAAACTTTCGCAGTTATAGAGAATCTCAGTGCTTTCTCAACGTAGTTTTCAGACTAAGAATACGATTTTTGATGATATCTTTGAAACTAATAAAGCTACAGGCATGCGGTTTAAACTGAAATGTAGGACTAACAGACTTGCAAAGAAAAGGTTATTACACCTTAATGACTCCAATGCAAACTTTCGCGGTTATAGAGAATCTCAGTGCTTTCTCATCGTACTTTTCAGACTGTAAATACGATTTTTGATGATATCTCCGAAACTAATAAAGCTACAGGCTTGCGGTTTGAACTAAAATGTAGGACTAACAGACTTGCAGAGAAAATGTTATGACACCTCAATCGCTTTAATGCAAACTTTCGCAGTTATAGAGAATCTCAGTGCTTTTTCAACGTAGTTTTCAGACTAAGAATACGATTTTTGATGATATCTCCAAAACTAATTTAGCTACAGGCTTGCGGGTTGAACTAAAATGTAGGACTAACAGACTTGCAAAGAAAAGGTTATTTTACCTTAATCGCTCCAATGCCAACTTTCGCCGTAATAGAGAATCTCAGAGCTTTCTCTACGTACTTTTCAGACTGTGAATACGATTTTTGATAATATCTCTGAAACTAATAAAGCTACAGACTTGCGATTTGAACTTAAATTTAGGACTAACAGACTTGCAAAGAAAAGTTAATTACACCTTAATCGCTCCAATGCAAACTTTCGCAGTTATAGAGAATCACAGTGCTTTCTCATCGTACTTTTCAGACTGTGAATACGATTTTTGATGATTTCTCTGAAACTAAAAAAGCTACAGGTTTGCGGTTTGAACTAAAATGTAAACCTAACAGACTTGCAATGAAAAGGTTATTACACCTTAATCGCTCCAATGCAAACTTTCGCAGTTATAGAAAACCTCAGTGCTTTCTCGTCGTACTTTTCAGACTGTGAATACGAATTTTGAAGATATCTCCGAAACTAATAAAGCTAAAGGCTTGCGGTTTGAACTAAAATGTAGTACTAACAGACTTGCAAAGAAAAAGGTTATTACACCTTAATCGCTGCAATGCAAACTTTCGCAGTTCTAGAAAATCTCAGTGCTTTCTGATCGTACTTTTTAGACTGTGGATACGAATTTTGATGATATCTCCGAAACTAATAAAGCTACAGGCTTGCGGTTTGAACTAAAATTTAGGACTAACAGACTTTTAAAGAAAACGTTATTACACCATAATCGCTCCAATGCAAACTTTTGCAGTTATAGAAAATCTCAGTGCTTTCTGATTGTACTTTTCAGACTGTAGATACGAATTTTGATGATATCTCCGAAACTAATAAAGCTACAGGCTTGCGATTTGAACTAAAATGTAGGACTAAGAGACATGCAAAGAAAAGGTTATTACAACTTAATCGCTTCATTGCAAACTTTCGCAGTTATAGAGAATCTCAGTGCTTTCTCGTCGTACTTTTCAGACCGTGAATACGATTGTTGATGATATCTCCGAAACTAATAAAGCTACAGGCTTGCGGTTTGAACTAAAATGTAGGACTAACAGACTTGCAAAGAAAAGGTTATTACACCTTAATCGCTCCAATGCAAACTTTCGCGGTTATAGAGAATCTCAGTGCTTTATCATCGTACTTTTCAGACTGTGAATACGATTTTTGATGATATCTCCGAAACTAATAAAGCTACAGACTTGCGATTTGAACTAAAATGTAGGACTGCCAGACTTCCAAAGAAAAGGGTTTTTACACCTTAATCGCTCCAAAGCAAACTTTCGCGGTTATAGAGAATCTCAGTGCTTTCTCATCGTACTTTTCAGACTGTGAATACGATTTTTGATGATTTCTCTGAAACTAAAAAAGCTACAGGTTTGCGGTTTGAAATAAAATGTAGGACTAACAGACTTGCAAAGAAAAGGTCATTACACCTTAATCGCTCCAATGCAAACATTTGCAGTTATAGAGAATCTCAGTGCTTTCTCAACGTAATTTTCAGACTAAGAATACGATTTTTGATGATATCTTTGAAACTAATAAAGCTACAGGCATGCGGTTTGAACTGAAATGTAAAACTAACAGACTTGCAATGAAAAGATTATTACACCTTAATCGCTCCAAAGCAAACTTTCGCAGTTACAGAAAACCTCAGTGCTTTCTCGTCGTACTTTTCAGACTGTGAATACGAATTTTGATGATATCTCCGAAACTAATAAAGCTACAGGCTTGCGGTTTGAACTAAAATGTAGGACTAACAGACTTGCAGAGAAAAGGTTATGACACCTTAATCGCTTTAATGCAAACTTTCGCAGTTATAGAGAATCTCAGTGCTTTCTCAACGTAGTTTTCAGACTAAGAATACGATTTTTGATGATATCTTTGAAACTAATAAAGCTACAGGCATGCGGTTTAAACTGAAATGTAGGACTAACAGACTTGCAAAGAAAAAGTTATTACACTTTAATCGCTCCAATGCAAACTTTCGCAGTTAAAGAAAACCTCAGTGCTTTATCATCGTACTTTTCAGACTGTGAATACGATTTTTGATGATATCCCCGAAACTAATAAAGCTACAGACTTGCGATTTAAACTAAAATGTAGGACTGCCAGACTTCCAAAGAAAAGGTTATTACACCTTAATCGCACCAATGCAAACTTTCGCGGTTATAGAGAATCTCAGTGCTTTCTCATCGTAATTTTCAGACTGTGAATACGATTTTTGATTTTATCTCCGAAACTAATTTAGCTACAGGCTTGCGGGTTGAACTAAAATGTAGGACTAACAGACTTGCAAAGAAAAGGTTATTTTACCTTAATCGCTCCAATGCCAACTTTCGCCGTAATAGAGAATCTCAGAGCTTTCTCTACGTACTTTTCAGACCGTGAATACGATTGTTGATGATATCTCCAAAACTAATAAAGCTACAGGCTTGCGGTTTGAACTAAAATGTAGGACTAACAGACTTGCAAAGAAAAAGGTTATTAAACCTTAATCGCTGCAATGCAAACTTTCGCAGTTCTAGAAAATCTCAGTGCTTTCTGATCGTACTTTTTAGACTGTGGATTCGAATTTTGATGATATCTCCGAAACTAATAAAGCTACAGGCTTGTGGTTTTAACTATAATGCAGGACTAACAGACTTGCAAAGAAAAGGTTATTACACCTTAATCGCACCAATGCAAACTTTCGCGGTTATAGAGAATCTCAGTGCTTTCTCATCGTACTTTTCAGACTGTGAATACGATTTTTGATGATATCTCCGAAACTAATAAATCTACAGGCTTGCGGTTTGAACTAAAATGTAGGACTAGCAGACTTGCAGAGAAAAGGTTATGACACCTTAATCGCTTTAATGCAAACTTTCGCAGTTATAGAGAATCTCAGTGCTTTCTCAACGTAGTTTTCAGACTAAGAATACGATTTTTGATGATATCTTTGAAACTAATAAAGCTACAGGCATGCGGTTTAAACTGAAATGTAGGACTAACAGACTTGCAAAGAAAAGGTTATTACACCTTAATGACTCCAATGCAAACTTTCGCGGTTATAGAGAATCTCAGTGCTTTCTCATCGTACTTTTCAGACTGTAAATACGATTTTTGATGATATCTCCGAAACTAATAAAGCTACAGGCTTGCGGTTTGAACTAAAATGTAGGACTAACAGACTTGCAGAGAAAATGTTATGACACCTCAATCGCTTTAATGCAAACTTTCGCAGTTATAGAGAATCTCAGTGCTTTTTCAACGTAGTTTTCAGACTAAGAATACGATTTTTGATGATATCTCCAAAACTAATTTAGCTACAGGCTTGCGGGTTGAACTAAAATGTAGGACTAACAGACTTGCAAAGAAAAGGTTATTTTACCTTAATCGCTCCAATGCCAACTTTCGCCGTAATAGAGAATCTCAGAGCTTTCTCTACGTACTTTTCAGACTGTGAATACGATTTTTGATAATATCTCTGAAACTAATAAAGCTACAGACTTGCGATTTGAACTTAAATTTAGGACTAACAGACTTGCAAAGAAAAGTTAATTACACCTTAATCGCTCCAATGCAAACTTTCGCAGTTATAGAGAATCACAGTGCTTTCTCATCGTACTTTTCAGACTGTGAATACGATTTTTGATGATTTCTCTGAAACTAAAAAAGCTACAGGTTTGCGGTTTGAACTAAAATGTAAACCTAACAGACTTGCAATGAAAAGGTTATTACACCTTAATCGCTCCAATGCAAACTTTCGCAGTTATAGAAAACCTCAGTGCTTTCTCGTCGTACTTTTCAGACTGTGAATACGAATTTTGAAGATATCTCCGAAACTAATAAAGCTAAAGGCTTGCGGTTTGAACTAAAATGTAGTACTAACAGACTTGCAAAGAAAAAGGTTATTACACCTTAATCGCTGCAATGCAAACTTTCGCAGTTCTAGAAAATCTCAGTGCTTTCTGATCGTACTTTTTAGACTGTGGATACGAATTTTGATGATATCTCCGAAACTAATAAAGCTACAGGCTTGCGGTTTGAACTAAAATTTAGGACTAACAGACTTTTAAAGAAAACGTTATTACACCATAATCGCTCCAATGCAAACTTTTGCAGTTATAGAAAATCTCAGTGCTTTCTGATTGTACTTTTCAGACTGTAGATACGAATTTTGATGATATCTCCGAAACTAATAAAGCTACAGGCTTGCGATTTGAACTAAAATGTAGGACTAAGAGACATGCAAAGAAAAGGTTATTACAACTTAATCGCTTCATTGCAAACTTTCGCAGTTATAGAGAATCTCAGTGCTTTCTCGTCGTACTTTTCAGACCGTGAATACGATTGTTGATGATATCTCCGAAACTAATAAAGCTACAGGCTTGCGGTTTGAACTAAAATGTAGGACTAACAGACTTGCAAAGAAAAGGTTATTACACCTTAATCGCTCCAATGCAAACTTTCGCGGTTATAGAGAATCTCAGTGCTTTATCATCGTACTTTTCAGACTGTGAATACGATTTTTGATGATATCTCCGAAACTAATAAAGCTACAGACTTGCGATTTGAACTAAAATGTAGGACTGCCAGACTTCCAAAGAAAAGGGTTTTTACACCTTAATCGCTCCAAAGCAAACTTTCGCGGTTATAGAGAATCTCAGTGCTTTCTCATCGTACTTTTCAGACTGTGAATACGATTTTTGATGATTTCTCTGAAACTAAAAAAGCTACAGGTTTGCGGTTTGAAATAAAATGTAGGACTAACAGACTTGCAAAGAAAAGGTCATTACACCTTAATCGCTCCAATGCAAACATTTGCAGTTATAGAGAATCTCAGTGCTTTCTCAACGTAATTTTCAGACTAAGAATACGATTTTTGATGATATCTTTGAAACTAATAAAGCTACAGGCATGCGGTTTGAACTGAAATGTAAAACTAACAGACTTGCAATGAAAAGATTATTACACCTTAATCGCTCCAAAGCAAACTTTCGCAGTTACAGAAAACCTCAGTGCTTTCTCGTCGTACTTTTCAGACTGTGAATACGAATTTTGATGATATCTCCGAAACTAATAAAGCTACAGGCTTGCGGTTTGAACTAAAATGTAGGACTAACAGACTTGCAGAGAAAAGGTTATGACACCTTAATCGCTTTAATGCAAACTTTCGCAGTTATAGAGAATCTCAGTGCTTTCTCAACGTAGTTTTCAGACTAAGAATACGATTTTTGATGATATCTTTGAAACTAATAAAGCTACAGGCATGCGGTTTAAACTGAAATGTAGGACTAACAGACTTGCAAAGAAAAAGTTATTACACTTTAATCGCTCCAATGCAAACTTTCGCAGTTAAAGAAAACCTCAGTGCTTTATCATCGTACTTTTCAGACTGTGAATACGATTTTTGATGATATCCCCGAAACTAATAAAGCTACAGACTTGCGATTTAAACTAAAATGTAGGACTGCCAGACTTCCAAATAAAAGGGTTTTTACACCTTAATCGCTCCAAAGCAAACTTTCGCGGTTATAGAGAATCTCAGTGCTTTCTCATCGTACTTTTCAGACTGTGAATACGATTTTTGATGATTTCTCTGAAACTAAAAAAGCTACAGGTTTGCGGTTTGAACTAAAATGTAGGTTTAACAGACTTGCAAAGAAAAGGTCATTACACCTTAATCGCTCCAATGCAAACATTTGCAGTTATAGAGAATCTCAGTGCTTTCTCAACGTAATTTTTAGACTAAGAATACGATTTTTGATGATATCTTTGAAACTAATAAAGCTACAGGCATGCGGTTTGAACTAAAATGTAGAACTAACAGACTTGCAGAGAAAAGGTTATTACACCTTAATCGCTCCAATGCAAACTTTCGCAGTTATAGAAAACCTCAGTGCTTTCTCATCGTACTTTTCAGACTGTGAATACGATTTTTGATGATATCTCCGAAACTAATAAAGCTACAGGCTTGTGGTTTGGACTTAAATGTAGCACTAACAGACTTGCAAAGAAAAGGTTATTACACCTTAATGGCTCCAATGCAAACTTTCGCAGTTATAGAGAATCTCAGTGCTTTGTCATCGTACTTTTCAGACCGTGAATACGATTGATGATGATATCTCCGAAACTAATAAAGCTACAGGCTTGCGGTTTGAACTAAAATGTAGGACTAACAGACTTGCAAAGAAAAAAATTATTACACCTTAATCGCTGCAATGCAAACTTTCGCAGTTCTAGAAAATCTCAGTGCTTTCTGATCGTACTTTTTAGACTGTGGATACGAATTTTGATGATATCTCCGAAACTAATAAAGCTACAGGCTTGTGGTTTTAACTATAATGCAGGACTAACAGACTTGCAAAGAAAAGGTTATTACACCTTAATCGCACCAATGCAAACTTTCGCGGTTATAGAGAATCTCAGTGCTTTCTCATCGTAATTTTCAGACTGTGAATACGATTTTTGATTTTATCTCCAAAACTAATTTAGCTACAGGCTTGCGGGTTGAACTAAAATGTAGGACTAACAGACTTGCAAAGAAAAGGTTATTTTACCTTAATCGCTCCAATGCCAACTTTCGCCGTAATAGAGAATCTCAGAGCTTTCTCTACGTACTTTTCAGACTGTGAATACGATTTTTGATAATATCTCCGAAACTAATAAAGCTACAGACTTGCGATTTGAACTTAAATTTAGGACTTACAGACTTGCAAAGAAAAGTTAATTACACCTTAATCGCTCCAATGCAAACTTTCGCAGTTATAGAGAATCACAGTGCTTTCTCATCGTACTTTTCAGACTGTGAATACGATTTTTGATGATTTCTCTGAAACTAAAAAAGCTACAGGTTTGCGGTTTAAACTAATATGTAGGACTAACAGACTTGCAAAGAAAAGGTTATTACACCTTAATCGCTCCAATGCAAACATTTGCAGTTATAGAAAACCTCAGTGCTTTCTCGTCGTACTTTTCAGACTGTGAATACGAATTTTGATGATATCTCCGAAACTAATAAAGCAACAGGCTTGCGGTTTGAACTAAAATGTAGGACTAACAGACTTGCAGAGAAAAGGTTATGACACCTTAATCGCTTTAATGCAAACTTTCGCAGTTATAGAGAATCTCAGTGCTTTCTCAACGTAGTTTCCAGACTAAGAATACGATTTTTGATGATATCTTTGAAACTAATAAAGCTACAGGCATGCGGTTTAAACTGAAATGTAGGACTAACAGACTTGCAAAGAAAAGGTTATTACACCTTAATCGCTCCAATGCAAACTTTCGCAGTTATAGAAAACCTCAGTGCTTTCTCATCGTAGTTTTCAGACTGTGAATACGATTTTTTATGATATTTTCGAAACTAATAAAGCTACAGGCTTGCGGTTTGAACTAAAATGTAGGACTAACAGACTTGCAGAGAAAAGGTTATTACACCTTAATCGCTCCAATGCAAACTTTCGCGGTTATAGAGAATCTCAGTGCTTTATTATCGTACTTTTCAGACTGTGAATACGATTTTTGATGATATCTCCGAAACTAATAAAGCTACAGACTTGCGATTTGAACTAAAATGTAGGACTGCAAGACTTCCAAAGAAAAGGTTTTTTACACCTTAACCGCTACAATGCAAACTTTCGCAGTTATAGAGAATCTCAGTGCTTTCTCATCGTACTTTTTAGATTGCGAATAAGATTTTTGATGATATCATCGAATCTTATAAAGCTACAGGCTTGCGGTTTGAACTAAAATGTAGGACTAAGAGACTTGCAAAGAAAAGGTTATTACACCTTAATCGCTTTAATGCAAACTTTCGCAGTTATAGAGAATCTCAGTGCTTTCTCATAGTACTTTTTAGACTGCGAATAAGATTTTTGATGATATCTTTGAAACTAATAAAGCTACAGGCATGCGGTTTGAACTGAAATGTAGGACTAACAGACTTGCAAAGAAAAGGTAATAACACCTTATTCGCTCCAATGCAAACTTTTGCAGTTATAGAAAACCTCAGTGCTTTCTCGTCGTACTTTTCAAACCGTGAATACGATTGTTGATGATATCTCCGAAACTAATAAAGCTACAGGCTTGCGGGTTGAACTAAGATGTAGGACTAACAGACTTGCAAAGAAAAAGGTTATTACACCTTAATCGCTCCAATGCAAACTTTCGCAGTTCTAGAAAATCTCAGTGCTTTCTCATCGTACTTTTCAGAACGTGAATACGATTGTTGATGATATCTCCGAAACTAATAAAGCTACAGGCTTGCGGTTTGAACTAAAATGTAGGACTAACAGACTTGCAAAGAAAAAGGTTATTACACCTTAATCGCTGCAATGCAAACTTTCGCAGTTCTAGAAAATCTCAGTGCTTTCTGATCGTACTTTTTAGACTGTGGATACGAATTTTGATGATATCTCCGAAACTAATAAAGCTACAGGCTTGTGGTTTTAACTATAATGCAGGACTAACAGATTTGCAAAGAAAAGGTTATTACACCTTAATCGCACCAATGCAAACTTTCGCGGTTATAGAGAATCTCAGTGCTTTCTCATCGTACTTTTTAGACTGTGAGTCCGATTTTTGATGATATCTCCGAAACTAATAAAGCTACAGGCTTGCGGTTTGAACTAAAATGTAGTACTAATAGACTTGCAAAAAAAGGTTTTTACACCTTAATCGCTCCAATGCAAACTTTCACAGTTATAGAGAATCTCAGTGCTTTCTCATCGTACTTTTCAGACTGTGAATACGATTGTTGATTATATCTCCGAAACTAATAAAGCTACAGGCTTGCGGTTTGAACTTAAATGTAGTACTAACAGACTTGCAAAGAAAAGGTCATTACACCTAAATCGCTCAAATGCAAACTTTTGCAGTTATAGAGAATATCAGTGCTTTCTCTTCGTACTTTTCAGACTGTATATACGAATTCTGATCATATCTACGAAATTAATAAAGCTACAGACTTGCGGTTTACACTAAAATGTAGGACTTACAGGCTTGCAAAGAAAAGGTTATTACACCTTAATCGCTCCAATGCAAACTTTCGCGGTTATAGAGAATCTCAGTGCTTTCTCATCGTACTTTTCAGACTGTGAATACGATTTTTGATGATATCTCCGAAACTAATAAAGCTACAGGCTTGCGGTTTGAACTAAAATGTAGGACTAACAGACTTGCAGAGAAAAGGTTATGACACCTTAATCGCTTTAATGCAAACTTTCGCAGTTATAGAGAATCTCAGTGCTTTCTCAACGTAGTTTTCAGACTAAGAATACGATTTTTGATGATATCTTTGAAACTAATAAAGCTACAGGCATGCGGTTAAAACTGAAATGTAGGACTAACAGACTTGCAAAGAAAAGGTTATTACACCTTAATGGCTCCAATGCAAACTTTCGCGGTTATAGAGAATCTCAGTGCTTTCTCATCGTACTTTTCAGACTGTAAATACGATTTTTGATGATATCTCCGAAACTAATAAAGCTACAGGCTTGCGGTTTGAACTAAAATGTAGGACTAACAGACTTGCAGAGAAAATGTTATGACACCTCAATCGCTTTAATGCAAACTTTCGCAGTTATAGAGAATCTCAGTGCTTTTTCAACGTAGTTTTCAGACTAAGAATACGATTTTTGATGATATCTCCAAAACTAATTTAGCTACAGGCTTGCGGGTTGAACTAAAATGTAGGACTAACAGACTTGCAAAGAAAAGGTTATTTTACCTTAATCGCTCCAATGCCAACTTTCGCCGTAATAGAGAATCTCAGAGCTTTCTCTACGTACTTTTCAGACTGTGAATACGATTTTTGATAATATCTCTGAAACTAATAAAGCTACAGACTTGCGATTTGAACTTAAATTTAGGACTTACAGACTTGCAAAGAAAAGTTAATTACACCTTAATCGCTCCAATGCAAACTTTCGCAGTTATAGAGAATCACAGTGCTTTCTCATCGTACTTTTCAGACTGTGAATACGATTTTTGATGATTTCTCTGAAACTAAAAAAGCTACAGGTTTGCGGTTTGAACTAAAATGTAAAACTGACAGACTTGCAATGAAAAGGTTATTACACCTTAATCGCTCCAATGCAAACTTTCGCAGTTATAGAAAACCTCAGTGCTTTCTCGTCGTACTTTTCAGACTGTGAATACGAATTTTGATGATATCTCCGAAACTAATAAAGCTAAAGGCTTGCGGTTTGAACTAAAATGTAGTACTAACAGACTTGCAAAGAAAAAGGTTATTACACCTTAATCGCTGCAATGCAAACTTTCGCAGTTCTAGAAAATCTCAGTGCTTTCTGATCGTACTTTTTAGACTGTGGATACGAATTTTGATGATATCTCCGAAACTAATAAAGCTACAGGCTTGCGGTTTGAACTAAAATTTAGGACTAACAGACTTTTAAAGAAAACGTTATTACACCTTAATCGCTCCAATGCAAACTTTTGCAGTTATAGAAAATCTCAGTGCTTTCTGATTGTACTTTTCAGACTGTAGATACGAATTTTGATGATATCTCCGAAACTAATAAAGCTACAGGCTTGCGATTTGAACTAAAATGTAGGACTAAGAGACATGCAAAGAAAAGGTTATTACAACTTAATCGCTTCATTGCAAACTTTCGCAGTTCTAGAAAATCTCAGTGCTTTCTCATCGTACTTTTCAGACCGTGAATACGATTGTTGATGATATCTCCGAAACTAATAAAGCTACAGGCTTGCGGTTTGAACTAAAATGTAGGACTAACAGACTTGCAAAGAAAAAGGTTATTACACCTTAATCGCTGCAATGCAAACTTTCGCAGTTCTAGAAAATCTCAGTGCTTTCTGATCGTACTTTTTAGGCTGTGGATACGAATTTTGATGATATCTCCGAAACTAATAAAGCTACAGGCTTGTGGTTTTAACTATAATGCAGGACTAACAGACTTGCAAAGAAAAGGTTATTACACCTTAATCGCACCAATGCAAACTTTCGCGGTTATAGAGAATCTCAGTGCTTTCTCAACGTAGTTTTCAGACTAAGAATACGATTTTTGATGATATCTTTGAAACTAATAAAGCTACAGGCATGCGGTTAAAACTGAAATGTAGGACTAACAGACTTGCAAAGAAAAGGTTATTACACCTTAATGGCTCCAATGCAAACTTTCGCGGTTATAGAGAATCTCAGTGCTTTCTCATCGTACTTTTCAGACTGTAAATACGATTTTTGATGATATCTCCGAAACTAATAAAGCTACAGGCTTGCGGTTTGAACTAAAATGTAGGACTAACAGACTTGCAGAGAAAATGTTATGACACCTCAATCGCTTTAATGCAAACTTTCGCAGTTATAGAGAATCTCAGTGCTTTTTCAACGTAGTTTTCAGACTAAGAATACGATTTTTGATGATATCTCCAAAACTAATTTAGCTACAGGCTTGCGGGTTGAACTAAAATGTAGGACTAACAGACTTGCAAAGAAAAGGTTATTTTACCTTAATCGCTCCAATGCCAACTTTCGCCGTAATAGAGAATCTCAGAGCTTTCTCTACGTACTTTTCAGACTGTGAATACGATTTTTGATAATATCTCTGAAACTAATAAAGCTACAGACTTGCGATTTGAACTTAAATTTAGGACTTACAGACTTGCAAAGAAAAGTTAATTACACCTTAATCGCTCCAATGCAAACTTTCGCAGTTATAGAGAATCACAGTGCTTTCTCATCGTACTTTTCAGACTGTGAATACGATTTTTGATGATTTCTCTGAAACTAAAAAAGCTACAGGTTTGCGGTTTGAACTAAAATGTAAAACTGACAGACTTGCAATGAAAAGGTTATTACACCTTAATCGCTCCAATGCAAACTTTCGCAGTTATAGAAAACCTCAGTGCTTTCTCGTCGTACTTTTCAGACTGTGAATACGAATTTTGATGATATCTCCGAAACTAATAAAGCTAAAGGCTTGCGGTTTGAACTAAAATGTAGTACTAACAGACTTGCAAAGAAAAAGGTTATTACACCTTAATCGCTGCAATGCAAACTTTCGCAGTTCTAGAAAATCTCAGTGCTTTCTGATCGTACTTTTTAGACTGTGGATACGAATTTTGATGATATCTCCGAAACTAATAAAGCTACAGGCTTGCGGTTTGAACTAAAATTTAGGACTAACAGACTTTTAAAGAAAACGTTATTACACCTTAATCGCTCCAATGCAAACTTTTGCAGTTATAGAAAATCTCAGTGCTTTCTGATTGTACTTTTCAGACTGTAGATACGAATTTTGATGATATCTCCGAAACTAATAAAGCTACAGGCTTGCGATTTGAACTAAAATGTAGGACTAAGAGACATGCAAAGAAAAGGTTATTACAACTTAATCGCTTCATTGCAAACTTTCGCAGTTCTAGAATATCTCAGTGCTTTCTCATCGTACTTTTCAGACCGTGAATACGATTGTTGATGATATCTCCGAAACTAATAAAGCTACAGGCTTGCGGTTTGAACTAAAATGTAGGACTAACAGACTTGCAAAGAAAAAGGTTATTACACCTTAATCGCTGCAATGCAAACTTTCGCAGTTCTAGAAAATCTCAGTGCTTTCTGATCGTACTTTTTAGGCTGTGGATACGAATTTTGATGATATCTCCGAAACTAATAAAGCTACAGGCTTGTGGTTTTAACTATAATGCAGGACTAACAGACTTGCAAAGAAAAGGTTATTACACCTTAATCGCACCAATGCAAACTTTCGCGGTTATAGAGAATCTCAGTGCTTTCTCATCGTACTTTTTAGACTGTGAGTCCGATTTTTGATGATATCTCCGAAACTAATAAAGCTACAGGCTTGCGGTTTGAACTAAAATGTAGTACTAATAGACTTGCAAAAAAAGGTTTTTACACCTTAATCGCTCCAATGCAAACTTTCACAGTTATAGAGAATCTCAGTGCTTTCTCATCGTACTTTTCAGACTGTGAATACGATTGTTGATTATATCTCCGAAACTAATAAAGCTACAGGCTTGCGGTTTGAACTTAAATGTAGTACTAACAGACTTGCAAAGAAAAGGTCATTACACCTAAATCGCTCAAATGCAAACTTTTGCAGTTATAGAGAATATCAGTGCTTTCTCTTCGTACTTTTCAGACTGTATATACGATTTCTGATCATATCTACGAAATTAATAAAGCTACAGACTTGCGGTTTACACTAAAATGTAGGACTTACAGGCTTGCAAAGAAAAGGTTATTACACCTTAATCGCTCCAATGCAAACTTTGGCGGTTATAGAGAATCTCAGTGCTTTCTCATCGTACTTTTCAGACTGTGAATACGATTTTTGATGATATCTCCGAAAATAATAAAGCTACAGGCTTGCGGTTTGAACTAAAATGTAGGACTAACAGACTTGCAGAGAAAAGGTTATGACACCTTAATCGCTTTAATGCAAACTTTCGCAGTTATAGAGAATCTCAGTGCTTTCTCAACGTAGTTTTCAGACTAAGAATACGATTTTTGATGATATCTTTGAAACTAATAAAGCTACAGGCATGCGGTTTAAACTGAAATGTAGGACTAACAGACTTGCAAAGAAAAGGTTATTACACCTTAATGACTCCAATGCAAACTTTCGCGGTTATAGAGAATCTCAGTGCTTTCTCATCGTACTTTTCAGACTGTAAATACGATTTTTGATGATATCTCCGAAACTAATAAAGTTACAGGCTTGCGGTTTGAACTAAAATGTAGGACTAACAGACTTGCAGAGAAAATGTTATGACACCTCAATCGCTTTAATGCAAACTTTCGCAGTTATAGAGAATCTCAGTGCTTTTTCAACGTAGTTTTTAGACTAAGAATACGATTTTTGATGATATCTCCAAAACTAATTTAGCTACAGGCTTGCGGGTTGAACTAAAATGTAGGACTAACAGACTTGCAAAGAAAAGGTTATTTTACCTTAATCGCTTCAATGCCAACTTTCGCCGTAATAGAGAATCTCAGAGCTTTCTCTACGTACTTTTCAGACTGTGAATACGATTTTTGATAATATCTCTGAAACTAATAAAGCTACAGACTTGCGATTTGAACTTAAATTTAGGACTTACAGACTTGCAAAGAAAAGTTAATTACACCTTAATCGCTCCAATGCAAACTTTCGCAGTTATAGAGAATCACAGTGCTTTCTCATCGTACTTTTCAGACTGTGAATACGATTTTTGATGATTTCTCTGAAACTAAAAAAGCTACAGGTTTGCGGTTTGAACTAAAATGTAAAACTAACAGACTTGCAATGAAAAGGTTATTACACCTTAATCGCTCCAATGCAAACTTTCGCAGTTATAGAAAACCTCAGTGCTTTCTCGTCGTACTTTTCAGACTGTGAATACGAATTTTGATGATATCTCCGAAACTAATAAAGCTAAAGGCTTGCGGTTTGAACTAAAATGTAGTACTAACAGACTTGCAAACAAAAAGGTTATTACACCTTAATCGCTGCAATGCAAACTTTCGCAGTTCTAGAAAATCTCAGTGCTTTCTGATCGTACTTTTTAGACTGTGGATACGAATTTTGATGATATCTCCGAAACTAATAAAGCTACAGGCTTTCGGTTTGAACTAAAATTTAGGACTAACAGACTTTTAAAGAAAACGTTATTAAACCTTAATCGCTCCAATGCAAACTTTTGCAGTTATAGAAAATCTCAGTGCTTTCTGATTGTACTTTTCAGACTGTAGATACGAATTTTGATGATATCTCCGAAACTAATAAAGCTACAGGCTTGCGATTTGAACTAAAATGTAGGACTAAGAGACATGCAAAGAAAAGGTTATTACAACTTAATCGCTTCATTGCAAACTTTCGCAGTTCTAGAAAATCTCAGTGCTTTCTCATCGTACTTTTTAGACTGTGAGTCCGATTTTTGATGATATCTCCGAAACTAATAAAGCTACAGGCTTGCGGTTTGAACTAAAATGTAGTACTAATAGACTTGCAAAAAAAGGTTTTTACACCTTAATCGCTCCAATGCAAACTTTCACAGTTATAGAGAATCTCAGTGCTTTCTCATCGTACTTTTCAGACTGTGAATACGATTGTTGATTATATCTCCGAAACTAATAAAGCTACAGGCTTGCGGTTTGAACTTAAATGTAGTACTAACAGACTTGCAAAGAAAAGGTCATTACACCTAAATCGCTCAAATGCAAACTTTTGCAGTTATAGAGAATATCAGTGCTTTCTCTTCGTACTTTTCAGACTGTATATACGATTTCTGATCATATCTACGAAATTAATAAAGCTACAGACTTGCGGTTTACACTAAAATGTAGGACTTACAGGCTTGCAAAGAAAAGGTTATTACACCTTAATCGCTCCAATGCAAACTTTGGCGGTTATAGAGAATCTCAGTGCTTTCTCATCGTACTTTTCAGACTGTGAATACGATTTTTGATGATATCTCCGAAACTAATAAAGCTACAGGCTTGCGGTTTGAACTAAAATGTAGGACTAACAGACTTGCAGAGAAAAGGTTATGACACCTTAATCGCTTTAATGCAAACTTTCGCAGTTATAGAGAATCTCAGTGCTTTCTCAACGTAGTTTTCAGACTAAGAATACGATTTTTGATGATATCTTTGAAACTAATAAAGCTACAGGCATGCGGTTTAAACTGAAATGTAGGACTAACAGACTTGCAAAGAAAAGGTTATTACACCTTAATGGCTCCAATGCAAACTTTCGCGGTTATAGAGAATCTCAGTGCTTTCTCATCGTACTTTTCAGACTGTAAATACGATTTTTGATGATATCTCCGAAACTAATAAAGCTACAGGCTTGCGGTTTGAACTAAAATGTAGGACTAACAGACTTGCAGAGAAAATGTTATGACACCTCAATCGCTTTAATGCAAACTTTCGCAGTTATAGAGAATCTCAGTGCTTTTTCAACGTAGTTTTCAGACTAAGAATACGATTTTTGATGATATCTCCAAAACTAATTTAGCTACAGGCTTGCGGGTTGAACTTAAATGTAGGACTAACAGACTTGCAAAGAAAAGGTTATTTTACCTTAATCGCTCCAATGCCAACTTTCGCCGTAATAGAGAATCTCAGAGCTTTCTCTACGTACTTTTCAGACTGTGAATACGATTTTTGATAATATCTCTGAAACTAATAAAGCTACAGACTTGCGATTTGAACTTAAATTTAGGACTTACAGACTTGCAAAGAAAAGTTAATTACACCTTAATCGCTCCAATGCAAACTTTCGCAGTTATAGAGAATCACAGTGCTTTCTCATCGTACTTTTCAGACTGTGAATACGATTTTTGATGATTTCTCTGAAACTAAAAAAGCTACAGGTTTGCGGTTTGAACTAAAATGTAAAACTAACAGACTTGCAATGAAAAGGTTATTACACCTTAATCGCTCCAATGCAAACTTTCGCAGTTATAGAAAACCTCAGTGCTTTCTCGTCGTACTTTTCAGACTGTGAATACGAATTTTGATGATATCTCCGAAACTAATAAAGCTAAAGGCTTGCGGTTTGAACTAAAATGTAGTACTAACAGACTTGCAAACAAAAAGGTTATTACACCTTAATCGCTGCAATGCAAACTTTCGCAGTTCTAGAAAATCTCAGTGCTTTCTGATCGTACTTTTTAGACTGTGGATACGAATTTTGATGATATCTCCGAAACTAATAAGGCTACAGGCTTGCGGTTTGAACTAAAATTTAGGACTAACAGACTTTTAAAGAAAACGTTATTAAACCTTAATCGCTTCAATGCAAACTTTTGCAGTTATAGAAAATCTCAGTGCTTTCTGATTGTACTTTTCAGACTGTAGATACGAATTTTGATGATATCTCCGAAACTAATAAAGCTACAGGCTTGCGATTTGAACTAAAATGTAGGACTAAGAGACATGCAAAGAAAAGGTTATTACAACTTAATCGCTTCATTGCAAACTTTCGCAGTTCTAGAAAATCTCAGTGCTTTCTCATCGTACTTTTCAGACCGTGAATACGATTGTTGATGATATCTCCGAAACTAATAAAGCTACAGGCTTGCGGTTTGAACTAAAATGTAGGACTAACAGACTTGCAAAGAAAAAGGTTATTACACCTTAATCGCTGCAATGCAAACTTTCGCAGTTCTAGAAAATCTCAGTGCTTTCTGATCGTACTTTTTAGACTGTGGATACGAATTTTGATGATATCTCCGAAACTAATAAAGCTACAGGCTTGTGGTTTTAACTATAATGCAGGACTAACAGACTTGCAAAGAAAAGGTTATTACACCTTAATCGCACCAATGCAAACTTTCGCGGTTATAGAGAATCTCAGTGCTTTCTCATCGTACTTTTTAGACTGTGAGTCCGATTTTTGATGATATCTCCGAAACTAATAAAGCTACAGGCTTGCGGTTTGAACTAAAATGTAGTACTAATAGACTTGCAAAAAAAGGTTTTTACACCTTAATCGCTCCAATGCAAACTTTCACAGTTATAGAGAATCTCAGTGCTTTCTCATCGTACTTTTCAGACTGTGAATACGATTTTTGATTATATCTCCGAAACTAATAAAGCTACAGGCTTGCGGTTTGAACTTAAATGTAGTACTAACAGACTTGCAAAGAAAAGGTCATTACACCTAAATCGCTCAAATGCAAACTTTTGCAGTTATAGAGAATATCAGTGCTTTCTCTTCGTACTTTTCAGACTGTATATACGATTTCTGATCATATCTACGAAATTAATAAAGCTACAGACTTGCGGTTTACACTAAAATGTAGGACTTACAGGCTTGCAAAGAAAAGGTTATTACACCTTAATCGCTCCAATGCAAACTTTGGCGGTTATAGAGAATCTCAGTGCTTTCTCATCGTACTTTTCAGACTGTGAATACGATTTTTGATGATATCTCCGAAACTAATAAAGCTACAGGCTTGCGGTTTGAACTAAAATGTAGGACTAACAGACTTGCAGAGAAAAGGTTATGACACCTTAATCGCTTTAATGCAAACTTTCGCAGTTATAGAGAATCTCAGTGCTTTCTCAACGTAGTTTTCAGACTAAGAATACGATTTTTGATGATATCTTTGAAACTAATAAAGCTACAGGCATGCGGTTTAAACTGAAATGTAGGACTAACAGACTTGCAAAGAAAAGGTTATTACACCTTAATGGCTCCAATGCAAACTTTCGCGGTTATAGAGAATCTCAGTGCTTTCTCATCGTACTTTTCAGACTGTAAATACGATTTTTGATGATATCTCCGAAACTAATAAAGCTACAGGCTTGCGGTTTGAACTAAAATGTAGGACTAACAGACTTGCAGAGAAAATGTTATGACACCTCAATCGCTTTAATGCAAACTTTCGCAGTTATAGAGAATCTCAGTGCTTTTTCAACGTAGTTTTCAGACTAAGAATACGATTTTTGATGATATCTCCAAAACTAATTTAGCTACAGGCTTGCGGGTTGAACTAAAATGTAGGACTAACAGACTTGCAAAGAAAAGGTTATTTTACCTTAATCGCTCCAATGCCAACTTTCGCCGTAATAGAGAATCTCAGAGCTTTCTCTACGTACTTTTCAGACTGTGAATACGATTTTTGATAATATCTCTGAAACTAATAAAGCTACAGACTTGCGATTTGAACTTAAATTTAGGACTTACAGACTTGCAAAGAAAAGTTAATTACACCTTAATCGCTCCAATGCAAACTTTCGCAGTTATAGAGAATCACAGTGCTTTCTCATCGTACTTTTCAGACTGTGAATACGATTTTTGATGATTTCTCTGAAACTAAAAAAGCTACAGGTTTGCGGTTTGAACTAAAATGTAAAACTAACAGACTTGCAATGAAAAGGTTATTACACCTTAATCGCTCCAATGCAAACTTTCGCAGTTATAGAAAACCTCAGTGCTTTCTCAACGTACTTTTCAGTCTGTGAATACGAATTTTGATGATATCTCCGAAACTAATAAAGCTAAAGGCTTGCGGTTTGAACTAAAATGTAGTACTAACAGACTTGCAAACAAAAAGGTTATTACACCTTAATCGCTGCAATGCAAACTTTCGCAGTTCTAGAAAATCTCAGTGCTTTCTGATCGTACTTTTTAGACTGTGGATACGAATTTTGATGATATCTCCGAAACTAATAAAGCTACAGGCTTGCGGTTTGAACTAAAATTTAGGACTAACAGACTTTTAAAGAAAACGTTATTACACCTTAATCGCTCCGATGCAAACTTTTGCAGTTATAGAAAATCTCAGTGCTTTCTGATTGTACTTTTCAGACTGTAGATACGAAATTTGATGATATCTCCGAAACTAATAAAGCTACAGGCTTGCGATTTGAACTAAAATGTAGGACTAAGAGACATGCAAAGAAAAGGTTATTACAACTTAATCGCTTCATTGCAAACTTTCGCAGTTCTAGAAAATCTCAGTGCTTTCTCATCGTACTTTTCAGACCGTGAATACGATTGTTGATGATATCTCCGAAACTAATAAAGCTACAGGCTTGCGGTTTGAACTAAAATGTAGGACTAACAGACTTGCAAAGAAAAAGGTTATTACACCTTAATCGCTGCAATGCAAACTTTCGCAGTTCTAGAAAATCTCAGTGCTTTCTGATCGTACTTTTTAGACTGTGGATACGAATTTTGATGATATCTCCGAAACTAATAAAGCTACAGGCTTGTGGTTTTAACTATAATGCAGGACTAACAGACTTGCAAAGAAAAGGTTATTACACCTTAATCGCACCAATGCAAACTTTCGCGGTTATAGAGAATCTCAGTGCTTTCTCATCGTACTTTTTAGACTGTGAGTCCGATTTTTGATGATATCTCCGAAACTAATAAAGCTACAGGCTTGCGGTTTGAACTAAAATGTAGTACTAATAGACTTGCAAAAAAAGGTTTTTACACCTTAATCGCTCCAATGCAAACTTTCACAGTTATAGAGAATCTCAGTGCTTTCTCATCGTACTTTTCAGACTGTGAATACGATTGTTGATTATATCTCCGAAACTAATAAAGCTACAGGCTTGCGGTTTGAACTTAAATGTAGTACTAACAGACTTGCAAAGAAAAGGTCATTACACCTAAATCGCTCAAATGCAAACTTTTGCAGTTATAGAGAATATCAGTGCTTTCTCTTCGTACTTTTCAGACTGTATATACGATTTCTGATCATATCTACGAAATTAATAAAGCTACAGACTTGCGGTTTACACTAAAATGTAGGACTTACAGGCTTGCAAAGAAAAGGTTATTACACCTTAATCGCTCCAATGCAAACTTTGGCGGTTATAGAGAATCTCAGTGCTTTCTCATCGTACTTTTCAGACTGTGAATACGATTTTTGATGATATCTCCGAAACTAATAAAGCTACAGGCTTGCGGTTTGAACTAAAATGTAGGACTAACAGACTTGCAGAGAAAAGGTTATGACACCTTAATCGCTTTAATGCAAACTTTCGCAGTTATAGAGAATCTCAGTGCTTTCTCAACGTAGTTTTCAGACTAAGAATACGATTTTTGATGATATCTTTGAAACTAATAAAGCTACAGGCATGCGGTTTAAACTGAAATGTAGGACTAACAGACTTGCAAAGAAAAGGTTATTACACCTTAATCGCTCCAATGCAAACTTTCGCAGTTATAGAAAACCTCAGTGCTTTCTCGTCGTACTTTTCAGACTGTGAATACGAATTTTGATGATATCTCCGAAACTAATAAAGCTAAAGGCTTGCGGTTTGAACTAAAATGTAGTACTAACAGACTTGCAAACAAAAAGGTTATTACACCTTAATCGCTGCAATGCAAACTTTCGCAGTTCTAGAAAATCTCAGTGCTTTCTGATCGTACTTTTTAGACTGTGGATACGAATTTTGATGATATCTCCGAAACTAATAAAGCTACAGGCTTGCGGTTTGAACTAAAATTTAGGACTAACAGACTTTTAAAGAAAACGTTATTAAACCTTAATCGCTCCAATGCAAACTTTTGCAGTTATAGAAAATCTCAGTGCTTTCTGATTGTACTTTTCAGACTGTAGATACGAATTTTGATGATATCTCCGAAACTAATAAAGCTACAGGCTTGCGATTTGAACTAAAATGTAGGACTAAGAGACATGCAAAGAAAAGGTTATTACAACTTAATCGCTTCATTGCAAACTTTCGCAGTTCTAGAAAATCTCAGTGCTTTCTCATCGTACTTTTCAGACCGTGAATACGATTGTTGATGATATCTCCGAAACTAATAAAGCTACAGGCTTGCGGTTTGAACTAAAATGTAGGACTAACAGACTTGCAAAGAAAAAGGTTATTACACCTTAATCGCTGCAATGCAAACTTTCGCAGTTCTAGAAAATCTCAGTGCTTTCTGATCGTACTTTTTAGACTGTGGATACGAATTTTGATGATATCTCCGAAACTAATAAAGCTACAGGCTTGTGGTTTTAACTATAATGCAGGACTAACAGACTTGCAAAGAAAAGGTTATTACACCTTAATCGCACCAATGCAAACTTTCGCGGTTATAGAGAATCTCAGTGCTTTCTCATCGTACTTTTTAGACTGTGAGTCCGATTTTTGATGATATCTCCGAAACTAATAAAGCTACAGGCTTGCGGTTTGAACTAAAATGTAGTACTAATAGACTTGCAAAAAAAGGTTTTTACACCTTAATCGCTCCAATGCAAACTTTCACAGTTATAGAGAATCTCAGTGCTTTCTCATCGTACTTTTCAGACTGTGAATACGATTGTTGATTATATCTCCGAAACTAATAAAGCTACAGGCTTGCGGTTTGAACTTAAATGTAGTACTAACAGACTTGCAAAGAAAAGGTCATTACACCTAAATCGCTCAAATGCAAACTTTTGCAGTTATAGAGAATATCAGTGCTTTCTCTTCGTACTTTTCAGACTGTATATACGATTTCTGATCATATCTACGAAATTAATAAAGCTACAGACTTGCGGTTTACACTAAAATGTAGGACTTACAGGCTTGCAAAGAAAAGGTTATTACACCTTAATCGCTCCAATGCAAACTTTGGCGGTTATAGAGAATCTCAGTGCTTTCTCATCGTACTTTTCAGACTGTGAATACGATTTTTGATGATATCTCCGAAACTAATAAAGCTACAGGCTTGCGGTTTGAACTAAAATGTAGGACTAACAGACTTGCAGAGAAAAGGTTATGACACCTTAATCGCTTTAATGCAAACTTTCGCAGTTATAGAGAATCTCAGTGCTTTCTCAACGTAGTTTTCAGACTAAGAATACGATTTTTGATGATATCTTTGAAACTAATAAAGCTACAGGCATGCGGTTTAAACTGAAATGTAGGACTAACAGACTTGCAAAGAAAAGGTTATTACACCTTAATGGCTCCAATGCAAACTTTCGCGGTTATAGAGAATCTCAGTGCTTTCTCATCGTACTTTTCAGACTGTAAATACGATTTTTGATGATATCTCCGAAACTAATAAAGCTACAGGCTTGCGGTTTGAACTAAAATGTAGGACTAACAGACTTGCAGAGAAAATGTTATGACACCTCAATCGCTTTAATGCAAACTTTCGCAGTTATAGAGAATCTCAGTGCTTTTTCAACGTAGTTTTCAGACTAAGAATACGATTTTTGATGATATCTCCAAAACTAATTTAGCTACAGGCTTGCGGGTTGAACTAAAATGTAGGACTAACAGACTTGCAAAGAAAAGGTTATTTTACCTTAATCGCTCCAATGCCAACTTTCGCCGTAATAGAGAATCTCAGAGCTTTCTCTACGTACTTTTCAGACTGTGAATACGATTTTTGATAATATCTCTGAAACTAATAAAGCTACAGACTTGCGATTTGAACTTAAATTTAGGACTTACAGACTTGCAAAGAAAAGTTAATTACACCTTAATCGCTCCAATGCAAACTTTCGCAGTTATAGAGAATCACAGTGCTTTCTCATCGTACTTTTCAGACTGTGAATACGATTTTTGATGATTTCTCTGAAACTAAAAAAGCTACAGGTTTGCGGTTTGAACTAAAATGTAAAACTAACAGACTTGCAATGAAAAGGTTATTACACCTTAATCGCTCCAATGCAAACTTTCGCAGTTATAGAAAACCTCAGTGCTTTCTCAACGTACTTTTCAGTCTGTGAATACGAATTTTGATGATATCTCCGAAACTAATAAAGCTAAAGGCTTGCGGTTTGAACTAAAATGTAGTACTAACAGACTTGCAAACAAAAAGGTTATTACACCTTAATCGCTGCAATGCAAACTTTCGCAGTTCTAGAAAATCTCAGTGCTTTCTGATCGTACTTTTTAGACTGTGGATACGAATTTTGATGATATCTCCGAAACTAATAAAGCTACAGGCTTGCGGTTTGAACTAAAATTTAGGACTAACAGACTTTTAAAGAAAATGTTATTACACCTTAATCGCTCCGATGCAAACTTTTGCAGTTATAGAAAATCTCAGTGCTTTCTGATTGTACTTTTCAGACTGTAGATACGAATTTTGATGATATCTCCGAAACTAATAAAGCTACAGGCTTGCGGTTTGAACTAAAATGTAGTACTAATAGACTTGCAAAAAAGGTTTTTACACCTTAATCGCTCCAATGCAAACTTTCACAGTTATAGCGAATCTCAGTGCTTTCTCATCGTACTTTTCAGACTGTGAATACGATTGTTGATTATATCTCCGAAACTAATAAAGCTACAGGCTTGCGGTTTGAACTTAAATGTAGTACTAACAGACTTGCAAAGAAAAGGTCATTACACCTAAATCGCTCAAATGCAAACTTTTGCAGTTATAGAGAATATCAGTGCTTTCTCATCGTACTTTTCAGACTGTATATACGATTTCTGATCATATCTACGAAATTAATAAAGCTACAGACTTGCGGTTTACACTAAAATGTAGGACTTACAGGCTTGCAAAGAAAAGGTTATTACACCTTAATCGCTCCAATGCAAACTTTCGCGGTTATAGAGAATCTCAGTGCTTTCTCATCGTACTTTTCAGACTGTGAATACGATTTTTGATGATATCTCCGAAACTAATAAAGCTACAGGCTTGCGGTTTGAACTAAAATGTAGGACTAACAGACTTGCAGAGAAAAGGTTATGACACCTTAATCGCTTTAATGCAAACTTTCGCAGTTATAGAGAATCTCAGTGCTTTCTCAACGTAGTTTCCAGACTAAGAATACGATTTTTGATGATATCTTTGAAACTAATAAAGCTACAGGCATGCGGTTTAAACTGAAATGTAGGACTAACAGACTTGCAAAGAAAAGGTTATTACACCTTAATCGCTCCAATGCAAACTTTCGCGGTTATAGAGAATCTCAGTGCTTTATCATCGTACTTTTCAGACTGTGAATACGATTTTTGATGATATCTCCGAAACTAATAAAGCTACAGACTTGCGATTTGAACTAAAATGTAGGACTGCAAGACTTCCAAACAAAAGGTTTTTTACACCTTAACCGCTACAATGCAAACTTTCGCAGTTATAGAGAATCTCAGTGCTTTCTCATCGTACTTTTTAGACTGCGAATAAGATTTTTGATGATATCATCGAATCTTATAAAGCTACAGGCTTGCGGTTTGAACTAAAATGTAGGACTAAGAGACTTGCAAAGAAAAGGTTATTACACCTTAATCGCTTTAAAGCAAACTTTCGCAGTTATAGAGAATCTCAGTGCTTTCTCATAGTACTTTTTAGACTGCGAATAAGATTTTTGATGATATCTTTGAAACTAATAAAGCTACAGGCATGCGGTTTGAACTGAAATGTAGGACTAACAGACTTGCAAAGAAAAGGTAATAACACCTTATTCGCTCCAATGCAAACTTTTGCAGTTATAGAAAACCTCAGTGCTTTCTCGTCGTACTTTTCAAACCGTGAATACGATTGTTGATGATATCTCCGAAACTAATAAAGCTACAGGCTTGCGGGTTGAACTAAGATGTAGGACTAACAGACTTGCAAAGAAAAAGGTTATTACACCTTAATCGCTCCAATGCAAACTTTCGCAGTTCTAGAAAATCTCAGTGCTTTCTCATCGTACTTTTCAGACCGTGAATACGATTGTTGATGATATCTCCGAAACTAATAAAGCTACAGGCTTGCGGTTTGAACTAAAATGTAGGACTAACAGACTTGCAAAGAAAAAGGTTATTACACCTTAATCGCTGCAATGCAAACTTTCGCAGTTCTAGAAAATCTCAGTGCTTTCTGATCGTACTTTTTAGACTGTGGATACGAATTTTGATGATATCTCCGAAACTAATAAAGCTACAGGCTTGTGGTTTTAACTATAATGCAGGACTAACAGACTTGCAAAGAAAAGGTTATTACACCTTAATCGCACCAATGCAAACTTTCGCGGTTATAGAGAATCTCAGTGCTTTCTCATCGTACTTTTCAGACTGTGAATACGATTTTTGATGATATCTCCGAAACTAATAAAGCTACAGGCTTGCGGTTTGAACTAAAATGTAGGACTAACAGACTTGCAGAGAAAAGGTTATGACACCTTAATCGCTTTAATGCAAACTTTCGCAGTTATAGAGAATCTCAGTGCTTTCTCAACGTAGTTTTCAGACTAAGAATACGATTTTTGATGATATCTTTGAAACTAATAAAGCTACAGGCATGCGGTTTAAACTGAAATGTAGGACTAACAGACTTGCAAAGAAAAGGTTATTACACCTTAATGGCTCCAATGCAAACTTTCGCGGTTATAGAGAATCTCAGTGCTTTCTCATCGTACTTTTCAGACTGTAAATACGATTTTTGATGATATCTCCGAAACTAATAAAGCTACAGGCTTGCGGTTTGAACTAAAATGTAGGTCTAACAGACTTGCAGAGAAAATGTTATGACACCTCAATCGCTTTAATGCAAACTTTCGCAGTTATAGAGAATCTCAGTGCTTTTTCAACGTAGTTTTCAGACTAAGAATACGATTTTTGATGATATCTCCAAAACTAATTTAGCTACAGGCTTGCGGGTTGAACTAAAATGTAGGACTAACAGACTTGCAAAGAAAAGGTTATTTTACCTTAATCGCTCCAATGCCAACTTTCGCCGTAATAGAGAATCTCAGAGCTTTCTCTACGTACTTTTCAGACTGTGAATACGATTTTTGATAATATCTCTGAAACTAATAAAGCTACAGACTTGCGATTTGAACTTAAATTTAGGACTTACAGACTTGCAAAGAAAAGTTAATTACACCTTAATCGCTCCAATGCAAACTTTCGCAGTTATAGAGAATCACAGTGCTTTCTCATCGTACTTTTCAGACTGTGAATACGATTTTTGATGATTTCTCTGAAACTAAAAAAGCTACAGGTTTGCGGTTTGAACTAAAATGTAAAACTGACAGACTTGCAATGAAAAGGTTATTACACCTTAATCGCTCCAATGCAAACTTTCGCAGTTATAGAAAACCTCAGTGCTTTCTCGTCGTACTTTTCAGACTGTGAATACGAATTTTGATGATATCTCCGAAACTAATAAAGCTAAAGGCTTGCGGTTTGAACTAAAATGTAGTACTAACAGACTTGCAAAGAAAAAGGTTATTACACCTTAATCGCTGCAATGCAAACTTTCGCAGTTCTAGAAAATCTCAGTGCTTTCTGATCGTACTTTTTAGACTGTGGATACGAATTTTGATGATATCTCCGAAACTAATAAAGCTACAGGCTTGCGGTTTGAACTAAAATTTAGGACTAACAGACTTTTAAAGAAAACGTTATGACACCTTAATCGCTCCAATGCAAACTTTTGCAGTTATAGAAA
Organism: Ecdyonurus torrentis; assembly: GCA_949318235.1. Taxonomy (NCBI): domain Eukaryota; kingdom Metazoa; phylum Arthropoda; class Insecta; order Ephemeroptera; family Heptageniidae; genus Ecdyonurus; species Ecdyonurus torrentis. Next base: position 770,389 of record OX439129.1, read on the forward strand.
ATCTCAGTGCTTTCTCATCGTACTTTTTAGACTGTGAATACGATTGTTGATTATATCTCCGAAACTAATAAAGCTACAGGCTTGCGGTTTGAACTTAAATGTAGTACTAACAGACTTGCAAAGAAAAGGTCATTACACCTAAATCGCTCAAATGCAAACTTTTGCAGTTATAGAGAATATCAGTGCTTTCTCATCGTACTTTTCAGACTGTATATACGATTTCTGATCATATCTACGAAATTAATAAAGCTACAGACTTGCGGTTTACACTAAAATGTAGGACTTACAGGCTTGCAAAGAAAAGGTTATTACACCTTAATCGCTCCAATGCAAACTTTCGCGGTTATAGAGAATCTCAGTGCTTTCTCATCGTACTTTTCAGACTGTGAATACGATTTTTGATGATATCTCCGAAACTAATAAAGCTACAGGCTTGCGGTTTGAACTAAAATTTAGGACTAACAGACTTTTAAAGAAAACGTTATTACACCTTAATCGCTCCAATGCAAACTTTTGCAGTTATAGAAAATCTCAGTGCTTTCTGATTGTACTTTTCAGACTGTAGATACGAATTTTGATGATATCTCCGAAACTAATAAAGCTACAGGCTTGCGATTTGAACTAAAATGTAGGACTAAGAGACATGCAAAGAAAAGGTTATTACAACTTAATCGCTTCATTGCAAACTTTCGCAGTTATAGAGAATCTCAGTGCTTTCTCGTCGTACTTTTCAAACCGTGAATACGATTGTTGATGATATCTTCGAAACTAATAAAGCTAAAGGCTTGCGGGTTGATCTAAGATGTAGGACTAACAGACTTGCAAAGAAAAAGGTTATTACACCTTAATCGCTCCAATGCAAACTTTCGCAGTTCTAGAAAATCTCAGTGCTTTCTCATCGTACTTTTCAGACCGTGAATACGATTGTTGATGATATCTCCGAAACTAATAAAGCTACAGGCTTGCGGTTTGAACTAAAATGTAGGACTAACAGACTTGCAAAGAAAAAGGTTATTACACCTTAATCGCTGCAATGCAAACTTTCGCAGTTCTAGAAAATCTCAGTGCTTTCTGATCGTACTTTTTAGACTGTGGATACGAATTTTGATGATATCTCCGAAACTAATAAAGCTACAGGCTTGTGGTTTTAACTATAATGCAGGACTAACAGACTTGCAAAGAAAAGGTTATTACACCTTAATCGCACCAATGCAAACTTTCGCGGTTATAGAGAATCTCAGTGCTTTCTCATCGTACTTTTTATACTGTGAATACGATTGTTGATTATATCTCCGAAACTAATAAAGCTACAGGCTTGCGGTTTGAACTTAAATGTAGTACTAACAGACTTGCAAAGAAAAGGTCATTACACCTAAATCGCTCAAATGCAAACTTTTGCAGTTATAGAGAATATCAGTGCTTTCTCATCGTACTTTTCAGACTGTATATACGATTTCTGATCATATCTACGAAATTAATAAAGCTACAGACTTGCGGTTTACACTAAAATGTAGGACTTACAGGCTTGCAAAGAAAAGGTTATTACACCTTAATCGCTCCAATGCAAACTTTCGCGGTTATAGAGAATCTCAGTGCTTTCTCATCGTACTTTTCAGACTGTGAATACGATTTTTGATGATATCTCCGAAACTAAGAAAGCTACAGGCTTGCGGTTTGAACTAAAATGTAGGACTAACAGACTTGCAGAGAAAAGGTTTGACACCTTAATCGCTTTAATGCAAACTTTCGCAGTTATAGAGAATCTCAGTGCTTTCTCAACGTAGTTTTCAGACTAAGAATACGATTTTTGATGATATCTTTGAAACTAATAAAGCTACAGGCATGCGGTTTAAACTGAAATGTAGGACTAACAGACTTGCAAAGAAAAGGTTATTACACCTTAATGGCTCCAATGCAAACTTTCGCGGTTATAGAGAATCTCAGTGCTTTCTCATCGTACTTTTCAGACTGTAAATACGATTTTTGATGATATCTCCGAAACTAATAAAGCTACAGGCTTGCGGTTTGAACTAAAATGTAGGACTAACAGACTTGCAGAGAAAATGTTATGACACCTCAATCGCTTTAATGCAAACTTTCGCAGTTATAGAGAATCTCAGTGCTTTTTCAACGTAGTTTTCAGACTAAGAATACGATTTTTGATGATATCTCCAAAACTAATTTAGCTACAGGCTTGCGGGTTGAACTAAAATGTAGGACTAACAGACTTGCAAAGAAAAGGTTATTTTACCTTAATCGCTCCAATGCCAACTTTCGCCGTAATAGAGAATCTCAGAGCTTTCTCTACGTACTTTTCAGACTATGAATACGATTTTTGATAATATCTCTGAAACTAATAAAGCTACAGACTTGCGATTTGAACTTAAATTTAGGACTTACAGACTTGCAAAGAAAAGTTAATTACACCTTAATCGCTCCAATGCAAACTTTCGCAGTTATAGAGAATCACAGTGCTTTCTCATCGTACTTTTCAGACTGTGAATACGATTTTTGATGATTTCTCTGAAACTAAAAAAGCTACAGGTTTGCGGTTTGAACTAAAATGTAAAACTGACAGACTTGCAATAAAAAGGTTATTACACCTTAATCGCTCCAATGCAAACTTTCGCAGTTATAGAAAACCTCAGTGGTTTCTCGTCGTACTTTTCAGACTGTGAATACGAATTTTGATGATATCTCCGAAACTAATAAAGCTAAAGGCTTGCGGTTTGAACTAAAATGTAGTACTAACAGACTTGCAAAGAAAAAGGTTATTACACCTTAATCGCTGCAATGCAAACTTTCGCAGTTCTAGAAAATCTCAGTGCTTTCTGATCGTACTTTTTAGACTGTGGATACGAATTTTGATGATATCTCCGAAACTAATAAAGCTACAGGCTTGCGGTTTGAACTAAAATTTAGGACTAACAGACTTTTAAAGAAAACGTTATTACACCTTAATCGCTCCAATGCAAACTTTTGCAGTTATAGAAAATCTCAGTGCTTTCTGATTGTACTTTTCAGACTGTAGATACGAATTTTGATGATATCTCCGAAACTAATAAAGCTACAGGCTTGCGATTTGAACTAAACTGTAGGACTAAGAGACATGCAAAGAAAAGGTTATTACAACTTAATCGCTTCATTGCAAACTTTCGCAGTTATAGAGAATCTCAGTGCTTTCTCGTCGTACTTTTCAAACCGTGAATACGATTGTTGATGATATCTCCGAAACTAATAAAGCTAAAGGCTTGCGGGTTGAACTAAGATGTAGGACTAACAGACTTGCAAAGAAAAAGGTTATTACACCTTAATCGCTCTAAGGCAAACTTTCGCAGTTCTAGAAAATCTCAGTGCTTTCTCATCGTACTTTTCAGACCGTGAATACGATTGTTGATGATATCTCCGAAACTAATAAAGCTACAGGCTTGCGGTTTGAACTAAAATGTAGGACTAACAGACTTGCAAAGAAAAAGGTTATTACACCTTAATCGCTGCAATGCAAACTTTCGCAGTTCTAGAAAATCTCAGTGCTTTCTGATCGTACTTTTTAGACTGTGGATACGAATTTTGATGATATCTCCGAAACTAATAAAGCTACAGGCTTGTGGTTTTAACTATAATGCAGGACTAACAGACTTGCAAAGAAAAGGTTATTACACCTTAATCGCACCAATGCAAACTTTCGCGGTTATAGAGAATCTCAGTGCTTTCTCATCGTACTTTTTAGACTGTGAATACGATTGTTGATTATATCTCCGAAACTAATAAAGCTACAGGCTTGCAGTTTGAACTTAAATGTAGTACTAACAGACTTGCTAAGAAAAGGTCATTACACCTAAATCGCTCAAATGCAAACTTTTGCAGTTATAGAGAATATCAGTGCTTTCTCATCGTACTTTTCAGACTGTGAATACGATTTTTGATGATATCTCCGAAACTAATAAAGCTACAGGCTTGCGGTTTGAACTAAAATGTAGGACTAACAGACTTGCAGAGAAAAGGTTATGACACCTTAATCGCTTTAATGCAAACTTTCGCAGTTATAGAGAATCTCAGTGCTTTCTCAACGTAGTTTTCAGACTAAGAATACGATTTTTGATGATATCTTTGAAACTAATAAAGCTACAGGCATGCGGTTTAAACTGAAATGTAGGACTAACAGACTTGCAAAGAAAAGGTTATTACACCTTAATCGCTCCAATGCAAACTTTCGCGGTTATAAAGAATCTCAGTGCTTTCTCATCGTACTTTTCAGACTGTAAATACGATTTTTGATGATATCTCCGAAACTAATAAAGCTACAGGCTTGCGGTTTGAACTAAAATGTAGGACTAACAGACTTGCAGAGAAAAGGTTATGACACCTCAATCGCTTTAATGCAAACTTTCGCAGTTATAGAGAATCTCAGTGCTTTTTCAACGTAGTTTTCAGACTAAGAATACGATTTTTGATGATATCTCCAAAACTAATTTATCTACAGGCTTGCGGGTTGAACTAAAATGTAGGACTAACAGACTTGCAAAGAAAAGGTTATTTTACCTTAATCGCTCCAATGCCAACTTTCGCCGTAATAGAGAATCTCAGAGCTTTCTCTACGTACTTTTCAGACTGTGAATACGATTTTTGATAATATCTCCGAAACTAATAAAGCTACAGACTTGCGATTTGAACTTAAATTTAGGACTTACAGACTTGCAAAGAAAAGTTAATTACACCTTAATCGCTCCAATGCAAACTTTCGCAGTTATAGAGAATCACAGTGCTTTCTCATCGTACTTTTCAGACTGTGAATACGATTTTTGATGATTTCTCTGAAACTAAAAAAGCTACAGGTTTGCGGTTTGAACTAAAATGTAAAACTAACAGACTTGCAATGAAAAGGTTATTACACCTTAATCGCTCCAATGCAAACTTTCGCAGTTATAGAAAACCTCAGTGCTTTCTCGTCGTACTTTTCAGACTGTGAATACGAATTTTGATGATATCTCCGAAACTAATAAAGCTAAAGGCTTGCGGTTTGAACTAAAATGTAGTACTAACAGACTTGCAAAGAAAAAGGTTATTACACCTTAATCGCTGCAATGCAAACTTTCGCAGTTCTAGAAAAACTCAGTGCTTTCTGATCGTACTTTTTAGACTGTGGATACGAATTTTGATGATATCTCCGAAACTAATAAAGCTACAGGCTTGCGGTTTGAACTAAAATTTAGGACTAACAGACTTTTAAAGAAAACGTTATTACACCTTAATCGCTCCAATGCAAACTTTTGCAGTTATAGAAAATCTCAGTGCTTTCTGATTGTACTTTTCAGACTGTAGATACGAATTTTGATGATATCTCCGAAACTAATAAAGCTACAGGCTTGCGATTTGAACTAAAATGTAGGACTAAGAGACATGCAAAGAAAAGGTTATTACAACTTAATCGCTTCATTGCAAACTTTCGCAGTTATAGAGAATCTCAGTGCTTTCTCAACGTAGTTTTCAGACTAAGAATACGATTTCTGATGATATCTTTGAAACTAATAAAGCTACAGGCATGCGGTTTGAACTGAAATGTAGGACTAACAGACATGCAAAGAAAAGGTTATAACACCTTATTCGCTCCAATGCAAACTTTCGCAGTTATAGAAAACCTCAGTGCTTTCTCGTCGTACTTTTCAGACTGTGAATACGATTTTTGATGATATCTCCGAAACTAGTAAAGCTACAGGCTTGCGGTTTGAACTTAAATGTAGGACTACCAGACTTGCAAAGAAAAGGTTATAACACCTTAATCGCTACAATGCAAACTTTCGCAGTTAGAGAATCTCAGTGCTTTCTCATAGTACTTTTTAGACTGCGAATAAGATTTTTGATTATATCTCCGAAACTAATAAAGCTACAGGCTTGCGGTTTAAACTAAAATGTAGTACTAACAGACTTGCAAAGAAAAGGTTATTAAACCTTAATCGCTCCAATGCAAACTTTCGCACTTATTAAGAATCTCAGTGCTTTCTCATCGTACTTTTTAGACTGTGAGTACGATTTTTGATGATATCTCCGAAACTAATAAAGCTACAGGCTTGCGGTTTGAACTAAAATGTAGTACTAATAGACTTGCAAAAAAAGGTTTTTACACCTTAATCGCTCCAATGCAAACTTTCACAGTTATAGAGAATCTCAGTGCTTTCTCATCGTACTTTTCATACTGTGAATACGATTGTTGATAATATCTCCGAAACTAATAAAGCTACAAGCTTGCGGTTTGAACTTAAATGTAGTACTAACAGACTTGCAAAGAAAAGGTCATTACACCTTAATCGCTCAAATGCAAACTTTTGCAGTTAAAGAGAATATCAGTGCTTTCTCATCGTACTTTTCAGACTGTATATACGATTTCTGATCATATCTACGAAACTAATAAAGCTACAGGCTTGTGGTTTGAACTAAAATGCAGGACTAAGAGACTCGCAAAGAAAAGGTTATTTTACCTTAATCACTCCAATGCAAACTTTCGCCGTAATAGAGAATCTCAGAGCTTTCTCTACGTACTTTTCAGACTGTGAATACGATTTTTGATAATATCTCCGAAACTAATAAAGCTACAGACTTGCGATTTGAACTTAAATTTAGGACTTACAGACTTGCAAAGAAAAGTTAATTACACCTTAATCGCTCTAATGCAAACTTTCGCAGTTATTGGAAATCACAGTGCTTTCTCATCGTACTTTTCAGACTGTGAATACGATTTTTGATGATTTCTCTGAAACTAAAAAAGCTACAAGTTTGCGGTTTGAACTAAAATGTAGGACTAACAGACTTGCAAAGAAAAGGTCATTACACCTTAATCGCTCCAATGCAAACTTTTGCAGTTATAGAGAATCTCAGTGCTTTCTCAACGTAATTTTCAGACTAAGAATACGATATTTGATGATATCTTTGAAACTAATAAAGCTACAGGCATGCGGTTTGAACTGAAATGTAAAACTAACAGACTTGCAATGAAAAAATTTTTTACAACTTAATCGCTCCAATGCGAACTTTCGCAGTTATAGAAAACCTCAGTGCTTTCTCGTCGTACTTTTCAGACTGTGAATACGAATTTTGATGATATCTCCGAAACTAGTACAGCTACAGGCTTGCGGTTTGAACTTAAATGTAGGACTATTAGACTTGCAAAGAAAAGGATATAACACCTTAATCGCTACAATGCAAACTTTCGCAGTTATAGAGAATCTCAGTGCTTTCTCATAGTACTTTTTAGACTGCGAATAAGATTTTTGATGATATCTCCGAAACTAATAAAGCTACAGGCTTGCGGTTTGAACTAAAATGTAGTACTAACAGACTTGCAAAGAATAGGTTATTACACCTTAATCGCTCCAATGCAAACTTTCGCAGTTCTAGAAAATCTCAGTGCTTTCTCATCGTACATTTCAGACCGTGAATACGATTGTTGATGATATCTCCGAAACTAATAAAACTACAGGCTTGCGGTTTGAACTAAAATGTAGGACTAACAGACTTGCAAAGAAAAAGGTTATTACACCTTAATCGCTGCAATGCAAACTTTCGCAGTTCTAGAAAATCTCAGTGCTTTCTGATCGTACTTTTTAGACTGTGGATACGAATTTTGATGATATCTCTGAAACTAATAAATCTACAGGCTTGCGGTTTGAACTAAAATGTAGGACTAACAGACTTGCAAAGAAAAAGGTTATTACACCTTAATCGCTGCAATGCAAACTTTCGCAGTTCTAGAAAATCTCAGTGCTTTCTGATCGTACTTATTAGACTGTGGATACGAATTTTGATGATATCTCCGAAACTAATAAAGCTACAGGCTTGCGGTTCGAACTAAAATGTAGGACTAACAGACTTGCAAAGAAAAAGTTATTACACCTTAATCGCTCCAATGTAAACTTTTGCAGTTATAGAGAATCTCAGTGCTTTCTGATTGTACTTTTCAGACTGTGGATACGAATTTTGATGATATCTCCGAAACTAATAAAGCTACAGGCTTGTGGTTTTAACTATAATGTAGGACTTACAGGCTTGCAAAGAAAAGGTTATTACACCTTAATCGCTCCAATGCAAACTTTTGCGGTTATAGAGAATCTCAGTGCTTTCTCATCGTATTTTTCAGACTGTGAATAGGATTTTTGATGATATCTCCGAAACTAATAAAGCTACAGGCTTGCGGTTTGAACTAAAATGTAGGACTAACAGACTTGCAGAGAAAAGGTTATGACACCTTAATCGCTTTAATGGAAACTTTCGCAGTTTTAGAGAATCTCAGTGCTTTGTCAACGTAGTTTTCAGACTAAGAATACGATTTTTGATGATATCTTTGAAACTAATAAAGCTACAGGCATGCGGTTTAAACTGAAATGTAGGACTAACAGACTTGCAAAGAAAAGGTTATTACACCTTAATCGCTCCAATGCAAACTTTCGCGATTATAGAGAATCTCAGTGCTTTATCATCGTACTTTTCAGACTGTGAATACGATTTTTGATGATATCTCCGAAACTAATAAAGCTACAGACTTGCGATTTGAACTTAAATTTAGGACTTACAGACTTGCAAAGAAAATTTAATTACACCTTAATCGCTCCAATGCAAATTTTCGCAGTTATTGGAAATCACAGTGCTTTCTCATCGTACTTTTTAGACTGTGAATGCGATTTTTGATGATATCTCTGAAACTAAAAAAGCTACAGGTTTGCGGATTAAACTAAAATGTAGGACTGCCAGACTTCCAAAGAAAAGGGTTTTTACACCTTAATCGCTACAATGCAAACTTTCGCAGTTATAGAGAATCTCAGTGCATTCTCATCGTACTTTTTAGACTGCGAATAAGATTTTTGATGATATCATCGAAACTTATAAAGCTACAGGCTTGCGGTTTGAACTAAAATGTAGGACTAAGAGACTTGCAAAGAAAAGGTTATTACACCTTAATCGCTACTATGCAAACTTTCACAGTTAGAGAATCTCAGTGCTTTCTCATAGTACTTTTTAGACTGTGAATAAGATTTTTTATTATATCTCCGAAACTAATAAAGCTACAGGCTTGCGGTTTAAACTAAAATGTAGTACTAACAGACTTGCAAAGAAAAGGTTATTACACCTTAATCGCTCCAATGCATACTTTCGCAGTTATAGAGAATCTCAGTGTTTTCTCATCGTACTTTTCAGACCGTGAATACGATTTTTGGTGATATCTCCGAAACTAATAAAGCTACAGGCTTGCGGTTTAAACTAAAATGTAGGACTAACAGACTTGCAAAGAAAAAGGTTATTACACCTTAATCGCTGCAATGCAAACTTTCGCAGTTCTAGAAAATCTCAGTGCTTTCTGATCGTACTTTTTAGACTGTGGATACGAATTTTGATGATATCTCCGAAACTAATAAAGCTACAGGCTTGCGGTTTGAACTAAAATGTAGGACTAACAGACTTGCAGAGAAAAGGTTATGACACCTTAATCGCTTTAATGGAAACTTTCGCAGTTTTAGAGAATCTCAGTGCTTTGTCAACGTAGTTTTCAGACTAAGAATACGATTTTCGATGATATCTTTGAAACTAATAAAGCTACAGGCATGCGGTTTAAACTGAAATGTAGGACTAACAGACTTGCAAAGAAAAGGTTATTACACCTTAATCGCTCCAATGCAAACTTTCGCGATTATAGAGAATCTCAGTGCTTTATCATCGTACTTTTCAGACTGTGAATACGATTTTTGATGATATCTCCGAAACTAATAAAGCTACAGACTTGCGATTTGAACTTAAATTTAGGACTTACAGACTTGCAAAGAAAATTTAATTACACCTTAATCGCTCCAATGCAAATTTTCGCAGTTATTGGAAATCACAGTGCTTTCTCATCGTACTTTTTAGACTGTGAATGCGATTTTTGATGATATCTCTGAAACTAAAAAAGCTACAGGTTTGCGGATTAAACTAAAATGTAGGACTGCCAGACTTCCAAAGAAAAGGGTTTTTACACCTTAATCGCTACAATGCAAACTTTCGCAGTTATAGAGAATCTCAGTGCATTCTCATCGTACTTTTTAGACTGCGAATAAGATTTTTGATGATATCATCGAAACTTATAAAGCTACAGGCTTGCGGTTTGAACTAAAATGTAGGACTAAGAGACTTGCAAAGAAAAGGTTATTACACCTTAATCGCTACTATGCAAACTTTCACAGTTAGAGAATCTCAGTGCTTTCTCATAGTACTTTTTAGACTGTGAATAAGATTTTTTATTATATCTCCGAAACTAATAAAGCTACAGGCTTGCGGTTTAAACTAAAATGTAGTACTAACAGACTTGCAAAGAAAAGGTTATTACACCTTAATCGCTCCAATGCATACTTTCGCAGTTATAGAGAATCTCAGTGTTTTCTCATCGTACTTTTCAGACCGTGAATACGATTTTTGGTGATATCTCCGAAACTAATAAAGCTACAGGCTTGCGGTTTAAACTAAAATGTAGGACTAACAGACTTGCAAAGAAAAAGGTTATTACACCTTAATCGCTGCAATGCAAACTTTCGCAGTTCTAGAAAATCTCAGTGCTTTCTGATCGTACTTTTTAGACTGTGGATACGAATTTTGATGATATCTCCGAAACTAATAAAGCTACAGGCTTGCGGTTTGAACTAAAATGTAGGACTAACAGACTTGCAAAGAAAAAGTTATTACACCTTAATCGCTCCAATGTAAACTTTTGCAGTTATAGAGAATCTCAGTGCTTTCTGATTGTACTTTTCAGACTGTGGATACGAATTTTGATGATATCTCCGAAACTAATAAGTCTACAGGCTTGTGGTTTTAACTATAATGTAGGACTTACAGGCTTGCAAAGAAAAGGTTATTACACCTTAATCGCTCCAATGCAAACTTTTGCGGTTATAGAGAATCTCAGTGCTTTCTCATCGTATTTTTCAGACTGTGAATAGGATTTTTGATGATATCTCCGAAACTAATAAAGCTACAGACTTGCGATTTGAACTTAAATTTAGGACTTACAGACTTGCAAAGAAAATTTAATTACACCTTAATCGCTCCAATGCAAATTTTCGCAGTTATTGGAAATCACAGTGCTTTCTCATCGTACTTTTTAGACTGTGAATGCGATTTTTGATGATATCTCTGAAACTAAAAAAGCTACAGGTTTGCGGATTGAACTAAAATGTAGGACTGCCAGACTTCCAAAGAAAAGGGTTTTTACACCTTAATCGCTACAATGCAAACTTTCGCAGTTATAGAGAATCTCAGTGCATTCTCATCGTACTTTTTAGACTGCGAATAAGATTTTTGATGATATCATCGAAACTTATAAAGCTACAGGCTTGCGGTTTGAACTAAAATGTAGGACTAAGAGACTTGCAAAGAAAAGGTTATTACACCTTAATCGCTACTATGCAAACTTTCACAGTTAGAGAATCTCAGTGCTTTCTCATAGTACTTTTTAGACTGTGAATAAGATTTTTTATTATATCTCCGAAACTAATAAAGCTACAGGCTTGCGGTTTAAACTAAAATGTAGTACTAACAGACTTGCAAAGAAAAGGTTATTACACCTTAATCGCTCCAATGCATACTTTCGCAGTTATAGAGAATCTCAGTGTTTTCTCATCGTACTTTTCAGACCGTGAATACGATTTTTGATGATATCTCCGAAACTAATAAAGCTACAGGCTTGCGGTTTAAACTAAAATGTAGGACTAACAGACTTGCAAAGAAAAAGGTTATTACACCTTAATCGCTGCAATGCAAACTTTCGCAGTTCTAGAAAATCTCAGTGCTTTCTGATCGTACTTTTTAGACTGTGGATACGAATTTTGATGATATCTCCGAAACTAATAAAGCTACAGGCTTGCGGTTTGAACTAAAATGTAGGACTAACAGACTTGCAAAGAAAAAGTTATTACACCTTAATCGCTCCAGTGTAGACTTTTGCAGTTATAGAGAATCTCAGTGCTTTCTGATTGTACTTTTCAGACTGTGGATACGAATTTTGATGATATCTCCGAAACTAATAAAGCTACAGGCTTTTGTTTTTAACTATAATGTAGGACTTACAGGCTTGCAAAGAAAAGGTTATTACACCTTAATCGCTCCAATGCAAACTTTTGCGGTTATAGAGAATCTCAGTGCTTTCTCATCGTATTTTTCAGACTGTGAATAGGATTTTTGATGATATCTCCGAAACTAATAAAGCTACAGACTTGCGATTTGAACTTAAATTTAGGACTTACAGACTTGCAAAGAAAATTTAATTACACCTTAATCGCTCCAATGCAAATTTTCGCAGTTATTGGAAATCACAGTGCTTTCTCATCGTACTTTTTAGACTGTGAATGCGATTTTTGATGATATCTCTGAAACTAAAAAAGCTACAGGTTTGCGGATTGAACTAAAATGTAGGACTGCCAGACTTCCAAAGAAAAGGGTTTTTACACCTTAATCGCTACAATGCAAACTTTCGCAGTTATAGAGAATCTCAGTGCATTCTCATCGTACTTTTTAGACTGCGAATAAGATTTTTGATGATATCATCGAAACTTATAAAGCTACAGGCTTGCGGTTTGAACTAAAATGTAGGACTAAGAGACTTGCAAAGAAAAGGTTATTACACCTTAATCGCTACTATGCAAACTTTCACAGTTAGAGAATCTCAGTGCTTTCTCATAGTACTTTTTAGACTGTGAATAAGATTTTTTATTATATCTCCGAAACTAATAAAGCTACAGGCTTGCGGTTTAAACTAAAATGTAGTACTAACAGACTTGCAAAGAAAAGGTTATTACACCTTAATCGCTCCAATGCATACTTTCGCAGTTATAGAGAATCTCAGTGTTTTCTCATCGTACTTTTCAGACCGTGAATACGATTTTTGATGATATCTCCGAAACTAATAAAGCTACAGGCTTGCGGTTTAAACTAAAATGTAGGACTAACAGACTTGCAAAGAAAAAGGTTATTACACCTTAATCGCTGCAATGCAAACTTTCGCAGTTCTAGAAAATCTCAGTGCTTTCTGATCGTACTTTTTAGACTGTGGATACGAATTTTGATGATATCTCCGAAACTAATAAAGCTACAGGCTTGCGGTTTGAACTAAAATGTAGGACTAACAGACTTGCAAAGAAAAAGTTATTACACCTTAATCGCTCCAGTGTAAACTTTTGCAGTTATAGAGAATCTCAGTGCTTTCTGATTGTACTTTTCAGACTGTGGATACGAATTTTGATGATATCTCCGAAACTAATAAAGCTACAGGCTTGTGGTTTTAACTATAATGTAGGACTTACAGGCTTGCAAAGAAAAGGTTATTACACCTTAATCGCTCCAATGCAAACTTTTGCGGTTATAGAGAATCTCAGTGCTTTCTCATCGTATTTTTCAGACTGTGAATAGGATTTTTGATGTTATCTCCGAAACTAATAAAGCTACAGGCTTGCGGTTTGAACTAAAATGTAGGACTAACAGACTTGCAAAGAAAAAGGTTATTACACCTTAATCGCTGCAATGCAAACTTTCGCAGTTCTAGAAAATCTCAGTGCTTTCTCAACGTAGTTTTCAGACTAAGAATACGATTTTTGATGATATCTTTGAAACTAATAAAGCTACAGGCATGCGGTTTAAACTGAAATGTAGGACTAACAGACTTGCAAAGAAAAGGTTATTACTCCTTAATCGCTCCAATGCAAACTTTCGCGGTTATAGAGAATCTCAGTGCTTTATCATCGTACTTTTCAGACTGTGAATACGATTTTTGATGATATCTCCGAAACTAATAAAGCTACAGACTTGCGATTTGAACTTAAATTTAGGACTTACAGACTTGCAAAGAAAAGTTAATTACACCTTAATCGCTCCAATGCAAATTTTCGCAGTTATTGGAAATCACAGTGCTTTCTCATCGTACTTTTCAGACTGTGAATGCGATTTTTGATGATATCTCTGAAACTAAAAAAGCTACAGGTTTGCGGATTGAACTAAAATGTAGGAATGCCAGACTTCCAAAGAAAAGGGTTTTTACACCTTAATCGCTACAATGCAAACTTTCGCAGTTATAGAGAATCTCAGTGCATTCTCATCGTACTTTTTAGACTGCGAATAAGATTTTTGATGATATCATCGAAACTTATAAAGCTACAGGCTTGCGGTTTGAACTAAAAGGTAGGACTAAGAGACTTGCAAAGAAAAGGTTATTACACCTTAATCGCTACTATGCAAACTTTCACAGTTAGAGAATCTCAGTGCTTTCTCATAGTACTTTTTAGACTGTGAATAAGATTTTTTATTATATCTCCGAAACTAATAAAGCTACAGGCTTGCGGTTTAAACTAAAATGTAGTACTAACAGACTTGCAAAGAAAAGGTTATTACACCTTAATCGCTCCAATGCATACTTTCGCAGTTATAGAGAATCTCAGTGTTTTCTCATCGTACTTTTCAGACCGTGAATACGATTTTTGATGATATCTCCGAAACTAATAAAGCTACAGGCTTGCGGTTTAAACTAAAATGTAGGACTAACAGACTTGCAAAGAAAAAGGTTATTACACCTTAATCGCTGCAATGCAAACTTTCGCAGTTCTAGAAAATCTCAGTGCTTTCTGATCGTACTTTTTAGACTGTGGATACGAATTTTGATGATATCTCCGAAACTAATAAAGCTACAGGCTTGCGGTTTGAACTAAAATGTAGGACTAACAGACTTGCAAAGAAAAAGTTATTACACCTTAATCGCTCCAGTGTAGACTTTTGCAGTTATAGAGAATCTCAGTGCTTTCTGATTGTACTTTTCAGACTGTGGATACGAATTTTGATGATATCTCCGAAACTAATAAAGCTACAGGCTTGTGGTTTTAACTATAATGTAGGACTTACAGGCTTGCAAAGAAAAGGTTATTACACCTTAATCGCTCCAATGCAAACTTTTGCGGTTATAGAGAATCTCAGTGCTTTCTCATCGTATTTTTCAGACTGTGAATAGGATTTTTGATGATATCTCCGAAACTAATAAAGCTACAGACTTGCGATTTGAACTTAAATTTAGGACTTACAGACTTGCAAAGAAAATTTAATTACACCTTAATCGCTCCAATGCAAATTTTCGCAGTTATTGGAAATCACAGTGCTTTCTCATCGTACTTTTTAGACTGTGAATGCGATTTTTGATGATATCTCTGAAACTAAAAAAGCTACAGGTTTGCGGATTGAACTAAAATGTAGGACTGCCAGACTTCCAAAGAAAAGGGTTTTTACACCTTAATCGCTACAATGCAAACTTTCGCAGTTATAGAGAATCTCAGTGCATTCTCATCGTACTTTTTAGACTGCGAATAAGATTTTTGATGATATCATCGAAACTTATAAAGCTACAGGCTTGCGGTTTGAACTAAAATGTAGGACTAAGAGACTTGCAAAGAAAAGGTTATTACACCTTAATCGCTACTATGCAAACTTTCACAGTTAGAGAATCTCAGTGCTTTCTCATAGTACTTTTTAGACTGTGAATAAGATTTTTTATTATATCTCCGAAACTAATAAAGCTACAGGCTTGCGGTTTAAACTAAAATGTAGTACTAACAGACTTGCAAAGAAAAGGTTATTACACCTTAATCGCTCCAATGCATACTTTCGCAGTTATAGAGAATCTCAGTGTTTTCTCATCGTACTTTTCAGACCGTGAATACGATTTTTGATGATATCTCCGAAACTAATAAAGCTACAGGCTTGCGGTTTAAACTAAAATGTAGGACTAACAGACTTGCAAAGAAAAAGGTTATTACACCTTAATCGCTGCAATGCAAACTTTCGCAGTTCTAGAAAATCTCAGTGCTTTCTGATCGTACTTTTTAGACTGTGGATACGAATTTTGATGATATCTCCGAAACTAATAAAGCTACAGGCTTGCGGTTTGAACTAAAATGTAGGACTAACAGACTTGCAAAGAAAAAGTTATTACACCTTAATCGCTCCAGTGTAAACTTTTGCAGTTATAGAGAATCTCAGTGCTTTCTGATTGTACTTTTCAGACTGTGGATACGAATTTTGATGATATCTCCGAAACTAATAAAGCTACAGGCTTGTGGTTTTAACTATAATGTAGGACTTACAGGCTTGCAAAGAAAAGGTTATTACACCTTAATCGCTCCAATGCAAACTTTTGCGGTTATAGAGAATCTCAGTGCTTTCTCATCGTATTTTTCAGACTGTGAATAGGATTTTTGATGATATCTCCGAAACTAATAAAGCTACAGGCTTGCGGTTTGAACTAAAATGTAGGACTAACAGACTTGCAAAGAAAAAGGTTATTACACCTTAATCGCTGCAATGCAAACTTTCGCAGTTCTAGAAAATCTCAGTGCTTTCTCAACGTAGTTTTCAGACTAAGAATACGATTTTTGATGATATCTTTGAAACTAATAAAGCTACAGGCATGCGGTTTAAACTGAAATGTAGGACTAACAGACTTGCAAAGAAAAGGTTATTACACCTTAATCGCTCCAATGCAAACTTTCGCGGTTATAGAGAATCTCAGTGCTTTATCATCGTACTTTTCAGACTGTGAATACGATTTTTGATGATATCTCCGAAACTATAAAAGCTACAGACTTGCGATTTGAACTTAAATTTAGGACTTACAGACTTGCAAAGAAAAGTTAATTACACCTTAATCGCTCCAATGCAAATTTTCGCAGTTATTGGAAATCACAGTGCTTTCTCATCGTACTTTTCAGACTGTGAATGCGATTTTTGATGATATCTCTGAAACTAAAAAAGCTACAGGTTTGCGGATTGAACTAAAATGTAGGAATGCCAGACTTCCAAAGAAAAGGGTTTTTACACCTTAATCGCTACAATGCAAACTTTCGCAGTTATAGAGAATCTCAGTGCATTCTCATCGTACTTTTTAGACTGCGAATAAGATTTTTGATGATATCATCGAAACTTATAAAGCTACAGGCTTGCGGTTTGAACTAAAAGGTAGGACTAAGAGACTTGCAAAGAAAAGGTTATTACACCTTAATCGCTACTATGCAAACTTTCACAGTTAGAGAATCTCAGTGCTTTCTCATAGTACTTTTTAGACTGTGAATAAGATTTTTTATTATATCTCCGAAACTAATAAAGCTACAGGCTTGCGGTTTAAACTAAAATGTAGTACTAACAGACTTGCAAAGAAAAGGTTATTACACCTTAATCGCTCCAATGCATACTTTCGCAGTTATAGAGAATCTCAGTGTTTTCTCATCGTACTTTTCAGACCGTGAATACGATTTTTGATGATATCTCCGAAACTAATAAAGCTACAGGCTTGCGGTTTGAACTAAGATGTAGGACTAACAGACTTGCAAAGAAAAAGGTTATTACACCTTAATCGCTCCAAAGCAAACTTTCGCAGTTCTAGAAAATCTCAGTGCTTTCTCATCGTAGCCCATATGAAGAAAAAAAAAGTTTGTAACTTGAGTTCTAATTGAGCTGGAAAGTTGTGGTTTAGAAATAAAGTGTTGCAAAACGCTCTATAGTACTAAATTCACCTCTAGAAACAAAATTGAGAAAAAAAAATTTTCGAAAAAAATTGTGTTTTTCAGATTCTGAAAACGATTTTTGATGATATCTCAGAAACTAATAATGCTACAGACTTACGGTTTGAACTGAAATGTATCTCTTTGAAATGTCTTATGAAAAGTTTATTACACTTTAGTCGCAAAAAATAAAACTTTCTCAGTTTTTGAGAATTTTCGTATTTTCTTACCGAAGTCTTTAGCATTGTAGCCCATATGAAGAAAAAAAAGTTTGTAACTAGAGTTCCAATTGAGATAGAAAGTTGCGGTTTTGAAATAAAGTGATGCAAAACGCTCTATAGTTTTAAATTCACCTCTAGAAACAAATTTAAGAAAAAATATTTTTCCAAAAAAATTGTGTTTTTCAGTTTCTGAAACCGATTTTTGATGATATCTCAGAAACTAATAATGCTACAGACTTACGGTTTGAACTGAAATGTATCACTTTGAAATGTCTTATGAAAAGTTTATAACACTTTAGTCGCAAAAACTAAAACTTTCTTAGTATTTGAGAATTTTCGAATTTTCTTACCGAAGTCTATAGCATTGTAGCCCATATGAAAAAAAAAAAAGTTTGTAACTCGAGTTCTAATTGAGATATAAAGTTGTGGTTTTGAAATAAAGTGATGCAAAACACTCTATAGTACTAAATTCACCTCTATAAACAAAATTGAGAAAAACAAAATTTCGAAAAAAATTGTGTTTTTCAGATTCTGAAAACGATTTTTGATGATATCTCAGAAACTAATAATGCTACAGACTTACGGTTTGAACTGAAATGTATCACTTTGAAATGTCTTATAAAAAGTTTAAAACACTTAAGTCGCAAAAATTAAAACTTTCTCAGTTTTTGAGAATTTTCGTATTTTCTTACCGAAGTCTATAGCATTGTAGCCCATATGAAGAAAAAAAAAGTTTGTAACTCGAGTTCTAATTGAGATGTAAAGTTGTGGTTTTAAAATAAAGTGATGCAAAACGCTCTATAGTACTAAATTCACCTCTGGAAACAAAATTGAGAAAAAAAAAATTTCGAAAAAAATTGTGTTTTACAGATTCTGAAAACGATTTTTGATGATATCTCAGAAACTAATAATGCTACAAACTAACGGTTTGAACTGAAATGTATCACTTTGAAATGTCTTATTTTAAAGTTTATAACACTTTAGTCGCAAAAACTCAAACTTTCTCAGTTTTTGAGAATTTTCGAATTTTCTTACCGATGTCTATAGCATTGTAGCCCATATGAAGAAAAAAAAAAGTTTGTAACTCGAGTTCTAATTGAGATGTAAAGTTGTGGTTTTGAAATAAAGTGATGCAAAACACTCTATAGTACTAAATTCACCTCTATAAACAAAATTGAGAAAAACAAAATTTCGAAAAATATTGTTTTTCAGATTCTGAAAACGATTTTTGATGATATCTCAGAAACTAATAAAGCTACAGACTTACGGTTTGAACTGAAATGTATCACTTTGAAATGTCTAATGAAAAGTTTATAACACTTAAGTCGCAAAAATTAAAACTTTCTCAGTTTTTGAGAATTTTCGTATTTTCTTACCGAAGTCTATAGCATTGTAGCCCATATGAAGAAAAAAAAAGTTTGTAACTCGAGTTCTAATTGAGATGGAAAGTTGTGGTTTTGAAATAAAGTGATGCAAAACGCTCTATAGTACTAAATTCACCTATAGAAACAAAATTAATAAAAAAAAAATTTCGAAAAAAATTGTGTTTTTCAGATTCTGAAAAACGATTTTTGATGATATCTCAGAAACTAATAATGCCACAGACTTACGGTTTGAACTGAAATGTATCACTTTGAAATGTCTTATGAAAAGTTTATAACACTTTAGTCGCAAAAACTAAAACTTTCTTAGTATTTGAGAATTTTCGAATTTTCTTACCGAAGTCTATAGCATTGTAGCCCATATGAAGAAAAAAAAAGTTTATAACTCGAGTTCTAATTGAGATATAAAGTTGTGGTTTTGAAATAAAGTGATGCAAAACACTCTATAGTACTAAATTCACCTCTAGAAACAAAATTGAGAAAAAAAAATTTTCGAAAAAAATTGTGTTTTTCAGATTCTGAAAACGATTTTTAATGATATCTCAGAAACTAATAATGCTACAGACTTACGGTTTGAACTGAAATGTATCTCTTTGAAATGTCTTATGAAAAGTTTATAACACTTTAGTCGCAAAAAATAAAACTTTCTCAGTTTTTGAGAATTTTCGAATTTTCTTACCGAAGTCTATAGCATTGTAGCCCATATGAAAAAAAAAAAGTTTGTAACTCGAGTTCTAATTGAGATATAAAGTTGTGGTTTTGAAATAAAGTGATGCAAAACACTCTATAGTACTAAATTCACCTCTATAAATAAAATTGAGAAAAAAAAAATTTCGAAAAAAATTGTGTTTTACAGATTCTGAAAACGATTTTTGATGATATCTCAGAAACTAATAATGCTACAAACTAACGGTTTGAACTGAAATGTATCACTTTGAAATGTCTTATGAAAAGTTTATAACACTTTAGTCGCAAAAACTAAAACTTTCTCAGTTTTTGAGAATTTTCGAATTTTCTTACCGATGTCTATAGCATTGTAGCCCATATGAAGAAAAAAAAAAGTTTGTAACTCGAGTTCTAATTGAGATGTAAAGTTGTGGTTTTGAAATAAAGTGATGCAAAACACTCTATAGTACTAAATTCACCTCTATAAACAAAATTGAGAAAAACAAAATTTCGAAAAATATTGTTTTTCAGATTCTGAAAACGATTTTTGATGATATCTCAGAAACTAATAAAGCTACAGACTTACGGTTTGAACTGAAATGTATCACTTTGAAATGTCTAATGAAAAGTTTATAACACTTAAGTCGCAAAAATTAAAACTTTCTCAGTTTTTGAGAATTTTCGTATTTTCTTACCGAAGTCTATAGCATTGTAGCCCATATGAAGAAAAAAAAAGTTTGTAACTCGAGTTCTAATTGAGATGGAAAGTTGTGGTTTTGAAATAAAGTGATGCAAAACGCTCTATAGTACTAAATTCACCTATAGAAACAAAATTAATAAAAAAAAAATTTCGAAAAAAATTGTGTTTTTCAGATTCTGAAAACGATTTTTGATGATATCTCAGAAACTAATAATGCTACAGACTTACGGTTTGAACTGAAATGTATCACTTTGAAATGTCTTATGAATAGTTTATAACACTTTAGTCGCAAAAACTAAAACTTTCTTAGTATTTGAGAATTTTCGAATTTTCTTACCGAAGTCTATAGCATTGTAGCCCATATGAAGAAAAAAAAAGTTTGTAACTCGAGTTCTAATTGAGATATAAAGTTGTGGTTTTGAAATAAAGTGATGCAAAACACTCTATAGTACTAAATTCACCTCTATAAACAAAATTGAGAAAAACAAAATTTCGAAAAAAATTGTGTTTTTCAGATTCTGAAAACGATTTTTGATGATATCTCAGAAACTAATAATGCTACAGACTTACGGTTTGAACTGAAATGTATCACTTTGAAATGTCTTATAAAAAGTTTATAACACTTAAGTCGCAAAAATTAAAACTTTCTCAGTTTTTGAGAATTTTCGAATTTTCTTACCGAAGTCTATAGCATTGTAGCCCATATGAAGAAAAAAAAATGTTTGTAACTCGAGTTCCAATTGAGATAGAAAGTTGCGGTTTTGAAATAAAGTGATGCAAAACGCTCTATAGTACTAAATTCACCTCTGGAAACAAAATTGAGAAAAAAAAAATTTCGAAAAAAATTGTGTTTTACAGATTCTGAAAACGATTTTTGATGATATCTCAGAAACTAATAATGCTACAGACTAACGGTTTGAACTGAAATGTATCACTTTGAAATGTCTTATGAAAAGTTTATAACACTTTAGTCGCAAAAATTAAAACTTTCTCAGTTTTTGAGAATTTTCGAATTTTCTTTCCGATGTCTATAGCATTGTAGCCCATATGAAGAAAAAAAAAAGTTTGTAACTCGAGTTCTAATTGAGATTGAAAGTTATGGTTTTGAAATAAAGTGATGCAAAACGCTCTATAGTACTAAATTCACCTATAGAAACAAAATTAATAAAAAAAAAATTTCGAAAAAAATTGTGTTTTTCAGATTCTGAAAACGATTTTTGATGATATCTCAGAAACTAATAATACCACAGACTTACGGTTTAAACTGAAATGTATCACTTTGAAATGTCTTATGAATAGTTTATAACACTTTAGTCGCAAAAACTAAAACTTTCTTAGTATTTGAGAATTTTCGAATTTTCTTACCGAAGTCTATAGCATTGTAGCCCATATGAAGAAAAAAAAAGTTTGTAACTCGAGTTCTAATTGAGATATAAAGTTGTGGTTTTGAAATAAAGTGATGCAAAACACTCTATAGTACTAAATTCACCTCTATAAACAAAATTGATAAAAACAAAATTTCGAAAAAAATTGTGTTTTTCAGATTCTGAAAACGATTTTTGATGATATCTCAGAAACTAATAATGCTACAGACTTACGGTTTGAACTGAAATGTATCACTTTGAAATGTCTTATAAAAAGTTTATAACACTTAAGTCGCAAAAATTAAAACTTTCTCAGTTTTTGAGAATTTTCGAATTTTCTTACCGAAGTCTATAGCATTGTAGCCCATATGAAGAAAAAAAAATGTTTGTAACTCGAGTTCCAATTGAGATAGAAAGTTGCGGTTTTGAAATAAAGTGATGCAAAACGCTCTATAGTACTAAATTCACCTCTGGAAACAAAATTGAGAAAAAAAAAATTTCGAAAAAAATTGTGTTTTACAGATTCTGAAAACGATTTTTGATGATATCTCAGAAACTAATAATGCTACAGACTAACGGTTTGAACTGAAATGTATCACTTTGAAATGTCTTATGAAAAGTTTATAACACTTTAGTCGCAAAAATTAAAACTTTCTCAGTTTTTGAGAATTTTCGAATTTTCTTACCGATGTCTATAGCATTGTAGCCCATATGAAGAAAAAAAAAAGTTTGTAACTCGAGTTCTAATTGAGATGTAAAGTTGTGGTTTTGAAATAAAGTGATGCAAAACACTCTATAGTACTAAATTCACCTCTATAAAAAAATTGAGAAAAACAAAATTTCGAAAAATATTGTTTTTCAGATTCTGAAAACGATTTTTGATGATATCTCAGAAACTAATAAAGCTACAGACTTACGGTTTGAACTGAAATGTATCACTTTGAAATGTCTAATGAAAAGTTTATAACACTTAAGTCGCAAAAATTAAAACTTTCTCAGTTTTTGAGAATTTTCGTATTTTCTTACCGAAGTCTATAGCATTGTAGCCCATATGAAGAAAAAAAAAGTTTGTAACTCGAGTTCTAATTGAGATGGAAAGTTGTGGTTTTGAAATAAAGTGATGCAAAACGCTCTATAGTACTAAATTCACCTATAGAAACAAAATTAATAAAAAAAAATTTCGAAAAAAATTGTGTTTTTCAGATTCTGAAAACGATTTTTGATGATATCTCAGAAACTAATAATGCCACAGACTTACGGTTTGAACTGAAATGTATCACTTTGAAATGTCTTATGAATAGTTTATAACACTTTAGTCGCAAAAACTAAAACTTTCTTAGTATTTGAGAATTTTCGAATTTTCTTACCGAAGTCTATAGCATTGTAGCCCATATGAAGAAAAAAAAGTTTGTAACTCGAGTTCTAATTGAGATATAAAGTTGTGGTTTTGAAATAAAGTGATGCAAAACACTCTATAGTACTAAATTCACCTCTATAAACAAAATTGAGAAAAACAAAATTTCGAAAAAAATTGTGTTTTTCAGATTCTGAAAACGATTTTTGATGATATCTCAGAAACTAATAATGCTACAGACTTACGGTTTGAACTGAAATGTATCACTTTGAAATGTCTAATGAAAAGTTTATAACACTTAAGTCGCAAAAATTAAAACTTTCTCAGTTTTTGAGAATTTTCGTATTTTCTTACCGAAGTCTATAGCATTGTAGCCCATATGAAGAAAAAAAAAGTTTGTAACTCGAGTTCTAATTGAGATGGAAAGTTGTGGTTTTGAAATAAAGTGATGCAAATCGCTCTATAGTACTAAATTCACCTAAAGAAACAAAATTAATAAAAAAAAATTTCGAAAAAAATTGTGTTTTTCAGATTCTGAAAACGATTTTTGATGATATCTCAGAAACTAATAATGCCACAGACTTACGGTTTGAACTAAAATGTATCACTTTGAAATGTCTTATAAAAAGTTTATAACACTCAAGTTGCAAAAATTAAAACTTTCTCAGTTTTTGAGAATTTTCGTATATTCTTACCGAAGTCTATAGCATTGTAGCTTATTTGAAGAAAAAAAAAGTTTGTAACTCGAGTTCCAATTGAGATAGAAAGTTGCGGTTTTGAAATAAAGTGATGCAAAACGCTCTATAGTTTTAATTTCACCTCTAGAAACAAATTTGAGAAAAATAATTTTTCGAAAAAAATTATGTTTTTCAGTTTCTGAAAACGATTTTTGATTATATCTCAGAAACTAATAATGCTACAGACGTACGGTTTGAACTGAAATGTATCACTTTGAAATGTCTTATGAAAAGTTTGTAACACTTAAATCGCAAAAATTAAAACTTTCTTAGTATTTGAGAATTTTCGAATTTTCTTACCGAAGTCTATAGCATTGTAGCCCATATGAAAAAAAAAAAAGTTTGTAACTCGAGTTCTAATTGAGATATAAAGTTGTGGTTTTGAAATAAAGTGATGCAAAACACTCTATAGTACTAAATTCACCTCTATAAATAAAATTGAGAAAAACAAAATTTCGAAAAAAATTGTGTTTTTCAGATTCTGAAAACGATTTTTGATGATATCTCAGAAACTAATAATGCTACAGACTTACGGTTTGAACTGAAATGTATCACTTTGAAATGTCTTATAAAAAGTTTATAACACTTAAGTCGCAAAAATAAAAACTTTCTCAGTTTTTGAGAATTTTCTATTTTCTTACCGAAGTCTATAGCATTGTAGCCAATATGAAGAAAAAAAAAGTTTGTAACTCGAGTTCTAATTGAGATGTAAAGTTGTGGTTTTAAAATAAAGTGATGCAAAACGCTCTATAGTACTAAATTCACCTCTGGAAACAAAATTGAGAAAAAAAAATTTTCGAAAAAAATTGTGTTTTTCAGATTCTGAAAACGATTTTTGATGATATCTCAGAAACTAATAATGCTACAGACTAACGGTTTGAACTGAAATGTATCACTTTGAAATGTCTTATGAAAAGTTTATAACACTTTAGTCGCAAAAACTAAAACTTTCTCAGTTTTTGAGAATTTTCGAATTTTCTTACCGATGTCTATAGCATTGTAGCCCATATGAAGAAAAAAAAAAGTTTGTAACTCGAGTTCTAATTGAGATGTAAAGTTGTGGTTTTGAAATAAAGTGATGCAAAACACTCTATAGTACTAAATTCACCTCTATAAACAAAATTGAGAAAAACAAAATTTCGAAAAAAATTGTTTTTCAGATTCTGAAAACGATTTTTGATGATATCTCAGAAACTAATAATGCTACAGACTTACGGTTTGAACTGAAATGTATCACTTTGAAATGTCTAATGAAAAGTTTATAACACTTAAGTCGCAAAAATTAAAACTTTCTCAGTTTTTGAGAATTTTCGTATTTTCTTACCGAAGTCTATAGCATTGTAGCCCATATGAAGAAAAAAAAAGTTTGTAACTCGAGTTCTAATTGAGATTGAAAGTTATGGTTTTGAAATAAAGTGATGCAAAACGCTCTATAGTACTAAATTCACCTATAGAAACAAAATTAATAAAAAAAAAATTTCGAAAAAAATTGTGTTTTTCAGATTCTGAAAACGATTTTTGATGATATCTCAGAAACTAATAATGCCACAGACTTACGGTTTAAACTGAAATGTATCACTTTAAAATGTCTTATGAATAGTTTATAACACTTTAGTCGCAAAAACTAAAACTTTCTTAGTATTTGAGAATTTTCGAATTTTCTTACCGAAGTCTATAGCATTGTAGCCCATATGAAGAAAAAAAAAGTTTGTAACTCGAGTTCTAATTGAGATATAAAGTTGTGGTTTTGAAATAAAGTGATGCAAAACACTCTATAGTACTAAATTCACCTCTATAAACAAAATTGAGAAAAACAAAATTTCGAAAAAAATTGTGTTTTTCAGATTCTGAAAACGATTTTTGATGATATCTCAGAAACTAATAATGCTACAGACTTACGGTTTGAACTGAAATGTATCACTTTGAAATGTCTTATAAAAAGTTTATAACACTTAAGTCGCAAAAATTAAAACTTTCTCAGTTTTTGAGAATTTTCGAATTTTCTTACCGAAGTCTATAGCATTGTAGCCCATATGAAGAAAAAAAAATGTTTGTAACTCGAGTTCCAATTGAGATAGAAAGTTGCGGTTTTGAAATAAAGTGATGCAAAACGCTCTATAGTACTAAATTCACCTCTGGAAACAAAATTGAGAAAAAAAAATTTCGAAAAAAATTGTGTTTTACAGATTCTGAAAACGATTTTTGATGATATCTCAGAAACTAATAATGCTACAGACTAACGGTTTGAACTGAAATGTATCACTTTGAAATGTCTTATGAAAAGTTTATAACACTTTAGTCGCAAAAATTAAAACTTTCTCAGTTTTTGAGAATTTTCGAATTTTCTTTCCGATGTCTATAGCATTGTAGCCCATATGAAGAAAAAAAAAGTTTGTAACTCGAGTTCTAATTGAGATGTAAAGTTGTGGTTTTGAAATAAAGTGATGCAAAACACTCTATAGTACTAAATTCACCTCTATAAACAAAATTGAGAAAAACAAAATTTCGAAAAATATTGTTTTTCAGATTCTGAAAACGATTTTTGATGATATCTCAAAAACTAATAAAGCTACAGACTTACGGTTTGAACTGAAATGTATCACTTTGAAATGTCTAATGAAAAGTTTATAACACTTAAGTCGCAAAAATTAAAACTTTCTCAGTTTTTGAGAATTTTCGTATTTTCTTACCGAAGTCTATAGCATTGTAGCCCATATGAAGAAAAAAAAGTTTGTAACTCGAGTTCTAATTGAGATTGAAAGTTATGGTTTTGAAATAAAGTGATGCAAAACGCTCTATAGTACTAAATTCACCTATAGAAACAAAATTAATAAAAAAAAAATTTCGAAAAAAATTGTGTTTTTCAGATTCTGAAAACGATTTTTGATGATATCTCAGAAACTAATAATGCCACAGACTTACGGTTTAAACTGAAATGTATCACTTTGAAATGTCTTATGAATAGTTTATAACACTTTAGTCGCAAAAACTAAAACTTTCTTAGTATTTGAGAATTTTCGAATTTTCTTACCGAAGTCTATAGCATTGTAGCCCATATGAAGAAAAAAAAAGTTTGTAACTCGAGTTCTAATTGAGATATAAAGTTGTGGTTTTGAAATAAAGTGATGCAAAACACTCTATAGTACTAAATTCACCTCTATAAACAAAATTGAGAAAAACAAAATTTCGAAAAAAATTGTGTTTTTCAGATTCTGAAAACGATTTTTGATGATATCTCAGAAACTAATAATGCTACAGACTTACGGTTTGAACTGAAATGTATCACTTTGAAATGCCTTATAAAAAGTTTATAACACTTAAGTCGCAAAAATTAAAACTTTCTCAGTTTTTGAGAATTTTCGAATTTTCTTACCGAAGTCTATAGCATTGTAGCCCATATGAAGAAAAAAAAATGTTTGTAACTCGAGTTCCAATTGAGATAGAAAGTTGCGGTTTTGAAATAAAGTGATGCAAAACGCTCTATAGTACTAAATTCACCTCTGGAAACAAAATTGAGAAAAAAAAAATTTCGAAAAAAATTGTGTTTTACAGTTTCTTAAAACGATTTTTGATGATATCTCAGAAACTAATAATGCTACAGACTAACGGTTTGAACTGAAATGTATCACTTTGAAATGTCTTATGAAAAGTTTATAACACTTTAGTCGCAAAAATTAAAACTTTCTCAGTTTTTGAGAATTTTCGAATTTTCTTACCGATGTCTATAGCATTGTAGCCCATATGAAGAAAAAAAAAAGTTTGTAACTCGAGTTCTAATTGAGATGTAAAGTTGTGGTTTTGAAATAAAGTGATGCAAAACACTCTATAGTACTAAATTCACCTCTATAAACAAAATTGAGAAAAACAAAATTTCGAAAAATATTGTTTTTCAGATTCTGAAAACGATTTTTGATGATATCTCAGAAACTAATAAAGCTACAGACTTACGGTTTGAACTGAAATGTATCACTTTGAAATGTCTAATGAAAAGTTTATAACACAAGTCGCAAAAATTAAAACTTTCTCAGTTTTTGAGAATTTTCGTATTTTCTTACCGAAGTCTATAGCATTGTAGCCCATATGAAGAAAAAAAAAGTTTGTAACTCGAGTTCTAATTGAGATGGAAAGTTGTGGTTTTGAAATAAAGTGATGCAAAACGCTCTATAGTACTAAATTCACCTATAGAAACAAAATTAATAAAAAAAAAATTTCGAAAAAAATTGTGTTTTTCAGATTCTAAAAACGATTTTTGATGATATCTCAGAAACTAATAATGCCACAGACTTACGGTTTGAACTGAAATGTATCACTTTGAAATGTCTTATGAAAAGTTTATAACACTTTAGTCGCAAAAACTAAAACTTTCTTAGTATTTGAGAATTTTCGAATTTTCTTACCGAAGTCTATAGCATTGTAGCCCATATGAAGAAAAAAAAAGTTTGTAACTCGAGTTCTAATTGAGATATAAAGTTGTGGTTTTGAAATAAAGTGATGCAAAACACTCTATAGTACTAAATTCACCTCTATAAACAAAATTGAGAAAAACAAAATTTCGAAAAAAATTGTGTTTTTCAGATTCTGAAAACGATTTTTGATGATATCTCAGAAACTAATAATGCTACAGACTTACGGTTTGAACTGAAATGTATCACTTTGAAATGTCTTATAAAAAGTTTATAACACTTTAGTCGCAAAAACTAAAACTTTCTCAGTTTTTGAGAATTTTCGAATTTTCTTACCGATGTCTATAGCATTGTAGCCCATATGAAGAAAAAAAAAAGTTTGTAACTCGAGTTCTAATTGAGATGTAAAGTTGTGGTTTTGAAATAAAATGATGCAAAACACTCTATAGTACTAAATTCACCTCTATAAACAAAATTAAGAAAAACAAAATTTCGAAAAAAATTGTTTTTCAGATTCTGAAAACGATTTTTGATGATATCTCAGAAACTAATAATGCTACAGACTTACGGTTTGAACTGAAATGTATCACTTTGAAATGTCTAATGAAAAGTTTATAACACTTAAGTCGCAAAAATTAAAACTTTCTCAGTTTTTGAGAATTTTCGTATTTTCTTACCGAAGTCTATAGCATTGTAGCCCATATGAAGAAAAAAAAAGTTTGTAACTCGAGTTCTAATTGAGATTGAAAGTTGTGGTTTTGAAATAAAGTGATGCAAAACGCTCTATAGTACTAAATTCACCTATAGAAACAAAATTAATAAAAAAAAAATTTCGAAAAAAATTGTGTTTTTCAGATTCTGAAAACGATTTTTGATGATATCTCAGAAACTAATAATGCCACAGACTTACGGTTTAAACTGAAATGTATCACTTTGAAATGTCTTATGAATAGTTTATAACACTTTAGTCGCAAAAACTAAAACTTTCTTAGTATTTGAGAATTTTCGAATTTTCTTACCGAAGTCTATAGCATTGTAGCCCATATGAAGAAAAAAAAAGTTTGTAACTCGAGTTCTAATTGAGATATAAAGTTGTGGTTTTGAAATAAAGTGATGCAAAACACTCTATAGTACTAAATTCACCTCTATAAACAAAATTGAGAAAAACAAAATTTCGAAAAAAATTGTGTTTTTCAGATTCTGAAAACGA
This sequence comes from Ecdyonurus torrentis, assembly GCA_949318235.1. Classification (NCBI taxonomy): domain Eukaryota; kingdom Metazoa; phylum Arthropoda; class Insecta; order Ephemeroptera; family Heptageniidae; genus Ecdyonurus; species Ecdyonurus torrentis. The sequence continues at coordinate 799,972 of OX439129.1, forward strand.
TTTTTGATGATATCTCAGAAACTAATAATGCTACAGACTTACGGTTTGAACTGAAATGTATCACTTTGAAATGTCTTATAAAAAGTTTATAACACTTAAGTCGCAAAAATTAAAACTTTCTCAGTTTTTGAGAATTTTCGAATTTTCTTACCGAAGTCTATAGCATTGTAGCCCATATGAAGAAAAAAAAAGTTTGTTACTCGAGTTCCAATTGAGATAGAAAGTTGCGGTTTTGAAATAAAGTGATGCAAAACGCTCTATAGTTTTAATTTCACCTCTAGAAACAAATTTGAGAAAAATAATTTTTCGAAAAAAATTATGTTTTTCAGTTTCTGAAAACGATTTTTAATTATATCTCAGAAACTAATAATGCTACAGACGTACGGTTTGAACTGAAATGTATCACTTTGAAATGTCTTATGAAAAGTTTATAACACTTAAATCGCAAAAATTAAAACTTTCTCAGTTTTTGAGAATTTTCGAATTTTCTTACCAAAGTCTATAGCATTGTAGCCCCTATGAAGAAAAAAAAAGTTTGTAACTCGAGTTCTAATTGAGATGTAAAGTCGTGGTTTTAAAATACAGTAATGCAAAACGCTCTATAGTACTAAATTCACCTCTAGAAACAAAATTGAGAAAAAAAAAAAATTCGAAAAAAATTGTGTTTTTCAGATTCTGAAAACGATTTTTGATGATATCTCAGAAACTAATAATGCTACAGACTTACGGTTTGAACTGAAATGTATCAATTTGAAATGTCTTATGAAAAGTTTATAACACTTTAGTCGCAAAAACTAAAACTTTCTCAGTTTTTGAGAATTTTCGAATTTTCTTACCGATGTCTATAGCATTTTAGCCCATATGAAGAAAAAAAAAGTTTGTAACTCGAGTTCTAATTGAGATGGAAAGTTGTGGTTTTGAAATAAAGTGATGCAAAACGCTCTATAGTACTTAATTCACCTCTAGAAACAAAACTGAGAAAAAAAAAATTTCGAAAAAAATTGTGTTTTTCAGATTCTGAAAACGATTTTTGATGATATCTCAGAAACTAATAATGCTACAGACTTACGGTTTGAACTGAAATGTATCACTTTGAAATGTCTTATGAAAAGTTTATTACACTTTAGTCGCAAAAAATAAAACTTTCTCAGTTTTTGAGAATTTTCGTATTTTCTTACCGAAGTCTATAGCATTGTAGCCCATATGAAGAAAAAAAAAGTTTGTAACTCGAGTTCTAATTGAGATGTAAAGTTGTGGTTTTTGAAATAAAGTGATGCAAAACACTCTATTGTACTAAATTCACCTCTATAAACAAAATTGAGAAAAACAAAATTTCGAAAAAATTGTGTTTTTCAGTTTCTGAAAACGATTTTTCATGATATCTCAGAAACTAATAATGCTACAGACTTACGGTTTGAACTGCAATGTATCACTTTGAAATGTCTTATAAAAAGTTTATAACACTTAAGTCGCAAAAATTAAAACTTTCTCAGTTTTTGAGAATTTTCGTATTTTCTTACCGAAGTCTATAGCATTGTAGCCCATATGAAGAAAAAAAAAGTTTGTAACTCGAGTTCTAATTGAGATGGAAAGTTGTGGTTTTGAAATAAAGTGATGCAAAACGCTCTATAGTACTAAATTCACCTATAGAAACAAAATTAATAAAAAAAAAAATTTCGAAAAAAATTGTGTTTTTCAGATTCTGAAAACGATTTTTGATGATATCTCAGAAACTAATAATGCCACAGACTTACGGTTTGAACTGAAATGTATCACTTTGAAATGTCTTATGAAAAGTTTATAACACTTTAGTCGCAAAAACTAAAACTTTCTTAGTATTTGAGAATTTTCGAATTTTCCTACCGAAGTCTATAGCATTGTAGCCCATATGAAGAAAAAAAAAGTTTGTAACTCGAGTTCTAATTGAGATATAAAGTTGTGGTTTTGAAATAAAGTGATGCAAAACACTCTATAGTACTAAATTCACCTCTATAAACAAAATTGAGAAAAACAAAATTTCGAAAAAATTGTGTTTTTCAGTTTCTGAAAACGATTTTTCATGATATCTCAGAAACTAATAATGCTACAGACTTACGGTTTGAACTGCAATGTATCACTTTGAAATGTCTTATAAAAAGTTTATAACACTTAAGTCGCAAAAATTAAAACTTTCTCAGTTTTTGAGAATTTTCGTATTTTCTTACCGAAGTCTATAGCATTGTAGCCCATATGAAGAAAAAAAAAGTTTGTAACTCGAGTTCTAATTGAGATGGAAAGTTGTGGTTTTGAAATAAAGTGATGCAAAACGCTCTATAGTACTAAATTCACCTATAGAAACAAAATTAATAAAAAAAAAAATTTCGAAAAAAATTGTGTTTTTCAGATTCTGAAAACGATTTTTGATGATATCTCAGAAACTAATAATGCCACAGACTTACGGTTTGAACTGAAATGTATCACTTTGAAATGTCTTATGAAAAGTTTATAACACTTTAGTCGCAAAAACTAAAACTTTCTTAGTATTTGAGAATTTTCGAATTTTCCTACCGAAGTCTATAGCATTGTAGCCCATATGAAGAAAAAAAAAGTTTGTAACTCGAGTTCTAATTGAGATATAAAGTTGTGGTTTTGAAATAAAGTGATGCAAAACACTCTATAGTACTAAATTCACCTCTATAAACAAAATTGAGAAAAACAAAATTTCGAAAAAAATTGTGTTTTTCAGATTCTGAAAACGATTTTTGATGATATCTCAGAAACTAATAATGCTACAGACTTACGGTTTGAACTGAAATGTATCACTTTGAAATGTCTTATAAAAAGTTTATAACACTTAAGTCGCAAAAATTAAAACTTTCTCAGTTTTTGAGAATTTTCGTATTTTCTTACCGAAGTCTATAGCATTGTAGCCCATATGAAGAAAAAAAAAGTTTGTAACTCGAGTTCCAATTGAGATAGAAAGTTGCGGTTTTGAAATAAAGTGATGCAAAACGCTCTATAGTTTTAATTTCACCTCTAGAAACAAATTTGAGAAAAATAATTTTTCGAAAAAAATTATGTTTTTCAGATTCTGAAAACGATTTTTGATTATATCTCAGAAACTAATAATGCTACAGACGTACGGTTTGAACTGAAATGTATCACTTTGAAATGTCTTATGAAAAGTTTATAACACTTTAGTCGCAAAAACTAAAACTTTCTCAGTTTTTGAGAATTTTCGAATTTTCTTACCGATGTCTATAGCATTGTAGCCCATATAAAGAAAAAAAAAAGTTTGTAACTCGAGTTCTAATTGAGATGTAAAGTTGTGGTTTTGAAATAAAATGATGCAAAACACTCTATAGTACTAAATTCACCTCTATAAACAAAATTGAGAAAAACAAAATTTCGAAAAAAATTGTTTTTCAGATTCTGAAAACGATTTTTGATGATATCTCAGAAACTAATAATGCTACAGACTTACGGTTTGAACTAAAATGTATCACTTTGAAATGTCTAATGAAAAGTTTATAACACTTAAGTCGCAAAAATTAAAACTTTCTCAGTTTTTGAGAATTTTCGTATTTTCTTACCGAAGTCTATAGCATTGTAGCCCATATGAAGAAAAAAAAAGTTTGTAACTCGAGTTCTAATTGAGATTGAAAGTTGTGGTTTTGAAATAAAGTGATGCAAAACGCTCTATAGTACTAAATTTACCTATAGAAACAAAATTAATAAAAAAAAAATTTCGAAAAAAATTGTGTTTTTCAGATTCTAAAAACGATTTTTGATGATATCTCAGAAACTAATAATGCCACAGACTTACGGTTTAAACTGAAATGTATCACTTTGAAATGTCTTATGAATAGTTTATAACACTTTAGTCGCAAAAACTAAAACTTTCTTAGTATTTGAGAATTTTCGAATTTTCTTACCGAAGTCTATAGCATTGTAGCCCATATGAAGAAAAAAAAAAGTTTGTAACTCGAGTTCTAATTGAGATGTAAAGTTGTGGTTTTGAAATAAAGTGATGCAAAACACTCTATAGTACTAAATTCACCTCTATAAACAAAATTGAGAAAAACAAAATTTCGAAAAAAATTGTGTTTTTCAGATTCTGAAAACGATTTTTGATGATATCTCAGAAACTAATAATGCTACAGACTTACGGTTTGAACTGAAATGTATCACTTTGAAATGTCTTATAAAAAGTTTATAACACTTAAGTCGCAAAAATTAAAACTTTCTCAGTTTTTGAGAATTTTCGAATTTTCTTACCGAAGTCTATAGCATTGTAGCCCATATGAAGAAAAAAAAAGTTTGTAACTCGAGTTCCAATTGAGATAGAAAGTTGCGGTTTTGAAATAAAGTGATGCAAAACGCTCTATAGTTTTAATTTCACCTCTAGAAACAAATTTGAGAAAAATAATTTTTCGAAAAAAATTATGTTTTTCAGTTTCTGAAAACGATTTTTGATTATATCTCAGAAACTAATAATGCTACAGACGTACGGTTTGAACTGAAATGTATCACTTTGAAATGTCTTATGAAAAGTTTATAACACTTAAATCGCAAAAATTAAAACTTTCTCAGTTTTTGAGAATTTTCGAATTTTCTTACCAAAGTCTATAGCATTGTAGCCCCTATGAAGAAAAAAAAAGTTTGTAACTCGAGTTCTAATTGAGATGTAAAGTCGTGGTTTTAAAATACAGTGATGCAAAACGCTCTATAGTACTAAATTCACCTCTAGAAACAAAATTGAGAAAAAAAAAATTTCGAAAAAAATTGTGTTTTTCAGATTCTGAAAACGATTTTTGATGATATCTCAGAAACTAATAATGCTACAGACTTACGGTTTGAACTGAAATGTATCAATTTGAAATGTCTAATGAAAAGTTTATAACACTTTAGTCGCAAAAACTAAAACTTTCTCAGTTTTTGAGAATTTTCGAATTTTCTTACCGATGTCTATAGCATTTTAGCCCATATGAAGAAAAAAAAAGTTTGTAACTCGAGTTCTAATTGAGATGGAAAGTTGTGGTTTTGAAATAAAGTGATGCAAAACGCTCTATAGTACTAAATTCACCTCTAGAAACAAAACTGAGAAAAAAAAAATTTCGAAAAAAATTGTGTTTTCAGATTCTGAAAACGATTTTTGATGATATCTCAGAAACTAATAATGCTACAGACTTACGGTTTGAACTGAAATGTATCACTTTGAAATGTCTTATGAAAAGTTTATTACACTTTAGTCGCAAAAAATAAAACTTTCTCAGTTTTTGAGAATTTTCGTATTTTCTTACCGAAGTCTATAGCATTGTAGCCCATATGAAGAAAAAAAAAGTTTGTAACTCGAGTTCTAATTGAGATTGAAAGTTGTGGTTTTGAAATAAAGTGATGCAAAACGCTCTATAGTACTAAATTCACCTATAGAAACAAAATTAATAAAAAAAAAATTTCGAAAAAAATTGTGTTTTTCAGATTCTGAAAACGATTTTTGATGATATCTCAGAAACTAATAATGCCACAGACTTACGGTTTAAACTGAAATGTATCACTTTGAAATGTCTTATGAATAGTTTATAACACTTTAGTCGCAAAAACTAAAACTTTCTTAGTATTTGAGAATTTTCGAATTTTCTTACCGAAGTCTATAGCATTGTAGCCCATATGAAGAAAAAAAAAGTTTGTAACTCGAGTTCTAATTGAGATATAAAGTTGTGGTTTTGAAATAAAGTGATGCAAAACACTCTATAGTACTAAATTCACCTCTATAAACAAAATTGAGAAAAAAAAAATTTCGAAAAAAATTGTGTTTTTCAGATTCTGAAAACGATTTTTGATGATATCTCAGAAACTAATAATGCTACAGACTTACGGTTTGAACTGAAATGTATCACTTTGAAATGTCTTATAAAAAGTTTATAACACTTAAGTCGCAAAAATTAAAACTTTCTCAGTTTTTGAGAATTTTCGAATTTTCTTACCGAAGTCTATAGCATTGTAGCCCATATGAAGAAAAAAAAAGTTTGTAACTCGAGTTCCAATTGAGATAGAAAGTTGCGGTTTTGAAATAAAGTGATGCAAAACGCTCAATAGTTTTAATTTCACCTCTAGAAACAAATTTGAGAAAAATAATTTTTCGAAAAAAATTATGTTTTTCAGTTTCTGAAAACGATTTTTGATTATATCTCAGAAACTAATAATGCTACAGACTTACGGTTTGAACTGAAATGTATCACTTTGAAATGTCTAATGAAAAGTTTATAACACTTAAGTCGCAAAAATTAAAACTTTCTCAGTTTTTGAGAATTTTCGTATTTTCTTACCGAAGTCTATAGCATTGTAGCCCATATGAAGAAAAAAAAAGTTTGTAACTCGAGTTCTAATTGAGATTGAAAGTTGTGGTTTTGAAATAAAGTGATGCAAAACGCTCTATAGTACTAAATTTACCTATAGAAACAAAATTAATAAAAAAAAAATTTCGAAAAAAATTGTGTTTTTCAGATTCTAAAAACGATTTTTGATGATATCTCAGAAACTAATAATGCCACAGACTTACGGTTTAAACTGAAATGTATCACTTTGAAATGTCTTATGAATAGTTTATAACACTTTAGTCGCAAAAACTAAAACTTTCTTAGTATTTGAGAATTTTCGAATTTTCTTACCGAAGTCTATAGCATTGTAGCCCATATGAAGAAAAAAAAAGTTTGTAACTCGAGTTCTAATTGAGATATAAAGTTGTGGTTTTGAAATAAAGTGATGCAAAACACTCTATAGTACTAAATTCACCTCTATAAACAAAATTGAGAAAAACAAAATTTCGAAAAAAATTTTGTTTTTCAGATTCTGAAAACGATTTTTGATGATATCTCAGAAACTAATAATGCCACAGACTTACGGTTTGAACTGAAATGTATCACTTTGAAATGTCTTATGAAAAGTTTATAACACTTAAGTCGCAAAAATTAAAACTTTCTCAGTTTTTGAGAATTTTCGTATTTTCTTACCGAAGTCTATAGCATTGTAGCCCATATGAAGAAAAAAAAAGTTTGTAACTCGAGTTCTAATTGAGATTGAAAGTTGTGGTTTTGAAATAAAGTGATGCAAAACGCTCTATAGTACTAAATTTACCTATAGAAACAAAATTAATAAAAACAAAATTTCGAAAAAAATTGTGTTTTTCAGATTCTAAAAACGATTTTTGATGATATCTCAGAAACTAATAATGCCACAGACTTACGGTTTAAACTGAAATGTATCACTTTGAAATGTCTTATAAAAAGTTTATAACACTTAAGTCGCAAAAATTAAAACTTTCTCAGTTTTTGAGAATTTTCGAATTTTCTTACCGAAGTCTATAGCATTGTAGCCCATATGAAGAAAAAAAAAGTTTGTAACTCGAGTTCCAATTGAGATAGAAAGTTGCGGTTTTGAAATAAAGTGATGCAAAACGCTCTATAGTTTTAATTTCACCTCTAGAAACAAATTTGAGAAAAATAATTTTTCGAAAAAAATTATGTTTTTCAGTTTCTGAAAACGATTTTTGATTATATCTCAGAAACTAATAATGCTACAGACGTACGGTTTGAACTGAAATGTATCACTTTGAAATGTCTTATGAAAAGTTTATAACACTTAAATCGCAAAAATTAAAACTTTCTCAGTTTTTGAGAATTTTCGAATTTTCTTACCAAAGTCTATAGCATTGTAGCCCCTATGAAGAAAAAAAAAGTTTGTAACTCGAGTTCTAATTGAGATGTAAAGTCGTGGTTTTAAAATACAGTGATGCAAAACGCTCTATAGTACTAAATTCACCTCTAGAAACAAAATTGAGAAAAAAAAAATTTCGAAAAAAATTGTGTTTTTCAGATTCTGAAAACGATTTTTGATGATATCTCAGAAACTAATAATGCTACAGACTTACGGTTTGAACTGAAATGTATCAATTTGAAATGTCTAATGAAAAGTTTATAACACTTTAGTCGCAAAAACTAAAACTTTCTCAGTTTTTGAGAATTTTCGAATTTTCTTACCGATGTCTATAGCATTTTAGCCCATATGAAGAAAAAAAAAGTTTGTAACTCGAGTTCTAATTGAGATGGAAAGTTGTGGTTTTGAAATAAAGTGATGCAAAACGCTCTATAGTACTAAATTCACCTCTAGAAACAAAACTGAGAAAAAAAAAATTTCGAAAAAAATTGTGTTTTCAGATTCTGAAAACGATTTTTGATGATATCTCAGAAACTAATAATGCTTCAGACTTACGGTTTGAACTGAAATGTATCACTTTGAAATATCTTATGAAAAGTTTATTACACTTTAGTCGCAAAAAATAAAACTTTCTCAGTTTTTGAGAATTTTCGTATTTTCTTACCGAAGTCTATAGCATTGTAGCCCATATGAAGAAAAAAAAAGTTTGTAACTCGAGTTCTAATTGAGATGTAAAGTTGTGGTTTTTGAAATAAAGTGATGCAAAACACTCTATAGTACTAAATTCACCTCTATAAACAAAATTGAGAAAAACAAAATTTCGAAAAAATTGTGTTTTTCAGTTTCTGAAAACGATTTTTCATGATATCTCAGAAACTAATAATGCTACAGACTTACGGTTTGAACTGAAATGTATCACTTTAAAATGTCTTATAAAAAGTTTATAACACTTAAGTCGCAAAAATTAAAACTTTCTCAGTTTTTGAGAATTTTCGTATTTTCTTACCGAAGTCTATAGCATTGTAGCCCATATGAAGAAAAAAAAAGTTTGTAACTCGAGTTCTAATTGAGATTGAAAGTTGTGGTTTTGAAATAAAGTGATGCAAAACGCTCTATAGTACTAAATTCACCTATAGAAACAAAATTAATAAAAAAAAAATTTCGAAAAAAATTGTGTTTTTCAGATTCTGAAAACGATTTTTGATGATATCTCAGAAACTAATAATGCCACAGACTTACGGTTTAAACTGAAATGTATCACTTTGAAATGTCTTATGAATAGTTTATAACACTTTAGTCGCAAAAACTAAAACTTTCTTAGTATTTGAGAATTTTCGAATTTTCTTACCGAAGTCTATAGCATTGTAGCCCATATGAAGAAAAAAAAAGTTTGTAACTCGAGTTCTAATTGAGATATAAAGTTGTGGTTTTGAAATAAAGTGATGCAAAACACTCTATAGTACTAAATTCACCTCTATAAACAAAATTGAGAAAAACAAAATTTCGAAAAAAATTGTGTTTTTCAGATTCTGAAAACGATTTTTGATGATATCTCAGAAACTAATAATGCTACAGACTTACGGTTTGAACTGAAATGTATCACTTTGAAATGTCTTATAAAAAGTTTATAACACTTAAGTCGCAAAAATTAAAACTTTCTCAGTTTTTGAGAATTTTCGAATTTTCTTACCGAAGTCTATAGCATTGTAGCCCATATGAAGAAAAAAAAAGTTTGTAACTCGAGTTCCAATTGAGATAGAAAGTTGCGGTTTTGAAATAAAGTGATGCAAAACGCTCTATAGTTTTAATTTCACCTCTAGAAACAAATTTGAGAAAAATAATTTTTCGAAAAAAATTATGTTTTTCAGTTTCTGAAAACGATTTTTGATTATATCTCAGAAACTAATAATGCTACAGACTTACGGTTTGAACTGAAATGTATCACTTTGAAATGTCTAATGAAAAGTTTATAACACTTAAGTCGCAAAAATTAAAACTTTCTCAGTTTTTGAGAATTTTCGTATTTTCTTACCGAAGTCTATAGCATTGTAGCCCATATGAAGAAAAAAAAAGTTTGTAACTCGAGTTCTAATTGAGATTGAAAGTTGTGGTTTTGAAATAAAGTGATGCAAAACGCTCTATAGTACTAAATTTACCTATAGAAACAAAATTAATAAAAAAAAAATTTCGAAAAAAATTGTGTTTTTCAGATTCTAAAAACGATTTTTGATGATATCTCAGAAACTAATAATGCCACAGACTTACGGTTTAAACTGAAATGTATCACTTTGAAATGTCTTATGAATAGTTTATAACACTTTAGTCGCAAAAACTAAAACTTTCTTAGTATTTGAGAATTTTCGAATTTTCTTACCGAAGTCTATAGCATTGTAGCCCATATGAAGAAAAAAAAAGTTTGTAACTCGAGTTCTAATTGAGATATAAAGTTGTGGTTTTGAAATAAAGTGATGCAAAACACTCTATAGTACTAAATTCACCTCTATAAACAAAATTGAGAAAAACAAAATTTCGAAAAAAATTTTGTTTTTCAGATTCTGAAAACGATTTTTGATTATATCTCAGAAACTAATAATGCTACAGACGTACGGTTTGAACTGAAATGTATCACTTTGAAATGTCTTATGAAAAGTTTATAACACTTAAATCGCAAAAATTAAAACTTTCTCAGTTTTTGAGAATTTTCGAATTTTCTTACCAAAGTCTATAGCATTGTAGCCCCTATGAAGAAAAAAAAAGTTTGTAACTCGAGTTCTAATTGAGATGTAAAGTCGTGGTTTTAAAATACAGTGATGCAAAACGCTCTATAGTACTAAATTCACCTCTAGAAACAAAATTGAGAAAAAAAAAATTTCGAAAAAAATTGTGTTTTTCAGATTCTGAAAACGATTTTTGATGATATCTCAGAAACTAATAATGCTACAGACTTACGGTTTGAACTGAAATGTATCAATTTGAAATGTCTAATGAAAAGTTTATAACACTTTAGTCGCAAAAACTAAAACTTTCTCAGTTTTTGAGAATTTTCGAATTTTCTTACCGATGTCTATAGCATTTTAGCCCATATGAAGAAAAAAAAAGTTTGTAACTCGAGTTCTAATTGAGATGGAAAGTTGTGGTTTTGAAATAAAGTGATGCAAAACGCTCTATAGTACTAAATTCACCTCTAGAAACAAAACTGAGAAAAAAAAAATTTCGAAAAAAATTGTGTTTTCAGATTCTGAAAACGATTTTTGATGATATCTCAGAAACTAATAATGCTACAGACTTACGGTTTGAACTGAAATGTATCACTTTGAAATGTCTTATGAAAAGTTTATTACACTTTAGTCGCAAAAAATAAAACTTTCTCAGTTTTTGAGAATTTTCGTATTTTCTTACCGAAGTCTATAGCATTGTAGCCCATATGAAGAAAAAAAAAGTTTGTAACTCGAGTTCTAATTGAGATGTAAAGTTGTGGTTTTTGAAATAAAGTGATGCAAAACACTCTATAGTACTAAATTCACCTCTATAAACAAAATTGAGAAAAACAAAATTTCGAAAAAATTGTGTTTTTCAGTTTCTGAAAACGATTTTTCATGATATCTCAGAAACTAATAATGCTACAGACTTACGGTTTGAACTGAAATGTATCACTTTAAAATGTCTTATAAAAAGTTTATAACACTTAAGTCGCAAAAATTAAAACTTTCTCAGTTTTTGAGAATTTTCGTATTTTCTTACCGAAGTCTATAGCATTGTAGCCCATATGAAGAAAAAAAAAGTTTGTAACTCGAGTTCTAATTGAGATTGAAAGTTGTGGTTTTGAAATAAAGTGATGCAAAACGCTCTATAGTACTAAATTCACCTATAGAAACAAAATTAATAAAAAAAAAATTTCGAAAAAAATTGTGTTTTTCAGATTCTGAAAACGATTTTTGATGATATCTCAGAAACTAATAATGCCACAGACTTACGGTTTAAACTGAAATGTATCACTTTGAAATGTCTTATGAATAGTTTATAACACTTTAGTCGCAAAAACTAAAACTTTCTTAGTATTTGAGAATTTTCGAATTTTCTTACCGAAGTCTATAGCATTGTAGCCCATATGAAGAAAAAAAAAGTTTGTAACTCGAGTTCTAATTGAGATATAAAGTTGTGGTTTTGAAATAAAGTGATGCAAAACACTCTATAGTACTAAATTCACCTCTATAAACAAAATTGAGAAAAACAAAATTTCGAAAAAAATTGTGTTTTTCAGATTCTGAAAACGATTTTTGATGATATCTCAGAAACTAATAATGCTACAGACTTACGGTTTGAACTGAAATGTATCACTTTGAAATGTCTTATAAAAAGTTTATAACACTTAAGTCGCAAAAATTAAAACTTTCTCAGTTTTTGAGAATTTTCGAATTTTCTTACCGAAGTCTATAGCATTGTAGCCCATATGAAGAAAAAAAAAGTTTGTAACTCGAGTTCCAATTGAGATAGAAAGTTGCGGTTTTGAAATAAAGTGATGCAAAACGCTCTATAGTTTTAATTTCACCTCTAGAAACAAATTTGAGAAAAATAATTTTTCGAAAAAAATTATGTTTTTCAGTTTCTGAAAACGATTTTTGATTATATCTCAGAAACTAATAATGCTACAGACTTACGGTTTGAACTGAAATGTATCACTTTGAAATGTCTAATGAAAAGTTTATAACACTTAAGTCGCAAAAATTAAAACTTTCTCAGTTTTTGAGAATTTTCGTATTTTCTTACCGAAGTCTATAGCATTGTAGCCCATATGAAGAAAAAAAAAGTTTGTAACTCGAGTTCTAATTGAGATTGAAAGTTGTGGTTTTGAAATAAAGTGATGCAAAACGCTCTATAGTACTAAATTTACCTATAGAAACAAAATTAATAAAAAAAAAATTTCGAAAAAAATTGTGTTTTTCAGATTCTAAAAACGATTTTTGATGATATCTCAGAAACTAATAATGCCACAGACTTACGGTTTAAACTGAAATGTATCACTTTGAAATGTCTTATGAATAGTTTATAACACTTTAGTCGCAAAAACTAAAACTTTCTTAGTATTTGAGAATTTTCGAATTTTCTTACCGAAGTCTATAGCATTGTAGCCCATATGAAGAAAAAAAAAGTTTGTAACTCGAGTTCTAATTGAGATATAAAGTTGTGGTTTTGAAATAAAGTGATGCAAAACACTCTATAGTACTAAATTCACCTCTATAAACAAAATTGAGAAAAACAAAATTTCGAAAAAAATTTTGTTTTTCAGATTCTGAAAACGATTTTTGATGATATCTCAGAAACTAATAATGCTACAGACTTACGGTTTGAACTGAAATGTATCACTTTGAAATGTCTTATAAAAAGTTTATAACACTTAAGTCGCAAAAATTAAAACCTTCTCAGTTTTTGAGAATTTTCGAATTTTCTTACCGAAGTCTATAGCATTGTAGCCCATATGAAGAAAAAAAAAGTTTGTAACTCGAGTTCCAATTGAGATAGAAAGTTGCGGTTTTGAAATAAAGTGATGCAAAACGCTCTATAGTTTTAATTTCACCTCTAGAAACAAATTTGTGAAAAATAATTTTTCGAAAAAAATTATGTTTTTCAGTTTCTGAAAACGATTTTTGATTATATCTCAGAAACTAATAATGCTACAGACGTACGGTTTGAACTGAAATGTATCACTTTGAAATGTCTTATGAAAAGTTTATAACACTTAAATCGCAAAAATTAAAACTTTCTCAGTTTTTGAGAATTTTCGAATTTTCTTACCAAAGTCTATAGCATTGTAGCCCCTATGAAGAAAAAAAAAGTTTGTAACTCGAGTTCTAATTGAGATGTAAAGTCGTGGTTTTAAAATACAGTGATGCAAAACGCTCTATAGTACTAAATTCACCTCTAGAAACAAAATTGAGAAAAAAAAAATTTCGAAAAAAATTGTGTTTTTCAGATTCTGAAAACGATTTTTGATGATATCTCAGAAACTAATAATGCTACAGACTTACGGTTTGAACTGAAATGTATCAATTTGAAATGTCTAATGAAAAGTTTATAACACTTTAGTCGCAAAAACTAAAACTTTCTCAGTTTTTGAGAATTTTCGAATTTTCTTACCGATGTCTATAGCATTTTAGCCCATATGAAGAAAAAAAAAGTTTGTAACTCGAGTTCTAAATGAGATGGAAAGTTGTGGTTTTGAAATAAAGTGATGCAAAACGCTCTATATTACTAAATTCACCTCTAGAAACAAAACTGAGAAAAAAAAAATTTCGAAAAAAATTGTGTTTTTCAGATTCTGAAAACGATTTTTGATGATATCTCAGAAACTAATAATGCTACAGACTTACGGTTTGTACTGAAATGTATCACTTTGAAATGTCTTATGAAAAGTTTATTACACTTTAGTCGCAAAAAATAAAACTTTCTCAGTTTTTGAGAATTTTCGTATTTTCTTAACGAAGTCTATAGCATTGTAGCCCATATGAAGAAAAAAAAAGTTTGTAACTCGAGTTCTAATTGAGATGTAAAGTTGTGGTTTTTGAAATAAAGTTATGCAAAACACTCTATAGTACTAAATTCACCTCTATAAACAAAATTGAGAAAAACAAAATTTCAAAAAATTGTGTTTTTCAGTTTCTGAAAACGATTTTTCATGATATCTCAGAAACTAATAATGCTACAGACTTACGGTTTGAACTGAAATGTATCACTTTAAAATGTCTTATAAAAAGTTTATAACACTTAAGTCGCAAAAATTAAAACTTTCTCAGTTTTTGAGAATTTTCGTATTTTCTTACCGAAGTCTATAGCATTGTAGCCCATATGAAGAAAAAAAAAGTTTGTAACTCGAGTTCTAATTGAGATTGAAAGTTGTGGTTTTGAAATAAAGTGATGCAAAACGCTCTTTAGTAATAAAATTCACCTATAGAAACAAAATTAATAAAAAAAAAATTTCGAAAAAAATTGTGTTTTTCAGATTCTGAAAACGATTTTTGATGATATCTCAGAAACTAATAATGCCACAGACTTACGGTTTAAACTGAAATGTATCACTTTGAAATGTCTTATGAATAGTTTATAACACTTTAGTCGCAAAAACTAAAACTTTCTTAGTATTTGAGAATTTTCGAATTTTCTTACCGAAGTCTATAGCATTGTAGCCCATATGAAGAAAAAAAAAGTTTGTAACTCGAGTTCTAATTGAGATATAAAGTTGTGGTTTTGAAATAAAGTGATGCAAAACACTCTATAGTACTAAATTCACCTCTATAAACAAAATTGAGAAAAACAAAATTTCGAAAAAAATTGTGTTTTTCAGATTCTGAAAACGATTTTTGATGATATCTCAGAAACTAATAATGCTACAGACTTACGGTTTGAACTGAAATGTATCACTTTGAAATGTCTTATAAAAAGTTTATAACACTTAAGTCGCAAAAATTAAAACTTTCTCAGTTTTTGAGAATTTTCGAATTTTCTTACCGAAGTCTATAGCATTGTAGCCCATATGAAAAAAAAAAAGTTTGTAACTCGAGTTCCAATTGAGATAGAAAGTTGCGGTTTTGAAATAAAGTGATGCAAAACGCTCTATAGTTTTAATTTCACCTCTAGAAACAAATTTGAGAAAAATAATTTTTCGAAAAAAATTATGTTTTTCAGTTTCTGAAAACGATTTTTGATTATATCTCAGAAACTAATAATGCTGCAGACGTACGGTTTGAACTGAAATGTATCACTTTGAAATGTCTTATGAAAAGTTTATAACACTTAAATCGCAAAAATTAAAACTTTCTCAATTTTTGAGAATTTTCGAATTTTCTTACCAAAGTCTATAGCATTGTAGCCCCTATGAAGAAAAAAAAAGTTTGTAACTCGAGTTCTAATTGAGATGTAAAGTTGTGGTTTTAAAATAAAGTGATGCAAAACGCTCTATAGTACTAAATTCACCTCTAGAAACAAAATTGAGAAAAAAAAAATTTCGAAAAAAATTGTGTTTTTCAGATTCTGAAAACGATTTTTGATGATATCTCAGAAACTAATAATGCTACAGACTTACGGTTTGAACTGAAATGTATCAATTTGAAATGTCTTATGAAAAGTTTATAACACTTTAGTCGCAAAAACTAAAACTTTCTCAGTTTTTGAGAATTTTCGAATTTTCTTACCGATGTCTATAGCATTGTAGCCCATATGAAGAAAAAAAAAGTTTGTAACTCGAGTTCTAATTGAGATGTAAAGTTGTGGTTTTTGAAATAAAGTGATGCAAAACACTCTATAGTACTAAATTCACCTCTATAAACAAAATTGAGAAAAACAAAATTTCGAAAAAATTGTGTTTTTCAGTTTCTGAAAACGATTTTTCATGATATCTCAGAAACTAATAATGCTACAGACTTACGGTTTGAACTGAAATGTATCACTTTGAAATGTCTTATAAAAAGTTTATAACACTTAAGTCGCAAAAATTAAAACTTTCTCAGTTTTTGAGAATTTTCGTATATTCTTACCGAAGTCTATAGCATTGTAGCCCATATGAAGAAAAAAAAAGTTTGTAACTCGAGTTCTAATTGAGATGGAAAGTTGTGGTTTTGAAATAAAGTGATGCAAAACGCTCTATAGTACTAAATTCACCTATAGAAACAAAATTAATAAAAAAAAATTTTCGAAAAAAATTGTGTTTTTCAGATTCTGAAAACGATTTTTGATGATATCTCAGAAACTAATAATGCTACAGACTTACGGTTTGAACTGAAATGTATCACTTTGAAATGTCTTATAAAAAGTTTATAACACTTAAGTCGCAAAAATTAAAACTTTCTCAGTTTTTGAGAATTTTCGATGATTTTCTATAGCATTGTAGCCCATATGAAGAAAAAAAAAGTTTGTAACTCGAGTTCTAATTGAGATGGAAAGTTGTGGTTTTGAAATAAAGTGATGCAAAACGCTCTATAGTACTAAATTCACCTATAGAAACAAAATTAATAAAAATAATTTTTCCAAAAAAATTGTGTTTTTCAGTTTCTGAAAACGATTTTTGATGATATCTCAGAAACTAATAATGCTACAGACTTACGGTTTGAACTGAAATGTATCACTTTGAAATGTCTTATAAAAAGTTTATAACACTTAAGTCGCAAAAATTAAAACTTTCTCAGTTTTTGAGAATTTTCGAATTTTCTTACCGAAGTCTATAGCATTGTAGCCCATATGAAGAAAAAAAAAGTTTGTAACTCGAGTTCCAATTGAGATAGAAAGTTGCGGTTTTGAAATAAAGTGATGCAAAACGCTCTATAGTTTTAATTTCACCTCTAGAAACAAATTTGTGAAAAATAATTTTTCGAAAAAAATTATGTTTTTCAGTTTCTGAAAACGATTTTTGATTATATCTCAGAAACTAATAATGCTACAGACGTACGGTTTGAACTGAAATGTATCACTTTGAAATGTCTTATGAAAAGTTTATAACACTTAAATCGCAAAAATTAAAACTTTCTCAGTTTTTGAGAATTTTCGAATTTTCTTACCAAAGTCTATAGCATTGTAGCCCCTATGAAGAAAAAAAAAGTTTGTAACTCGAGTTCTAATTGAGATGTAAAGTCGTGGTTTTAAAATACAGTGATGCAAAACGCTCTATAGTACTAAATTCACCTCTAGAAACAAAATTGAGAAAAAAAAAATTTCGAAAAAAATTGTGTTTTTCAGATTCTGAAAACGATTTTTGATGATATCTCAGAAACTAATAATGCTACAGACTTACGGTTTGAACTGAAATGTATCAATTTGAAATGTCTAATGAAAAGTTTATAACACTTTAGTCGCAAAAACTAAAACTTTCTCAGTTTTTGAGAATTTTCGAATTTTCTTACCGATGTCTATAGCATTTTAGCCCATATGAAGAAAAAAAAAGTTTGTAACTCGAGTTCTAAATGAGATGGAAAGTTGTGGTTTTGAAATAAAGTGATGCAAAACGCTCTATAGTACTAAATTCACCTCTAGAAACAAAACTGAGAAAAAAAAAATTTCGAAAAAAATTGTGTTTTTCAGATTCTGAAAACGATTTTTGATGATATCTCAGAAACTAATAATGCTACAGACTTACGGTTTGAACTGAAATGTATCACTTTGAAATGTCTTATGAAAAGTTTATTACACTTTAGTCGCAAAAAATAAAACTTTCTCAGTTTTTGAGAATTTTCGTATTTTCTTAACGAAGTCTATAGCATTGTAGCCCATATGAAGAAAAAAAAAGTTTGTAACTCGAGTTCTAATTGAGATGTAAAGTTGTGGTTTTTGAAATAAAGTTATGCAAAACACTCTATAGTACTAAATTCACCTCTATAAACAAAATTGAGAAAAACAAAATTTCAAAAAATTGTGTTTTTCAGTTTCTGAAAACGATTTTTCATGATATCTCAGAAACTAATAATGCTACAGACTTACGGTTTGAACTGAAATGTATCACTTTAAAATGTCTTATAAAAAGTTTATAACACTTAAGTCGCAAAAATTAAAACTTTCTCAGTTTTTGAGAATTTTCGTATTTTCTTACCGAAGTCTATAGCATTGTAGCCCATATGAAGAAAAAAAAAGTTTGTAACTCGAGTTCTAATTGAGATTGAAAGTTGTGGTTTTGAAATAAAGTGATGCAAAACGCTCTTTAGTAATAAAATTCACCTATAGAAACAAAATTAATAAAAAAAAAATTTCGAAAAAAATTGTGTTTTTCAGATTCTGAAAACGATTTTTGATGATATCTCAGAAACTAATAATGCCACAGACTTACGGTTTAAACTGAAATGTATCACTTTGAAATGTCTTATGAATAGTTTATAACACTTTAGTCGCAAAAACTAAAACTTTCTTAGTATTTGAGAATTTTCGAATTTTCTTACCGAAGTCTATAGCATTGTAGCCCATATGAAGAAAAAAAAAGTTTGTAACTCGAGTTCTAATTGAGATATAAAGTTGTGGTTTTGAAATAAAGTGATGCAAAACACTCTATAGTACTAAATTCACCTCTATAAACAAAATTGAGAAAAACAAAATTTCGAAAAAAATTGTGTTTTTCAGATTCTGAAAACGATTTTTGATGATATCTCAGAAACTAATAATGCTACAGACTTACGGTTTGAACTGAAATGTATCACTTTGAAATGTCTTATAAAAAGTTTATAACACTTAAGTCGCAAAAATTAAAACTTTCTCAGTTTTTGAGAATTTTCGAATTTTCTTACCGAAGTCTATAGCATTGTAGCCCATATGAAGAAAAAAAAAGTTTGTAACTCGAGTTCCAATTGAGATAGAAAGTTGCGGTTTTGAAATAAAGTGATGCAAAACGCTCTATAGTTTTAATTTCACCTCTAGAAACAAATTTGAGAAAAATAATTTTTCGAAAAAAATTATGTTTTTCAGTTTCTGAAAACGATTTTTGATTATATCTCAGAAACTAATAATGCTACAGACGTACGGTTTGAACTGAAATGTATCACTTTGAAATGTCTTATGAAAAGTTTATAACACTTAAATCGCAAAAATTAAAACTTTCTCAGTTTTTGAGAATTTTCGAATTTTCTTACCAAAGTCTATAGCATTGTAGCCCCTATGAAGAAAAAAAAAGTTTGTAACTCGAGTTCTAATTGAGATGTAAAGTTGTGGTTTTAAAATAAAGTGATGCAAAACGCTCTATAGTACTAAATTCACCTCTAGAAACAAAATTGAGAAAAAAAAATTTCGAAAAAAATTGTGTTTTTCAGATTCTGAAAACGATTTTTGATGATATCTCAGAAACTAATAATGCTACAGACTTACGGTTTGAACTGAAATGTATCAATTTGAAATGTCTTATGAAAAGTTTATAACACTTTAGTCGCAAAAACTAAAACTTTCTCAGTTTTTGAGAATTTTCGAATTTTCTTACCGATGTCTATAGCATTGAAGAAAAAAAAAGTTTGTAACTCGAGTTCTAATTGAGATGTAAAGTTGTGGTTTTTGAAATAAAGTGATGCAAAACACTCTATAGTACTAAATTCACCTCTATAAACAAAATTGAGAAAAACAAAATTTCGAAAAAATTGTGTTTTTCAGTTTCTGAAAACGATTTTTCATGATATCTCAGAAACTAATAATGCTACAGACTTACGGTTTGAACTGAAATGTATCACTTTGAAATGTCTTATAAAAAGTTTATAACACTTAAGTCGCAAAAATTAAAACTTTCTCAGTTTTTGAGAATTTTCGTATATTCTTACCGAAGTCTATAGCATTGTAGCCCATATGAAGAAAAAAAAAGTTTGTAACTCGAGTTCTAATTGAGATGGAAAGTTGTGGTTTTGAAATAAAGTGATGCAAAACGCTCTATAGTACTAAATTCACCTATAGAAACAAAATTAATAAAAAAAAATTTTCGAAAAAAATTGTGTTTTTCAGATTCTGAAAACGATTTTTGATGATATCTCAGAAACTAATAATGCTACAGACTTACGGTTTGAACTGAAATGTATCACTTTGAAATGTCTTATAAAAAGTTTATAACACTTAAGTCGCAAAAATTAAAACTTTCTCAGTTTTTGAGAATTTTCGATGATTTTCTATAGCATTGTAGCCCATATGAAGAAAAAAAAAGTTTGTAACTCGAGTTCTAATTGAGATGGAAAGTTGTGGTTTTGAAATAAAGTGATGCAAAACGCTCTATAGTACTAAATTCACCTATAGAAACAAAATTAATAAAAATAATTTTTCCAAAAAAATTGTGTTTTTCAGTTTCTGAAAACGATTTTTGATGATATCTCAGAAACTAATAATGCTACAGACTTACGGTTTGAACTGAAATGTATCACTTTGAAATGTCTTATAAAAAGTTTATAACACTTAAGTCGCAAAAATTAAAACTTTCTCAGTTTTTGAGAATTTTCGAATTTTCTTACCGAAGTCTATAGCATTGTAGCCCATATGAAGAAAAAAAAAGTTTGTAACTCGAGTTCCAATTGAGATAGAAAGTTGCGGTTTTGAAATAAAGTGATGCAAAACGCTCTATAGTTTTAATTTCACCTCTAGAAACAAATTTGTGAAAAATAATTTTTCGAAAAAAATTATGTTTTTCAGTTTCTGAAAACGATTTTTGATTATATCTCAGAAACTAATAATGCTACAGACGTACGGTTTGAACTGAAATGTATCACTTTGAAATGTCTTATGAAAAGTTTATAACACTTAAATCGCAAAAATTAAAACTTTCTCAGTTTTTGAGAATTTTCGAATTTTCTTACCAAAGTCTATAGCATTGTAGCCCCTATGAAGAAAAAAAAAGTTTGTAACTCGAGTTCTAATTGAGATGTAAAGTCGTGGTTTTAAAATACAGTGATGCAAAACGCTCTATAGTACTAAATTCACCTCTAGAAACAAAATTGAGAAAAAAAAAATTTCGAAAAAAATTGTGTTTTTCAGATTCTGAAAACGATTTTTGATGATATCTCAGAAACTAATAATGCTACAGACTTACGGTTTGAACTGAAATGTATCAATTTGAAATGTCTAATGAAAAGTTTATAACACTTTAGTCGCAAAAACTAAAACTTTCTCAGTTTTTGAGAATTTTCGAATTTTCTTACCGATGTCTATAGCATTTTAGCCCATATGAAGAAAAAAAAAGTTTGTAACTCGAGTTCTAAATGAGATGGAAAGTTGTGGTTTTGAAATAAAGTGATGCAAAACGCTCTATAGTACTAAATTCACCTCTAGAAACAAAACTGAGAAAAAAAAAATTTCGAAAAAAATTGTGTTTTTCAGATTCTGAAAACGATTTTTGATGATATCTCAGAAACTAATAATGCTACAGACTTACGGTTTGAACTGAAATGTATCACTTTGAAATGTCTTATGAAAAGTTTATTACACTTTAGTCGCAAAAAATAAAACTTTCTCAGTTTTTGAGAATTTTCGTATTTTCTTAACGAAGTCTATAGCATTGTAGCCCATATGAAGAAAAAAAAAGTTTGTAACTCGAGTTCTAATTGAGATGTAAAGTTGTGGTTTTTGAAATAAAGTTATGCAAAACACTCTATAGTACTAAATTCACCTCTATAAACAAAATTGAGAAAAACAAAATTTCAAAAAATTGTGTTTTTCAGTTTCTGAAAACGATTTTTCATGATATCTCAGAAACTAATAATGCTACAGACTTACGGTTTGAACTGAAATGTATCACTTTAAAATGTCTTATAAAAAGTTTATAACACTTAAGTCGCAAAAATTAAAACTTTCTCAGTTTTTGAGAATTTTCGTATTTTCTTACCGAAGTCTATAGCATTGTAGCCCATATGAAGAAAAAAAAAGTTTGTAACTCGAGTTCTAATTGAGATTGAAAGTTGTGGTTTTGAAATAAAGTGATGCAAAACGCTCTTTAGTAATAAAATTCACCTATAGAAACAAAATTAATAAAAAAAAAATTTCGAAAAAAATTGTGTTTTTCAGATTCTGAAAACGATTTTTGATGATATCTCAGAAACTAATAATGCCACAGACTTACGGTTTAAACTGAAATGTATCACTTTGAAATGTCTTATGAATAGTTTATAACACTTTAGTCGCAAAAACTAAAACTTTCTTAGTATTTGAGAATTTTCGAATTTTCTTACCGAAGTCTATAGCATTGTAGCCCATATGAAGAAAAAAAAAGTTTGTAACTCGAGTTCTAATTGAGATATAAAGTTGTGGTTTTGAAATAAAGTGATGCAAAACACTCTATAGTACTAAATTCACCTCTATAAACAAAATTGAGAAAAACAAAATTTCGAAAAAAATTGTGTTTTTCAGATTCTGAAAACGATTTTTGATGATATCTCAGAAACTAATAATGCTACAGACTTACGGTTTGAACTGAAATGTATCACTTTGAAATGTCTTATAAAAAGTTTATAACACTTAAGTCGCAAAAATTAAAACTTTCTCAGTTTTTGAGAATTTTCGAATTTTCTTACCGAAGTCTATAGCATTGTAGCCCATATGAAGAAAAAAAAAGTTTGTAACTCGAGTTCCAATTGAGATAGAAAGTTGCGGTTTTGAAATAAAGTGATGCAAAACGCTCTATAGTTTTAATTTCACCTCTAGAAACAAATTTGAGAAAAATAATTTTTCGAAAAAAATTATGTTTTTCAGTTTCTGAAAACGATTTTTGATTATATCTCAGAAACTAATAATGCTACAGACGTACGGTTTGAACTGAAATGTATCACTTTGAAATGTCTTATGAAAAGTTTATAACACTTAAATCGCAAAAATTAAAACTTTCTCAGTTTTTGAGAATTTTCGAATTTTCTTACCAAAGTCTATAGCATTGTAGCCCCTATGAAGAAAAAAAAAGTTTGTAACTCGAGTTCTAATTGAGATGTAAAGTTGTGGTTTTAAAATAAAGTGATGCAAAACGCTCTATAGTACTAAATTCACCTCTAGAAACAAAATTGAGAAAAAAAAATTTCGAAAAAAATTGTGTTTTTCAGATTCTGAAAACGATTTTTGATGATATCTCAGAAACTAATAATGCTACAGACTTACGGTTTGAACTGAAATGTATCAATTTGAAATGTCTTATGAAAAGTTTATAACACTTTAGTCGCAAAAACTAAAACTTTCTCAGTTTTTGAGAATTTTCGAATTTTCTTACCGATGTCTATAGCATTGAAGAAAAAAAAAGTTTGTAACTCGAGTTCTAATTGAGATGTAAAGTTGTGGTTTTTGAAATAAAGTGATGCAAAACACTCTATAGTACTAAATTCACCTCTATAAACAAAATTGAGAAAAACAAAATTTCGAAAAAATTGTGTTTTTCAGTTTCTGAAAACGATTTTTCATGATATCTCAGAAACTAATAATGCTACAGACTTACGGTTTGAACTGAAATGTATCACTTTGAAATGTCTTATAAAAAGTTTATAACACTTAAGTCGCAAAAATTAAAACTTTCTCAGTTTTTGAGAATTTTCGTATATTCTTACCGAAGTCTATAGCATTGTAGCCCATATGAAGAAAAAAAAAGTTTGTAACTCGAGTTCTAATTGAGATGGAAAGTTGTGGTTTTGAAATAAAGTGATGCAAAACGCTCTATAGTACTAAATTCACCTATAGAAACAAAATTAATAAAAAAAAATTTTCGAAAAAAATTGTGTTTTTCAGATTCTGAAAACGATTTTTGATGATATCTCAGAAACTAATAATGCTACAGACTTACGGTTTGAACTGAAATGTATCACTTTGAAATGTCTTATAAAAAGTTTATAACACTTAAGTCGCAAAAATTAAAACTTTCTCAGTTTTTGAGAATTTTCGATGATTTTCTATAGCATTGTAGCCCATATGAAGAAAAAAAAAGTTTGTAACTCGAGTTCTAATTGAGATGGAAAGTTGTGGTTTTGAAATAAAGTGATGCAAAACGCTCTATAGTACTAAATTCACCTATAGAAACAAAATTATTAAAAAAAAAATTTCGAAAAAAATTGTGTTTTTCAGATTCTGAAAACGATTTTTGATGATATCTCAGAAACTAATAATGCCACAGACTTTCGGTTTGAACTGAAATGTATCACTTTGAAATGTCTTATGAATAGTTTATAACACTTTAGTCGCAAAAACTAAAACTTTCTTAGTATTTGAGAATTTTCGAATTTTCTTACCGAAGTCTATAGCATTGTAGCCCATATGAAGAAAAAAAAAGTTTGTAACTCGAGTTCCAATTGAGATAGAAAGTTGCGGTTATAAAATAAAGTGATGCAAAACGCTCTATAGTTTTAAATTCACCTCTAGAAACAAATTTGAGAAAAATAATTTTTCCAAAAAAATTGTGTTTTTCAGTTTCTGAAAACGATTTTTGATGATATCTCAGAAACTAATAATGCTACAGACTTACGGTTTGAACTGAAATATATCACTTTGAAATGTCTTATAAAAAGTTTATAACACTTAAGTCGCAAAAATTAAAACTTTCTCAGTTTTTGAGAATTTTCGTATTTTCTTACCGAAGTCTATAGCATTGTAGCCCATATGAAGAAAAAAAAAGTTTGTAACTCGAGTTCTAATTGAGATGGAAAGTTGTGGTTTTGAAATAAAGTGATGCAAAACGCTCTATAGTACTAAATTCACCTATAGAAACAAAATTAATAAAAAAAAAATTTCGAAAAAAATTGTGTTTTTCAGATTCTGAAAACGATTTTTGATGATATCTCAGAAACTAATAATGCCACAGACTTTCGGTTTGAACTGAAATGTATCACTTTGAAATGTCTTATGAATAGTTTATAACACTTTAGTCGCAAAAACTAAAACTTTCTTAGAATTTGAGAATTTTCGAATTTTCTTACCGAAGTCTATAGCATTGTAGCCCATATGAAGAAAAAAAAAGTTTGTAACTCGAGTTCCAATTGAGATAGAAAGTTGCGGTTATAAAATAAAGTGATGCAAAACGCTCTATAGTTTTAAATTCACCTCTAGAAACAAATTTGAGAAAAATAATTTTTCCTAAAAAATTGTGTTTTTCAGTTTCTGAAAACGATTTTTGATGATATCTCAGAAACTAATAATGCTACAGACTTACGGTTTGAACTGAAATATATCACTTTGAAATGTCTTATAAAAAGTTTATAACACTTAAGTCGCAAAAATTAAAACTTTCTCAGTTTTTGAGAATTTTCGAATTTTCTTACCAAAGTCTATAGCATTGTAGCCCATATGAAGAAAAAAAAAGTTTGTAACTCGAGTTCTAATTGAGATGTAAAGTTGTGGTTTTAAAATAAAGTGATGCAAAACGCTCTATAGTACTAAATTCACCTCTAGAAACAAAATTGAGAAAAAAAAATTTCGAAAAAAATTGTGTTTTTCAGATTCTGAAAACGATTTTTGATGATATCTCAGAAACTAATAATGCTACAGACTTACGGTTTGAACTGAAATGTATCAATTTGAAATGTCTTATGAAAAGTTTATAACACTTTAGTCGCAAAAACTAAAACTTTCTCAGTTTTTGAGAATTTTCGAATTTTCTTACCGATGTCTATAGCATTGAAGAAAAAAAAAGTTTGTAACTCGAGTTCTAATTGAGATGTAAAGTTGTGGTTTTTGAAATAAAGTGATGCAAAACACTCTATAGTACTAAATTCACCTCTATAAACAAAATTGAGAAAAACAAAATTTCGAAAAAATTGTGTTTTTCAGTTTCTGAAAACGATTTTTCATGATATCTCAGAAACTAATAATGCTACAGACTTACGGTTTGAACTGAAATGTATCACTTTGAAATGTCTTATAAAAAGTTTATAACACTTAAGTCGCAAAAATTAAAACTTTCTCAGTTTTTGAGAATTTTCGTATATTCTTACCGAAGTCTATAGCATTGTAGCCCATATGAAGAAAAAAAAAGTTTGTAACTCGAGTTCTAATTGAGATGGAAAGTTGTGGTTTTGAAATAAAGTGATGCAAAACGCTCTATAGTACTAAATTCACCTATAGAAACAAAATTAATAAAAAAAAATTTTCGAAAAAAATTGTGTTTTTCAGATTCTGAAAACGATTTTTGATGATATCTCAGAAACTAATAATGCTACAGACTTACGGTTTGAACTGAAATGTATCACTTTGAAATGTCTTATAAAAAGTTTATAACACTTAAGTCGCAAAAATTAAAACTTTCTCAGTTTTTGAGAATTTTCGATGATTTTCTATAGCATTGTAGCCCATATGAAGAAAAAAAAAGTTTGTAACTCGAGTTCTAATTGAGATGGAAAGTTGTGGTTTTGAAATAAAGTGATGCAAAACGCTCTATAGTACTAAATTCACCTATAGAAACAAAATTATTAAAAAAAAAATTTCGAAAAAAATTGTGTTTTTCAGATTCTGAAAACGATTTTTGATGATATCTCAGAAACTAATAATGCCACAGACTTTCGGTTTGAACTGAAATGTATCACTTTGAAATGTCTTATGAATAGTTTATAACACTTTAGTCGCAAAAACTAAAACTTTCTTAGTATTTGAGAATTTTCGAATTTTCTTACCGAAGTCTATAGCATTGTAGCCCATATGAAGAAAAAAAAAGTTTGTAACTCGAGTTCCAATTGAGATAGAAAGTTGCGGTTATAAAATAAAGTGATGCAAAACGCTCTATAGTTTTAAATTCACCTCTAGAAACAAATTTGAGAAAAATAATTTTTCCAAAAAAATTGTGTTTTTCAGTTTCTGAAAACGATTTTTGATGATATCTCAGAAACTAATAATGCTACAGACTTACGGTTTGAACTGAAATATATCACTTTGAAATGTCTTATAAAAAGTTTATAACACTTAAGTCGCAAAAATTAAAACTTTCTCAGTTTTTGAGAATTTTCGTATTTTCTTACCGAAGTCTATAGCATTGTAGCCCATATGAAGAAAAAAAAAGTTTGTAACTCGAGTTCTAATTGAGATGGAAAGTTGTGGTTTTGAAATAAAGTGATGCAAAACGCTCTATAGTACTAAATTCACCTATAGAAACAAAATTAATAAAAAAAAAATTTCGAAAAAAATTGTGTTTTTCAGATTCTGAAAACGATTTTTGATGATATCTCAGAAACTAATAATGCCACAGACTTTCGGTTTGAACTGAAATGTATCACTTTGAAATGTCTTATGAATAGTTTATAACACTTTAGTCGCAAAAACTAAAACTTTCTTAGAATTTGAGAATTTTCGAATTTTCTTACCGAAGTCTATAGCATTGTAGCCCATATGAAGAAAAAAAAAGTTTGTAACTCGAGTTCCAATTGAGATAGAAAGTTGCGGTTATAAAATAAAGTGATGCAAAACGCTCTATAGTTTTAAATTCACCTCTAGAAACAAATTTGAGAAAAATAATTTTTCCTAAAAAATTGTGTTTTTCAGTTTCTGAAAACGATTTTTGATGATATCTCAGAAACTAATAATGCTACAGACTTACGGTTTGAACTGAAATATATCACTTTGAAATGTCTTATAAAAAGTTTATAACACTTAAGTCGCAAAAATTAAAACTTTCTCAATTTTTGAGAATTTTCGTATTTTCTTACCGAAGTCTATAGCATTGTAGCCCATATGAAGAAAAAAAAAGTTTGTAACTCGAGTTCTAATTGAGATGGAAAGTTGTGGTTTTGAAATAAAGTGATGCAAAACGCTCTATAGTACTAAATTCACCTATAGAAACAAAATTAATAAAAAAAAAAATTTCGAAAAAAATTGTGTTTTTCAGATTCTGAAAACGATTTTTGATGATATCTCAGAAACTAATAATGCTACAGACTTACGGTTTGAACTGAAATGTATCACTTTGAAATGTCTTATGAAAAGTTTTATAACACTTTAGTCGCAAAAACTAAAACTTTCTTAGTATTTGAGAATTTTCGAATTTTCTTACCGAAGTTTATAGCATTGTAGCCCATATGAAGAAAAAAAAAGTTTGTAACTCGAGTTCTAATTGAGATATAAAGTTGTGGTTTTGAAATAAAGTGATGCAAAACACTCTATAGTACTAAATTCACCTCTATAAACAAAATTGAGAAAAACAAAATTTCGAAAAAAATTGTGTTTTTCAGATTCTGAAAACGATTTTTGATGATATCTCAAAAACTAATAATGCTACAGACTTACGGTTTGAACTGAAATGTATCACTTTGAAATGTCTTATAAAAAATTTGTAACACTTAAATCGCAAAAATTAAAACTTTCTCAGTTTTTGAGAATTTTCGTAATTTCTTACCGAAGTCTATAGCATTGTAGCCCATATGAAGAAAAAAAAAGTTTGTAACTCGAGTTCCAATTGAGATAGAAAGTTGCGGTTTTGAAATAAAGTGATGCAAAACGCTCTATAGTTTTAATTTCACCTCTAGAAACAAATTTGAGAAAAATAATTTTTCGAAAAAAATTATGTTTTTCAGTTTCTGAAAACGATTTTTGATTATATCTCAGAAACTAATAATGCTACAGACGTACGGTTTGAACTGAAATGTATCACTTTGAAATGTCTTATGAAAAGTTTATAACACTTTAGTCGCAAAAACTAAAACTTTCTCAGTTTTTGAGAATTTTCGAATTTTCTTACCGATGTCTATAGCATTGTAGTCCATATGAAGAAAAAAAAAAAGTTTGTAACTCGAGTTCTAATTGAGATGTAAAGTTGTGGTTTTGAAATAAAGTGATGCAAAACACTCTATAGTACTAAATTCACCTCTATAAACAAAATTGAGAAAAACAAAATTTCGAAAAAAATTGTGTTTTTCAGATTCTGAAAACGATTTTTGATGATATCTCAGAAACTAATAATGCTACAGACTTACGGTTTGAACTGAAATGTATCACTTTGAAATGTCTTATAAAAAGTTTATAACACTTAAGTCGCAAAAATTAAAACTTTCTCAGTTTTTGAGAATTTTCGAATTTTCTTACCGAAGTCTATAGCATTGTAGCCCATATGAAGAAAAAAAAAGTTTGTAACTCGAGTTCCAATTGAGATAGAAAGTTGCGGTTTTGAAATAAAGTGATGCAAAACGCTCTATAGTTTTAATTTCACCTCTAGAAACAAATTTGAGAAAAATAATTTTTCGAAAAAAATTATGTTTTTCAGTTTCTGAAAACGATTTTTGATTATATCTCAGAAACTAATAATGCTACAGACTTACGGTTTGAACTGAAATGTATCAATTTGAAATGTCTTATGAAAAGTTTATAACACTTAAATCGCAAAAATTAAAACTTTCTCAGTTTTTGAGAATTTTCGAATTTTCTTACCAAAGTCTATAGCATTGTAGCCCCTATGAAGAAAAAAAAAGTTTGTAACTCGAGTTCTAATTGAGATGTAAAGTCGTGGTTTTAAAATACAGTGATGCAAAACGCTCTATAGTACTAAATTCACCTCTAGAAACAAAATTGAGAAAAAAAAAATTTCGAAAAAAATTGTGTTTTTCAGATTCTGAAAACGATTTTTGATGATATCTCAGAAACTAACAATGCTACAGACTTACGGTTTGAACTGAAATGTATCAATTTGAAATGTCTTATGAAAAGTTTATAACACTTTAGTCGCAAAAACTAAAACTTTCTCAGTTTTTGAGAATTTTCGAATTTTCTTACCGATGTCTATAGCATTTTAGCCCATATGAAGAAAAAAAAAGTTTGTAACTCGAGTTCTAATTGAGATGGAAAGTTGTGGTTTTGAAATAAAGTGATGCAAAACGCTCTATAGTACTAAATTCACCTCTAGAAACAAAACTGAGAAAAAAAAATTTCGAAAAAAATTGTGTTTTTCAGATTCTGAAAACGATTTTTGATGATATCTCAGAAACTAATAATGCTACAGACTTACGGTTTGAACTGAAATGTATCACTTTGAAATGTCTTATGAAAAATGTGTAACACTTAAATCGCAAAAATTAAAACTTTCTCAGTTTTTGAGAATTTTCGTATTTTCTTACCGAAGTCTATAGCATTGTAGCCCATATGAAGAAAAAAAAAGTTTGTAACTCGAGTTCTAATTGAGATGTAAAGTTGTGGTTTTGAAATAAAGTGATGCAAAACGCTCTATAGTACTAAATTCACCTATAGAAACAAAATTAATAAAAAAAAAATTTCGAAAAAAATTGTGTTTTTCAGATTCTGAAAACGATTTTTGATGATATCTCAGAAACTAATAATGCCACAGACTTTCGGTTTGAACTGAAATGTATCACTTTGAAATGTCTTATGAATAGTTTATAACACTTTAGTCGCAAAAACTAAAACTTTCTTAGTATTTGAGAATTTTCGAATTTTCTTACCGAAGTCTATAGCATTGTAGCCCATATGAAGAAAAAAAAAGTTTGTAACTCGAGTTCCAATTGAGATAGAAAGTTGCGGTTATAAAATAAAGTGATGCAAAACGCTCTATAGTTTTAAATTCACCTCTAGAAACAAATTTGAGAAAAATAATTTTTCCAAAAAAATTGTGTTTTTCAGTTTCTGAAAACGATTTTTGATGATATCTCAGAAACTAATAATGCTACAGACTTACGGTTTGAACTGAAATATATCACTTTGAAATGTCTTATAAAAAGTTTATAACACTTAAGTCGCAAAAATTAAAACTTTCTCAGTTTTTGAGAATTTTCGTATTTTCTTACCGAAGTCTATAGCATTGTAGCCCATATGAAGAAAAAAAAAGTTTGTAACTCGAGTTCTAATTGAGATGGAAAGTTGTGGTTTTGAAATAAAGTGATGCAAAACGCTCTATAGTACTAAATTCACCTATAGAAACAAAATTAATAAAAAAAAAATTTCGAAAAAAATTGTGTTTTTCAGATTCTGAAAACGATTTTTGATGATATCTCAGAAACTAATAATGCCACAGACTTTCGGTTTGAACTGAAATGTATCACTTTGAAATGTCTTATGAATAGTTTATAACACTTTAGTCGCAAAAACTAAAACTTTCTTAGTATTTGAGAATTTTCGAATTTTCTTACCGAAGTCTATAGCATTGTAGCCCATATGAAGAAAAAAAAAGTTTGTAACTCGAGTTCCAATTGAGATAGAAAGTTGCGGTTATAAAATAAAGTGATGCAAAACGCTCTATAGTTTTAAATTCACCTCTAGAAACAAATTTGAGAAAAATAATTTTTCCAAAAAAATTGTGTTTTTCAGTTTCTGAAAACGATTTTTGATGATATCTCAGAAACTAATAATGCTACAGACTTACGGTTTGAACTGAAATATATCACTTTGAAATGTCTTATAAAAAGTTTATAACACTTAAGTCGCAAAAATTAAAACTTTCTCAATTTTTGAGAATTTTCGTATTTTCTTACCGAAGTCTATAGCATTGTAGCCCATATGAAGAAAAAAAAAGTTTGTAACTCGAGTTCTAATTGAGATGGAAAGTTGTGGTTTTGAAATAAAGTGATGCAAAACGCTCTATAGTACTAAATTCACCTATAGAAACAAAATTAATAAAAAAAAAATTTCGAAAAAAATTGTGTTTTTCAGATTCTGAAAACGATTTTTGATGATATCTCAGAAACTAATAATGCTACAGACTTACGGTTTGAACTGAAATGTATCACTTTGAAATGTCTTATGAAAAGTTTTATAACACTTTAGTCGCAAAAACTAAAACTTTCTTAGTATTTGAGAATTTTCGAATTTTCTTACCGAAGTTTATAGCATTGTAGCCCATATGAAGAAAAAAAAAGTTTGTTACTCGAGTTCTAATTGAGATATAAAGTTGTGGTTTTGAAATAAAGTGATGCAAAACACTCTATAGTACTAAATTCACCTCTATAAACAAAATTGAGAAAAACAAAATTTCGAAAAAAATTGTGTTTTTCAGATTCTGAAAACGATTTTTGATGATATCTCAAAAACTAATAATGCTACAGACTTACGGTTTGAACTGAAATGTATCACTTTGAAATGTCTTATAAAAAATTTGTAACACTTAAATCGCAAAAATTAAAACTTTCTCAGTTTTTGAGAATTTTCGTAATTTCTTACCGAAGTCTATAGCATTGTAGCCCATATGAAGAAAAAAAAAGTTTGTAACTCGAGTTCCAATTGAGATAGAAAGTTGCGGTTTTGAAATAAAGTGATGCAAAACGCTCTATAGTTTTAATTTCACCTCTAGAAACAAATTTGAGAAAAATAATTTTTCGAAAAAAATTATGTTTTTCAGTTTCTGAAAACGATTTTTGATTATATCTCAGAAACTAATAATGCTACAGACGTACGGTTTGAACTGAAATGTATCACTTTGAAATGTCTTATAAAAAGTTTATAACACTTAAGTCGCAAAAATTAAAACTTTCTCAGTTTTTGAGAATTTTCGAATTTTCTTACCGAAGTCTATAGCATTGTAGCCCATATGAAGAAAAAAAAAGTTTGTAACTCGAGTTCCAATTGAGATAGAAAGTTGCGGTTTTGAAATAAAGTGATGCAAAACGCTCTATAGTTTTAATTTCACCTCTAGAAACAAATTTGAGAAAAATAATTTTTCGAAAAAAATTATGTTTTTCAGTTTCTGAAAACGATTTTTGATTATATCTCAGAAACTAATAATGCTACAGACTTACGGTTTGAACTGAAATGTATCAATTTGAAATGTCTTATGAAAAGTTTATAACACTTAAATCGCAAAAATTAAAACTTTCTCAGTTTTTGAGAATTTTCGAATTTTCTTACCAAAGTCTATAGCATTGTAGCCCCTATGAAGAAAAAAAAAGTTTGTAACTCGAGTTCTAATTGAGATGTAAAGTCGTGGTTTTAAAATACAGTGATGCAAAACGCTCTATAGTACTAAATTCACCTCTAGAAACAAAATTGAGAAAAAAAAAATTTCGAAAAAAATTGTGTTTTTCAGATTCTGAAAACGATTTTTGATGATATCTCAGAAACTAACAATGCTACAGACTTACGGTTTGAACTGAAATGTATCAATTTGAAATGTCTTATGAAAAGTTTATAACACTTTAGTCGCAAAAACTAAAACTTTCTCAGTTTTTGAGAATTTTCGAATTTTCTTACCGATGTCTATAGCATTTTAGCCCATATGAAGAAAAAAAAAGTTTGTAACTCGAGTTCTAATTGAGATGGAAAGTTGTGGTTTTGAAATAAAGTGATGCAAAACGCTCTATAGTACTAAATTCACCTCTAGAAACAAAACTGAGAAAAAAAAATTTCGAAAAAAATTGTGTTTTTCAGATTCTGAAAACGATTTTTGATGATATCTCAGAAACTAATAATGCTACAGACTTACGGTTTGAACTGAAATGTATCACTTTGAAATGTCTTATGAAAAATGTGTAACACTTAAATCGCAAAAATTAAAACTTTCTCAGTTTTTGAGAATTTTCGTATTTTCTTACCGAAGTCTATAGCATTGTAGCCCATATGAAGAAAAAAAAAGTTTGTAACTCGAGTTCTAATTGAGATGTAAAGTTGTGGTTTTTGAAATAAAGTGATGCAAAACACTCTATAGTACTAAATTCACCTCTATAAACAAAATTGAGAAAAACAAAATTTCGAAAAAATTGTGTTTTTCAGTTTCTGAAAACGATTTTTCATGATATCTCAGAAACTAATAATGCCACAGACTTACGGTTTAAACTGAAATGTATCACTTTGAAATGTCTTATGAATAGTTTATAACACTTTAGTCGCAAAAACTAAAACTTTCTTAGTATTTGAGAATTTTCGAATTTTCTTACCGAAGTCTATAGCATTGTAGCCCATATGAAGAAAAAAAAAGTTTGTAACTCGAGTTCTAATTGAGATATAAAGTTGTGGTTTTGAAATAAAGTGATGCAAAACACTCTATAGTACTAAATTCACCTCTATAAACAAAATTGAGAAAAACAAAATTTCGAAAAAAATTGTGTTTTTCAGATTCTGAAAACGATTTTTGATGATATCTCAGAAACTAATAATGCTACAGACTTACGGTTTGAACTGAAATGTATCACTTTGAAATGTCTTATAAAAAGTTTATAACACTTAAGTCGCAAAAATTAAAACTTTCTCAGTTTTTGAGAATTTTCGAATTTTCTTACCGAAGTCTATAGCATTGTAGCCCATATGAAGAAAAAAAGTTTGTAACTCGAGTTCCAATTGAGATAGAAAGTTGCGGTTTTGAAATAAAGTGATGCAAAACGCTCTATAGTTTTAATTTCACCTCTAGAAACAAATTTGAGAAAAATAATTTTTCGAAAAAAATTATGTTTTTCAGTTTCTGAAAACGATTTTTGATTATATCTCAGAAACTAATAATGCTACAGACGTACGGTTTGAACTGAAATGTATCAATTTGAAATGTCTTATGAAAAGTTTATAACACTTTAGTCGCAAAAATTAAAACTTTCTCAGTTTTTGAGAATTTTCGTATTTTCTTACCGAAGTCTATAGCATTGTAGCCCATATGAAGAAAAAAAAAGTTTGTAACTCGAGTTCTAATTGAGATTGAAAGTTGTGGTTTTGAAATAAAGTGATGCAAAACGCTCTATAGTACTAAATTCACCTATAGAAACAAAATTAATAAAAAAAAAATTTCGAAACAAATTGTGTTTTTCAGATTCTGAAAACGATTTTTGATGATATCTCAGAAACTAATAATGCCACAGACTTACGGTTTAAACTGAAATGTATCACTTTGAAATGTCTTATGAATAGTTTATAACACTTTAGTCGCAAAAACTAAAACTTTCTTAGTATTTGAGAATTTTCGAATTTTCTTACCGAAGTCTATAGCATTGTAGCCCATATGAAGAAAAAAAAAGTTTGTAACTCGAGTTCTAATTGAGATATAAAGTTGTGGTTTTGAAATAAAGTGATGCAAAACACTCTATAGTACTAAATTCACCTCTATAAACAAAATTGAGAAAAACAAAATTTCGAAAAAAATTGTGTTTTTCAGATTCTGAAAACGATTTTTGATGATATCTCAGAAACTAATAATGCTACAGACTTACGGTTTGAACTGAAATGTATCACTTTGAAATGTCTTATAAAAAGTTTATAACACTTAAGTCGCAAAAATTAAAACTTTCTCAGTTTTTGAGAATTTTCGAATTTTCTTACCGAAGTCTATAGCATTGTAGCCCATATGAAGAAAAAAAAAGTTTGTAACTCGAGTTCCAATTGAGATAGAAAGTTGCGGTTTTGAAATAAAGTGATGCAAAACGCTCTATAGTTTTAATTTCACCTCTAGAAACAAATTTGAGAAAAATAATTTTTCGAAAAAAATTATGTTTTTCAGTTTCTGAAAACGATTTTTGATTATATCTCAGAAACTAATAATGCTACAGACGTACGGTTTGAACTGAAATGTATCACTTTGAAATGTCTTATGAAAAGTTTATAACACTTAAATCGCAAAAATTAAAACTTTCTCAGTTTTTGAGAATTTTCGAATTTTCTTACCAAAGTCTATAGCATTGTAGCCCCTATGAAGAAAAAAAAAGTTTGTAACTCGAGTTCTAATTGAGATGTAAAGTTGTGGTTTTAAAATAAAGTGATGCAAAACGCTCTATAGT
This sequence comes from Ecdyonurus torrentis, assembly GCA_949318235.1. Classification (NCBI taxonomy): domain Eukaryota; kingdom Metazoa; phylum Arthropoda; class Insecta; order Ephemeroptera; family Heptageniidae; genus Ecdyonurus; species Ecdyonurus torrentis. The sequence continues at coordinate 835,731 of OX439129.1, forward strand.
ACTAAATTCACCTCTAGAAACAAAATTGAGAAAAAAAAAATTTCGAAAAAAATTGTGTTTTTCAGATTCTGAAAACGATTTTTGATGATATCTCAGAAACTAATAATGCTACAGACTTACGGTTTGAACTGAAATGTATCAATTTGAAATGTCTTATGAAAAGTTTATAACACTTTAGTCGCAAAAACTAAAACTTTCTCAGTTTTTGAGAATTTTCGAATTTTCTTACCGATGTCTATAGCATTGTAGCCCATATGAAGAAAAAAAAAGTTTGTAACTCGAGTTCTAATTGAGATGTAAAGTTGTGGTTTTTGAAATAAAGTGATGCAAAACACTCTATAGTACTAAATTCACCTCTATAAACAAAATTGAGAAAAACAAAATTTCGAAAAAATTGTGTTTTTCAGTTTCTGAAAACGATTTTTCATGATATCTCAGAAACTAATAATGCTACAGACTTACGGTTTGAACTGAAATGTATCACTTTGAAATGTCTTATAAAAAGTTTATAACACTTAAGTCGCAAAAATTAAAACTTTCTCAGTTTTTGAGAATTTTCGTATATTCTTACCGAAGTCTATAGCATTGTAGCCCATATGAAGAAAAAAAAAGTTTGTAACTCGAGTTCTAATTGAGATGGAAAGTTGTGGTTTTGAAATAAAGTGATGCAAAACGCTCTATAGTACTAAATTCACCTATAGAAACAAAATTAATAAAAAAAAATTTTCGAAAAAAATTGTGTTTTTCAGATCCTGAAAACGATTTTTGATGATATCTCAGAAACTAATAATGCTACAGACTTACGGTTTGAACTGAAATGTATCACTTTGAAATGTCTTATAAAAAGTTTATAACACTTAAGTCGCAAAAATTAAAACTTTCTCAGTTTTTGAGAATTTTCGATGATTTTCTATAGCATTGTAGCCCATATGAAGAAAAAAAAAGTTTGTAACTCGAGTTCTAATTGAGATGGAAAGTTGTGGTTTTGAAATAAAGTGATGCAAAACGCTCTATAGTACTAAATTCACCTATAGAAACAAAATTAATAAAAAAAAAATTTCGAAAAAAATTGTGTTTTTCAGATTCTGAAAACGATTTTTGATGATATCTCAGAAACTAATAATGCCACAGACTTTCGGTTTGAACTGAAATGTATCACTTTGAAATGTCTTATGAATAGTTTATAACACTTTAGTCGCAAAAACTAAAACTTTCTTAGTATTTGAGAATTTTCGAATTTTCTTACCGAAGTCTATAGCATTGTAGCCCATATGAAGAAAAAAAAAGTTTGTAACTCGAGTTCCAATTGAGATAGAAAGTTGCGGTTATAAAATAAAGTGATGCAAAACGCTCTATAGTTTTAAATTCACCTCTAGAAACAAATTTGAGAAAAATAATTTTTCCAAAAAAATTGTGTTTTTCAGTTTCTGAAAACGATTTTTGATGATATCTCAGAAACTAATAATGCTACAGACTTACGGTTTGAACTGAAATGTATCACTTTGAAATGTCTTATAAAAAGTTTATAACACTTAAGTCGCAAAAATTAAAACTTTCTCAGTTTTTGAGAATTTTCGTATTTTCTTACCGAAGTCTATAGCATTGTAGCCCATATGAAGAAAAAAAAAGTTTGTAACTCGAGTTCTAATTGAGATGGAAAGTTGTGGTTTTGAAATAAAGTGATGCAAAACGCTCTATAGTACTAAATTCACCTATAGAAACAAAATTAATAAAAAAAAAATTTCGAAAAAAATTGTGTTTTTCAGATTCTGAAAACGATTTTTGATGATATCTCAGAAACTAATAATGCTACAGACTTACGGTTTGAACTGAAATGTATCACTTTGAAATGTCTTATGAAAAGTTTTATAACACTTTAGTCGCAAAAACTAAAACTTTCTTAGTATTTGAGAATTTTCGAATTTTCTTACCGAAGTTTATAGCATTGTAGCCCATATGAAGAAAAAAAAAGTTTGTAACTCGAGTTCTAATTGAGATATAAAGTTGTGGTTTTGAAATAAAGTGATGCAAAACACTCTATAGTACTAAATTCACCTCTATAAACAAAATTGAGAAAAACAAAATTTCGAAAAAAATTGTGTTTTTCAGATTCTGAAAACGATTTTTGATGATATCTCAAAAACTAATAATGCTACAGACTTACGGTTTGAACTGAAATGTATCACTTTGAAATGTCTTATAAAAAGTTTATAACACTTAAGTCGCAAAAATTAAAACTTTCTCAGTTTTTGAGAATTTTCGTAATTTCTTACCGAAGTCTATAGCATTGTAGCCCATATGAAGAAAAAAAAAGTTTGTAACTCGAGTTCCAATTGAGATAGAAAGTTGCGGTTTTGAAATAAAGTGATGCAAAACGCTCTATAGTTTTAATTTCACCTCTAGAAACAAATTTGAGAAAAATAATTTTTCGAAAAAAATTATGTTTTTCAGTTTCTGAAAACGATTTTTGATTATATCTCAGAAACTAATAATGCTACAGACGTACGGTTTGAACTGAAATGTATCACTTTGAAATGTCTTATGAAAAATTTGTAACACTTAAATCGCAAAAATTAAAACTTTCTCAGTTTTTGAGAATTTTCGAATTTTCTTACCGAAGTCTATAGCATTGTAGCCCATATGAAGAAAAAAAAAGTTTGTAACTCGAGTTCTAATTGAGATGTAAAGTTGTGGTTTTAAAATAAAGTGATGCAAAACGCTCTATAGTACTAAATTCACCTCTGGAAATAAAATTGAGAAAAAAAAAATTTCGAAAAAAATTGTGTTTTTCAGATTCTGAAAACGATTTTTGATGATATCTCAGAAACTAATAATGCTACAGACTTACGGTTTGAACTGAAATGTATCATTTTGAAATGTCTTATGAAAAGTTTATAACACTTTAGTCGCAAAAACTAAAACTTTCTCAGTTTTTGAGAATTTTCGAATTTTCTTACCGATGTCTATAGCATTGTAGTCCATATGAAGAAAAAAAAAAAGTTTGTAACTCGAGTTCTAATTGAGATGTAAAGTTGTGGTTTTGAAATAAAGTGATGCAAAACACTCTATAGTACTAAATTCACCTCTATAAACAAAATTGAGAAAAACAAAATTTCGAAAAAAATTGTGTTTTTCAGATTCTGAAAACGATTTTTGATGATATCTCAGAAACTAATAATGCTACAGACTTACGGTTTGAACTGAAATGTATCACTTTGAAATGTCTTATAAAAAGTTTATAACACTTAAGTCGCAAAAATTAAAACTTTCTCAGTTTTTGAGAATTTTCGAATTTTCTTACCGAAGTCTATAGCATTGTAGCCCATATGAAGAAAAAAAAAGTTTGTAACTCGAGTTCTAATTGAGATGTAAAGTTGTGGTTTTTGAAATAAAGTGATGCAAAACACTCTATAGTACTAAATTCACCTCTATAAACAAAATTGAGAAAAACAAAATTTCGAAAAAATTGTGTTTTTCAGTTTCTGAAAACGATTTTTCATGATATCTCAGAAACTAATAATGCCACAGACTTACGGTTTAAACTGAAATGTATCACTTTGAAATGTCTTATGAATAGTTTATAACACTTTAGTCGCAAAAACTAAAACTTTCTTAGTATTTGAGAATTTTCGAATTTTCTTACCGAAGTCTATAGCATTGTAGCCCATATGAAGAAAAAAAAAGTTTGTAACTCGAGTTCTAATTGAGATATAAAGTTGTGGTTTTGAAATAAAGTGATGCAAAACACTCTATAGTACTAAATTCACCTCTATAAACAAAATTGAGAAAAACAAAATTTCGAAAAAAATTGTGTTTTTCAGATTCTGAAAACGATTTTTGATGATATCTCAGAAACTAATAATGCTACAGACTTACGGTTTGAACTGAAATGTATCACTTTGAAATGTCTTATAAAAAGTTTATAACACTTAAGTCGCAAAAATTAAAACTTTCTCAGTTTTTGAGAATTTTCGAATTTTCTTACCGAAGTCTATAGCATTGTAGCCCATATGAAGAAAAAAAGTTTGTAACTCGAGTTCCAATTGAGATAGAAAGTTGCGGTTTTGAAATAAAGTGATGCAAAACGCTCTATAGTTTTAATTTCACCTCTAGAAACAAATTTGAGAAAAATAATTTTTCGAAAAAAATTATGTTTTTCAGTTTCTGAAAACGATTTTTGATTATATCTCAGAAACTAATAATGCTACAGACGTACGGTTTGAACTGAAATGTATCAATTTGAAATGTCTTATGAAAAGTTTATAACACTTTAGTCGCAAAAATTAAAACTTTCTCAGTTTTTGAGAATTTTCGTATTTTCTTACCGAAGTCTATAGCATTGTAGCCCATATGAAGAAAAAAAAAGTTTGTAACTCGAGTTCTAATTGAGATTGAAAGTTGTGGTTTTGAAATAAAGTGATGCAAAACGCTCTATAGTACTAAATTCACCTATAGAAACAAAATTAATAAAAAAAAAATTTCGAAACAAATTGTGTTTTTCAGATTCTGAAAACGATTTTTGATGATATCTCAGAAACTAATAATGCCACAGACTTACGGTTTAAACTGAAATGTATCACTTTGAAATGTCTTATGAATAGTTTATAACACTTTAGTCGCAAAAACTAAAACTTTCTTAGTATTTGAGAATTTTCGAATTTTCTTACCGAAGTCTATAGCATTGTAGCCCATATGAAGAAAAAAAAAGTTTGTAACTCGAGTTCTAATTGAGATATAAAGTTGTGGTTTTGAAATAAAGTGATGCAAAACACTCTATAGTACTAAATTCACCTCTATAAACAAAATTGAGAAAAACAAAATTTCGAAAAAAATTGTGTTTTTCAGATTCTGAAAACGATTTTTGATGATATCTCAGAAACTAATAATGCTACAGACTTACGGTTTGAACTGAAATGTATCACTTTGAAATGTCTTATAAAAAGTTTATAACACTTAAGTCGCAAAAATTAAAACTTTCTCAGTTTTTGAGAATTTTCGAATTTTCTTACCGAAGTCTATAGCATTGTAGCCCATATGAAGAAAAAAAAAGTTTGTAACTCGAGTTCCAATTGAGATAGAAAGTTGCGGTTTTGAAATAAAGTGATGCAAAACGCTCTATAGTTTTAATTTCACCTCTAGAAACAAATTTGAGAAAAATAATTTTTCGAAAAAAATTATGTTTTTCAGTTTCTGAAAACGATTTTTGATTATATCTCAGAAACTAATAATGCTACAGACGTACGGTTTGAACTGAAATGTATCACTTTGAAATGTCTTATGAAAAGTTTATAACACTTAAATCGCAAAAATTAAAACTTTCTCAGTTTTTGAGAATTTTCGAATTTTCTTACCAAAGTCTATAGCATTGTAGCCCCTATGAAGAAAAAAAAAGTTTGTAACTCGAGTTCTAATTGAGATGTAAAGTTGTGGTTTTAAAATAAAGTGATGCAAAACGCTCTATAGTACTAAATTCACCTCTAGAAACAAAATTGAGAAAAAAAAAATTTCGAAAAAAATTGTGTTTTTCAGATTCTGAAAACGATTTTTGATGATATCTCAGAAACTAATAATGCTACAGACTTACGGTTTGAACTGAAATGTATCAATTTGAAATGTCTTATGAAAAGTTTATAACACTTTAGTCGCAAAAACTAAAACTTTCTCAGTTTTTGAGAATTTTCGAATTTTCTTACCGATGTCTATAGCATTGTAGCCCATATGAAGAAAAAAAAAGTTTGTAACTCGAGTTCTAATTGAGATGTAAAGTTGTGGTTTTTGAAATAAAGTGATGCAAAACACTCTATAGTACTAAATTCACCTCTATAAACAAAATTGAGAAAAACAAAATTTCGAAAAAATTGTGTTTTTCAGTTTCTGAAAACGATTTTTCATGATATCTCAGAAACTAATAATGCTACAGACTTACGGTTTGAACTGAAATGTATCACTTTGAAATGTCTTATAAAAAGTTTATAACACTTAAGTCGCAAAAATTAAAACTTTCTCAGTTTTTGAGAATTTTCGTATATTCTTACCGAAGTCTATAGCATTGTAGCCCATATGAAGAAAAAAAAAGTTTGTAACTCGAGTTCTAATTGAGATGGAAAGTTGTGGTTTTGAAATAAAGTGATGCAAAACGCTCTATAGTACTAAATTCACCTATAGAAACAAAATTAATAAAAAAAAATTTTCGAAAAAAATTGTGTTTTTCAGATCCTGAAAACGATTTTTGATGATATCTCAGAAACTAATAATGCTACAGACTTACGGTTTGAACTGAAATGTATCACTTTGAAATGTCTTATAAAAAGTTTATAACACTTAAGTCGCAAAAATTAAAACTTTCTCAGTTTTTGAGAATTTTCGATGATTTTCTATAGCATTGTAGCCCATATGAAGAAAAAAAAAGTTTGTAACTCGAGTTCTAATTGAGATGGAAAGTTGTGGTTTTGAAATAAAGTGATGCAAAACGCTCTATAGTACTAAATTCACCTATAGAAACAAAATTAATAAAAAAAAAATTTCGAAAAAAATTGTGTTTTTCAGATTCTGAAAACGATTTTTGATGATATCTCAGAAACTAATAATGCCACAGACTTTCGGTTTGAACTGAAATGTATCACTTTGAAATGTCTTATGAATAGTTTATAACACTTTAGTCGCAAAAACTAAAACTTTCTTAGTATTTGAGAATTTTCGAATTTTCTTACCGAAGTCTATAGCATTGTAGCCCATATGAAGAAAAAAAAAGTTTGTAACTCGAGTTCCAATTGAGATAGAAAGTTGCGGTTATAAAATAAAGTGATGCAAAACGCTCTATAGTTTTAAATTCACCTCTAGAAACAAATTTGAGAAAAATAATTTTTCCAAAAAAATTGTGTTTTTCAGTTTCTGAAAACGATTTTTGATGATATCTCAGAAACTAATAATGCTACAGACTTACGGTTTGAACTGAAATGTATCACTTTGAAATGTCTTATAAAAAGTTTATAACACTTAAGTCGCAAAAATTAAAACTTTCTCAGTTTTTGAGAATTTTCGTATTTTCTTACCGAAGTCTATAGCATTGTAGCCCATATGAAGAAAAAAAAAGTTTGTAACTCGAGTTCTAATTGAGATGGAAAGTTGTGGTTTTGAAATAAAGTGATGCAAAACGCTCTATAGTACTAAATTCACCTATAGAAACAAAATTAATAAAAAAAAAATTTCGAAAAAAATTGTGTTTTTCAGATTCTGAAAACGATTTTTGATGATATCTCAGAAACTAATAATGCTACAGACTTACGGTTTGAACTGAAATGTATCACTTTGAAATGTCTTATGAAAAGTTTTATAACACTTTAGTCGCAAAAACTAAAACTTTCTTAGTATTTGAGAATTTTCGAATTTTCTTACCGAAGTTTATAGCATTGTAGCCCATATGAAGAAAAAAAAAGTTTGTAACTCGAGTTCTAATTGAGATATAAAGTTGTGGTTTTGAAATAAAGTGATGCAAAACACTCTATAGTACTAAATTCACCTCTATAAACAAAATTGAGAAAAACAAAATTTCGAAAAAAATTGTGTTTTTCAGATTCTGAAAACGATTTTTGATGATATCTCAAAAACTAATAATGCTACAGACTTACGGTTTGAACTGAAATGTATCACTTTGAAATGTCTTATAAAAAGTTTATAACACTTAAGTCGCAAAAATTAAAACTTTCTCAGTTTTTGAGAATTTTCGTAATTTCTTACCGAAGTCTATAGCATTGTAGCCCATATGAAGAAAAAAAAAGTTTGTAACTCGAGTTCCAATTGAGATAGAAAGTTGCGGTTTTGAAATAAAGTGATGCAAAACGCTCTATAGTTTTAATTTCACCTCTAGAAACAAATTTGAGAAAAATAATTTTTCGAAAAAAATTATGTTTTTCAGTTTCTGAAAACGATTTTTGATTATATCTCAGAAACTAATAATGCTACAGACGTACGGTTTGAACTGAAATGTATCACTTTGAAATGTCTTATGAAAAATTTGTAACACTTAAATCGCAAAAATTAAAACTTTCTCAGTTTTTGAGAATTTTCGAATTTTCTTACCGAAGTCTATAGCATTGTAGCCCATATGAAGAAAAAAAAAGTTTGTAACTCGAGTTCTAATTGAGATGTAAAGTTGTGGTTTTAAAATAAAGTGATGCAAAACGCTCTATAGTACTAAATTCACCTCTGGAAATAAAATTGAGAAAAAAAAAATTTCGAAAAAAATTGTGTTTTTCAGATTCTGAAAACGATTTTTGATGATATCTCAGAAACTAATAATGCTACAGACTTACGGTTTGAACTGAAATGTATCATTTTGAAATGTCTTATGAAAAGTTTATAACACTTTAGTCGCAAAAACTAAAACTTTCTCAGTTTTTGAGAATTTTCGAATTTTCTTACCGATGTCTATAGCATTGTAGTCCATATGAAGAAAAAAAAAAAGTTTGTAACTCGAGTTCTAATTGAGATGTAAAGTTGTGGTTTTGAAATAAAGTGATGCAAAACACTCTATAGTACTAAATTCACCTCTATAAACAAAATTGAGAAAAACAAAATTTCGAAAAAAATTGTGTTTTTCAGATTCTGAAAACGATTTTTGATGATATCTCAGAAACTAATAATGCTACAGACTTACGGTTTGAACTGAAATGTATCACTTTGAAATGTCTTATAAAAAGTTTATAACACTTAAGTCGCAAAAATTAAAACTTTCTCAGTTTTTGAGAATTTTCGAATTTTCTTACCGAAGTCTATAGCATTGTAGCCCATATGAAGAAAAAAAAAGTTTGTAACTCGAGTTCCAATTGAGATAGAAAGTTGCGGTTTTGAAATAAAGTGATGCAAAACGCTCTATAGTTTTAATTTCACCTCTAGAAACAAATTTGAGAAAAATAATTTTTCGAAAAAAATTATGTTTTTCAGTTTCTGAAAACGATTTTTGATTATATCTCAGAAACTAATAATGCTACAGACTTACGGTTTGAACTGAAATGTATCAATTTGAAATGTCTTATGAAAAGTTTATAACACTTAAATCGCAAAAATTAAAACTTTCTCAGTTTTTGAGAATTTTCGAATTTTCTTACCAAAGTCTATAGCATTGTAGCCCCTATGAAGAAAAAAAAAGTTTGTAACTCGAGTTCTAATTGAGATGTAAAGTCGTGGTTTTAAAATACAGTGATGCAAAACGCTCTATAGTACTAAATTCACCTCTAGAAACAAAATTGAGAAAAAAAAAATTTCGAAAAAAATTGTGTTTTTCAGATTCTGAAAACGATTTTTGATGATATCTCAGAAACTAACAATGCTACAGACTTACGGTTTGAACTGAAATGTATCAATTTGAAATGTCTTATGAAAAGTTTATAACACTTTAGTCGCAAAAACTAAAACTTTCTCAGTTTTTGAGAATTTTCGAATTTTCTTACCGATGTCTATAGCATTTTAGCCCATATGAAGAAAAAAAAAGTTTGTAACTCGAGTTCTAATTGAGATGGAAAGTTGTGGTTTTGAATTAAAGTGATGCAAAACGCTCTATAGTACTAAATTCACCTCTAGAAACAAAATTGAGAAAAAAAAATTTCGAAAAAAATTGTGTTTTTCAGATTCTGAAAACGATTTTTGATGATATCTCAGAAACTAATAATGCTACAGACTTACGGTTTGAACTGAAATGTATCACTTTGAAATGTCTTATGAAAAATTTGTAACACTTAAATCGCAAAAATTAAAACTTTCTCAGTTTTTGAGAATTTTCGTATTTTCTTACCGAAGTCTATAGCATTGTAGCCCATATGAAGAAAAAAAAAGTTTGTAACTCGAGTTCTAATTGAGATGTAAAGTTGTGGTTTTTGAAAAAAAGTGATGCAAAACACTCTATAGTACTAAATTCACCTCTATAAACAAAATTGAGGAAAACAAAATTTCGAAAAAATTGTGTTTTTCAGTTTCTGAAAACGATTTTTCATGATATCTCAGAAACTAATAATGCCACAGACTTACGGTTTAAACTGAAATGTATCACTTTGAAATGTCTTATGAATAGTTTATAACACTTTAGTCGCAAAAACTAAAACTTTCTTAGTATTTGAGAATTTTCGAATTTTCTTACCGAAGTCTATAGCATTGTAGCCCATATGAAGAAAAAAAAAGTTTGTAACTCGAGTTCTAATTGAGATATAAAGTTGTGGTTTTGAAATAAAGTGATGCAAAACACTCTATAGTACTAAATTCACCTCTATAAACAAAATTGAGAAAAACAAAATTTCGAAAAAAATTGTGTTTTTCAGATTCTGAAAACGATTTTTGATGATATCTCAGAAACTAATAATGCTACAGACTTACGGTTTGAACTGAAATGTATCACTTTGAAATGTCTTATAAAAAGTTTATAACACTTAAGTCGCAAAAATTAAAACTTTCTCAGTTTTTGAGAATTTTCGAATTTTCTTACCGAAGTCTATAGCATTGTAGCCCATATGAAGAAAAAAAAAGTTTGTAACTCGAGTTCCAATTGAGATAGAAAGTTGCGGTTTTGAAATAAAGTGATGCAAAACGCTCTATAGTTTTAATTTCACCTCTAGAAACAAATTTGAGAAAAATAATTTTTCGAAAAAAATTATGTTTTTCAGTTTCTGAAAACGATTTTTGATTATATCTCAGAAACTAATAATGCTACAGACGTACGGTTTGAACTGAAATGTATCACTTTGAAATGTCTTATGAAAAGTTTATAACACTTAAATCGCAAAAATTAAAACTTTCTCAGTTTTTGAGAATTTTCGAATTTTCTTACCAAAGTCTATAGCATTGTAGCCCCTATGAAGAAAAAAAAAGTTTGTAACTCGAGTTCTAATTGAGATGTAAAGTCGTGGTTTTAAAATAAAGTGATGCAAAACGCTCTATAGTACTAAATTCACCTCTAGAAACAAAATTGAGAAAAAAAAAATTTCGAAAAAAATTGTGTTTTTCAGATTCTGAAAACGATTTTTGATGATATCTCAGAAACTAATAATGCTACAGACTTACGGTTTGAACTAAAATGTATCAATTTGAAATGTCTTATGAAAAGTTTATAACACTTTAGTCGCAAAAACTAAAACTTTCTCAGTTTTTGAGAATTTTCGAATTTTCTTACCGATGTCTATAGCATTGTAGCCCATATGAAGAAAAAAAAAGTTTGTAACTCGAGTTCCAATTGAGATAGAAAGTTGCGGTTTTGAAATAAAGTGATGCAAAACGCTCTATAGTTTTAATTTCACCTCTAGAAACAAATTTGAGAAAAATAATTTTTCGAAAAAAATTATGTTTTTCAGTTTCTGAAAACGATTTTTGATTATATCTCAGAAACTAATAATGCTACAGACGTACGGTTTGAACTGAAATGTATCACTTTGAAATGTCTTATGAAAAATTTGTAACACTTAAATCGCAAAAATTAAAACTTTCTCAGTTTTTGAGAATTTTCGAATTTTCTTACCGATGTCTATAGCATTGTAGCCCATATGAAGAAAAAAAAAGTTTGTAACTCGAGTTCTAATTGAGATGTAAAGTTGTGGTTTTAAAATAAAGTGATGCAAAACGCTCTATAGTACTAAATTCACCTCTGGAAACAAAATTGAGAAAAAAAAAATTTCGAAAAAAATTGTGTTTTTCAGTTTCTGAAAACGATTTTTGATGATATCTCAGAAACTAATAATGCTACAGATTAACGGTTTGAACTGAAATGTATCATTTTGAAATGTCTTATGAAAAGTTTATAACACTTTAGTCGCAAAAACTAAAACTTTCTCAGTTTTTGAGAATTTTCGAATTTTCTTACCGATGTCTATAGCATTGTAGTCCATATGAAGAAAAAAAAAAGTTTGTAACTCGAGTTCTAATTGAGATGTAAAGTTGTGGTTTTGAAATAAAGTGATGCAAAACACTCTATAGTACTAAATTCACCTCTATAAACAAAATTGAGAAAAAAAAAATTTCGAAAAAAATTGTGTTTTTCAGATTCTGAAAACGATTTTTGATGATATCTCAGAAACTAATAATGCTACAGACTTACGGTTTGAACTGAAATGTATCAATTTGAAATGTCTTATGAAAAGTTTATAACACTTTAGTCGCAAAAACTAAAACTTTCTCAGTTTTTGAGAATTTTCGAATTTTCTTACCGATGTCTATAGCATTTTAGCCCATATGAAGAAAAAAAAAGTTTGTAACTCGAGTTCTAATTGAGATGGAAAGTTGTGGTTTTGAAATAAAGTGATGCAAAACGCTCTATAGTACTAAATTCACCTCTAGAAACAAAACTGAGAAAAAAAAAATTTCGAAAAAAATTGTGTTTTTCAGATTCTGAAAACGATTTTTGATGATATCTCAGAAACTAATAATGCTACAGACTTACGGTTTGAACTGAAATGTATCACTTTGAAATGTCTTATGAAAAGTTTATTACACTTTAGTCGCAAAAAATAAAACTTTCTCAGTTTTTGAGAATTTTCGTATTTTCTTACCGAAGTCTATAGCATTGTAGCCCATATGAAGAAAAAAAAAGTTTGTAACTCGAGTTCTAATTGAGATGTAAAGTTGTGGTTTTTGAAATAAAGTGATGCAAAACACTCTATAGTACTAAATTCACCTCTATAAACAAAATTGAGAAAAACAAAATTTCGAAAAAATTGTGTTTTTCAGTTTCTGAAAACGATTTTTCATGATATCTCAGAAACTAATAATGCTACAGACTTACGGTTGGAACTGAAATGTATCACTTTGAAATGTCTTATAAAAAGTTTATAACACTTAAGTCGCAAAAATTAAAACTTTCTCAGTTTTTGAGAATTTTCGAATTTTCTTACCGAAGTCTATAGCATTGTAGCCCATATGAAGAAAAAAAAAGTTTGTAACTCGAGTTCTAATTGAGATTGAAAGTTGTGGTTTTGAAATAAAGTGATGCAAAACGCTCTATAGTACTAAATTCACCTATAGAAACAAAATTAACAAAAAAAAAATTTCGAAAAAAATTGTGTTTTTCAGATTCTGAAAACAATTTTTGATGATATCTCAGAAACTAATAATGCTACAGACGTACGGTTTGAACTGAAATGTATCACTTTGAAATGTCTTATGAAAAGTTTATAACACTTAAATCGCAAAAATTAAAACTTTCTCAGTTTTTGAGAATTTTCGAATTTTCTTACCAAAGTCTATAGCATTGTAGCCCCTATGAAGAAAAAAAAAGTTTGTAACTCGAGTTCTAATTGAGATGTAAAGTCGTGGTTTTAAAATAAAGTGATGCAAAACGCTCTATAGTACTAAATTCACCTCTAGAAACAAAATTGAGAAAAAAAAATTTCGAAAAAAATTGTGTTTTTCAGATTCTGAAAACGATTTTTGATGATATCTCAGAAACTAATAATGCTACAGACTTACGGTTTGAACTGAAATGTATCAATTTGAAATGTCTTAAGAAAAGTTTATAACACTTTAGTCGCAAAAACTAAAACTTTCTCAGTTTTTGAGAATTTTCGAATTTTCTTACCGATGTCTATAGCATTGTAGCCCATATGAAGAAAAAAAAAGTTTGTAACTCGAGTTCTAATTGAGATGTAAAGTTGTGGTTTTTGAAATAAAGTGATGCAAAACACTCTATAGTACTAAATTCACCTCTATAAACAAAATTGAGAAAAACAAAATTTCGAAAAAATTGTGTTTTTCAGTTTCTGAAAACGATTTTTCATGATATCTCAGAAACTAATAATGCTACAGACTTACGGTTTGAACTGAAATGTATCACTTTGAAATGTCTTATAAAAAGTTTATAACACTTAAGTCGCAAAAATTAAAACTTTCTCAGTTTTTGAGAATTTTCGTATATTCTTACCGAAGTCTATAGCATTGTAGCCCATATGAAGAAAAAAAAAGTTTGTAACTCGAGTTCTAATTGAGATGGAAAGTTGTGGTTTTGAAATAAAGTGATGCAAAACGCTCTATAGTACTAAATTCACCTCTATAAACAAAATTGAGAAAAAAAAAATTTCGAAAAAAATTGTGTTTTTCAGATTCTGAAAACGATTTTTGATGATATCTCAGAAACTAATAATGCTACAGACTTACGGTTTGAACTGAAATGTATCAATTTGAAATGTCTTATGAAAAGTTTATAACACTTTAGTCGCAAAAACTAAAACTTTCTCAGTTTTTGAGAATTTTCGAATTTTCTTACCGATGTCTATAGCATTTTAGCCCATATGAAGAAAAAAAAAGTTTGTAACTCGAGTTCTAATTGAGATGGAAAGTTGTGGTTTTGAAATAAAGTGATGCAAAACGCTCTATAGTACTAAATTCACCTCTAGAAACAAAACTGAGAAAAAAAAAATTTCGAAAAAAATTGTGTTTTTCAGATTCTGAAAACGATTTTTGATGATATCTCAGAAACTAATAATGCTACAGACTTACGGTTTGAACTGAAATGTATCACTTTGAAATGTCTTATGAAAAGTTTATTACACTTTAGTCGCAAAAAATAAAACTTTCTCAGTTTTTGAGAATTTTCGTACTTTCTTACCGAGGTCTATAGCATTGTAGCCCATATGAAGAAAAAAAAAGTTTGTAACTCGAGTTCTAATTGAGATGTAAAGTTGTGGTTTTTGAAATAAAGTGATGCAAAACACTCTATAGTACTAAATTCACCTCTATAAACAAAATTGAGAAAAACAAAATTTCGAAAAAATTGTGTTTTTCAGTTTCTGAAAACGATTTTTCATGATATCTCAGAAACTAATAATGCTACAGACTTACGGTTGGAACTGAAATGTATCACTTTGAAATGTCTTATAAAAAGTTTATAACACTTAAGTCGCAAAAATTAAAACTTTCTCAGTTTTTGAGAATTTTCGTATTTTCTTACCGAAGTCTATAGCATTGTAGCCCATATGAAGAAAAAAAAAGTTTGTAACTCGAGTTCTAATTGAGATTGAAAGTTGTGGTTTTGAAATAAAGTGATGCAAAACGCTCTATAGTACTAAATTCACCTATAGAAACAAAATTAATAAAAAAAAAATTTCGAAAAAAATTGTGTTTTTCAGATTCTGAAAACGATTTTTGATGATATCTCAGAAACTAATAATGCTACAGACGTACGGTTTGAACTGAAATGTATCACTTTGAAATGTCTTATGAAAAGTTTATAACACTTAAATCGCAAAAATTAAAACTTTCTCAGTTTTTGAGAATTTTCGAATTTTCTTACCAAAGTCTATAGCATTGTAGCCCCTATGAAGAAAAAAAAAGTTTGTAACTCGAGTTCTAATTGAGATGTAAAGTCGTGGTTTTAAAATAAAGTGATGCAAAACGCTCTATAGTACTAAATTCACCTCTAGAAACAAAATTGAGAAAAAAAAATTTCGAAAAAAATTGTGTTTTTCAGATTCTGAAAACGATTTTTGATGATATCTCAGAAACTAATAATGCTACAGACTTACGGTTTGAACTGAAATGTATCAATTTGAAATGTCTTATGAAAAGTTTATAACACTTTAGTCGCAAAAACTAAAACTTTCTCAGTTTTTGAGAATTTTCGAATTTTCTTACCGATGTCTATAGCATTGTAGCCCATATGAAGAAAAAAAAAGTTTGTAACTCGAGTTCTAATTGAGATGTAAAGTTGTGGTTTTTGAAATAAAGTGATGCAAAACACTCTATAGTACTAAATTCACCTCTATAAACAAAATTGAGAAAAACAAAATTTCGAAAAAATTGTGTTTTTCAGTTTCTGAAAACGATTTTTCATGATATCTCAGAAACTAATAATGCTACAGACTTACGGTTTGAACTGAAATGTATCACTTTGAAATGTCTTATAAAAAGTTTATAACACTTAAGTCGCAAAAATTAAAACTTTCTCAGTTTTTGAGAATTTTCGTATATTCTTACCGAAGTCTATAGCATTGTAGCCCATATGAAGAAAAAAAAAGTTTGTAACTCGAGTTCTAATTGAGATGGAAAGTTGTGGTTTTGAAATAAAGTGATGCAAAACGCTCTATAGTACTAAATTCACCTCTATAAACAAAATTGAGAAAAAAAAAATTTCGAAAAAAATTGTGTTTTTCAGATTCTGAAAACGATTTTTGATGATATCTCAGAAACTAATAATGCTACAGACTTACGGTTTGAACTGAAATGAATCACTTTGAAATGTCTTATAAAAAGTTTATAACACTTAAGTCGCAAAAATTAAAACTTTCTCAGTTTTTGAGAATTTTCGTATTTTCTTACCGAAGTCTATAGCATTGTAGCCCATATGAAGAAAAAAAAAGTTTGTAACTCGAGTTCTAATTGAGATGGAAAGTTGTGGTTTTGAAATAAAGTGATGCAAAACGCTCTATAGTACTAAATTCACCTATAGAAACAAAATTAATAAAAAAAAAATTTCGAAAAAAATTGTGTTTTTCAGATTCTGAAAAAGATTTTTGATGATATCTCAGAAACTAATAATGCCACAGACTTTCGGTTTGAACTGAAATGTATCACTTTGAAATGTCTTATGAAAAGTTTTATAACACTTTAGTCGCAAAAACTAAAACTTTCTTAGTATTTGAGAATTTTCGAATTTTCTTACCGAAGTTTATAGCATTGTAGCCCATATGAAGAAAAAAAAAGTTAGTAACACGAGTTCTAATTGAGATATAAAGTTGTGGTTTTGAAATAAAGTGATGCAAAACACTCTATAGTACTAAATTCACCTCTATAAACAAAATTGAGAAAAACAAAATTTCGAAAAAAATTGTGTTTTTCAGATTCTGAAAACGATTTTTGATGATATCTCAAAAACTAATAATGCTACAGACTTACGGTTTGAACTGAAATGTATCACTTTGAAATGTCTTATAAAAAGTTTATAACACTTAAGTCGCAAAAATTAAAACTTTCTCAGTTTTTGAGAATTGTCGTATTTTCTTACCGAAGTCTATAGCATTGTAGCCCATATGAAGAAAAAAAAGTTTGTAACTCGAGTTCCAATTGAGATAGAAAGTTGCGGTTTTGAAATAAAGTGATGCAAAACGCTCTATAGTTTTAATTTCACCTCTAGAAACAAATTTGAGAAAAATAATTTTTCGAAAAAAATTATGTTTTTCAGTTTCTGAAAACGATTTTTGATTATATCTCAGAAACTAATAATGCTACAGACGTACGGTTTGAACTGAAATGTATCACTTTGAAATGTCTTATGAAAAGTTTATAACACTTTAGTTGCAAAAACTAAAACTTTCTCAGTTTTTGAGAATTTTCGAATTTTCTTACCGAAGTCTATAGCATTGTAGCCCATATGAAGAAAAAAAAAGTTTGTAACTCGAGTTCTAATTGAGATGTAAAGTTGTGTTTTTTGAAATAAAGTGATGCAAAACACTCTATAGTACTAAATTCACCTCTATAAACAAAATTGAGAAAAACAAAATTTCGAAAAAATTGTGTTTTTCAGTTTCTGAAAACGATTTTTCATGATATCTCAGAAACTAATAATGCTACAGACTTACGGTTGGAACTGAAATGTATCACTTTGAAATGTCTTATAAAAAGTTTATTACACTTAAGTCGCAAAAATTAAAACTTTCTCAGTTTTTGAGAATTTTTGTATTTTCTTACCGAAGTCTATAGCATTGTAGCCCATATGAAGAAAAAAAAAGTTTGTAAAAGAGTTCTAATTGAGATTGAAAGTTGTGGTTTTGAAATAAAGTGATGCAAAACGCTCTATAGTACTAAATTCACCTCTGGAAACAAAATTGAGAAAAAAAAAATTTCGAAAAAAATTGTGTTTTTCAGATTCTGAAAACGATTTTTGATGATATCTCAGAAACTAATAATGCTACAGATTAACGGTTTGAACTGAAATGTATCATTTTGAAATGTCTTATGAAAAGTTTATAACACTTTAGTCGCAAAAACTAAAACTTTCTCAGTTTTTGAGAATTTTCGAATTTTCTTACCGATGTCTATAGCATTGTAGTCCATATGAAGAAAAAAAAAAGTTTGTAACTCGAGTTCTAATTGAGATGTAAAGTTGTGGTTTTGAAATAAAGTGATGCAAAACACTCTATAGTACTAAATTCACCTCTATAAACAAAATTGAGAAAAACAAAATTTCGAAAAAAATTGTTTTTCAGATTCTGAAAACGATTTTTGATGATATCTCAGAAACTAATAATGCCACAGACTTTCGGTTTGAACTGAAATGTATCACTTTGAAATGTCTTATGAATAGTTTATAACACTTTAGTCGCAAAAACTAAAACTTTCTTAGTATTTGAGAATTTTCGAATTTTCTTACCGAAGTCAATAGCATTGTAGCCCATATGAAGAAAAAAAAAGTTTGTAGCTCGAGTTCCAATTGAGATAGAAAGTTGCGGTTATAAAATAAAGTGATGCAAAACGCTCTATAGTTTTAAATTCACCTCTAGAAACAAATTTGAGAAAAATAATTTTTCCAAAAAAATTGTGTTTTTCAGTTTCTGAAAACGATTTTTGATGATATCTCAGAAACTAATAATGCTACAGACTTACGGTTTGAACTGAAATGTATCACTTTGAAATGTCTTATAAAAAGTTTATAACACTTAAGTCGCAAAAATTAAAACTTTCTCAGTTTTTGAGAATTTTCGTATTTTCTTACCGAAGTCTATAGCATTGTAGCCCATATGAAGAAAAAAAAAGTTTGTAACTCGAGTTCTAATTGAGATGTAAAGTCGTGGTTTTAAAATAAAGTGATGCAAAACGCTCTATAGTACTAAATTCACCTCTAGAAACAAAATTGAGAAAAAAAAAATTTCGAAAAAAATTGTGTTTTTCAGATTCTGAAAACGATTTTTGATGATATCTCAGAAACTAATAATGCTACAGACTTACGGTTTGAACTGAAATGTATCAATTTGAAATGTCTTATGAAAAGTTTATAACACTTTAGTCGCAAAAAATAAAACTTTCTCAGTTTTTGAGAATTTTCGAATTTTCTTACCGATGTCTATAGCATTTTAGCCCATATGAAGAAAAAAAAAGTTTGTAACTCGAGTTCTAATTGAGATGGAAAGTTGTGGTTTTGAAATAAAGTGATGCAAAACGCTCTATAGTACTAAATTCACCTCTAGAAACAAAACTGAGAAAAAAAAAATTTCGAAAAAAATTGTGTTTTTCAGATTCTGAAAACGATTTTTGATGATATCTCAGAAACTAATAATGCTACAGACTTACGGTTTGAACTGAAATGTATCACTTTGAAATGTCTTATGAAAAGTTTATTACACTTTAGTCGCAAAAAATAAAACTTTCTCAGTTTTTGAGAATTTTCGTATTTTCTTACCGAAGTCTATAGCATTGTAGCCCATATGAAGAAAAAAAAAGTTTGTAACTCGAGTTCTAATTGAGATGTAAAGTTGTGGTTTTTGAAATAAAGTGATGCAAAACACTCTATAGTACTAAATTCACCTCTATAAACAAAATTGAGAAAAACAAAATTTCGAAAAAATTGTGTTTTTCAGTTTCTGAAAACGATTTTTCATGATATCTCAGAAACTAATAATGCTACAGACTTACGGTTTGAACTGAAATGTATCACTTTAAAATGTCTTATAAAAAGTTTATAACACTTAAGTCGCAAAAATTAAAACTTTCTCAGTTTTTGAGAATTTTCGTATTTTCTAACCGAAGTCTATAGCATTGTAGCCCATATGAAGAAAAAAAAAGTTTGTAACTCGAGTTGTAATTGAGATTGAAAGTTGTGGTTTTGAAATAAAGTGATGCAAAACGCTCTATAGTACTAAATTCACCTATAGAAACAAAATTAATAAAAAAAAAAATTTCGAAAAAAATTGTGTTTTTCAGATTCTGAAAACGATTTTTGATGATATCTCAGAAACTAATAATGCCACAGACTTACGGTTTAAACTGAAATGTATCACTGTGAAATGTCTTATGAATAGTTTATAACACTTTAGTCGCAAAAACTAAAACTTTCTTAGTATTTGAGAATTTTCGAATTTTCTTACCGAAGTCTATAGCATTGTAGCCCATATGAAGAAAAAAAAAGTTTGTAACTCGAGTTCTAATTGAGATATAAAGTTGTGGTTTTGAAATAAAGTGATGCAAAACACTCTATAGTACTAAATTCACCTCTATAAACAAAATTGAGAAAAACAAAATTTCGAAAAAAATTGTGTTTTTCAGATTCTGAAAACGATTTTTGATGATATCTCAGAAACTAATAATGCTACAGACTTACGGTTTGAACTGAAATGTATCACTTTGAAATGTCTTATAAAAAGTTTATAACACTTAAGTCGCAAAAATTAAAACTTTCTCAGTTTTTGAGAATTTTCGAATTTTCTTACCGAAGTCTATAGCATTGTAGCCCATATGAAGAAAAAAAAAGTTTGTAACTCGAGTTCCAATTGAGATAGAAAGTTGCGGTTTTGAAATAAAGTGATGCAAAACGCTCTATAGTTTTAATTTCACCTCTAGAAACAAATTTGAGAAAAATAATTTTTCGAAAAAAATTATGTTTTTCAGTTTCTGAAAACGATTTTTGATTATATCTCAGAAACTAATAATGCTACAGACGTACGGTTTGAACTGAAATGTATCACTTTGAAATGTCTTATGAAAAGTTTATAACACTTAAATCGCAAAAATTAAAACTTTCTCAGTTTTTGAGAATTTTCGAATTTTCTTACCGATGTCTATAGCATTTTAGCCCATATGAAGAAAAAAAAAGTTTGTAACTCGAGTTCTAATTGAGATGGAAAGTTGTGGTTTTGAAATAAAGTGATGCAAAACGCTCTATAGTACTAAATTCACCTCTAGAAACAAAACTGAGAAAAAAAAAATTTCGAAAAAAATTGTGTTTTTCAGATTCTGAAAACGATTTTTGATGATATCTCAGAAACTAATAATGCTACAGACTTACGGTTTGAACTGAAATGTATCACTTTGAAATGTCTTATGAAAAGTTTATTACACTTTAGTCGCAAAAAATAAAACTTTCTCAGTTTTTGAGAATTTTCGTATTTTCTTACCGAAGTCTATAGCATTGTAGCCCATATGAAGAAAAAAAAAGTTTGTAACTCGAGTTCTAATTGAGATGTAAAGTTGTGGTTTTTGAAATAAAGTGATGCAAAACACTCTATAGTACTAAATTCACCTCTATAAACAAAATTGAGAAAAACAAAATTTCGAAAAAATTGTGTTTTTCAGTTTCTGAAAACGATTTTTCATGATATCTCAGAAACTAATAATGCTACAGACTTACGGTTTGAACTGAAATGTATCACTTTAAAATGTCTTATAAAAAGTTTATAACACTTAAGTCGCAAAAATTAAAACTTTCTCAGTTTTTGAGAATTTTCGTATTTTCTAACCGAAGTCTATAGCATTGTAGCCCATATGAAGAAAAAAAAAGTTTGTAACTCGAGTTCTAATTGAGATTGAAAGTTGTGGTTTTGAAATAAAGTGATGCAAAACGCTCTATAGTACTAAATTCACCTATAGAAACAAAATTAATAAAAAAAAAAATTTCGAAAAAAATTGTGTTTTTCAGATTCTGAAAACGATTTTTGATGATATCTCAGAAACTAATAATGCTACAGACTTACGGTTTGAACTGAAATGTATCAATTTGAAATGTCTTATGAAAAGTTTATAACACTTTAGTCGCAAAAACTAAAACTTTCTCAGTTTTTGAGAATTTTCGAATTTTCTTACCGATGTCTATAGCATTGTAGCCCATATGAAGAAAAAAAAAGTTTGTAACTCGAGTTCTAATTGAGATGTAACGTTGTGGTTTTTGAAATAAAGTGATGCAAAACACTCTATAGTACTAAATTCACCTCTATAAACAAAATTGAGAAAAACAAAATTTCGAAAAAATTGTGTTTTTCAGTTTCTGAAAACGATTTTTCATGATATATCAGAAACTAATAATGCTACAGACTTACGGTTTGAACTGAAATGTATCACTTTGAAATGTCTTATAAAAAGTTTATAACACTTAAGTCGCAAAAATTAAAACTTTCTCAGTTTTTGAGAATTTTCGATGATTTTCTATAGCATTGTAGCCCATATGAAGAAAAAAAAAGTTTGTAACTCGAGTTCTAATTGAGATGGAAAGTTGTGGTTTTGAAATAAAGTGATGCAAAACGCTCTATAGTACTAAATTCACCTATAGAAACAAAATTAATAAAAAAAAAATTTCGAAAAAAATTGTGTTTTTCAGATTCTGAAAACGATTTTTGATGATATCTCAGAAACTAATAATGCCACAGACTTTCGGTTTGAACTGAAATGTATCACTTTGAAATGTCTTATGAATAGTTTATAACACTTTAGTCGCAAAAACTAAAACTTTCTTAGTATTTGAGAATTTTCGAATTTTCTTACCGAAGTCTATAGCATTGTAGCCCATATGAAGAAAAAAAAAGTTTGTAACTCGAGTTCCAATTGAGATAGAAAGTTGCGGTTATAAAATAAAGTGATGCAAAACGCTCTATAGTTTTAAATTCACCTCTAGAAACAAATTTGAGAAAAATAATTTTTCCAAAAAAATTGTGTTTTTCAGTTTCTGAAAACGATTTTTGATGATATCTCAGAAACTAATAATGCTACAGACTTACGGTTTGAACTGAAATGTATCACTTTGAAATGTCTTATAAAAAGTTTATAACACTTAAGTCGCAAAAATTAAAACTTTCTCAGTTTTTGAGAATTTTCGTATTTTCTTACCGAAGTCTATAGCATTGTAGCCCATATGAAGAAAAAAAAAGTTTGTAACTCGAGTTCTAATTGAGATGGAAAGTTGTGGTTTTGAAATAAAGTGATGCAAAACGCTCTATAGTACTAAATTCACCTATAGAAACAAAATTAATAAAAAAAAAATTTCGAAAAAAATTGTGTTTTTCAGATTCTGAAAACGATTTTTGATGATATCTCAGAAACTAATAATGCTACAGACTTACGGTTTGAACTGAAATGTATCACTTTGAAATGTCTTATGAAAAGTTTTATAACACTTTAGTCGCAAAAACTAAAACTTTCTTAGTATTTGAGAATTTTCGAATTTTCTTACCGAAGTTTATAGCATTGTAGCCCATATGAAGAAAAAAAAAGTTTGTAACTCGAGTTCTAATTGAGATGGAAAGTTGTGGTTTTGAAATAAAGTGATGCAAAACACTCTATAGTACTAAATTCACCTCTATAAACAAAATTGAGAAAAACAAAATTTCGAAAAAAATTGTGTTTTTCAGATTCTGAAAACGATTTTTGATGATATCTCAAAAACTAATAATGCTACAGACTTACGGTTTGAACTGAAATGTATCACTTTGAAATGTCTTATAAAAAGTTTATAACACTTAAGTCGCAAAAATTAAAACTTTCTCAGTTTTTGAGAATTTTCGTAATTTCTTACCGAAGTCTATAGCATTGTAGCCCATATGAAGAAAAAAAAAGTTTGTAACTCGAGTTCCAATTGAGATAGAAAGTTGCGGTTTTGAAATAAAGTGATGCAAAACGCTCTATAGTTTTAATTTCACCTCTAGAAACAAATTTGAGAAAAATAATTTTTCGAAAAAAATTATGTTTTTCAGTTTCTGAAAACGATTTTTGATTATATCTCAGAAACTAATAATGCTACAGACGTACGGTTTGAACTGAAATGTATCACTTTGAAATGTCTTATGAAAAATTTGTAACACTTAAATCGCAAAAATTAAAACTTTCTCAGTTTTTGAGAATTTTCGAATTTTCTTACCGAAGTCTATAGCATTGTAGCCCATATGAAGAAAAAAAAAGTTTGTAACTCGAGTTCTAATTGAGATGTAAAGTTGTGGTTTTAAAATAAAGTGATGCAAAACGCTCTATAGTACTAAATTCACCTCTGGAAACAAAATTGAGAAAAAAAAAATTTCGAAAAAAATTGTGTTTTTCAGATTCTGAAAACGATTTTTGATGATATCTCAGAAACTAATAATGCTACAGACTTACGGTTTGAACTGAAATGTATCATTTTGAAATGTCTTATGAAAAGTTTATAACACTTTAGTCGCAAAAACTAAAACTTTCTCAGTTTTTGAGAATTTTCGAATTTTCTTACCGATGTCTATAGCATTGTAGTCCATATGAAGAAAAAAAAAAGTTTGTAACTCGAGTTCTAATTGAGATGTAAAGTTGTGGTTTTGAAATAAAGTGATGCAAAACACTCTATAGTACTAAATTCACCTCTATAAACAAAATTGAGAAAAACAAAATTTCGAAAAAAATTGTGTTTTTCAGATTCTGAAAACGATTTTTGATGATATCTCAGAAACTAATAATGCTACAGACTTACGGTTTGAACTGAAATGTATCACTTTGAAATGTCTTATAAAAAGTTTATAACACTTAAGTCGCAAAAATTAAAACTTTCTCAGTTTTTGAGAATTTTCGAATTTTCTTACCGAAGTCTATAGCATTGTAGCCCATATGAAGAAAAAAAAAGTTTGTAACTCGAGTTCCAATTGAGATAGAAAGTTGCGGTTTTGAAATCAAGTGATGCAAAACGCTCTATAGTTTTAATTTCACCTCTAGAAACAAATTTGAGAAAAATAATTTTTCGAAAAAAATTATGTTTTTCAGTTTCTGAAAACGATTTTTGATTATATCTCAGAAACTAATAATGCTACAGACTTACGGTTTGAACTGAAATGTATCAATTTGAAATGTCTTATGAAAAGTTTATAACACTTAAATCGCAAAAATTAAAACTTTCTCAGTTTTTGAGAATTTTCGAATTTTCTTACCAAAGTCTATAGCATTGTAGCCCCTATGAAGAAAAAAAAAGTTTGTAACTCGAGTTCTAATTGAGATGTAAAGTCGTGGTTTTAAAATACAGTGATGCAAAACGCTCTATAGTACTAAATTCACCTCTAGAAACAAAATTGAGAAAAAAAAAATTTCGAAAAAAATTGTGTTTTTCAGATTCTGAAAACGATTTTTGATGATATCTCAGAAACTAACAATGCTACAGACTTACGGTTTGAACTGAAATGTATCAATTTGAAATGTCTTATGAAAAGTTTATAACACTTTAGTCGCAAAAACTAAAACTTTCTCAGTTTTTGAGAATTTTCGAATTTTCTTACCGATGTCTATAGCATTTTAGCCCATATGAAGAAAAAAAAAGTTTGTAACTCGAGTTCTAATTGAGATGGAAAGTTGTGGTTTTGAAATAAAGTGATGCAAAACGCTCTATAGTACTAAATTCACCTCTAGAAACAAAACTGAGAAAAAAAAAATTTCGAAAAAAATTGTGTTTTTCAGATTCTGAAAACGATTTTTGATGATATCTCAGAAACTAATAATGCTACAGACTTACGGTTTGAACTGAAATGTATCACTTTGAAATGTCTTATGAAAAGTTTATTACACTTTAGTCGCAAAAAATAAAACTTTCTCAGTTTTTGAGAATTTTCGTATTTTCTTACCGAAGTCTATAGCATTGTAGCCCATATGAAGAAAAAAAAAGTTTGTAACTCGAGTTCTAATTGAGATGTAAAGTTGTGGTTTTTGAAATAAAGTGATGCAAACCACTCTATAGTACTAAATTCACCTCTATAAACAAAATTGAGAAAAACAAAATTTCGAAAAAATTGTGTTTTTCAGTTTCTGAAAACGATTTTTCATGATATCTCAGAAACTAATAATGCCACAGACTTACGGTTTAAACTGAAATGTATCACTTTGAAATGTCTTATGAATAGTTTATAACACTTTAGTCGCAAAAACTAAAACTTTCTTAGTATTTGAGAATTTTCGAATTTTCTTACCGAAGTCTATAGCATTGTAGCCCATATGAAGAAAAAAAAAGTTTGTAACTCGAGTTCTAATTGAGATATAAAGTTGTGGTTTTGAAATAAAGTGATGCAAAACACTCTATAGTACTAAATTCACCTCTATAAACAAAATTGAGAAAAACAAAATTTCGAAAAAAATTGTGTTTTTCAGATTCTGAAAACGATTTTTGATGATATCTCAGAAACTAATAATGCTACAGACTTACGGTTTGAACTGAAATGTATCACTTTGAAATGTCTTATAAAAAGTTTATAACACTTAAGTCGCAAAAATTAAAACTTTCTCAGTTTTTGAGAATTTTCGAATTTTCTTACCGAAGTCTATAGCATTGTAGCCCATATGAAGAAAAAAAAAGTTTGTAACTCGAGTTCCAATTGAGATAGAAAGTTGCGGTTTTGAAATAAAGTGATGCAAAACGCTCTATAGTTTTAATTTCACCTCTAGAAACAAATTTGAGAAAAATAATTTTTCGAAAAAAATTATGTTTTTCAGTTTCTGAAAACGATTTTTGATTATATCTCAGAAACTAATAATGCTACAGACGTACGGTTTGAACTGAAATGTATCACTTTGAAATGTCTTATGAAAAGTTTATAACACTTAAATCGCAAAAATTAAAACTTTCTCAGTTTTTGAGAATTTTCGAATTTTCTTACCAAAGTCTATAGCATTGTAGCCCCTATGAAGAAAAAAAAAGTTTGTAACTCGAGTTCTAATTGAGATGTAAAGTCGTGGTTTTAAAATAAAGTGATGCAAAACGCTCTATAGTACTAAATTCACCTCTAGAAACAAAATTGAGAAAAAAAAAATTTCGAAAAAAATTGTGTTTTTCAGATTCTGAAAACGATTTTTGATGATATCTCAGAAACTAATAATGCTACAGACTTACGGTTTGAACTGAAATGTATCAATTTGAAATGTCTTATGAAAAGTTTATAACACTTTAGTCGCAAAAACTAAAACTTTCTCAGTTTTTGAGAATTTTCGAATTTTCTTACAGATGTCTATAGCATTGTAGCCCATATGAAGAAAAAAAAAGTTTGTAACTCGAGTTCTAATTGAGATGTAAAGTTGTGGTTTTTGAAATAAAGTGATGCAAAACACTCTATAGTACTAAATTCACCTCTATAAACAAAATTGAGAAAAACAAAATTTCGAAAAAATTGTGTTTTTCAGTTTCTGAAAACGATTTTTCATGATATCTCAGAAACTAATAATGCTACAGACTTACGGTTTGAACTGAAATGTATCACTTTGAAATGTCTTATAAAAAGTTTATAACACTTAAGTCGCAAAAATTAAAACTTTCTCAGTTTTTGAGAATTTTCGTATATTCTTACCGAAGTCTATAGCATTGTAGCCCATATGAAGAAAAAAAAAGTTTGTAACTCGAGTTCTAATTGAGATGGAAAGTTGTGGTTTTGAAATAAAGTGATGCAAAACGCTCTATAGTACTAAATTCACCTATAGAAACAAAATTAATAAAAAAAAAATTTCGAAAAAAATTGTGTTTTTCAGATTCTGAAAACGATTTTTGATGATATCTCAGAAACTAATAATGCTACAGACTTACGGTTTGAACTGAAATGTATCACTTTGAAATGTCTTATAAAAAGTTTATAACACTTAAGTCGCAAAAATTAAAACTTTCTCAGTTTTTGAGAATTTTCGTATTTTCTTACCGAAGTCTATAGCATTGTAGCCCATATGAAGAAAAAAAAAGTTTGTAACTCGAGTTCTAATTGAGATGGAAAGTTGTGGTTTTGAAATAAAGTGATGCAAAACGCTCTATAGTACTAAATTCACCTATAGAAACAAAATTAATAAAAAAAAAATTTCGAAAAAAATTGTGTTTTTCAGATTCTGTAAAAGATTTTTGATGATATCTCAGAAACTAATAATGCCACAGACTTTCGGTTTGAACTGAAATGTATCACTTTGAAATGTTTTATGAATAGTTTATAACACTTTAGTCGCAAAAACTAAAACTTTCTTAGTATTTGAGAATTTTCAAATTTTCTTACCGAAGTCTATAGCATTGTAGCCCCTATGAAGAAAAAAAAAGTTTGTAACTCGAGTTCTAATTGAGATGTAAAGTCGTGGTTTTAAAATAAAGTGATGCAAAACGCTCTATAGTACTAAATTCACCTCTAGAAACAAAATTGAGAAAAAAAAAATTTCGAAAAAAATTGTGTTTTTCAGATTCTGAAAACGATTTTTGATGATATCTCAGAAACTAATAATGCTACAGACTTACGGTTTGAACTGAAATGTATCAATTTGAAATGTCTTATGAAAAGTTTATAACACTTTAGTCGCAAAAACTAAAACTTTCTCAGTTTTTGAGAATTTTCGAATTTTCTTACAGATGTCTATAGCATTGTAGCCCATATGAAGAAAAAAAAAGTTTGTAACTCGAGTTCTAATTGAGATGTAAAGTTGTGGTTTTTGAAATAAAGTGATGCAAAACACTCTATAGTACTAAATTCACCTCTATAAACAAAATTGAGAAAAACAAAATTTCGAAAAAATTGTGTTTTTCAGTTTCTGAAAACGATTTTTCATGATATCTCAGAAACTAATAATGCTACAGACTTACGGTTTGAACTGAAATGTATCACTTTGAAATGTCTTATAAAAAGTTTATAACACTTAAGTCGCAAAAATTAAAACTTTCTCAGTTTTTGAGAATTTTCGTATATTCTTACCGAAGTCTATAGCATTGTAGCCCATATGAAGAAAAAAAAAGTTTGTAACTCGAGTTCTAATTGAGATGGAAAGTTGTGGTTTTGAAATAAAGTGATGCAAAACGCTCTATAGTACTAAATTCACCTATAGAAACAAAATTAATAAAAAAAAAATTTCGAAAAAAATTGTGTTTTTCAGATTCTGAAAACGATTTTTGATGATATCTCAGAAACTAATAATGCTACAGACTTACGGTTTGAACTGAAATGTATCACTTTGAAATGTCTTATAAAAAGTTTATAACACTTAAGTCGCAAAAATTAAAACTTTCTCAGTTTTTGAGAATTTTCGTATTTTCTTACCGAAGTCTATAGCATTGTAGCCCATATGAAGAAAAAAAAAGTTTGTAACTCGAGTTCTAATTGAGATGGAAAGTTGTGGTTTTGAAATAAAGTGATGCAAAACGCTCTATAGTACTAAATTCACCTATAGAAACAAAATTAATAAAAAAAAAATTTCGAAAAAAATTGTGTTTTTCAGATTCTGTAAAAGATTTTTGATGATATCTCAGAAACTAATAATGCCACAGACTTTCGGTTTGAACTGAAATGTATCACTTTGAAATGTTTTATGAATAGTTTATAACACTTTAGTCGCAAAAACTAAAACTTTCTTAGTATTTGAGAATTTTCAAATTTTCTTACCGAAGTCTATAGCATTGTAGCCCATATGAAGAAAAAAAAAGTTTGTAACTCGAGTTCCAATTGAGATAGAAAGTTGCGGTTATAAAATAAAGTGATGCAAAACGCTCTATAGTTTTAAATTCACCTCTAGAAACAAATTTGAGAAAAATAATTTTTCCAAAAAAATTGTGTTTTTCAGTTTCTGAAAACGATTTTTGATGATATCTCAGAAACTAATAATGCTACAGACTTACGGTTTGAACTGAAATGTATCACTTTGAAATGTCTTATAAAAAGTTTATAACACTTAAGTCGCAAAAATTAAAACTTTCTCAGTTTTTGAGAATTTTCGTATTTTCTTACCGAAGTCTATAGCATTGTAGCCCATATGAAGAAAAAAAAAGTTTGTAACTCGAGTTCTAATTGAGATGGAAAGTTGTGGTTTTGAAATAAAGTGATGCAAAACGCTCTATAGTACTAAATTCACCTATAGAAACAAAATTAATAAAAAAAAATTTTCGAAAAAAATTGTGTTTTTCAGATTCTGAAAACGATTTTTGATGATATCTCAGAAACTAATAATGCTACAGACTTACGGTTTGAACTGAAATGTATCACTTTGAAATGCCTTATGAAAAGTTTTATAACACTTTAGTCGCAAAAACTAAAACTTTCTTAGTATTTGAGAATTTTCGAATTTTCTTACCGAAGTTTATAGCATTGTAGCCCATATGAAGAAAAAAAAAGTTTGTAACACGAGTTCTAATTGAGATATAAAGTTGTGGTTTTGAAATAAAGTGATGCAAAACACTCTATAGTACTAAATTCACCTCTATAAACAAAATTGAGAAAAACAAAATTTCGAAAAAAATTGTGTTTTTCAGATTCTGAAAACGATTTTTGATGATATCTCAAAAACTAATAATGCTACAGACTTACGGTTTGAACTGAAATGTATCACTTTGAAATGTCTTATAAAAAGTTTATAACACTTAAGTCGCAAAAATTAAAACTTTCTCAGTTTTTGAGAATTTTCGTATTTTCTTACCGAAGTCTATAGCATTGTAGCCCATATGAAGAAAAAAAAAGTTTGTAACTCGAGTTCCAATTGAGATAGAAAGTTGCGGTTTTGAAATAAAGTGATGCAAAACGCTCTATAGTTTTAATTTCACCTCTAGAAACAAATTTGAGAAAAATAATTTTTCGAAAAAAATTATGTTTTTCAGTTTCTGAAAACGATTTTTGATTATATCTCAGAAACTAATAATGCTACAGACGTACGGTTTGAACTGAAATGTATCACTTTGAAATGTCTTATGAAAAATTTGTAACACTTAAATCGCTAAAATTAAAACTTTCTCAGTTTTTGAGAATTTTCGAATTTTCTTACCGAAGTCTATAGCATTGTAGCCCATATGAAGAAAAAAAAAGTTTGTAACTCGAGTTCTAATTGAGATGTAAAGTTGTGGTTTTAAAATAAAGTGATGCAAAACGCTCTATAGTACTAAATTCACCTCTGGAAACAAAATTGAGAAAAAAAAAATTTCGAAAAAAATTGTGTTTTTCAGTTTCTGAAAACGATTTTTGATGATATCTCAGAAACTAATAATGCTACAGATTAACGGTTTGAACTGAAATGTATCACTTTGAAATGTCTTATGAAAAGTTTATAACACTTTAGTCGCAAAAACTAAAACTTTCTCAGTTTTTGAGAATTTTCGAATTTTCTTACCGATGTCTATAGCATTGTAGTCCATATGAAGAAAAAAAAAAGTTTGTAACTCGAGTTCTAATTGAGATGTAAAGTTGTGGTTTTGAAATAAAGTGATGCAAAACACTCTATAGTACTAAATTCACCTCTATAAACAAAATTGAGAAAAAAAAAATTTCGAAAAAAATTGTGTTTTTCAGATTCTGAAAACGATTTTTGATGATATCTCAGAAACTAATAATGCTACAGACTTACGGTTTGAACTGAAATGTATCAATTTGAAATGTCTTATGAAAAGTTTATAACACTTTAGTCGCAAAAACTAAAACTTTCTCAGTTTTTGAGAATTTTCGAATTTTCTTACCGATGTCTATAGCATTTTAGCCCATATGAAGAAAAAAAAAGTTTGTAACTCGAGTTCTAATTGAGATGGAAAGTTGTGGTTTTGAAATAAAGTGATGCAAAACGCTCTATAGTACTAAATTCACCTCTAGAAACAAAACTGAGAAAAAAAAAATTTCGAAAAAAATTGTGTTTTTCAGATTCTGAAAACGATTTTTGATGATATCTCAGAAACTAATAATGCTACAGACTTACGGTTTGAACTGAAATGTATCACTTTGAAATGTCTTATGAAAAGTTTATTACACTTTAGTCGCAAAAAATAAAACTTTCTCAGTTTTTTAAAAATTTCGTATTTTCTTACCGAAGTCTATAGCATTGTAGCCCATATGAAGAAAAAAAAAGTTTGTAACTCGAGTTCTAATTGAGATGTAAAGTTGTGGTTTTTGAAATAAAGTGATGCAAAACACTCTATAGTACTAAATTCACCTCTATAAACAAAATTGAGAAAAACAAAATTTCGAAAAAATTGTGTTTTTCAGTTTCTGAAAACGATTTTTCATGATACCTCAGAAACTAATAATGCTACAGACTTACGGTTGGAACTGAAATGTATCACTTTGAAATGTCTTATAAAAAGTTTATAACACTTAAGTCGCAAAAATTAAAACTTTCTCAGTTTTTGAGAATTTTCGTATTTTCTTACCGAAGTCTATAGCATTGTAGCCCATATGAAGAAAAAAAAAGTTTGTAACTCGAGTTCTAATTGAGATTGAAAGTTGTGGTTTTGAAATAAAGTGATGCAAAACGCTCTATAGTACTAAATTCACCTATAGAAACAAAATTAATAAAAAAAAAATTTCGAAAAAAATTGTGTTTTTCAGATTCTGAAAACGATTTTTGATGATATCTCAGAAACTAATAATGCTACAGACGTACGGTTTGAACTGAAATGTATCACTTTGAAATGTCTTATGAAAAGTTTATAACACTTAAATCGCAAAAATTAAAACTTTCTCAGTTTTTGAGAATTTTCGAATTTTCTTACCAAAGTCTATAGCATTGTAGCCCCTATGAAGAAAAAAAAAGTTTGTAACTCGAGTTCTAATTGAGATGTAAAGTCGTGGTTTTAAAATAAAGTGATGCAAAACGCTCTATAGTACTAAATTCACCTCTAGAAACAAAATTGAGAAAAAAAAAATTCGAAAAAAATTGTGTTTTTCAGATTCTGAAAACGATTTTTGATGATATCTCAGAAACTAATAATGCTACAGACTTACGGTTTGAACTGAAATGTATCAATTTGAAATGTCTTATGAAAAGTTTATAACACTTTAGTCGCAAAAACTAAAACTTTCTCAGTTTTTGAGAATTTTCGAATTTTCTTACCGATGTCTATAGCATTGTAGCCCATATGAAGAAAAAAAAAGTTTGTAACTCGAGTTCTAATTGAGATGTAAAGTTGTGGTTTTTGAAATAAAGTGATGCAAAACACTCTATAGTACTAAATTCACCTCTATAAACAAAATTGAGAAAAACAAAATTTCGAAAAAATTGTGTTTTTCAGTTTCTGAAAACGATTTTTCATGATATCTCAGAAACTAATAATGCTACAGACTTACGGTTTGAACTGAAATGTATCACTTTGAAATGTCTTATAAAAAGTTTATAACACTTAAGTCGCAAAAATTAAAACTTTCTCAGTTTTTGAGAATTTTCGTATTTTCTTACCGAAGTCTATAGCATTGTAGCCCATATGAAGAAAAAAAAAGTTTGTAACTCGAGTTCCAATTGAGATAGAAAGTTGCGGTTTTGAAATAAAGTGATGCAAAACGCTCTATAGTTTTAATTTCACCTCTAGAAACAAATTTGAGAAAAATAATTTTTCGAAAAAAATTATGTTTTTCAGTTTCTGAAAACGATTTTTGATGATATCTCAGAAACTAATAATGCCACAGACTTTCGGTTTGAACTGAAATGTATCACTTTGAAATGTCTTATGAATAGTTTATAACACTTAAGTCGCAAAAATTAAAACTTTCTCAGTTTTTGAGAATTTTCGTATTTTCTTACCGAAGTCTATAGCATTGTAGCCCATATGAAGAAAAAAAAAGTTTGTAACTCGAGTTCCAATTGAGATAGAAAGTTGCGGTTATAAAATAAAGTGATGCAAAACGCTCTATAGTTTTAAATTCACCTCTAGAAACAAATTTGAGAAAAATAATTTTTCCAAAAAAATTGTGTTTTTCAGTTTCTGAAAACGATTTTTGATGATATCTCAGAAACTAATAATGCTACAGACTTACGGTTTGAACTGAAATGTATCACTTTGAAATGTCTTATAAAAAGTTTATAACACTTAAGTCGCAAAAATTAAAACTTTCTCAGTTTTTGAGAATTTTCGTATTTTCTTACCGAAGTCTATAGCATTGTAGCCCATATGAAGAAAAAAAAAGTTTGTAACTCGAGTTCTAATTGAGATGGAAAGTTGTGGTTTTGAAATAAAGTGATGCAAAACGCTCTATAGTACTAAATTCACCTATAGAAACAAAATTAATAAAAAAAAATTTTCGAAAAAAATTGTGTTTTTCAGATTCTGAAAACGATTTTTGATGATATCTCAGAAACTAATAATGCTACAGACTTACGGTTTGAACTGAAATGTATCACTTTGAAATGCCTTATGAAAAGTTTTATAACACTTTAGTCGCAAAAACTAAAACTTTCTTAGTATTTGAGAATTTTCGAATTTTCTTACCGAAGTTTATAGCATTGTAGCCCATATGAAGAAAAAAAAAGTTTGTAACACGAGTTCTAATTGAGATATAAAGTTGTGGTTTTGAAATAAAGTGATGCAAAACACTCTATAGTACTAAATTCACCTCTATAAACAAAATTGAGAAAAACAAAATTTCGAAAAAAATTGTGTTTTTCAGATTCTGAAAACGATTTTTGATGATATCTCAAAAACTAATAATGCTACAGACTTACGGTTTGAACTGAAATGTATCACTTTGAAATGTCTTATAAAAAGTTTATAACACTTAAGTCGCAAAAATTAAAACTTTCTCAGTTTTTGAGAATTTTCGTATTTTCTTACCGAAGTCTATAGCATTGTAGCCCATATGAAGAAAAAAAAAGTTTGTAACTCGAGTTCCAATTGAGATAGAAAGTTGCGGTTTTGAAATAAAGTGATGCAAAACGCTCTATAGTTTTAATTTCACCTCTAGAAACAAATTTGAGAAAAATAATTTTTCGAAAAAAATTATGTTTTTCAGTTTCTGAAAACGATTTTTGATTATATCTCAGAAACTAATAATGCTACAGACGTACGGTTTGAACTGAAATGTATCACTTTGAAATGTCTTATGAAAAATTTGTAACACTTAAATCGCTAAAATTAAAACTTTCTCAGTTTTTGAGAATTTTCGAATTTTCTTACCGAAGTCTATAGCATTGTAGCCCATATGAAGAAAAAAAAAGTTTGTAACTCGAGTTCTAATTGAGATGTAAAGTTGTGGTTTTAAAATAAA
The DNA here is from genome assembly GCA_949318235.1 of Ecdyonurus torrentis. Taxonomy (NCBI): domain Eukaryota; kingdom Metazoa; phylum Arthropoda; class Insecta; order Ephemeroptera; family Heptageniidae; genus Ecdyonurus; species Ecdyonurus torrentis. The sequence goes on from OX439129.1 coordinate 870,572, forward strand.
GTGATGCAAAACGCTCTATAGTACTAAATTCACCTCTGGAAACAAAATTGAGAAAAAAAAAATTTCGAAAAAAATTGTGTTTTTCAGTTTCTGAAAACGATTTTTGATGATATCTCAGAAACTAATAATGCTACAGATTAACGGTTTGAACTGAAATGTATCATTTTGAAATGTCTTATGAAAAGTTTATAACACTTTAGTCGCAAAAACTAAAACTTTCTCAGTTTTTGAGAATTTTCGAATTTTCTTACCGATGTCTATAGCATTGTAGTCCATATGAAGAAAAAAAAAAGTTTGTAACTCGAGTTCTAATTGAGATGTAAAGTTGTGGTTTTGAAATAAAGTGATGCAAAACACTCTATAGTACTAAATTCACCTCTATAAACAAAATTGAGAAAAAAAAAATTTCGAAAAAAATTGTGTTTTTCAGATTCTGAAAACGATTTTTGATGATATCTCAGAAACTAATAATGCTACAGACTTACGGTTTGAACTGAAATGTATCAATTTGAAATGTCTTATGAAAAGTTTATAACACTTTAGTCGCAAAAACTAAAACTTTCTCAGTTTTTGAGAATTTTCGAATTTTCTTACCGATGTCTATAGCATTTTAGCCCATATGAAGAAAAAAAAAGTTTGTAACTCGAGTTCTAATTGAGATGGAAAGTTGTGGTTTTGAAATAAAGTGATGCAAAACGCTCTATAGTACTAAATTCACCTCTAGAAACAAAACTGAGAAAAAAAAAATTTCGAAAAAAATTGTGTTTTTCAGATTCTGAAAACGATTTTTGATGATATCTCAGAAACTAATAATGCTACAGACTTACGGTTTGAACTGAAATGTATCACTTTGAAATGTCTTATGAAAAGTTTATTACACTTTAGTCGCAAAAAATAAAACTTTCTCAGTTTTTTAAAAATTTCGTATTTTCTTACCGAAGTCTATAGCATTGTAGCCCATATGAAGAAAAAAAAAGTTTGTAACTCGAGTTCTAATTGAGATGTAAAGTTGTGGTTTTTGAAATAAAGTGATGCAAAACACTCTATAGTACTAAATTCACCTCTATAAACAAAATTGAGAAAAACAAAATTTCGAAAAAATTGTGTTTTTCAGTTTCTGAAAACGATTTTTCATGATACCTCAGAAACTAATAATGCTACAGACTTACGGTTGGAACTGAAATGTATCACTTTGAAATGTCTTATAAAAAGTTTATAACACTTAAGTCGCAAAAATTAAAACTTTCTCAGTTTTTGAGAATTTTCGTATTTTCTTACCGAAGTCTATAGCATTGTAGCCCATATGAAGAAAAAAAAAGTTTGTAACTCGAGTTCTAATTGAGATTGAAAGTTGTGGTTTTGAAATAAAGTGATGCAAAACGCTCTATAGTACTAAATTCACCTATAGAAACAAAATTAATAAAAAAAAAATTTCGAAAAAAATTGTGTTTTTCAGATTCTGAAAACGATTTTTGATGATATCTCAGAAACTAATAATGCTACAGACGTACGGTTTGAACTGAAATGTATCACTTTGAAATGTCTTATGAAAAGTTTATAACACTTAAATCGCAAAAATTAAAACTTTCTCAGTTTTTGAGAATTTTCGAATTTTCTTACCAAAGTCTATAGCATTGTAGCCCCTATGAAGAAAAAAAAAGTTTGTAACTCGAGTTCTAATTGAGATGTAAAGTCGTGGTTTTAAAATAAAGTGATGCAAAACGCTCTATAGTACTAAATTCACCTCTAGAAACAAAATTGAGAAAAAAAAAATTCGAAAAAAATTGTGTTTTTCAGATTCTGAAAACGATTTTTGATGATATCTCAGAAACTAATAATGCTACAGACTTACGGTTTGAACTGAAATGTATCAATTTGAAATGTCTTATGAAAAGTTTATAACACTTTAGTCGCAAAAACTAAAACTTTCTCAGTTTTTGAGAATTTTCGAATTTTCTTACCGATGTCTATAGCATTGTAGCCCATATGAAGAAAAAAAAAGTTTGTAACTCGAGTTCTAATTGAGATGTAAAGTTGTGGTTTTTGAAATAAAGTGATGCAAAACACTCTATAGTACTAAATTCACCTCTATAAACAAAATTGAGAAAAACAAAATTTCGAAAAAATTGTGTTTTTCAGTTTCTGAAAACGATTTTTCATGATATCTCAGAAACTAATAATGCTACAGACTTACGGTTTGAACTGAAATGTATCACTTTGAAATGTCTTATAAAAAGTTTATAACACTTAAGTCGCAAAAATTAAAACTTTCTCAGTTTTTGAGAATTTTCGTATTTTCTTACCGAAGTCTATAGCATTGTAGCCCATATGAAGAAAAAAAAAGTTTGTAACTCGAGTTCCAATTGAGATAGAAAGTTGCGGTTTTGAAATAAAGTGATGCAAAACGCTCTATAGTTTTAATTTCACCTCTAGAAACAAATTTGAGAAAAATAATTTTTCGAAAAAAATTATGTTTTTCAGTTTCTGAAAACGATTTTTGATGATATCTCAGAAACTAATAATGCCACAGACTTTCGGTTTGAACTGAAATGTATCACTTTGAAATGTCTTATGAATAGTTTATAACACTTAAGTCGCAAAAATTAAAACTTTCTCAGTTTTTGAGAATTTTCGTATTTTCTTACCGAAGTCTATAGCATTGTAGCCCATATGAAGAAAAAAAAAGTTTGTAACTCGAGTTCTAATTGAGATGGAAAGTTGTGGTTTTGAAATAAAGTGATTCAAGACGCTCTATAGTACTAAATTCACCTATAGAAACAAAATTAATAAAAAAAAAATTTCGAAAAAAATTGTGTTTTTCAGATTCTGAAAACGATTTTTGATGATATCTCAGAAACTAATAATGCCACAGACTTACGGTTTGAACTGAAATGTATCACTTTGAAATGTCTTATGAAAAGTTTATAACACTTTAGTCGCAAAAACTAAAACTTTCTTAGTATTTGAGAATTTTCGAATTTTCTTACCGAAGTCTATAGCATTGTAGCCCATATGAAGAAAAAAAAAGTTTGTAACTCGAGTTCTAATTGAGATATAAAGTTGTGGTTTTGAAATAAAGTGATGCAAAACACTCTATAGTACTAAATTCACCTCTATAAACAAAATTGAGAAAAACAAAATTTCGAAAAAAATTGTGTTTTTCAGATTCTGAAAACGATTTTTGATGATATCTCAGAAACTAATAATGCTACAGACTTACGGTTTGAACTGAAATGTATCACTTTGAAATGTCTTATAAAAAGTTTATAACACTTAAGTCGCAAAAATTAAAACTTTCTCAGTTTTTGAGAATTTTCGTATTTTCTTACCGAAGTCTATAGCATTGTAGCCCATATGAAGAAAAAAAAAGTTTGTAACTCGAGTTCCAATTGAGATGTAAAGTTGCGGTTTTGAAATAAAGTGATGCAAAACGCTCTATAGTTTTAATTTCACCTCTAGAAACAAATTTGAGAAAACTAATTTTTCGAAAAAAATTATGTTTTTTAGTTTCTGAAAACGATTTTTGATTATATCTCAGAAACTAATAATGCTACAGACGTACGGTTTGAACTGAAATGTATCACTTTGAAATAACTTATGAAAAGTTTGTAACACTTAAATCGCAAAAATTAAAACTTTCTTAGTATTTGAGAATTTTCGAATTTTCTTACCGAAGTCTATAGCATTGTAGCCCATATGAAGAAAAAAAAAGTTTGTAACTCGAGTTCTAATTGAGATGTAAAGTTGTGGTTTTGAAATAAAGTGATGCAAAACGCTCTATAGTACTAAATTCACCTCTAGAAACAAAATTGAGAAAAAAAAATTTTCGAAAAAAATTGTGTTTTTCAGATTCTGAAAACGATTTTTGATGATATCTCAGAAACTAATAATGCTACAGACTTACGGTTTGAACTGAAATGTATCACTTTGAAATGTCTTATGAAAAGTTTATTACACTTTAGTCGCAAAAAATAAAACTTTCTCAGTTTTTGAGAATTTTCGTATTTTCTTACCGAAGTCTATAGCATTGTAGCCCATATGAAGAAAAAAAAAGTTTGTAACTCGAGTTCTAATTGAGATGTAAAGTTGTGGTTTTTGAAATAAAGTGATGCAAAACACTCTATAGTACTAAATTCACCTCTATAAACAAAATTGAGAAAAACAAAATTTCGAAAAAAATTGTGTTTTTCAGATTCTGAAAACGATTTTTGATGATATCTCAGAAACTAATAATGCTACAGACTTACGGTTTGAACTGAAATGTATCACTTTGAAATGTCTTATAAAAAGTTTATAACACTTAAGTCGCAAAAATTAAAACTTTCTCAGTTTTTGAGAATTTTCGTATTTTCTTACCGAAGTCTATAGCATTGTAGCCCATATGAAGAAAAAAAAAGTTTGTAACTCGAGTTCTAATTGAGATTGAAAGTTGTGGTTTTGAAATAAAGTGATGCAAAACGCTCTATAGTACTAAATTCACCTATAGAAACAAAATTAATAAAAAAAAATTTCGAAAAAAATTGTGTTTTTCAGATTCTGAAAACGATTTTTGATGATATCTCAGAAACTAATAATGCCACAGACTTACGGTTTAAACTGAAATGTATCACTTTGAAATGTCTTATGAATAGTTTATAACACTTTAGTCGCAAAAACTAAAACTTTCTTAGTATTTGAGAATTTTCGAATTTTCTTACCGAAGTCTATAGCATTGTAGCCCATATGAAGAAAAAAAAAGTTTGTAACTCGAGTTCTAATTGAGATATAAAGTTGTGGTTTTGAAATAAAGTGATGCAAAACACTCTATAGTACTAAATTCACCTCTATAAACAAAATTGAGAAAAACAAAATTTCGAAAAAAATTGTGTTTTTCAGATTCTGAAAACGATTTTTGATGATATCTCAGAAACTAATAATGCTACAGACTTACGGTTTGAACTGAAATGTATCACTTTGAAATGTCTTATAAAAAGTTTATAACACCTAAGTCGCAAAAATTAAAACTTTCTCAGTTTTTGAGAATTTTCGTATTTTCTTACCGAAGTCTATAGCATTGTAGCCCATATGAAGAAAAAAAAAGTTTGTAACTAGAGTTCCAATTGAGATGTAAAGTTGCGGTTTTGAAATAAAGTGATGCAAAACGCTCTATAGTTTTAATTTCACCTCTAGAAACAAATTTGAGAAAACTAATTTTTCGAAAAAAATTATGTTTTTCAGTTTCTGAAAACGATTTTTGATTATATCTCAGAAACTAATAATGCTACAGACGTACGGTTTGAACTGAAATGTATCACTTTGAAATAACTTATGAAAAGTTTGTAACACTTAAATCGCAAAAATTAAAACTTTCTTAGTATTTGAGAATTTTCGAATTTTCTTACCGAAGTCTATAGCATTGTAGCCCATATGAAGAAAAAAAAAGTTTGTAACTCGAGTTCTAATTGAGATGTAAAGTTGTGGTTTTGAAATAAAGTGATGCAAAACGCTCTAAAGTGCTAAATTCACCTCTAGAAACAAAATTGAGAAAAAAAAATTTTCGAAAAAAATTGTGTTTTTCAGATTCTGAAAACGATTTTTGATGATATCTCAGAAACTAATAATGCTACAGAAGAAAATTAAATCTGATTCAAAAAGTTGGCACCTGACCCTCTAGGATCGCTCTGAAAAAAATAATGTGTATTAAGGGAGCAATTCTAAGAATCATGACCAAGTTTGAGCATCGTAGGTTGATAACTCGAATTTTGGTGGCGCCAAAACCAAAAGTGGTAATTGCGAGCGCTGGAGCGGCGGAGCGCTTGTAGGGACATTTGAGTACTCATATCTCGTAAAATATTAAAGGTAGACGTTTGAAACTTTTTTTATTAAAAGAAAACTTACAAGTAGTTATAATGAAGTCTTTAATTAGTGATTTAAAAAATTATTGCTTCCATTAAAAATTTCTCAAAATGGTAAAAATCAATATATTTTTTCTTTTATAAAGTCGTGCTACACATCGTTAAAAATTATTTTTGACTCATTTACGGTCTATGTGTATCAACCATGTTTATTTAAACATGAAAAAGTGATTAGCAAAATTTTTGAAAATTTTGGTGACCTACAAATCAAGTCCCCAAAATGACGCTTTTTCTAAAAGTCGACATGTTCGTGAGCAAATAAACCGGGTCCTTCCTAATTTTTAAAATATTTTATGCATATGAGACGAAAGCTAAGAATGTGTACTTTAAGAAACTGCAATAAAAGTTTTGCTTTTTTGCGTCTGTTATTTTTTACAGCGGTTTCTGTAGAGGCCTCTGCGCGCCGCGTAGCACCGCTTACCGGCTCATCGCAGTAACTTTGCGAGCCTATAAAACTATATCTGCTACCCCAAACTTGATGTTACTTTACTTCAATGTAACTGGCATATTATGAAGAGTTATAATCCAAAATAAAAATGGTGCTTTTTTATTTCCATGAATTATGTTCGAGTGCCGCGTGTGAGAATGCAATACGAGGGCTTGGAGCTTGGAGTATGGCTTGTGTATAACATGCATCTCTCTTATTCAAACATGAAGTGATTTCTGCAGTAAGTTATCACTATTTTATACTTCGCAACTTTAACTAGGATAATTTGCCTTCAAAAAAAAAATCAGTGTTACCTATTTTTTAAGGATTTTTTTGCCCGTGTAAATAATATTCAATACGATAATAAGACCTAAAGTATAACTTGTTTGTAAGCTGCATCACTCATTTTCGAATATGACGTTCCGCCACATATTATTGCCAATTTAAGCCCCGCAACTAAAAAAAAAAATTTAAACATTTTTCCCCCTCGTTTTTTTTTTTTTTTTTTTTTTTTTAGAAATATACTAATTAAAAACTTGATTCAAACTAAAACTTAAGTAAGTGAAATTTGTGAGTTTAGTAACTAGACCCGCAAATGTCACGTGTACATCATGTTTGAGTTTAGGCTTATTTTGCAATTCGCATTTTTGTAAAAACCCATTAAGGGGGGGGGGGGAGGCGGAGGAGGATAAGAATTTGATTTGGGGGGGGGGGGCGGGTAGACAAATTATCCTAGTTAAAGTTGCGAAGTATAAAATAGTGATAACTTACTGCAGAAATCACTTCATGTTTGAATAAGAGAGATGCATGTTATACACAAGCCATACTCCAAGCTCCAAGCCCTCGTATTGCATTCTCACACGCGGCACTCGAACATAATTCATGGAAATAAAAAAGCACCATTTTTATTTTGGATTATAACTCTTCATAATATGCCAGTTACATTGAAGTAAAGTAACATCAAGTTTGGGGTAGCAGATATAGTTTTATAGGCTCGCAAAGTTACTGCGATGAGCCGGTAAGCGGTGCTACGCGGCGCGCAGAGGCCTCTACAGAAACCGCTGTAAAAAATAACAGACGCAAAAAAGCAAAACTTTTATTGCAGTTTCTTAAAGTACACATTCTTAGCTTTCGTCTCATATGCATAAAATATTTTAAAAATTAGGAAGGACCCGGTTTATTTGCTCACGAACATGTCGACTTTTAGAAAAAGCGTCATTTTGGGGACTTGATTTGTAGGTCACCAAAATTTTCAAAAATTTTGCTAATCACTTTTTCATGTTTAAATAAACATGGTTGATACACATAGACCGTAAATGAGTCAAAAATAATTTTTAACGATGTGTAGCACGACTTTATAAAAGAAAAAATATATTGATTTTTACCATTTTGAGAAATTTTTAATGGAAGCAATAATTTTTTAAATCACTAATTAAAGACTTCATTATAACTACATGTAAGTTTTCTTTTAATAAAAAAAGTTTCAAACGTCTACCTTTAATATTTTACGAGATATGAGTACTCAAATGTCCCTACAAGCGCTCCGCCGCTCCAGCGCTCGCAATTACCACTTTTGGTTTTGGCGCCACCAAAATTCGAGTTATCAACCTACGATGCTCAAACTTGGTCATGATTCTTAGAATTGCTCCCTTAATACACATTATTTTTTTCAGAGCGATCCTAGAGGGTCAGGTGCCAACTTTTTGAATCAGATTTAATTTTCTTCTACAGACTTACAGTTTGAACTGAAATGTATCACTTTAAAATGTCTTATGAAAAGTTTATAACACTTAAGTCGCAAAAAATAAAACTTTCTCAGTTTTTGAGAATTTTTGTATTTTCTTACCGAAGTCTATAGCATTGTAGCCCATATGAAGAAAAAAAAAGTTTGTAACTCGAGTTCTAATTGAGATGTAAAGTTGCGGTTTTTGAAATAAAGTGATGCAAAACACTCTATAGTACTAAATTCACCTCTATAAACAAAATTGAGAAAAACAAAATTTCGAAAAAAATTGTGTTTTTCAGATTCTGAAAACGATTTTTGATGATATCTCAGAAACTTATAATGCTACAGACTTACGGTTTGAACTGAAATGTATCACTTTGAAATGTCTTATGAAAAGTTTATAACACTTTAGTCGCAAAAACTAAAACTTTCTTAGTATTTGAGAATTTTCGAATTTTCTTACCGAAGTCTATAGCATTGTAGCCCATATGAAGAAAAAAAAAGTTTGTAACTCGAGTTCCAATTGAGATGTAAAGTTGCGGTTTTGAAATAAAGTGATGCAAAACGCTCTATAGTTTTAATTTCACCTCTAGAAACAAATTTGAGAAAACTAATTTTTCGAAAAAAATTATGTTTTTCAGTTTCTGAAAACGATTTTTGATTATATCTCAGAAACTAATAATGCTACAGACGTACGGTTTGAACTGAAATGTATCACTTTGAAATAACTTATGAAAAGTTTGTAACACTTAAATCGCAAAAATTAAAACTTTCTTAGTATTTGAGAATTTTCGAATTTTCTTACCGAAGTCTATAGCATTGTAGCCCATATGAAGAAAAAAAAAGTTTGTAACTCGAGTTCTAATTGAGATGTAAAGTTGTGGTTTTGAAATAAAGTGATGCAAAACGCTCTATAGTGCTAAATTCACCTCTAGAAACAAAATTGAGAAAAAAAAATTTTCGAAAAAAATTGTGTTTTTCAGATTCTGAAAACGATTTTTGATGATATCTCAGAAACTAATAATGCTACAGACTTACGGTTTGAACTGAAATGTATTACTTTAAAATGTCTTATGAAAAGTTTATAACACTTAAGTCGCAAAAAATAAAACTTTCTCAGTTTTTGAGAATTTTTGTATTTTCTTACCGAAGTCTATAGCATTGTAGCCCATATGAAGAAAAAAAAAGTTTGTAACTCGAGTTCCAATTGAGATGTAAAGTTGCGGTTTTGAAATAAAGTGATGCAAAACGCTCTATAGTTTTAATTTCACCTCTAGAAACAAATTTGAGAAAACTAATTTTTCGAAAAAAATTATGTTTTTCAGTTTCTGAAAACGATTTTTGATTATATCTCAGAAACTAATAATGCTACAGACGTACGGTTTGAACTGAAATGTATCACTTTGAAATAACTTATGAAAAGTTTGTAACACTTAAATCGCAAAAATTAAAACTTTCTTAGTATTTGAGAATTTTCGAATTTTCTTACCGAAGTCTATAGCATTGTAGCCCATATGAAGAAAAAAAAAGTTTGTAACTCGAGTTCTAATTGAGATGTAAAGTTGTGGTTTTGAAATAAAGTGATGCAAAACGCTCTATAGTACTAAATTCACCTCTAGAAACAAAATTGAGAAAAAAAAATTTTCGAAAAAAATTGTGTTTTTCAGATTCTGAAAACGATTTTTGATGATATCTCAGAAACTAATAATGCTACAGACTTACGGTTTGAACTGAAATGTATCACTTTGAAATGTCTTATGAAAAGTTTATTACACTTTAGTCGCAAAAAATAAAACTTTCTCAGTTTTTGAGAATTTTCGTATTTTCTTACCGAAGTCTATAGCATTGTAGCCCATATGAAGAAAAAAAAAGTTTGTAACTCGAGTTCTAATTGAGATGTAAAGTTGTGGTTTTTGAAATAAAGTGATGCAAAACACTCTATAGTACTAAATTCACCTCTATAAACAAAATTGAGAAAAACAAAATTTCGAAAAAAATTGTGTTTTTCAGATTCTGAAAACGATTTTTGATGATATCTCAGAAACTAATAATGCTACAGACTTACGGTTTGAACTGAAATGTATCACTTTGAAATGTCTTATAAAAAGTTTATAACACTTAAGTCGCAAAAATTAAAACTTTCTCAGTTTTTGAGAATTTTCGTATTTTCTTACCGAAGTCTATAGCATTGTAGCCCATATGAAGAAAAAAAAAGTTTGTAACTCGAGTTCTAATTGAGATATAAAGTTGTGGTTTTGAAATAAAGTGATGCAAAACACTCTATAGTACTAAATTCACCTCTATAAACAAAATTGAGAAAAACAAAATTTCGAAAAAAATTGTGTTTTTCAGATTCTGAAAACGATTTTTGATGATATCTCAGAAACTAATAATGCTACAGACTTACGGTTTGAACTGAAATGTATCACTTTGAAATGTCTTATAAAAAGTTTATAACACCTAAGTCGCAAAAATTAAAACTTTCTCAGTTTTTGAGAATTTTCGTATTTTCTTACCGAAGTCTATAGCATTGTAGCCCATATGAAGAAAAAAAAAGTTTGTAACTCGAGTTCCAATTGAGATGTAAAGTTGCGGTTTTGAAATAAAGTGATGCAAAACGCTCTATAGTTTTAATTTCACCTCTAGAAACAAATTTGAGAAAACTAATTTTTCGAAAAAAATTATGTTTTTCAGTTTCTGAAAACGATTTTTGATTATATCTCAGAAACTAATAATGCTACAGACGTACGGTTTGAACTGAAATGTATCACTTTGAAATAACTTATGAAAAGTTTGTAACACTTAAATCGCAAAAATTAAAACTTTCTTAGTATTTGAGAATTTTCGAATTTTCTTACCGAAGTCTATAGCATTGTAGCCCATATGAAGAAAAAAAAAGTTTGTAACTCGAGTTCTAATTGAGATGTAAAGTTGTGGTTTTGAAATAAAGTGATGCAAAACGCTCTATAGTGCTAAATTCACCTCTAGAAACAAAATTGAGAAAAAAAAATTTTCGAAAAAAATTGTGTTTTTCAGATTCTGAAAACGATTTTTGATGATATCTCAGAAACTAATAATGCTACAGACTTACGGTTTGAACTGAAATCTATCACTTTAAAATGTCTTATGAAAAGTTTATAACACTTAAGTCGCAAAAAATAAAACTTTCTCAGTTTTTGAGAATTTTTGTATTTTCTTACCGAAGTCTATAGCATTGTAGCCCATATGAAGAAAAAAAAAGTTTGTAACTCGAGTTCTAATTGAGATGTAAAGTTGTGGTTTTTGAAATAAAGTGATGCAAAACACTCTATAGTACTAAATTCACCTCTATAAACAAAATTGAGAAAAACAAAATTTCGAAAAAAATTGTGTTTTTCAGATTCTGAAAACGATTTTTGATGATATCTCAGAAACTTATAATGCTACAGACTTACGGTTTGAACTGAAATGTATCACTTTGAAATGTCTTATGAAAAGTTTATAACACTTTAGTCGCAAAAACTAAAACTTTCTTAGTATTTAAGAATTTTCGAATTTTCTTACCGAAGTCTATAGCATTGTAGCCCATATGAAGAAAAAAAAAGTTTGTAACTCGAGTTCTAATTGAGATATAAAGTTGTGGTTTTGAAATAAAGTGATGCAAAACGCTCTATAGTTTTAATTTCACCTCTAGAAACAAATTTGAGAAAAATAATTTTTCGAAAAAAATTATGTTTTTCAGTTTCTGAAAACGATTTTTGATTATATCTCAGAAACTAATAATGCTACAGACGTACGGTTTGAACTGAAATGTATCACTTTGAAATGTCTTATGAAAAGTTTATAACACTTAAATCGCAAAAATTAAAACTTTCTCAGTTTTTGAGAATTTTCGAATTTTCTTACCAAAGTCTATAGCATTGTAGCCCCTATGAAGAAAAAAAAAGTTTGTAACTCGAGTTCTAATTGAGATGTAAAGTCGTGGTTTTAAAATACAGTGATGCAAAACGCTCTATAGTACTAAATTCACCTCTAGAAACAAAATTAAGAAAAAAAAATTTTCGAAAAAAATTGTGTTTTTCAGATTCTGAAAACGATTTTTGATGATATTTCAGAAACTAATAATGCTACAGACTTACGGTTTGAACTGAAATGTATCAATTTGAAATGTCTTATGAAAAGTTTATAACACTTTAGTCGCAAAAACTAAAACTTTTTCAGTTTTTGAGAATTTTCGAATTTTCTTACCGATGTCTATAGCATTGTAGCCCATATGAAGAAAAAAAAAGTTTGTAACTCGAGTTCTAATTAAGATGGAAAGTTGTGGTTTTGAAATAAAGTGATGCAAAACGCTCTATAGTACTAAATTCACCTCTAGAAACAAAATTGAGAAAAAAAAATTTTCGAAAAAAATTGTGTTTTTCAGATTCTGAAAACGATTTTTGATGATATCTCAGAAACTAATAATGCTACAGACTTACGGTTTGAACTGAAATGTATCACTTTGAAATGTCTTATAAAAAGTTTATAACACTTAAGTCGCAAAAATTAAAACTTTCTCAGTTTTTGAGAATTTTCGTATTTTCTTACCGAAGTCTATAGCATTGTAGCCCATATGAAGAAAAAAAAAGTTTGTAACTCGAGTTCCAATTGAGATAGAAAGTTGCGGTTTTGAAATAAAGTGATGCAAAACGCTCTATAGTTTTAATTTCACCTCTAGAAACAAATTTGAGAAAAATAATTTTTCGAAAAAAATTATGTTTTTCAGTTTCTGAAAACGATTTTTGATGATATCTCAGAAACTAATAATGCCACAGACTTTCGGTTTGAACTGAAATGTATCACTTTGAAATGTCTTATGAATAGTTTATAACACTTTAGTCGCAAAAACTAAAACTTTCTTAGTATTTGAGAATTTTCGAATTTTCTTACCGAAGTCAATAGCATTGTAGCCCATATGAAGAAAAAAAAAGTTTGTAGCTCGAGTTCCAATTGAGATAGAAAGTTGCGGTTATAAAATAAAGTGATGCAAAACGCTCTATAGTTTTAAATTCACCTCTAGAAACAAATTTGAGAAAAATAATTTTTCCAAAAAAATTGTGTTTTTCAGTTTCTGAAAACGATTTTTGATGATATCTCAGAAACTAATAATGCTACAGACTTACGGTTTGAACTGAAATGTATCACTTTGAAATGTCTTATAAAAAGTTTATAACACTTAAGTCGCAAAAATTAAAACTTTCTCAGTTTTTGAGAATTTTCGTATTTTCTTACCGAAGTCTATAGCATTGTAGCCCATATGAAGAAAAAAAAAGTTTGTAACTCGAGTTCTAATTGAGATGGAAAGTTGTGGTTTTGAAATAAAGTGATGCAAGACGCTCTATAGTACTAAATTCACCTATAGAAACAAAATTAATAAAAAAAAAATTTCGAAAAAAATTGTGTTTTTCAGATTCTGAAAACGATTTTTGATGATATCTCAGAAACTAATAATGCCACAGACTTACGGTTTGAACTGAAATGTATCACTTTGAAATGTCTTATGAAAAGTTTATAACACTTTAGTCGCAAAAACTAAAACTTTCTTAGTATTTGAGAATTTTCGAATTTTCTTACCGAAGTCTATAGCATTGTAGCCCATATGACGAAAAAAAAAGTTTGTAACTCGAGTTCTAATTGAGATATAAAGTTGTGGTTTTGAAATAAAGTGATGCAAAACGCTCTATAGTACTAAATTCACCTCTATAAACAAAATTGAGAAAAACAAAATTTCGAAAAAAATTGTGTTTTTCAGATTCTGAAAACGATTTTTGATGATATCTCAGAAACTAATAATGCTACAGACTTACGGTTTGAACTGAAATGTATCACTTTGAAATGTCTTATAAAAAGTTAATAACACTTAAGTCGCAAAAATTAAAACTTTCTCAGTTTTTGAGAATTTTCGTATTTTCTTACCGAAGTCTATAGCATTGTAGCCCATATGAAGAAAAAAAAAGTTTGTAACTCGAGTTCCAATTGAGATGTAAAGTTGCGGTTTTGAAATAAAGTGATGCAAAACGCTCTATAGTTTTAATTTCACCTCTAGAAACAAATTTGAGAAAACTAATTTTTCGAAAAAAATTATGTTTTTCAGTTTCTGAAAACGATTTTTGATTATATCTCAGAAACTAATAATGCTACAGACTTACGGTTTGAACTGAAATGTATCACTTTGAAATAACTTATGAAAAGTTTGTATCACTTAAATCGCAAAAATTAAAACTTTCTTAGTATTTGAGAATTTTCGAATTTTCTTACCGAAGTCTATAGCATTGTAGCCCATATGAAGAAAAAAAAAGTTTGTAGCTCGAGTTCCAATTGAGATAGAAAGTTGCGGTTATAAAATAAAGTGATGCAAAACGCTCTATAGTTTTAATTTCACCTCTAGAAACAAATTTGAGAAAACTAATTTTTCGAAAAAAATTATGTTTTTCAGTTTCTGAAAACGATTTTTGATTATATCTCAGAAACTAATAATGCTACAGACGTACGGTTTGAACTGAAATGTATCACTTTGAAATAACTTATGAAAAGTTTGTAACACTTAAATCGCAAAAATTAAAACTTTCTTAGTATTTGAGAATTTTCGAATTTTCTTACCGAAGTCTATAGCATTGTAGCCCATATGAAGAAAAAAAAAGTTTGTAGCTCGAGTTCCAATTGAGATAGAAAGTTGCGGTTATAAAATAAAGTGATGCAAAACGCTCTATAGTTTTAAATTCACCTCTAGAAACAAATTTGAGAAAAATAATTTTTCCAAAAAAATTGTGTTTTTCAGTTTCTGAAAACGATTTTTGATGATATCTCAGAAACTAATAATGCTACAGACTTACGGTTTGAACTGAAATGTATCACTTTGAAATGTCTTATAAAAAGTTTATAACACTTAAGTCGCAAAAATTAAAACTTTCTCAGTTTTTGAGAATTTTCGTATTTTCTTACCGAAGTCTATAGCATTGTAGCCCATATGAAGAAAAAAAAAGTTTGTAACTCGAGTTCTAATTGAGATGGAAAGTTGTGGTTTTGAAATAAAGTGATGCAAGACGCTCTATAGTACTAAATTCACCTATAGAAACAAAATTAATAAAAAAAAATTTCGAAAAAAATTGTGTTTTTCAGATTCTGAAAACGATTTTTGATGATATCTCAGAAACTAATAATGCCACAGACTTACGGTTTGAACTGAAATGTATCACTTTGAAATGTCTTATGAAAAGTTTATAACACTTTAGTCGCAAAAACTAAAACTTTCTTAGTATTTGAGAATTTTCGAATTTTCTTACCGAAGTCTATAGCATTGTAGCCCATATGACGAAAAAAAAAGTTTGTAACTCGAGTTCTAATTGAGATATAAAGTTGTGGTTTTGAAATAAAGTGATGCAAAACACTCTATAGTACTAAATTCACCTCTATAAACAAAATTGAGAAAAACAAAATTTCGAAAAAAATTGTGTTTTTCAGATTCTGAAAACGATTTTTGATGATATCTCAGAAACTAATAATGCTACAGACTTACGGTTTGAACTGAAATGTATCACTTTGAAATGTCTTATAAAAAGTTTATAACACTTAAGTCGCAAAAATTAAAACTTTCTCAGTTTTTGAGAATTTTCGTATTTTCTTACCGAAGTCTATAGCATTGTAGCCCATATGAAGAAAAAAAAAGTTTGTAACTCGAGTTCCAATTGAGATGTAAAGTTGCGGTTTTGAAATAAAGTGATGCAAAACGCTCTATAGTTTTAATTTCACCTCTAGAAACAAATTTGAGAAAACTAATTTTTCGAAAAAAATTATGTTTTTCAGTTTCTGAAAACGATTTTTGATTATATCTCAGAAACTAATAATGCTACAGACTTACGGTTTGAACTGAAATGTATCACTTTGAAATGTCTTATAAAAAGTTTATAACACTTAAGTCGCAAAAATTAAAACTTTCTCAGTTTTTGAGAATTTTCGTATTTTCTTACCGAAGTCTATAGCATTGTAGCCCATATGAAGAAAAAAAAAGTTTGTAACTCGAGTTCTAATTGAGATGGAAAGTTGTGGTTTTGAAATAAAGTGATGCAAGACGCTCTATAGTACTAAATTCACCTATAGAAACAAAATTAATAAAAAAAAATTTCGAAAAAAATTGTGTTTTTCAGATTCTGAAAACGATTTTTGATGATATCTCAGAAACTAATAATGCCACAGACTTACGGTTTGAACTGAAATGTATCACTTTGAAATGTCTTATGAAAAGTTTATAACACTTTAGTCGCAAAAACTAAAACTTTCTTAGTATTTGAGAATTTTCGAATTTTCTTACCGAAGTCTATAGCATTGTAGCCCATATGAAGAAAAAAAAAGTTTGTAGCTCGAGTTCCAATTGAGATAGAAAGTTGCGGTTATAAAATAAAGTGATGCAAAACGCTCTATAGTTTTAAATTCACCTCTAGAAACAAATTTGAGAAAAATAATTTTTCCAAAAAAATTGTGTTTTTCAGTTTCTGAAAACGATTTTTGATGATATCTCAGAAACTAATAATGCTACAGACTTACGGTTTGAACTGAAATGTATCACTTTGAAATGTCTTATAAAAAGTTTATAACACTTAAGTCGCAAAAATTAAAACTTTCTCAGTTTTTGAGAATTTTCGTATTTTCTTACCGAAGTCTATAGCATTGTAGCCCATATGAAGAAAAAAAAAGTTTGTAACTCGAGTTCTAATTGAGATGGAAAGTTGTGGTTTTGAAATAAAGTGATGCAAGACGCTCTATAGTACTAAATTCACCTATAGAAACAAAATTAATAAAAAAAAAATTTCGAAAAAAATTGTGTTTTTCAGATTCTGAAAACGATTTTTGATGATATCTCAGAAACTAATAATGCCACAGACTTACGGTTTGAACTGAAATGTATCACTTTGAAATGTCTTATGAAAAGTTTATAACACTTTAGTCGCAAAAACTAAAACTTTCTTAGTATTTGAGAATTTTCGAATTTTCTTACCGAAGTCTATAGCATTGTAGCCCATATGACGAAAAAAAAAGTTTGTAACTCGAGTTCTAATTGAGATATAAAGTTGTGGTTTTGAAATAAAGTGATGCAAAACACTCTATAGTACTAAATTCACCTCTATAAACAAAATTGAGAAAAACAAAATTTCGAAAAAAATTGTGTTTTTCAGATTCTGAAAACGATTTTTGATGATATCTCAGAAACTAATAATGCTACAGACTTACGGTTTGAACTGAAATGTATCACTTTGAAATGTCTTATAAAAAGTTAATAACACTTAAGTCGCAAAAATTAAAACTTTCTCAGTTTTTGAGAATTTTCGTATTTTCTTACCGAAGTCTATAGCATTGTAGCCCATATGAAGAAAAAAAAAGTTTGTAACTCGAGTTCCAATTGAGATGTAAAGTTGCGGTTTTGAAATAAAGTGATGCAAAACGCTCTATAGTTTTAATTTCACCTCTAGAAACAAATTTGAGAAAACTAATTTTTCGAAAAAAATTATGTTTTTCAGTTTCTGAAAACGATTTTTGATTATATCTCAGAAACTAATAATGCTACAGACGTACGGTTTGAACTGAAATGTATCACTTTGAAATAACTTATGAAAAGTTTGTAACACTTAAATCGCAAAAATTAAAACTTTCTTAGTATTTGAGAATTTTCGAATTTTCTTACCGAAGTCTATAGCATTGTAGCCCATATGAAGAAAAAAAAAGTTTGTAGCTCGAGTTCCAATTGAGATAGAAAGTTGCGGTTATAAAATAAAGTGATGCAAAACGCTCTATAGTTTTAAATTCACCTCTAGAAACAAATTTGAGAAAAATAATTTTTCCAAAAAAATTGTGTTTTTCAGTTTCTGAAAACGATTTTTGATGATATCTCAGAAACTAATAATGCTACAGACTTACGGTTTGAACTGAAATGTATCACTTTGAAATGTCTTATAAAAAGTTTATAACACTTAAGTCGCAAAAATTAAAACTTTCTCAGTTTTTGAGAATTTTCGTATTTTCTTACCGAAGTCTATAGCATTGTAGCCCATATGAAGAAAAAAAAAGTTTGTAACTCGAGTTCTAATTGAGATGGAAAGTTGTGGTTTTGAAATAAAGTGATGCAAGACGCTCTATAGTACTAAATTCACCTATAGAAACAAAATTAATAAAAAAAAATTTCGAAAAAAATTGTGTTTTTCAGATTCTGAAAACGATTTTTGATGATATCTCAGAAACTAATAATGCCACAGACTTACGGTTTGAACTGAAATGTATCACTTTGAAATGTCTTATGAAAAGTTTATAACACTTTAGTCGCAAAAACTAAAACTTTCTTAGTATTTGAGAATTTTCGAATTTTCTTACCGAAGTCTATAGCATTGTAGCCCATATGACGAAAAAAAAAGTTTGTAACTCGAGTTCTAATTGAGATATAAAGTTGTGGTTTTGAAATAAAGTGATGCAAAACACTCTATAGTACTAAATTCACCTCTAGAAACAAATTTGAGAAAACTAATTTTTCGAAAAAAATTATGTTTTTCAGTTTCTGAAAACGATTTTTGATTATATCTCAGAAACTAATAATGCTACAGACGTACGGTTTGAACTGAAATGTATCACTTTGAAATAACTTATGAAAAGTTTGTAACACTTAAATCGCAAAAATTAAAACTTTCTTAGTATTTGAGAATTTTCGAATTTTCTTACCGAAGTCTATAGCATTGTAGCCCATATGAAGAAAAAAAAAGTTTGTAACTCGAGTTCTAATTGAGATGTAAAGTTGTGGTTTTGAAATAAAGTGATGCAAAACGCTCTATAGTACTAAATTCACCTCTAGAAACAAAATTGAGAAAAAAAAATTTTCGAAAAAAAATGTGTTTTTCAGATTCTGAAAACGATTTTTGATGATATCTCAGAAACTAATAATGCTACAGACTTACGGTTTGAACTGAAATGTATCACTTTGAAATGTCTTATGAAAAGTTTATTACACTTTAGTCGCAAAAAATAAAACTTTCTCAGTTTTTGAGAATTTTCGTATTTTCATACCGAAGTCTATAGCATTGTAGCCCATATGAAGAAAAAAAAAGTTTGTAACTCGAGTTCTAATTGAGATGTAAAGTTGTGGTTTTTGAAATAAAGTGATGCAAAACACTCTATAGTACTAAATTCACCTCTATAAACAAAATTGAGAAAAACAAAATTTCGAAAAAAATTGTGTTTTTCAGATTCTGAAAACGATTTTTGATGATATCTCAGAAACTAATAATGCTACAGACTTACGGTTTGAACTGAAATGTATCACTTTGAAATGTCTTATAAAAAGTTTATAACACTTAAGTCGCAAAAATTAAAACTTTCTCAGTTTTTGAGAATTTTCGTATTTTCTTACCGAAGTCTATAGCATTGTAGCCCATATGAAGAAAAAAAAAGTTTGTAACTCGAGTTCTAATTGAGATTGAAAGTTGTGGTTTTGAAATAAAGTGATGCAAAACGCTCTATAGTACTAAATTCACCTATAGAAACAAAATTAATAAAAAAAAAATTTCGAAAAAAATTGTGTTTTTCAGATTCTGAAAACGATTTTTGATGATATCTCAGAAACTAATAATGCCACAGACTTACGGTTTAAACTGAAATGTATCACTTTGAAATGTCTTATGAATAGTTTATAACACTTTAGTCGCAAAAACTAAAACTTTCTTAGTATTTGAGAATTTTCGAATTTTCTTACCGAAGTCTATAGCATTGTAGCCCATATGAAGAAAAAAAAAGTTTGTAACTCGAGTTCTAATTGAGATATAAAGTTGTGGTTTTGAAATAAAGTGATGCAAAACACTCTATAGTACTAAATTCACCTCTATAAACAAAATTGAGAAAAACAAAATTTCGAAAAAAATTGTGTTTTTCAGATTCTGAAAACGATTTTTGATGATATCTCAGAAACTAATAATGCTACAGACTTACGGTTTGAACTGAAATGTATCACTTTGAAATGTCTTATAAAAAGTTTATAACACTTAAGTCGCAAAAATTAAAACTTTCTCAGTTTTTGAGAATTTTCGTATTTTCTTACCGAAGTCTATAGCATTGTAGCCCATATGAAGAAAAAAAAAGTTTGTAACTCGAGTTCTAATTGAGATTGAAAGTTGTGGTTTTGAAATAAAGTGATGCAAAACGCTCTATAGTACTAAATTCACCTATAGAAACAAAATTAATAAAAAAAAAATTTCGAAAAAAATTGTGTTTTTCAGATTCTGAAAACGATTTTTGATGATATCTCAGAAACTAATAATGCTACAGACTTACGGTTTGAACTGAAATGTATCACTTTGAAATGTCTTATGAAAAGTTTATTACACTTTAGTCGCAAAAAATAAAACTTTCTCAGTTTTTGAGAATTTTCGTATTTTCTTACCGAAGTCTATAGCATTGTAGCCCATATGAAGAAAAAAAAAGTTTGTAACTCGAGTTCTAATTGAGATATAAAGTTGTGGTTTTGAAATAAAGTGATGCAAAACACTCTATAGTACTAAATTCACCTCTATAAACAAAATTGAGAAAAACAAAATTCGAAAAAAATTGTGTTTTTCAGATTCTGAAAACGATTTTTGATGATATCTCAGAAACTAATAATGCTACAGACTTACGGTTTGAACTGAAATGTATCACTTTGAAATGTCTTATAAAAAGTTTATAACACTTAAGTCGCAAAAATTAAAACTTTCTCAGTTTTTGAGAATTTTCGTATTTTCTTACCGAAGTCTATAGCATTGTAGCCCATATGAAGAAAAAAAAAGTTTGTAACTCGAGTTCTAATTGAGATTGAAAGTTGTGGTTTTGAAATAAAGTGATGCAAAACGCTCTATAGTACTAAATTCACCTATAGAAACAAAATTAATAAAAAAAAAATTTCGAAAAAAATTGTGTTATTCAGATTCTGAAAACGATTTTTGATGATATCTCAGAAACTAATAATGCCACAGACTTACGGTTTAAACTGAAATGTATCACTTTGAAATGTCTTATGAATAGTTTATAACACTTTAGTCGCAAAAACTAAAACTTTCTTAGTATTTGAGAATTTTCGAATTTTCTTACCGAAGTCTATAGCATTGTAGCCCATATGAAGAAAAAAAAAGTTTGTAACTCGAGTTCTAATTGAGATATAAAGTTGTGGTTTTGAAATAAAGTGATGCAAAACACTCTATAGTACTAAATTCACCTCTATAAACAAAATTGAGAAAAACAAAATTTCGATAAAAATTGTGTTTTTCAGATTCTTAAAACGATTTTTGATGATATCTCAGAAACTAATAATGCTACAGACTTACGGTTTGAACTGAAATGTATCACTTTGAAATGTCTTATAAAAAGTTTATAACACTTAAGTCGCAAAAATTAAAACTTTCTCAGTTTTTGAGAATTTTTGTATTTTCTTACCGAAGTCTATAGCATTGTAGCCCATATGAAGAAAAAAAAAGTTTGTAACTCGAGTTCTAATTGAGATGTAAAGTTGTGGTTTTTGAAATAAAGTGATGCAAAACACTCTATAGTACTAAATTCACCTCTATAAACAAAATTGAGAAAAACAAAATTTCGAAAAAAATTGTGTTTTTCAGATTCTGAAAACGATTTTTGATGATATCTCAGAAACTTATAATGCTACAGACTTACGGTTTGAACTGAAATGTATCACTTTGAAATGTCTTATGAAAAGTTTATAACACTTTAGTCGCAAAAACTAAAACTTTCTTAGTATTTGAGAATTTTCGAATTTTCTTACCGAAGTCTATAGCATTGTAGCCCATATGAAGAAAAAAAAAGTTTGTAACTCGAGTTCTAATTGAGATATAAAGTTGTGGTTTTGAAATAAAGTGATGCAAAACGCTCTATAGTTTTAATTTCACCTCTAGAAACAAATTTGAGAAAAATAATTTTTCGAAAAAAATTATGTTTTTCAGTTTCTGAAAACGATTTTTGATTATATCTCAGAAACTAATAATGCTACAGACGTACGGTTTGAACTGAAATGTATCACTTTAAAATGTCTTATGAAAAGTTTATAACACTTAAATCGCAAAAATTAAAACTTTCTCAGTTTTTGAGAATTTTCGAATTTTCTTACCAAAGTCTATAGCATTGTAGCCCCTATGAAGAAAAAAAAAGTTTGTAACTCGAGTTCTAATTGAGATGTAAAGTCGTGGTTTTAAAATACAGTGATGCAAAACGCTCTATAAGACTAAATTCACCTCTAGAAACAAAATTGAGAAAAAAAAATTTTCGAAAAAAATTGTGTTTTTCAGATTCTGAAAACGATTTTTGATGATATTTCAGAAACTAATAATGCTACAGACTTACGGTTTGAACTGAAATGTATCAATTTGAAATGTCTTATGAAAAGTTTATAACACTTTAGTCGCAAAAACTAAAACTTTTTCAGTTTTTGAGAATTTTCGAATTTTCTTACCGATGTCTATAGCATTGTAGCCCATATGAAGAAAAAAAAAGTTTGTAACTCGAGTTCTAATTAAGATGGAAAGTTTTGGTTTTGAAATAAAGTGATGCAAAACGCTCTATAGTCCTAAATTCACCTCTAGAAACAAAATTGAGAAAAAAAAAATTTCGAAAAAAATTGTGTTTTTCAGATTCTGAAAACGATTTTTGATGATATCTCAGAAACTAATAATGCTACAGACTTACGGTTTGAACTGAAATGTATCACTTTGAAATGTCTTATGAAAAGTTTATTACACTTTAGTCGCAAAAAATAAAACTTTCTTAGTTTTTGAGAATTTTCGTATTTTCTTACCGAAGTCTATAGCATTGTAGCCCATATGAAGAAAAAAAAAGTTTGTAACTCGAGTTCTAATTGAGATGTAAAGTTGTGGTTTTTGAAATAAAGTGATGCAAAACACTCTATAGTACTAAATTCACCTCTATAAACAAAATTGAGAAAGACATTTCAAAGTGATACATTTCAGTTCAAACCGTAAGTCTGTAGCATTATTAGTTTCTGAGATATCATCAAAAATCGTTTTTAGAATCTGAAAAACACAATTTTTTTCGAAGTTTTTTTTTTCTCAATTTTGTTTCTAGAGGTGAAATTAAAACTATAGAGCGTTTTGCATCACTTTATTTCAAAACCGCAACTTTCTATCTCAATTGGAACTCGAGTTACAAACTATTTTTTTCTTCATATAGGCTACAATGCTATAGACTTCGGTAAGAAAATACGAAAATTCTCAAAAACTGAGAAAGTTTTAATTTTTGCGACTTAAGTGTTATAAACTTTTTATAAGACATTTCAAAGTGATACATTTCAGTTCAAACCGTAAGTCTGTAGCATTATTAGTTTCTGAGATATCATCAAAAAACGTTTTCAGAATCTGAAAAACACAATTTTTTTCGAAATTTTGTTTTTCTCAATTTTGTTTATAGAGGTGAATTTAGTACTATAGAGTGTTTTGCATCACTTTATTTCAAAACTACAACTTTATATCTCAATTAGAACTCGAGTTACAAACTTTTTTTTTCTTCATATGGGCTACAATGCTATAGACTTCGGTAAGAAAATTCGTAAATTCTCAAATACTAAGAAAGTTTTAGTTTTTGCGACTAAAGTGTTATAAACTATTCATAAGACATTTCAAAGTGATACATTTCAGTTCAAACCGTAAGTCTGTGGCATTATTAGTTTCTGAGATATCATCAAAAATCGTTTTCAGAATCTGAAAAACACAATTTTTTTCGAAACTTTTTTTTTATTAATTTTGTTTCTATAGGTGAATTTAGTACTATAGAGCGTTTTGCATCACTTTATTTCAAAACCACAACTTTCCATCCCAATTAGAACTCGAGTTACAAACTTTTTTTTTCTTCATATGGGCTACAATGCTATAGACTTCGGTAAGAAAATTCGAAAATTCTCAAATACTAAAAAAGTTTTAGTTTTTGCGACTATAGTGTTATAAACTTTTCATAAGACATTTCAAAGTGATACATTTCAGTTCAAACCGTAAGTCTGTAGCATTATTAGTTTCTGAGATATCATCAAAAATCGTTTTCAGAAACTGAAAAACACAATTTTTTTGGAAAAATTATTTTTCTCAAATTTGTTTCTAGAGGTGAATTTAAAACTATAGAGCGTTTTGCATCACTTTATTTCATAACCGCAACTTTCTATCTCAATTGGAACTCGAGTTACAAACTTTTTTTTTCTTCATATGGGCTACAATGCTATAGACTTCGGTAAGAAAATACGAAAATTCTCAAAAACTGAGAAAGTTTTAATTTTTGCGACTTAAGTGTAATAAACTTTTCATAGGACATTTCAAAGTGATACATTTCAGTTCAAACCGTAAGTCTTTAGCATTATAAGTTTCTGAGATATCATCAAAAATCGTTTTCAGAATCTGAAAAACACAATTTTTTACGATATTTTGTTTTTCTCAATTTTGTTTATAGAGGTGAATTTAGTACTATAGAGTGTTTTGCATCACTTTATTTCAAAAACCACAACTTTCCATCTCAATTAGAACTCGAGTTACACACTTTTTTTTTCTCATATGGGCTACAATGCTATAGACATCGGTAAGAAAATTCGAAAATTCTCAAAAACTGAGAAAGTTTTAGTTTTTGCGACTAAAGTGTTATAAACTTTTCATAAGACATTTCAAATTGATACATTTCAGTTCAAACCGTAAGTCTGTAGCATTATTAGTTTCTGAGATATCATCAAAAATCGTTTTCAGAATCTGAAAAACACAATTTTTTTCGAAATTTTTTTTTTCTCAATTTTGTTTCTAGAGGTGAATTTAGTACTATAGAGCGTTTTGCATCACTGTATTTTAAAACCACGACTTTACATCTCAATTAGAACTCGAGTTACAAACTTTTTTTTTCTTCATAGGGGCTACAATGCTATAGACTTTGGTAAGAAAATTCGAAAATTCTCAAAAACTGAGAAAGTTTTAATTTTTGCGATTTAAGTGTTATAAACTTTTCATAAGACATTTCAAAGTGATACATTTCAGTTCAAACCGTACGTCTGTAGCATTATTAGTTTCTGAGATATAATCAAAAATCGTTTTCAGAAACTGAAAAACATAATTTTTTTCGAAAAATTATTTTTCTCAAATTTGTTTCTAGAGGTGAAATTAAAACTATAGAGCGTTTTGCATCACTTTATTTCAAAACCGCAACTTTCTATCTCAATTGGAACTCGAGTAACAAACTTTTTTTTTCTTCATATGGGCTACAATGCTATAGACTTCGCTAAGAAAATACGAAAATTCTCAAAAACTGAGAAAGTTTTAATTTTTGCGACTTAAGTGTTATAAACTTTTTATAAGACATTTCAAAGTGATACATTTCAGTTCAAACCGTAAGTCTGTAGCATTATTAGTTCCTGAGATATCATCAAAAATCGTTTTCAGAATCTGCAAAACACAATTTTTTTCGAAATTTTGTTTTTCTCAATTTTGTTTCTATAGGTGAATTTAGTACTATAGAGCGTTTTGCATCACTTTATTTCAAAAACCACAACTTTACATCTCAATTAGTACTCGAGTTACAAACTTTTTTTTTCTTCATATGGGCTACAATGCTATAGACTTCGGTAAGAAAATACGAAAACTCTCAAAAACTGAGAAAGTTTAATTTTTTCGACTAAAGTGTAATAAACTTTTCATAAGACATTTCAAAGTGATACATTTCAGTTCAAACCGTAAGTCTGTAGCATTATTAGTTTCTGAGATATCATCAAAAATCGTTTTCAGAATCTGAAAAACACAATTTTTTTCGAAAATTTTTTTTTCTCAATTTTGTTTTTAGAGGTGAATTTAGTACTATAGAGCGTTTTGCATCACTTTATTTCAAAACCACAACTTTCCATCTTAATTAGAACTCGAGTTACAAACTTTTTTTTTCTTCATATGGGCTACAATGCTATAGACATCGGTAAGAAAATTCGAAAATTCTCAAAAACTGAAAAAGTTTTAGTTTTTGCGACTAAAGTGTTATAAACTTTTCATAAGACATTTCAAAGTGATACATTTCAGTTCAAACCGTACGTCTGTAGCATTATTAGTTTCTGAGATATAATCAAAAATCGTTTTCAGAAACTGAAAAACATAATTTTTTTCGAAAAATTATTTTTCTCAAATTTGTTTCTAGAGGTGAAATTAAAACTATAGAGCGTTTTGCATCACTTTATTTCAAAACCGCAACTTTCTATCTCAATTGGAACTCAAGTAACAAACTTTTTTTTTCTTCACATGGGCTACAATGCTATAGACTTCGCTAAGAAAATACGAAAATTCTCAAAAACTGAGAAAGTTTTAATTTTTGCGACTTAAGTGTTATAAACTTTTTATAAGACATTTCAAAGTGATACATTTCAGTTCAAACCGTAAGTCTGTAGCATTATTAGTTTCTGAGATATCATCAAAAATCGTTTTCAGAATCTGAAAAACACAATTTTTTTCGAAATTTTGTTTTTCTCAATTTTGTTTATAGAAGTGAATTTAGTACTATAGAGTGTTTTGCATCACTTTATTTCAAAACCACAACTTTATATCTCAATTAGAACTCGAGTTACAAACTTTTTTTTTCTTCATATGGGCTACAATGCTATAGACTTCGGTAAGAAAATTCGAAAATTCTCAAATACTAAAAAAGTTTTAGTTTTTGCGACTATAGTGTTATAAACTTTTCATAAGACATTTCAAAGTGATACATTTCAGTTCAAACCGTAAGTCTGTAGCATTATAAGTTTCTGAGATATCATCAAAAATCGTTTTCAGAATCTGAAAAACACAATTTTTTTCGAAATTTTGTTTTTCTCAATTTTGTTTATAGAGGTGAATTTAGTACTATAGAGCGTTTTGCATCACTTTATTTCAAAACCACAACTTTCCATCTTAATTAGAACTCGAGTTACAAACTTTTTTTTTCTTCATATGGGCTACAATGCTATAGACTTCGGTAAGAAAATACGAAAATTCTCAAAAACTGAGAAAGTTCTAATTTTTGCGACTTAAGTGTTATAAACTTTTCATAAGACATTTCAAAGTGATACATTTCAGTTCAAACCGTAAGTCTGTAGCATTATTAGTTTCTGAGATATAATCAAAAATCGTTTTCAGAAACTGAAAAACATAATTTTTTTCGAAAAATTATTTTTCTCAAATTTGTTTCTAGAGGTGAAATTAAAACTATAGAGCGTTTTGCATCACTTTATTTCAAAACCGCAACTTTCTATCTCAATTGGAACTCGAGTAACAAACTTTTTTTTTCTTCATATGGGCTACAATGCTATAGACTTCGCTAAGAAAATACGAAAATTCTCAAAAACTGAGAAAGTTTTAATTTTTGCGACTTAAGTGTTATAAACTTTTTATAAGACATTTCAAAGTGATACATTTCAGTTCAAACCGTAAGTCTGTAGCATTATTAGTTCCTGAGATATCATCAAAAATCGTTTTCAGAATCTGCAAAACACAATTTTTTTCGAAATTTTGTTTTTCTCAATTTTGTTTATAGAGGAGAATTTAGTACTATAGAGCGTTTTGCATCACTTTATTTCAAAAACCACAACTTTACATCTCAATTAGAACTCGAGTTACAAACTTTTTTTTTCTTCATATGGGCTACAATGCTATAGACTTCGGTAAGAAAATACGAAAATTCTCAAAAACTGAGAAAGTTTAATTTTTTCGACTAAAGTGTAATAAACTTTTCATAAGACATTTCAAAGTGATACATTTCAGTTCAAACCGTAAGTCTGTAGCATTATTAGTTTCTGAGATATCATCAAAAATCGTTTTCAGAATCTGAAAAACACAATTTTTTTCGAAAATTTTTTTTTCTCAATTTTGTTTCTAGAGGTGAATTTAGTACTATAGAGCGTTTTGCATCACTTTATTTCAAAACCACAACTTTCCATCTTAATTAGAACTCGAGTTACAAACTTTTTTTTTCTTCATATGGGCTACAATGCTATAGACATCGGTAAGAAAATTCGCAAATTCTCAAAAACTGAAAAAGTTTTAGTTTTTGCGACTGAAGTGTTATAAACTTTTCATAAGACATTTCAAAGTGATACATTTCAGTTCAAACCGTACGTCTGTAGCATTATTAGTTTCTGAGATATAATCAAAAATCGTTTTCAGAAACTGAAAAACATAATTTTTTTCGAAAAATTATTTTTCTCAAATTTGTTTCTAGAGGTGAAATTAAAACTATAGAGCGTTTTGCATCACTTTATTTCATAACCGCAACTTTCTATCTCAATTGGAACTCGAGTTACAAACTTTTTTTTTCTTCATATGGGCTACAATGCTATAGACTTCGGTAAGAAAATACGAAAATTCTCAAAAACTGAGAAAGTTTTAATTTTTGCGACTTAAGTGTAATAAACTTTTCATAAGACATTTCAAAGTGATACATTTCAGTTCAAACCGTAAGTCTTTAGCATTATAAGTTTCTGAGATATCATCAAAAATCGTTTTCAGAATCTGAAAAACACAATTTTTTACGAAATTTTGTTTTTCTCAATTTTGTTTATAGAGGTGAATTTAGTACTATAGAGTGTTTTGCATCACTTTATTTCAAAAACCACAACTTTACATCTCAATTAGAACTCGAGTTACAAACTTTTTTTTTCTTCATATGTGCTACAATGCTATAGACTTCGGTAAGAAAATACGAAAATTCTCAAAAACTGAGAAAGTTTTTTTTTTTGCGACTAAAGTGTTATAAACTTTTTATAAGACATATCAAAGTGATACATTTCAGTTCAAACCAGGGTTACCAACTGTCCTCTTTTTAAGAGGACATCCTCTTTTTCGGGCTTTTGTCCTCTGTCCTCTCAAGTACCAAAGAGGACAAGGAATGTCCTCTTTTTGGACTTCAAAAAGAGGACAACAAAAAGTTGATTTAGTAGAAAAAATTTCATGAAAATTCAAAAAATTTCTTTCGCCTGCGGCGAGCAAAACTTCACGCAACTTCTGTAAAATGCATTTAATCTATTTTATTAAAAAAAAAAAAAAAAAAAAAAAAAAGGATTAGTGAGAAAATATAAGCACACCTAAAGACCAACAATACTAATTTAGTGCTAGCAAATGATTTAAAATGTTCCTGTCACAATTTAATGTTTACTTTTTTTATGGGGGGGAATGAAACGAACAGAAATTTAACAAAAAATATACATATTGGTCAATGAAAAAACTAGCTGCGATAACCAAATTGATTGAAAATCAGGAAAACGTCTGAGAAATATTGACTTGAGGGTTATTTTGATGCCATATAGATGGCATCATTTTGATGCCATAATCTAAAATTCCTAGATATTTTTTTTTCAAGTTCCATCTCTATAGATTTATCTGTTCAGGGTGCAGGACCCACGGGATGATTAAAAAAAAAAGCATCTCTTTTCTAATAAAAATAGAACTTAATTATTTTGTGGCCCAGGTAGTTTAAACTAAAAAATTAAAGTTTATTCATAAATAGCTTTATAGGTATTGCCAAAAACAATGATTGAAACATAAAATTAAAAAAGAAAAATTTAGATATATACAATATTTTATAATAAGTAGATCCTCTGAGAAAAAAAATCCGATGTATAGTAGTGCTCAATTTTTAATTCTCTCTCTCTCTCTCTCTCTCTCTCTCTCTCTCTCCATCTTTTTTTCTTTAAATTTTTATAAATTTAAATATTTTTAAATATTTTGTACAGTACATTCTAATAACTAAAAAACTAAGTATTGGCCACAAATTTTTATCACCTCTCTCATCACAACTTTAAAAAGTAATTAAAAATTCCTCAACTGCTCAAAAAATAAATGAATAAATAAAATATACTGAAATATTGAAAAATGTAGCTTATTGGTTTCGGTCAAGGAAAGCTGAATAATTTAACTTTAACATTATGCTAATTACAAGAAATAGTTTTAATTTTTTTTTTTTTTTTCCAATTTTTGAGAACACTTCTCTGCCCGATTCTGGAGAAATTTAAATGATAAATACTAGGCATAATAGGCATGTTTTAAGCCTAGAAATTCTTTAACCGACAACCTCCAAATTTCATTATAATATATTTTTTAATCTTTTTGGACCTAATTATGTAATAAAAATATTCATATCTTACGTTAAATTAATGGTTTTAAAATAAGATTAGAAATACTCAAACATGGGCCAGAAATAGCACCAAATTGTGAATTTTTAATCCAAAATTCTCAAAATTTCTTAAGGGGGACACCCCCGCACCCCCGGCAGGGGGGTGTCCCCGCCTGCACCCCCCCTCAGTATAGGGTAGCCTGTCCTCTTTTCATGTTTCAAATAGTTGGTAACCCTGGTTCAAACCGTAAGTCTGTAGCATTATTAGTTTCTGAGATATCATCAAAAATCGTTTTCAGAATCTGAAAAACACAATTTTTTTCGAAATTTTTTTTTTTCTCAATTTTGTTTCTAGAGGTGAATTTAGTACTATAGAGCGTTTTGCATCACTGTATTTTAAAACCACGACTTTACATCTCAATTAGAACTCGAGTTACAAACTTTTTTTTTCTTTATTGGGGCTACAATGCTATAGACTTTGGTAAGAAAATTCGAAAATTCTCAAAAACTAAAAAATGTTTTAATTTTTGCGATTTAAGTGTTATAAACTTTTCATAAGACATTTCAAAGTGATACATTTCAGTTCAAACCGTAAGTATGAAGCATTATTAGTTTCTGAGATATAATCAAAAATCGTTTTCAGAAACTGAAAAACATAATTTTTTTCGAAAAATTATTTTTCTCAAATTTGTTTCTAGAGGTGAAATTAAAACTATAGAGCGTTTTGCATCACTTTATTTCAAAACCGCAACTTTCTATCTCAATTGGAACTCGAGTAACAAACTTTTTTTTTCTTCATATGGGCTACAATGCTATAGACTTCGCTAAGAAAATACGAAAATTCTCAAAAACTGAGAAAGTATTAATTTTTGCGACTTAAGTGTTATAAACTTTTTATAAGACATTTCAAAGTGATACATTTCAGTTCAAACCGTAAGTCTGTAGCATTATTAGTTCCTGAGATATCATCAAAAATCGTTTTCAGAATCTGCAAAACACAATTTTTTTCGAAATTTTGTTTTTCTCAATTTTGTTTATAGAGGTGAATTTAGTACTATAGAGCGTTTTGCATCACTTTATTTCAAAAACCACAACTTTACATCTTAATTAGAACTCGAGTTACAAACTTTTTTTTTCTTCATATGGGCTACAATGCTATAGACATCGGTAAGAAAATTCGAAAATTCTCAAAAACTGAAAAAGTTTTAGTTTTTGCGACTAAAGTGTTATAAACTTTTCATAAGACATTTCAAAGTGATACATTTCAGTTCAAACCGTACGTCTGTAGCATTATTAGTTTCTGAGATATAATCAAAAATCGTTTTCAGAATCTGAAAAACACAATTTTTTTCGAAATTTTGTTTTTCTCAATTTTGTTTATAGAGGTGAATTTAGTACTATAGAGCGTTTTGCATCACTTTATTTCAAAACCACAACTTTCCATCTTAATTAGAACTCGAGTTACAAACTTTTTTTTTCTTCATATGGGCTACAATGCTATAGACATCGGTAAGAAAATTCGAAAATTCTCAAAAACTGAAAAAGTTTTAGTTTTTGCGACTAAAGTGTTATAAACTTTTCATAAGACATTTCAAATTGATACATTTCAGTTCAAACCGTAAGTCTGTAGCATTATTAGTTTCTGAAATATCATCAAAAATCGTTTTCAGAATCTGAAAAACACAATTTTTTTCGAAAATTTTTTTTTCTCAATTTTGTTTCTAGAGGTGAATTTAGTACTATAGAGCGTTTTGCATCACTGTATTTTAAAACCACGACTTTACATCTCAATTAGAACTCGAGTTAAAACTTTTTTTTTCTTCATAGGGGCTACAATGCTATAGACTTTGGTAAGAAAATTCGAAAATTCTCAAAAACTGAGAAAGTTTTAATTTTTGCGACTTAAGTGTTATAAACTTTTTATAAGACATTTCAAAGTGATACATTTCAGTTCAAACCGTAAGTCTGTAGCATTATTAGTTTCTGAAATATCATCAAAAATCGTTTTCAGAAACTGAAAAACATAATTTTTTTCGAAAAATTATTTTTCTCAAATTTGTTTCTAGAGGTGAAATTAAAACCATAGAGCGTTTTGCATCACTGTATTTTAAAACCACGACTTTACATCTCAATTAGAACTTGAGTTACAAACTTTTTTTTTCTTCATAGGGGCTACAATGCTATAGACTTTGGTAAGAAAATTCGAAAATTCTCAAAAACTGAGAAAGTTTTAATTTTTGCGATTTAAGTGTTATAAACTTTTCATAAGACATTTCAAAGTGATACATTTCAGTTCAAACCGTAAGTCTGTAGCATTATTAGTTTCTGAGATATAATCAAAAATCGTTTTCAGAAACTGAAAAACATAATTTTTTTCGAAAAATTATTTTTCTCAAATTTGTTTCTAGAGGTGAAATTAAAACTATAGAATTTTCGTATTTTCTTACCGAAGTCTATAGCATTGTAGCCCATATGAAGAAAAAAAAAGTTTGTAACTCGAGTTCCAATTGAGATAGAAAGTTGCGGTTATGAAATAAAGTGATGCAAAACGCTCTATCAAAAACTGAGAAAGTTTTAATTTTTGCGACTTAAGTGTTATAAACTTTTCATAAGACATTTCAAAGTGATACATTTCAGTTCAAACCGTAAGTCTGTAGCATTATAAGTTTCTGAGATATCATCAAAAATCGTTTTCAGAATCTGAAAAACACAATTTTTTTCGAAATTTTGTTTTTCTCAATTTTGTTTATAGAGGTGAATTTAGTACTATAGAGTGTTTTGCATCACTTTATTTCAAAAAACACAACTTTACATCTCAATTAGAACTCGAGTTACAAACTTTTTTTTTCTTCATATGGGCTACAATGCTATAGACTTCGGTAAGAAAATACGAAAATTCTCAAAAACTGAGAAAGTTTTATTTTTTGCGACTAAAGTGTAATAAACTTTTCATAAGACATTTCAAAGTGATACATTTCAGTTCAAACCGTAAGTCTGTAGCATTATTAGTTTCTGAGATATCATCAAAAATCGTTTTCAGAATCTGAAAAACACAATTTTTTTCGAAAATTTTTTTTTCTCAATTTTGTTTCTAGAGGTGAATTTAGTACTATAGAGCGTTTTGCATCACTTTATTTCAAAACCACAACTTTCCATCTTAATTAGAACTCGAGTTACAAATTTTTTTTTTCTTCATATGGGCTACAATGCTATAGACATCGGTAAGAAAATTCGAAAATTCTCAAAAACTGAAAAAGTTTTAGTTTTTCCGACTAAAGTGTTATAAACTTTTCATAAGACATTTCAAATTGATACATTTCAGTTCAAACCGTAAGTCTGTAGCATTATTAGTTTCTGAAATATCATCAAAAATCGTTTTCAGAATCTGAAAAACACAATTTTTTTCGAAAATTTTTTTTTCTCAATTTTGTTTCTAGAGGTGAATTTAGTACTATAGAGCGTTTTGCATCACTGTATTTTAAAACCACGACTTTACATCTCAATTAGAACTCGAGTTACAAACTTTTTTTTTCTTCATAGGGGCTACAATGCTATAGACTTTGGTAAGAAAATTCGAAAATTCTCAAAAACTGAGAAAGTTTTAATTTTTGCGATTTAAGTGTTATAAACTTTTCATAAGACATTTCAAAGTGATACATTTCAGTTCAAACCGTACGTCTGTAGCATTATTAGTTTCTGAGATATAATCAAAAATCGTTTTCAGAAACTGAAAAACATAATTTTTTTCGAAAAATTATTTTTCTCAAATTTGTTTCTAGAGGTGAAATTAAAACTATAGAGCGTTTTGCATCACTTTATTTCAAAACCGCAACTTTCTATCTCAATTGGAACTCGAGTAACAAACTTTTTTTTTCTTCATATGGGCTACAATGCTATAGACTTCGGTAAGAAAATACGAAAATTCTCAAAAACTGAGAAAGTTTTAATTTTTGCGACTTAAGTGTTATAAACTTTTTATAAGACATTTCAAAGTGATACATTTCAGTTCAAACCGTAAGTCTGTAGCATTATTAGTTTCTGAGATATCATCAAAAATCGTTTTCAGAATCTGAAAAACACATTTTTTTTTGAAATTTTGTTTTTCTCAATTTTGTTTATAGAGGTGAATTTAGTACTATAGAGTGTTTTGCATCACTTTATTTCAAAACCACAACTTTATATCTCAATTAGAACTCGAGTTACAAACTTTTTTTTTCTTCATATGGGCTACAATGCTATAGACTTCGGTAAGAAAATTCGAAAATTCTCAAATACTAAGAAAGTTTTAGTTTTTGCGACTAAAGTGTTATAAACTATTCATAAGACATTTCAAAGTGATACATTTCAGTTCAAACCGAAAGTCTGTGGCATTATTAGTTTCTGAGATATAATCACAAATCGTTTTCAGAATCTGAAAAACACAATTTTTTTCGAAATTTTTTTTTTATTAATTTTGTTTCTATAGGTGAATTAAGTACTATAGAGCGTTTTGCATCACTTTAATTCAAAACCACAACTTTCCATCTCAATTAGAACTCGAGTTACAAACTTTTTTTTTCTTCATATGGGCTACAATGCTATAGACTTCGGTAAGAAAATACGAAAATACTCAAAAACTGAGAAAGTTTTAATTTTTGCGACTTAAGTGTTATAAACTTTTCATTAGATATTTCAAAGTGATACATTTCAGTTCAAACCGTAAGACTGTAGCATTATTAGTTTCTGAGATATCATCAAAAATCGTTTTCAGAATCTGAAAAACACAATTTTTTTCGAATTTTTTTTTTCTCAATTTTGTTTCCAGAGGTGAATTTAGTACTATAGAGCGTTTTGCATCACTTTATTTTAAAACCACAACTTTACATCTCAATTAGAACTCGAGTTACAAACTTTTTTTTTCTTCATATGGGCTACAATGCTATAGACTTCGGTAAGAAAATTCAAAAATTCTCAAATACTAAGAAAGTTTTAATTTTTGCGATTTAAGTGTTACAAACTTTTCATAAGACATTTCAAAGTGATACATTTCAGTTCAAACCGTACGTCTGTAGCATTATTACTTTCTGAGATATAATCAAAAATCGTTTTCAGAAACTGAAAAACATAATTTTTTTCGAAAAATTATTTTTCTCAAATTTGTTTCTAGAGGTGAAATTAAAACTATAGAATTTTCGTATTTTCTTACCGAAGTCTATAGCATTGTAGCCCATATGAAGAAAAAAAAAGTTTGTAACTCGAGTTCCAATTGAGATAGAAAGTTGCGGTTATGAAATAAAGTGATGCAAAACGCTCTATCAAAAACTGAGAAAGTTTTAATTTTTGCGACTTAAGTGTTATAAACTTTTCATAAGACATTTCAAAGTGATACATTTCAGTTCAAACCGTAAGTCTGTAGCATTATTAGTTTCTGAGATATCATCAAAAATCGTTTTCAGAATCTGAAAAACACAATTTTTTTCGAAAATTTTTTTTTCTCAATTTTGTTTCTAGAGGTGAATTTAGTACTATAGAGCGTTTTGCATCACTTTATTTCTAAACCACAACTTTCCATCTTAATTAGAACTCGAGTTACAAACTTTTTTTTTCTTCATATGGGCTACAATGCTATAGACATCGGTAAGAAAATTCGAAAATTCTCAAAAACTGAAAAAGTTTTAGTTTTTGCGACTAAAGTGTTATAAACTTTTCATAAGACATTTCAAATTGATACATTTCAGTTCAAACCGTAAGTCTGTAGCATTATTAGTTTCTGAAATATCATCAAAAATCGTTTTCAGAATCTGAAAAACACAATTTTTTTCGAAATTTTTTTTTTTCTCAATTTTGTTTCTAGAGGTGAATTTAGTACTATAGAGCGTTTTGCATCACTGTATTTTAAAACCACGACTTTACATCTCAATTAGAACTCGAGTTACAAACTTTTTTTTTCTTCATAGGGGCTACAATGCTATAGACTTTGGTAAGAAAATTCGAAAATTCTCAAAAACTGAGAAAGTTTTAATTTTTGCGATTTAAGTGTTATAAACTTTTCATAAGACATTTCAAAGTGATACATTTCAGTTCAAACCGTACGTCTGTAGCATTATTAGTTTCTGAGATATAATCAAAAATCGTTTTCAGAAACTGAAAAACATAATTTTTTTCGAAAAATTATTTTTCTCAAATTTGTTTCTAGAGGTGAAATTAAAACTATAGAGCGTTTTGCATCACTTTATTTCAAAACCACAACTTTATATCTCAATTAGAACTCGAGTTACAAACTTTTTTTTTCTTCATATGGGCTACAATGCTATAGACTTCGGTAAGAAAATTCGAAAATTCTCAAATACTAAGAAAGTTTTAATTTTTGCGATTTAAGTGTTACAAACTTTTCATAAGTTATTTCAAAGTGATACATTTCAGTTCAAACCGTACGTCTGTAGCATTATTAGTTTCTGAGATATAATCAAAAATCGTTTTCAGAAACTGAAAAACAATTTTTTTCGAAAAATTATTTTTCTCAAATTTGTTTCTAGAGGTGAAATTAAAACTATAGAGCGTTTTGCATCACTTTATTTCAAAACCGCAACTTTCTATCTCAATTGGAACTCGAGTTACAAACTTTTTTTTTCTTCATATGGGCTACAATGCTATAGACTTCGGTAAGAAAATACGAAAATTCTCAAAAACTGAGAAAGTTTTAATTTTTGCGACTTAAGTGTTATAAACTTTTTATAAGACATTTCAAAGTGATACATTTCAGTTCAAACCGTAAGTCTGTAGCATTATTAGTTTCTGAGATATCATCAAAAATCGTTTTCAGAATCTGAAAAACACAATTTTTTTCGAAATTTTGTTTTTCTCAATTTTGTTTATAGAGGTGAATTTAGTACTATAGAGTGTTTTGCATCACTTTATTTCAAAACCACAACTTTATATCTCAATTAGAACTCGAGTTACAAACTTTTTTTTTCTTCATATGGGCTACAATGCTATAGACTTCGGTAAGAAAATTCAAAAATTCTCAAATACTAAGAAAGTTTTAATTTTTGCGATTTAAGTGTTACAAACTTTTCATAAGACATTTCAAAGTGATACATTTCAGTTCAAACCATACGTCTGTAGCATTATTAGTTTCTGAGATATAATCAAAAATCGTTTTCAGAAACTGAAAAACATAATTTTTTTCGAAAAATTATTTTTCTCAAATTTGTTTCTAGAGGTGAAATTAAAACCATAGAGCGTTTTGCATCACTGTATTTTAAAACCACGACTTTACATCTCAATTAGAACTCGAGTTACAAACTTTTTTTTTCTTCATAGGGGCTACAATGCTATAGACTTTGGTAAGAAAATTCGAAAATTCTCAAAAACTGAGAAAGTTTTAATTTTTGCGATTTAAGTGTTATAAACTTTTCATAAGACATTTCAAAGTGATACATTTCAGTTCAAACCGTAAGTCTGTAGCATTATTAGTTTCTGAGATATAATCAAAAATCGTTTTCAGAAACTGAAAAACATAATTTTTTTCGAAAAATTATTTTTCTCAAATTTGTTTCTAGAGGTGAAATTAAAACTATAGAATTTTCGTATTTTCTTACCGAAGTCTATAGCATTGTAGCCCATATGAAGAAAAAAAAAGTTTGTAACTCGAGTTCCAATTGAGATAGAAAGTTGCGGTTATGAAATAAAGTGATGCAAAACGCTCTATCAAAAACTGAGAAAGTTTTAATTTTTGCGACTTAAGTGTTATAAACTTTTCATAAGACATTTCAAAGTGATACATTTCAGTTCAAACCGTAAGTCTGTAGCATTATTAGTTTCTGAGATATCATCAAAAATCGTTTTCAGAATCTGAAAAACACAATTTTTTTCGAAAATTTTTTTTTCTCAATTTTGTTTCTAGAGGTGAATTTAGTACTATAGAGCGTTTTGCATCACTTTATTTCAAAACCACAACTTTCCATCTTAATTAGAACTCGAGTTACAAACTTTTTTTTTCTTCATATGGGCTACAATGCTATAGACATCGGTAAGAAAATTCGAAAATTCTCAAAAACTGAAAAAGTTTTAGTTTTTCCGACTAAAGTGTTATAAACTTTTCATAAGACATTTCAAATTGATACATTTCAGTTCAAACCGTAAGTCTGTAGCATTATTAGTTTCTGAAATATCATCAAAAATCGTTTTCAGAATCTGAAAAACACAATTTTTTTCGAAAATTTTTTTTTCTCAATTTTGTTTCTAGAGGTGAATTTAGTACTATAGAGCGTTTTGCATCACTGTATTTTAAAACCACGACTTTACATCTCAATTAGAACTCGAGTTACAAACTTTTTTTTTCTTCATAGGGGCTACAATGCTATAGACTTTGGTAAGAAAATTCGAAAATTCTCAAAAACTGAGAAAGTTTTAATTTTTGCGATTTAAGTGTTATAAACTTTTCATAAGACATTTCAAAGTGATACATTTCAGTTCAAACCGTACGTCTGTAGCATTATTAGTTTCTGAGATATAATCAAAAATCGTTTTCAGAAACTGAAAAACATAATTTTTTTCGAAAAATTATTTTTCTCAAATTTGTTTCTAGAGGTGAAATTAAAACTATAGAGCGTTTTGCATCACTTTATTTCAAAACCACAACTTTATATCTCAATTAGAACTCGAGTTACAAACTTTTTTTTTCTTCATATGGGCTACAATGCTATAGACTTCGGTAAGAAAATTCGAAAATTCTCAAATACTAAGAAAGTTTTAGTTTTTGCGACTAAAGTGTTATAAACTTTTCATAAGACATTTCAAAGTGATACATTTCAGTTCAAACCGTAAGTCTGTAGCATTATAAGTTTCTGAGATATCATCAAAAATCGTTTTCAGAATCTGAAAAACACAATTTTTTTCGAAATTTTGTTTTTCTCAATTTTGTTTATAGAGGTGAATTTAGTACTATAGAGTGTTTTGCATCACTTTATTTCAAAAACCACAACTTTACATCTCAATTAGAACTCGAGTTACAAACTTTTTTTTTCTTCATATGGGCTACAATGCTATAGACTTCGGTAAGAAAATACGAAAATTCTCAAAAACTGAGAAAGTTTTATTTTTTGCGACTAAAGTGTAATAAACTTTTCATAAGACATTTCAAAGTGATACATTTCAGTTCAAACCGTAAGTCTGTAGCATTATTAGTTTCTGAGATATCATCAAAAATCGTTTTCAGAATCTGAAAAACACAATTTTTTTCGAAAATTTTTTTTTCTCAATTTTGTTTCTAGAGGTGAATTTAGTACTATAGAGCGTTTTGCATCACTTTATTTCAAAACCACAACTTTACATCTCAATTAGAACTCGAGTTACAAACTTTTTTTTTCTTCATATGGGCTACAATGCTATAGACTTCGGTAAGAAAATTCGAAAATTCTCAAATACTAAGAAAGTTTTAATTTTTGCGATTTAAGTGTTACAAACTTTTCATAAGTTATTTCAAAGTGATACATTTCAGTTCAAACCGTACGTCTGTAGCATTATTAGTTTCTGAGATATAATCAAAAATCGTTTTCAGAAACTGAAAAACATAATTTTTTTTCGAAAAATTATTTTTCTCAAATTTGTATCTAGAGGTGAAATTAAAACTATAGAGCGTTTTGCATCACTTTATTTCAAAACCGCAACTTTACATCTCAATTAGAACTCGAGTTACAAATTTTTTTTTCTTCATATGGGCTACAATGCTATAGACTTCGGTAAGAAAATTCGAAAATTCTCAAATACTAAGAAAGTTTTAGTTTTTGCGACTAAAGTGTTATAAACTTTTCATAAGACATTTCAAAGTGATACATTTCAGTTCAAACCGTAAGTCTGTAGCATTATTAGTTTCTGAGATATCATCAAAAATCGTTTTCAGAATCTGAAAAACAAAATTTTTTGCGAAATTTTTTTTTTCTCAATTTTGTTTCTAGAGGTGAATTTAGTACTATAGAGCGTTTTGCATCACTTTATTTCAAAACCACAACTTTCCATCTCAATTAAAACTCGAGTTACAAACTTTTTTTTTCTTCATATGGGCTACAATGCTATAGACTTCGGTAAGAAAATTCGAAAATTCTCAAAAACTGAGAAAGTTTTAATTTTTGCGACTTAAGTGTTATAAACTTTTCATTAGATATTTCAAAGTGATACATTTCAGTTCAAACCGTACGTCTGTAGCATTATTAGTTTCTGAGATATAATCAAAAATCGTTTTCAGAAACTGAAAAACATAATTTTTTTCGAAAAATTATTTTTCTCAAATTTGTTTCTAGAGGTGAATTTAGTACTATAGAGTGTTTTGCATCACTTTATTTCAAAACCACAACTTTACATCTCAATTAGAACTCGAGTTCCAAATTTTTTTTTTCTTCATATGGACTACAATGCTATAGACATCGGTAAGAAAATTCGAAAATTCTCAAAAACTGAGAAAGTTTTAGTTTTTGCGACTAAAGTGTTATAAACTTTTCATAAGACATTTCAAAATGATACATTTCAGTTCAAACCGTTAGTCTGTAGCATTATTAGTTTCTGAGATATCATCAAAAATCGTTTTCAGAATCTGAAAAACACAATTTTTTTCGAATTTTTTTTTTCTCAATTTTGTTTCCAGAGGTGAATTTAGTACTATAGAGCGTTTTGCATCACTTTATTTTAAAACCACAACTTTACATCTCAATTAGAACTCGAGTTACAAACTTTTTTTTTCTTCATATGGGCTACAATGCTATAGACTTCGGTAAGAAAATTCAAAAATTCTCAAATACTAAGAAAGTTTTAATTTTTGCGATTTAAGTGTTACAAACTTTTCATAAGACATTTCAAAGTGATACATTTCAGTTCAAACCGTACGTCTGTAACATTATTAGTTTCTGAGATATAATCAAAAATCGTTTTCAGAAACTGAAAAACATAATTTTTTTCGAAAAATTATTTTTCTCAAATTTGTTTCTAGAGGTGAAATTAAAACTATAGAATTTTCGTATTTTCTTACCGAAGTCTATAGCATTGTAGCCCATATGAAGAAAAAAAAAGTTTGTAACTCGAGTTCCAATTGAGATAGAAAGTTGCGGTTATGAAATAAAGTGATGCAAAACGCTCTATCAAAAACTGAGAAAGTTTTAATTTTTGCGACTTAAGTGTTATAAACTTTTCATAAGACATTTCAAAGTGATACATTTCAGTTCAAACCGTAAGTCTGTAGCATTATAAGTTTCTGAGATATCATCAAAAATCGTTTTCAGAATCTGAAAAACACAATTTTTTTCGAAATTTTGTTTTTCTCAATTTTGTTTATAGAGGTGAATTTAGTACTATAGAGTGTTTTGCATCACTTTATTTCAAAAACCACAACTTTACATCTCAATTAGAACTCGAGTTACAAACTTTTTTTTTCTTCATATGGGCTACAATGCTATAGACTTCGGTAAGAAAATACGAAAATTCTCAAAAACTGAGAAAGTTTTATTTTTTGCGACTAAAGTGTAATAAACTTTTCATAAGACATTTTAAAGTGATACATTTCAGTTCAAACCGTAAGTCTGTAGCATTATTAGTTTCTGAGATATCATCAAAAATCGTTTTCAGAATCTGAAAAACACAATTTTTTTCGAAAATTTTTTTTTCTCAATTTTGTTTCTAGAGGTGAATTTAGTACTATAGAGCGTTTTGCATCACTTTATTTCTAAACCACAACTTTCCATCTTAATTAGAACTCGAGTTACAAACTTTTTTTTTCTTCATATGGGCTACAATGCTATAGACATCGGTAAGAAAATTCGAAAATTCTCAAAATCTGAAAAAGTTTTAGTTTTTGAGACTAAAGTGTTATAAACTTTTCATAAGACATTTCAAATTGATACATTTCAGTTCAAACCGTAAGTCTGTAGCATTATTAGTTTCTGAAATATCATCAAAAATCGTTTTCAGAATCTGAAAAACACAATTTTTTTCGAAAATTTTTTTTTTCTCAATTTTGTTTCTAGAGGTGAATTTAGTACTATAGAGCGTTTTGCATCACTGTATTTTAAAACCACGACTTTACATCTCAATTAGAACTCGAGTTACAAACTTTTTTTTTC
Organism: Ecdyonurus torrentis; assembly: GCA_949318235.1. NCBI lineage: Eukaryota > Metazoa > Arthropoda > Insecta > Ephemeroptera > Heptageniidae > Ecdyonurus > Ecdyonurus torrentis. The sequence continues at coordinate 912,842 of OX439129.1, forward strand.
TTCATAGGGGCTACAATGCTATAGACTTTGGTAAGAAAATTCGAAAATTCTCAAAAACTGAGAAAGTTTTAATTTTTGCGATTTAAGTGTTATAAACTTTTCATAAGACATTTCAAAGTGATACATTTCAGTTCAAACCGTACGTCTGTAGCATTATTAGTTTCTGAGATATAATCAAAAATCGTTTTCAGAAACTGAAAAACATAATTTTTTTCAAAAAATTATTTTTCTCAAATTTGTTTCTAGAGGTGAAATTAAAACTATAGAGCGTTTTGCATCACTTTATTTCAAAACCACAACTTTATATCTCAATTAGAACTCGAGTTACAAACTTTTTTTTTCTTCATATGGGCTACAATGCTATAGACTTCGGTAAGAAAATTCGAAAATTCTCAAATACTAAGAAAGTTTTAATTTTTGCGATTTAAGTGTTACAAACTTTTCATAAGACATTTCAAAGTGATACATTTCAGTTCAAACCGTACGTCTGTAGCATTATTAGTTTCTGAGATATAATCAAAAATCGTTTTCAGAAACTGAAAAACATAATTTTTTTCGAAAAATTATTTTTCTCAAATTTGTTTCTAGAGGTGAAATTAAAACTATAGAATTTTCGTATTTTCTTACCGAAGTCTATAGCATTGTAGCCCATATGAAGAAAAAAAAAGTTTGTAACTCGAGTTCCAATTGAGATAGAAAGTTGCGGTTATGAAATAAAGTGATGCAAAACGCTCTATCAAAAACTGAGAAAGTTTTAATTTTTGCGACTTAAGTGTTATAAACTTTTCATAAGACATTTCAAAGTGATACATTTCAGTTCAAACCGTAAGTCTGTAGCATTATAAGTTTCTGAGATATCATCAAAAATCGTTTTCAGAATCTGAAAAACACAATTTTTTTCGAAATTTTGTTTTTCTCAATTTTGTTTATAGAGGTGAATTTAGTACTATAGAGTGTTTTGCATCACTTTATTTCAAAAACCACAACTTTACATCTCAATTAGAACTCGAGTTACAAACTTTTTTTTTCTTCATATGGGCTACAATGCTATAGACTTCGGTAAGAAAATACGAAAATTCTCAAAAACTGAGAAAGTTTTATTTTTTGCGACTAAAGTGTAATAAACTTTTCATAAGACATTTCAAAGTGATACATTTCAGTTCAAACCGTAAGTCTGTAGCATTATTAGTTTCTGAGATATCATCAAAAATCGTTTTCAGAATCTGAAAAACACAATTTTTTTCGAAAATTTTTTTTTCTCAATTTTGTTTCTAGAGGTGAATTTAGTACTATAGAGCGTTTTGCATCACTTTATTTCTAAACCACAACTTTCCATCTTAATTAGAACTCGAGTTACAAACTTTTTTTTTCTTCATATGGGCTACAATGCTATAGACATCGGTAAGAAAATTCGAAAATTCTCAAAAACTGAAAAAGTTTTAGTTTTTGCGACTAAAGTGTTATAAACTTTTCATAAGACATTTCAAATTGATACATTTCAGTTCAAACCGTAAGTCTGTAGCATTATTAGTTTCTGAAATATCATCAAAAATCGTTTTCAGAATCTGAAAAACACAATTTTTTTCGAAAATTTTTTTTTTCTCAATTTTGTTTCTAGAGGTGAATTTAGTACTATAGAGCGTTTTGCATCACTGTATTTTAAAACCACGACTTTACATCTCAATTAGAACTCGAGTTACAAACTTTTTTTTTCTTCATAGGGGCTACAATGCTATAGACTTTGGTAAGAAAATTCGAAAATTCTCAAAAACTGAGAAAGTTTTAATTTTTGCGATTTAAGTGTTATAAACTTTTCATAAGACATTTCAAAGAGATACATTTCAGTTCAAACCGTACGTCTGTAGCATTATTAGTTTCTGAGATATAATCAAAAATCGTTTTCAGAAACTGAAAAACATAATTTTTTTCGAAAAATTATTTTTCTCAAATTTGTTTCTAGAGGTGAAATTAAAACTATAGAGCGTTTTGCATCACTTTATTTCAAAACCACAACTTTATATCTCAATTAGAACTCGAGTTACAAACTTTTTTTTTCTTCATATGGGCTACAATGCTATAGACTTCGGTAAGAAAATTCGAAAATTCTCAAATACTAAGAAAGTTTTAATTTTTGCGATTTAAGTGTTACAAACTTTTCATAAGTTATTTCAAAGTGATACATTTCAGTTCAAACCGTACGTCTGTAGCATTATTAGTTTCTGAGATATAATCAAAAATCGTTTTCAGAAACTGAAAAACAATTTTTTTCGAAAAATTATTTTTCTCAAATTTGTTTCTAGAGGTGAAATTAAAACTATAGAGCGTTTTGCATCACTTTATTTCAAAACCGCAACTTTCTATCTCAATTGGAACTCGAGTTACAAACTTTTTTTTTCTTCATATGGGCTACAATGCTATAGACTTCGGTAAGAAAATACGAAAATTCTCAAAAACTGAGAAAGTTTTAATTTTTGCGACTTAAGTGTTATAAACTTTTTATAAGACATTTCAAAGTGATACATTTCAGTTCAAACCGTAAGTCTGTAGCATTATTAGTTTCTGAGATATCATCAAAAATCGTTTTCAGAATCTGAAAAACACAATTTTTTTCGAAATTTTGTTTTTCTCAATTTTGTTTATAGAGGTGAATTTAGTACTATAGAGTGTTTTGCATCACTTTATTTCAAAACCACAACTTTATATCTCAATTAGAACTCGAGTTACAAACTTTTTTTTTCTTCATATGGGCTACAATGCTATAGACTTCGGTAAGAAAATTCAAAAATTCTCAAATACTAAGAAAGTTTTAATTTTTGCGATTTAAGTGTTACAAACTTTTCATAAGACATTTCAAAGTGATACATTTCAGTTCAAACCATACGTCTGTAGCATTATTAGTTTCTGAGATATAATCAAAAATCGTTTTCAGAAACTGAAAAACATAATTTTTTTCGAAAAATTATTTTTCTCAAATTTGTTTCTAGAGGTGAAATTAAAACTATAGAATTTTCGTATTTTCTTACCGAAGTCTATAGCATTGTAGCCCATATGAAGAAAAAAAAAGTTTGTAACTCGAGTTCCAATTGAGATAGAAAGTTGCGGTTATGAAATAAAGTGATGCAAAACGCTCTATCAAAAACTGAGAAAGTTTTAATTTTTGCGACTTAAGTGTTATAAACTTTTCATAAGACATTTCAAAGTGATACATTTCAGTTCAAACCGTAAGTCTGTAGCATTATAAGTTTCTGAGATATCATCAAAAATCGTTTTCAGAATCTGAAAAACATAATTTTTTTCGAAATTTTGTTTTTCTCAATTTTGTTTATAGAGGTGAATTTAGTACTATAGAGTGTTTTGCATCACTTTATTTCAAAAACCACAACTTTACATCTCAATTAGAACTCGAGTTACAAACTTTTTTTTTCTTCATATGGGCTACAATGCTATAGACTTCTGTAAGAAAATACGAAAATTCTCAAAAACTGAGAAAGTTTTATTTTTTGCGACTAAAGTGTAATAAACTTTTCATAAGACATTTCAAAGTGATACATTTCAGTTCAAACCGTAAGTCTGTAGCATTATTAGTTTCTGAGATATCATCAAAAATCGTTTTCAGAATCTGAAAAACACAATTTTTTTCGAAAATTTTTTTTTCTCAATTTTGTTTCTAGAGGTGAATTTAGTACTATAGAGCGTTTTGCATCACTTTATTTCAAAACCACAACTTTCCATCTTAATTAGAACTCGAGTTACAAACTTTTTTTTTCTTCATATGGGCTACAATGCTATAGACATCGGTAAGAAAATTCGAAAATTCTCAAAAACTGAAAAAGTTTTAGTTTTTCCGACTAAAGTGTTATAAACTTTTCATAAGACATTTCAAATTGATACATTTCAGTTCAAACCGTAAGTCTGTAGCATTATTAGTTTCTGAAATATCATCAAAAATCGTTTTCAGAATCTGAAAAACACAATTTTTTTCGAAAATTTTTTTTTCTCAATTTTGTTTCTAGAGGTGAATTTAGTACTATAGAGCGTTTTGCATCACTGTATTTTAAAACCACGACTTTACATCTCAATTAGAACTCGAGTTACAAACTTTTTTTTTCTTCATAGGGGCTACAATGCTATAGACTTTGGTAAGAAAATTCGAAAATTCTCAAAAACTGAGAAAGTTTTAATTTTTGCGATTTAAGTGTTATAAACTTTTCATAAGACATTTCAAAGTGATACATTTCAGTTCAAACCGTACGTCTGTAGCATTATTAGTTTCTGAGATATAATCAAAAATCGTTTTCAGAAACTGAAAAACATAATTTTTTTCGAAAAATTATTTTTCTCAAATTTGTTTCTAGAGGTGAAATTAAAACTATAGAGCGTTTTGCATCACTTTATTTCAAAACCACAACTTTATATCTCAATTAGAACTCGAGTTACAAACTTTTTTTTTCTTCATATGGGCTACAATGCTATAGACTTCGGTAAGAAAATTCGAAAATTCTCAAATACTAAGAAAGTTTTAGTTTTTGCGACTAAAGTGTTATAAACTTTTCATAAGACATTTCAAAGTGATACATTTCAGTTCAAACCGTAAGTCTGTAGCATTATAAGTTTCTGAGATATCATCAAAAATCGTTTTCAGAATCTGAAAAACACAATTTTTTTCGAAATTTTGTTTTTCTCAATTTTGTTTATAGAGGTGAATTTAGTACTATAGAGTGTTTTGCATCACTTTATTTCAAAAACCACAACTTTACATCTCAATTAGAACTCGAGTTACAAACTTTTTTTTTCTTCATATGGGCTACAATGCTATAGACTTCGGTAAGAAAATACGAAAATTCTCAAAAACTGAGAAAGTTTTATTTTTTGCGACTAAAGTGTAATAAACTTTTCATAAGACATTTCAAAGTGATACATTTCAGTTCAAACCGTAAGTCTGTAGCATTATTAGTTTCTGAGATATCATCAAAAATCGTTTTCAGAATCTGAAAAACACAATTTTTTTCGAAAATTTTTTTTTCTCAATTTTGTTTCTAGAGGTGAATTTAGTACTATAGAGCGTTTTGCATCACTTTATTTCAAAACCACAACTTTACATCTCAATTAGAACTCGAGTTACAAACTTTTTTTTTCTTCATATGGGCTACAATGCTATAGACTTCGGTAAGAAAATTCGAAAATTCTCAAATACTAAGAAAGTTTTAATTTTTGCGATTTAAGTGTTACAAACTTTTCATAAGTTATTTCAAAGTGATACATTTCAGTTCAAACCGTACGTCTGTAGCATTATTAGTTTCTGAGATATAATCAAAAATCGTTTTCAGAAACTGAAAAACATAATTTTTTTTCGAAAAATTATTTTTCTCAAATTTGTATCTAGAGGTGAAATTAAAACTATAGAGCGTTTTGCATCACTTTATTTCAAAACTGCAACTTTACATCTCAATTAGAACTCGAGTTACAAATTTTTTTTTCTTCATATGGGCTACAATGCTATAGACTTCGGTAAGAAAATTCGAAAATTCTCAAATACTAAGAAAGTTTTAGTTTTTGCGACTAAAGTGTTATAAACTTTTCATAAGACATTTCAAAGTGATACATTTCAGTTCAAACCGTAAGTCTGTAGCATTATTAGTTTCTGAGATATCATCAAAAATCGTTTTCAGAATCTGAAAAACAAAATTTTTTGCGAAATTTTTTTTTTTCTCAATTTTGTTTCTAGAGGTGAATTTAGTACTATAGAGCGTTTTGCATCACTTTATTTCAAAACCACAACTTTCCATCTCAATTAAAACTCGAGTTACAAACTTTTTTTTTCTTCATATGGGCTACAATGCTATAGACTTCGGTAAGAAAATTCGAAAATTCTCAAAAACTGAGAAAGTTTTAATTTTTGCGACTTAAGTGTTATAAACTTTTCATTAGATATTTCAAAGTGATACATTTCAGTTCAAACCGTACGTCTGTAGCATTATTAGTTTCTGAGATATAATCAAAAATCGTTTTCAGAAACTGAAAAACATAATTTTTTTCGAAAAATTATTTTTCTCAAATTTGTTTCTAGAGGTGAATTTAGTACTATAGAGTGTTTTGCATCACTTTATTTCAAAACCACAACTTTACATCTCAATTAGAACTCGAGTTCCAAATTTTTTTTTTCTTCATATGGACTACAATGCTATAGACATCGGTAAGAAAATTCGAAAATTCTCAAAAACTGAGAAAGTTTTAGTTTTTGCGACTAAAGTGTTATAAACTTTTCATAAGACATTTCAAAATGATACATTTCAGTTCAAACCGTTAGTCTGTAGCATTATTAGTTTCTGAGATATCATCAAAAATCGTTTTCAGAATCTGAAAAACACAATTTTTTTCGAATTTTTTTTTTCTCAATTTTGTTTCCAGAGGTGAATTTAGTACTATAGAGCGTTTTGCATCACTTTATTTTAAAACCACAACTTTACATCTCAATTAGAACTCGAGTTACAAACTTTTTTTTTCTTCATATGGGCTACAATGCTATAGACTTCGGTAAGAAAATTCAAAAATTCTCAAATACTAAGAAAGTTTTAATTTTTGCGATTTAAGTGTTACAAACTTTTCATAAGACATTTCAAAGTGATACATTTCAGTTCAAACCGTACGTCTGTAACATTATTAGTTTCTGAGATATAATCAAAAATCGTTTTCAGAAACTGAAAAACATAATTTTTTTCGAAAAATTATTTTTCTCAAATTTGTTTCTAGAGGTGAAATTAAAACTATAGAATTTTCGTATTTTCTTACCGAAGTCTATAGCATTGTAGCCCATATGAAGAAAAAAAAAGTTTGTAACTCGAGTTCCAATTGAGATAGAAAGTTGCGGTTATGAAATAAAGTGATGCAAAACGCTCTATCAAAAACTGAGAAAGTTTTAATTTTTGCGACTTAAGTGTTATAAACTTTTCATAAGACATTTCAAAGTGATACATTTCAGTTCAAACCGTAAGTCTGTAGCATTATAAGTTTCTGAGATATCATCAAAAATCGTTTTCAGAATCTGAAAAACACAATTTTTTTCGAAATTTTGTTTTTCTCAATTTTGTTTATAGAGGTGAATTTAGTACTATAGAGTGTTTTGCATCACTTTATTTCAAAAACCACAACTTTACATCTCAATTAGAACTCGAGTTACAAACTTTTTTTTTCTTCATATGGGCTACAATGCTATAGACTTCGGTAAGAAAATACGAAAATTCTCAAAAACTGAGAAAGTTTTATTTTTTGCGACTAAAGTGTAATAAACTTTTCATAAGACATTTTAAAGTGATACATTTCAGTTCAAACCGTAAGTCTGTAGCATTATTAGTTTCTGAGATATCATCAAAAATCGTTTTCAGAATCTGAAAAACACAATTTTTTTCGAAAATTTTTTTTTCTCAATTTTGTTTCTAGAGGTGAATTTAGTACTATAGAGCGTTTTGCATCACTTTATTTCTAAACCACAACTTTCCATCTTAATTAGAACTCGAGTTACAAACTTTTTTTTTCTTCATATGGGCTACAATGCTATAGACATCGGTAAGAAAATTCGAAAATTCTCAAAAACTGAAAAAGTTTTAGTTTTTGCGACTAAAGTGTTATAAACTTTTCATAAGACATTTCAAATTGATACATTTCAGTTCAAACCGTAAGTCTGTAGCATTATTAGTTTCTGAAATATCATCAAAAATCGTTTTCAGAATCTGAAAAACACAATTTTTTTCGAAAATTTTTTTTTTCTCAATTTTGTTTCTAGAGGTGAATTTAGTACTATAGAGCGTTTTGCATCACTGTATTTTAAAACCACGACTTTACATCTCAATTAGAACTCGAGTTACAAACTTTTTTTTTCTTCATAGGGGCTACAATGCTATAGACTTTGGTAAGAAAATTCGAAAATTCTCAAAAACTGAGAAAGTTTTAATTTTTGCGATTTAAGTGTTATAAACTTTTCATAAGACATTTCAAAGTGATACATTTCAGTTCAAACCGTACGTCTGTAGCATTATTAGTTTCTGAGATATAATCAAAAATCGTTTTCAGAAACTGAAAAACATAATTTTTTTCGAAAAATTATTTTTCTCAAATTTGTTTCTAGAGGTGAAATTAAAACTATAGAGCGTTTTGCATCACTTTATTTCAAAACCACAACTTTATATCTCAATTAGAACTCGAGTTACAAACTTTTTTTTTCTTCATATGGGCTACAATGCTATAGACTTCGGTAAGAAAATTCGAAAATTCTCAAATACTAAGAAAGTTTTAATTTTTGCGATTTAAGTGTTACAAACTTTTCATAAGTTATTTCAAAGTGATACATTTCAGTTCAAACCGTACGTCTGTAGCATTATTAGTTTCTGAGATATAATCAAAAATCGTTTTCAGAAACTGAAAAACAATTTTTTTCGAAAAATTATTTTTCTCAAATTTGTTTCTAGAGGTGAAATTAAAACTATAGAGCGTTTTGCATCACTTTATTTCAAAACCGCAACTTTCTATCTCAATTGGAACTCGAGTTACAAACTTTTTTTTTCTTCATATGGGCTACAATGCTATAGACTTCGGTAAGAAAATACGAAAATTCTCAAAAACTGAGAAAGTTTTAATTTTTGCGACTTAAGTGTTATAAACTTTTTATAAGACATTTCAAAGTGATACATTTCAGTTCAAACCGTAAGTCTGTAGCATTATTAGTTTCTGAGATATCATCAAAAATCGTTTTCAGAATCTGAAAAACACAATTTTTTTCGAAATTTTGTTTTTCTCAATTTTGTTTATAGAGGTGAATTTAGTACTATAGAGTGTTTTGCATCACTTTATTTCAAAACCACAACTTTATATCTCAATTAGAACTCGAGTTACAAACTTTTTTTTTCTTCATATGGGCTACAATGCTATAGACTTCGGTAAGAAAATTCAAAAATTCTCAAATACTAAGAAAGTTTTAATTTTTGCGATTTAAGTGTTACAAACTTTTCATAAGACATTTCAAAGTGATACATTTCAGTTCAAACCATACGTCTGTAGCATTATTAGTTTCTGAGATATAATCAAAAATCGTTTTCAGAAACTGAAAAACATAATTTTTTTCGAAAAATTATTTTTCTCAAATTTGTTTCTAGAGGTGAAATTAAAACCATAGAGCGTTTTGCATCACTGTATTTTAAAACCACGACTTTACATCTCAATTAGAACTCGAGTTACAAACTTTTTTTTTCTTCATAGGGGCTACAATGCTATAGACTTTGGTAAGAAAATTCGAAAATTCTCAAAAACTGAGAAAGTTTTAATTTTTGCGATTTAAGTGTTATAAACTTTTCATAAGACATTTCAAAGTGATACATTTCAGTTCAAACCGTAAGTCTGTAGCATTATTAGTTTCTGAGATATAATCAAAAATCGTTTTCAGAAACTGAAAAACATAATTTTTTTCGAAAAATTATTTTTCTCAAATTTGTTTCTAGAGGTGAAATTAAAACTATATAGAATTTTCGTATTTTCTTACCGAAGTCTATAGCATTGTAGCCCATATGAAGAAAAAAAAAGTTTGTAACTCGAGTTCCAATTGAGATAGAAAGTTGCGGTTATGAAATAAAGTGATGCAAAACGCTCTATCAAAAACTGAGAAAGTTTTAATTTTTGCGACTTAAGTGTTATAAACTTTTCATAAGACATTTCAAAGTGATACATTTCAGTTCAAACCGTAAGTCTGTAGCATTATAAGTTTCTGAGATATCATCAAAAATCGTTTTCAGAATCTGAAAAACACAATTTTTTTCGAAATTTTGTTTTTCTCAATTTTGTTTATAGAGGTGAATTTAGTACTATAGAGTGTTTTGCATCACTTTATTTCAAAAACCACAACTTTACATCTCAATTAGAACTCGAGTTACAAACTTTTTTTTTCTTCATATGGGCTACAATGCTATAGACTTCGGTAAGAAAATACGAAAATTCTCAAAAACTGAGAAAGTTTTATTTTTTGCGACTAAAGTGTAATAAACTTTTCATAAGACATTTCAAAGTGATACATTTCAGTTCAAACCGTAAGTCTGTAGCATTATTAGTTTCTGAGATATCATCAAAAATCGTTTTCAGAATCTGAAAAACACAATTTTTTTCGAAAATTTTTTTTTCTCAATTTTGTTTCTAGAGGTGAATTTAGTACTATAGAGCGTTTTGCATCACTTTATTTCAAAACCACAACTTTCCATCTTAATTAGAACTCGAGTTACAAACTTTTTTTTTCTTCATATGGGCTACAATGCTATAGACATCGGTAAGAAAATTCGAAAATTCTCAAAAACTGAAAAAGTTTTAGTTTTTCCGACTAAAGTGTTATAAACTTTTCATAAGACATTTCAAATTGATACATTTCAGTTCAAACCGTAAGTCTGTAGCATTATTAGTTTCTGAAATATCATCAAAAATCGTTTTCAGAATCTGAAAAACACAATTTTTTTCGAAAATTTTTTTTTCTCAATTTTGTTTCTAGAGGTGAATTTAGTACTATAGAGCGTTTTGCATCACTGTATTTTAAAACCACGACTTTACATCTCAATTAGAACTCGAGTTACAAACTTTTTTTTTCTTCATAGGGGCTACAATGCTATAGACTTTGGTAAGAAAATTCGAAAATTCTCAAAAACTGAGAAAGTTTTAATTTTTGCGATTTAAGTGTTATAAACTTTTCATAAGACATTTCAAAGTGATACATTTCAGTTCAAACCGTACGTCTGTAGCATTATTAGTTTCTGAGATATAATCAAAAATCGTTTTCAGAAACTGAAAAACATAATTTTTTTCGAAAAATTATTTTTCTCAAATTTGTTTCTAGAGGTGAAATTAAAACTATAGAGCGTTTTGCATCACTTTATTTCAAAACCACAACTTTATATCTCAATTAGAACTCGAGTTACAAACTTTTTTTTTCTTCATATGGGCTACAATGCTATAGACTTCGGTAAGAAAATTCGAAAATTCTCAAATACTAAGAAAGTTTTAGTTTTTGCGACTAAAGTGTTATAAACTTTTCATAAGACATTTCAAAGTGATACATTTCAGTTCAAACCGTAAGTCTGTAGCATTATAAGTTTCTGAGATATCATCAAAAATCGTTTTCAGAATCTGAAAAACACAATTTTTTTCGAAATTTTGTTTTTCTCAATTTTGTTTATAGAGGTGAATTTAGTACTATAGAGTGTTTTGCATCACTTTATTTCAAAAACCACAACTTTACATCTCAATTAGAACTCGAGTTACAAACTTTTTTTTTCTTCATATGGGCTACAATGCTATAGACTTCGGTAAGAAAATACGAAAATTCTCAAAAACTGAGAAAGTTTTATTTTTTGCGACTAAAGTGTAATAAACTTTTCATAAGACATTTCAAAGTGATACATTTCAGTTCAAACCGTAAGTCTGTAGCATTATTAGTTTCTGAGATATCATCAAAAATCGTTTTCAGAATCTGAAAAACAATTTTTTTCGAAAATTTTTTTTTCTCAATTTTGTTTCTAGAGGTGAATTTAGTACTATAGAGCGTTTTGCATCACTTTATTTCAAAACCACAACTTTACATCTCAATTAGAACTCGAGTTACAAACTTTTTTTTTCTTCATATGGGCTACAATGCTATAGACTTCGGTAAGAAAATTCGAAAATTCTCAAATACTAAGAAAGTTTTAATTTTTGCGATTTAAGTGTTACAAACTTTTCATAAGTTATTTCAAAGTGATACATTTCAGTTCAAACCGTACGTCTGTAGCATTATTAGTTTCTGAGATATAATCAAAAATCGTTTTCAGAAACTGAAAAACATAATTTTTTTCGAAAAATTATTTTTCTCAAATTTGTATCTAGAGGTGAAATTAAAACTATAGAGCGTTTTGCATCACTTTATTTCAAAACCGCAACTTTACATCTCAATTAGAACTCGAGTTACAAATTTTTTTTTCTTCATATGGGCTACAATGCTATAGACTTCGGTAAGAAAATTCGAAAATTCTCAAATACTAAGAAAGTTTTAGTTTTTGCGACTAAAGTGTTATAAACTTTTCATAAGACATTTCAAAGTGATACATTTCAGTTCAAACCGTAAGTCTGTAGCATTATTAGTTTCTGAGATATCATCAAAAATCGTTTTCAGAATCTGAAAAACAAAATTTTTTGCGAAATTTTTTTTTTTCTCAATTTTGTTTCTAGAGGTGAATTTAGTACTATAGAGCGTTTTGCATCACTTTATTTCAAAACCACAACTTTCCATCTCAATTAAAACTCGAGTTACAAACTTTTTTTTTCTTCATATGGGCTACAATGCTATAGACTTCGGTAAGAAAATTCGAAAATTCTCAAAAACTGAGAAAGTTTTAATTTTTGCGACTTAAGTGTTATAAACTTTTCATAAGACATTTCAAAGTGATACATTTCAGTTCAAACCGTACGTCTGTAGCATTATTAGTTTCTGAGATATAATCAAAAATCGTTTTCAGAAACTGAAAAACATAATTTTTTTCGAAAAATTATTTTTCTCAAATTTGTTTCTAGAGGTGAAATTAAAACTATAGAGCGTTTTGCATCACTTTATTTCAAAACCGCAACTTTACATCTCAATTAGAACTCGAGTTACAAATTTTTTTTTCTTCATATGGGCTACAATGCTATAGACTTCGGTAAGAAAATTCGAAAATTCTCAAATACTAAGAAAGTTTTAGTTTTTGCGACTAAAGTGTTATAAACTTTTCATAAGACATTTCAAAGTGATACATTTCAGTTCAAACCGTAAGTCTGTAGCATTATTAGTTTCTGAGATATCATCAAAAATCGTTTTCAGAATCTGAAAAACAAAATTTTTTGCGAAATTTTTTTTTTCTCAATTTTGTTTCTAGAGGTGAATTTAGTACTATAGAGCGTTTTGCATCACTTTATTTCAAAACCACAACTTTCCATCTCAATTAAAACTCGAGTTACAAACTTTTTTTTTCTTCATATGGGCTACAATGCTATAGACTTCGGTAAGAAAATTCGAAAATTCTCAAAAACTGAGAAAGTTTTAATTTTTGCGACTTAAGTGTTAAAAACTTTTCATAAGACATTTCAAAGTGATACATTTCAGTTCAAACCGTAAGTCTGTAGCATTATTAGTTTCTGAGATATCATCAAAAATCGTTTTCAGAATCTGAAAAACACAATTTTATTCGAAATTTTGTTTTTCTCAATTTTGTTTATAGAGTGTTTTGCATCACTTTATTTCAAAACCACAACTTTCCATCTCAATTAGAACTCGAGTTACAAACTTTTTTTTTCTTCATATGGGCTACAATGCTATAGACTTCGGTAAAAAAATACGAAATTTCTCAAAAACTGAGAAAGTTTTAATTTTTCCGACTTAAGTGTTAGAAACTTTTTATAAGACATTTCAAAGTGATACATTTCAGTGCAAACCGTAAGTCTGTAGCATTATTAGTTTCTGAGATATCAATAAAAATCGTTTTCAGAAACTGAAAAACACAATTTTTTTGGAAAAATTATTTTTCTCAAATTTGTTTCTAGAGGTGAATTTAAAACTATAGAGCGTTTTGCATCACTTTATTTTATAACCGCAACTTTCTATCTCAATTGGAACTCGAGTTACAAACTTTTTTTTTCTTCATATGGGCTACAATGCTATAGACTTCGGTAAGAAAATTCGAAAATTCTCAAATACTAAGAAAGTTTTAGTTTTTGCGACTAAAGTGTTATAAACTATTCATAAGACATTTCAAAGTGATACATTTCAGTTCAAACCGAAAGTCTGTGGCATTATTAGTTTCTGAGATATCATCAAAAATCGTTTTCAGAATCTGAAAAACACAATTTTTTTCGAAATTTTTTTTTTATTAATTTTGTTTCTATAGGTGAATTTAGTACTATAGAGCGTTTTGCATCACTTTATTTCAAAACCACAACTTTCCATCTCAATTAGAACTCGAGTTACAAACTTTTTTTTTCTTCATATGGGCTACAATGCTATAGACTTCGGTAAGAATATACGAAAATTCTCAAAAACTGAGAAAGTTTTAATTTTTGCGACTTAAGTGTTATAAACTTTTCATTAGACATTTCAAAGTGATACATTTCAGTTCAAACCGTAAGTCTGTAGCATTATTAGTTTCTGAGATATCATCAAAAATCGTTTTCAGAATCTGAAAAACAATTTTTTTCGAAATTTTGTTTTTCTCAATTTTGTTTATAGAGGTGAATTTAGTACTATAGAGTGTTTTGCATCACTTTATTTCAAAACCACAACTTTACATCTCAATTAGAACTCGAGTTACAAACTTTTTTTTTTCTTCATATGGACTACAATGCTATAGACATCGGTAAGAAAATTCGAAAATTCTTAAAAACTGAGAAAGTTTTAGTTTTTGCGACTAAAGTGTTATAAACTTTTCATAAGACATTTCAAAATGATACATTTTAGTTCAAACCGTTAATCTGTAGCATTATTAGTTTCTGAGATATCATCAAAAATCGTTTTCAGAATCTGAAAAACACAATTTTTTTCGAAAATTTTTTTTTTCTCAATTTTGTTTCCAGAGGTGAATTTAGTACTATAGAGCGTTTTGCATCACTTTATTTTAAAACCACAACTTTACATCTCAATTAGAACTCGAGTTACAAACTTTTTTTTTCTTCATATGGGCTACATTGCTATAGACTTCGGTAAGAAAATTCGAAAATTCTCAAAAACTGAGAAAGTTTTAATTTTTGCGATTTAAGTGTTACAAATTTTTCATAAGACATTTCAAAGTGATACATTTCAGTTCAAACCGTACGTCTGTAGCATTATTAGTTTCTGAGATATAATCAAAAATCGTTTTCAGAAACTGAAAAACATAATTTTTTTCGAAAAATTATTTTTCTCAAATTTGTTTCTAGAGGTGAAATTAAAACTATAGAGTGTTTTGCATCACTTTATTTCAAAACCACAACTTTATATCTCAATTAGAACTCGAGTTACAAACTTTTTTTTTCTTCATATGGGCTACAATGCTATAGACTTCGGTAAGAAAATTCGAAAATTCTCAAATACTAAGAAAGTTTTAGTTTTTGCGACTAAAGTGTTATAAAACTTTTCATAAGACATTTCAAAGTGATACATTTCAGTTCAAACCGTAAGTCTGTAGCATTATTAGTTTCTGAGATATCATCAAAAATCGTTTTCAGAATCTGAAAAACACAATTTTTTACGAAATTTTTTTTTTATTAAATTTGTTTCTATAGGTGAATTTAGTACTATAGAGCGTTTTGCATCACTTTATTTCAAAACCACAACTTTCCATCTCAATTAGAACTCGAGTTACAAACTTTTTTTTTCTTCATATGGGCTACAATGCTATAGGCTTCGGTAAGAAAATACGAAAATTCTCAAAAACTGAGAAAGTTTTAATTTTTGCGACTTAAGTGTTATAAACTTTTTATAAGACATTTCAAAGTGATACATTTCAGTTCAAACCGTAAGTCTGTAGCATTATTAGTTTCTGAGATATCATCAAAAATCGTTTTCAGAAACTGAAAAACACAATTTTTTTGGAAAAATTATTTTTCTCAAATTTGTTTCTAGAGGTGAATTTAAAACTATAGAGCGTTTTGCATCACTTTATTTTATAACCGCAACTTTCTATCTCAATTGGAACTCGAGTTACAAACTTTTTTTTTCTTCATATGGGCTACAATGCTATAGACTTCGGTAAGAAAATTCGAAAATTCTCAAATACTAAGAAAGTTTTAGTTTTTGCGACTAAAGTGTTATAAACTATTCATAAGACATTTAAAAGTGATACATTTCAGTTCAAACCGAAAGTCTGTGGCATTATTAGTTTCTGAGATATCATCAAAAATCGTTTTCAGAATCTGAAAAACACAATTTTTTTCGAAATTTTTTTTTTATTAATTTTGTTTCTATAGGTGAATTTAGTACTATAGAGCGTTTTGCATCACTTTATTTCAAAACCACAACTTTCCATCTCAATTAGAACTCGAGTTACAAACTTTTTTTTTCTTCATATGGGCTACAATGCTATAGACTTCGGTAAGAAAATACGAAAATTCTCAAAAACTGAGAAAGTTTTAATTTTTGCGACTTAAGTGTTATAAACTTTTTATAAGACATTTCAAAGTGATACATTTCAGTTCAAACCGTAAGTCTGTAGCATTATTAGTTTCTGAGATATCATCAAAAATCGTTTTCAGAAACTGAAAAACACAATTTTTTTTGGAAAAAATAATTTTTCTAAAATTTGTTTCTAGAGGTGAATTTAAAACTATAGAGCGTTTTGCATCACTTTATTTCAAAACCACAACTTTCCATCTCAATTAGAACTCGAGTTACAAACTTTTTTTTTCTTCATATGGCCTACAATGCTATAGACTTCGGTAAGAAAATTCGAAAATTCTCAAATACTAAGAAAGTTTTAGTTTTTGCGACTAAAGTGTTATAAACTATTCATAAGACATTTCAGACTAAAACTTTTTTAGTATTTGAGAATTTTCGAATTTTCTTACCGAAGTCTATAGCATTGTAGCCCATATGAAGAAAATAAAAGTTTGTAACTCGAGTTCTAATTGAGATGTAAAGTTGTGGTTTTAAAATAAAGTGATGCAAAACGCTCTATAGTACTAAATTCACCTCTGGAAACAAAATTGAGAAAAAAAAAATTTCGAAAAAAATTGTGTTTTTCAGATTCTGAAAACGATTTTTGATGATATCTCAGAAACTAATAATGCTACAGATTAACGGTTTGAACTGAAATGTATCATTTTGAAATGTCTTATGAAAAGTTTAGAACACTTTAGTCGCAAAAACTAAAACTTTCTCAGTTTTTGAGAATTTTCGAATTTTCTTACCGATGTCTATAGCATTGTAGTCCATATGAAGAAAAAAAAAGTTTGTAACTCGAGTTCTAATTGAGATGTAAAGTTGTGGTTTTGAAATAAAGTGATGCAAAACACTCTATAGTACTAAATTCACCTCTATAAACAAAATTGAGAAAAACAAAATTTCGAAAAAAATTGTTTTTCAGATTCTGAAAACGATTTTTGATGATATCTCAGAAACTAATAATGCTACAGACTTACGGTTTGAACTGAAATGTATCACTTTGAAATGTCTTATGAAAAGTTTATAACACTTTAGTCGCAAAAACTAAAACTTTCTTAGTATTTGAGAATTTGCGAATTTTCTTACCGAAGTCTATAGCATTGTAGCCCATATGAAGAAAAAAAAAATTTGTAACTCGAGTTCTAATTGAGATGTAAAGTTGTGGTTTTGAAATAAAGTGATGCAAAACGCTCTATAGTACTAAATTCACCTCTAGAAACAAAACTGAGAAAAAAAAAATTTCGAAAAAAATTGTGTTTTTCAGATTCTGAAAACGATTTTTGATGATATCTCAAAAACTAATAAAGCTACAGACTTACGGTTTGAACTGAAATGTATCACTTTGAAATGTCTTATGAAAAGTTTAGAACACTTTAGTCGCAAAAACTAAAACTTTCTTAGTATTTGAGAATTTTCGAATTTTCTTACCGAAGTCTATAGCATTGTAGCCCATATGAAGAAAAAAAAAAGTTTGTAACTCGAGTTCTAATTGAGCTGTAAAGTTGTGGTTTTGAAATAAAGTGATGCAAAACGCTCTATAGTACTAAATTCACCAATGGAAACAAAATTAATAAAAAAAAAAATTCGAAAAAAATTGTGTTTTTCAGATTCTGAAAACGATTTTTGATGATATCTCAGAAACTAATAATGCTACAGACTTACGGTTTGAACTGAAATGTATCACTTTGAAATATCTTATGAAAAGTTTATTACCCTTTAGTCGCAAAAACTAAAACTTTCTTAGTATTTGAGAATTTTCGAATTTTCTTACCGAAGTCTATAGCATTGTAGCCCATATGAAGAAAAAAAAAATTTGTAACTCGAGTTCTAATTGAGATGTAAAGTTGTGGTTTTGAAATAAAGTGATGCCAAACGCTCTATAGTACTAAATTCACCTCTAGAAACAAAACTAAGAAAAAAAAAATTCGAAAAAAATTGTGTTTTTCAGATTCTGAAAACGATTTTTGATGATATCTCAGAAACTAATAATGCTACAGACTTACGGTTTGAACTGAAATGTATCACTTTGAAATGTCTTATGAAAAGTTTATTACACTTTAGTCGCAAAAAATAAAACTTTCTCAGTTTTTGAGAATTTTCGTATTTTCTTACCGAAGTCTATAGCATTGTAGCCCATATGAAGAAAAAAAAAGTTTGTAACTCGAGTTCCAATTGACATAGAAAGTTGCGGTTTTGAAATAAAGTGATGCAAAACGCTCTATAGTTTTAAATTCACCTCTAGAAACAAATTTGAGAAAAATAATTTTTCCAAAAAAATTGTGTTTTTCAGTTTCTGAAAACGATTTTTGATGATATCTCAGAAACTAATAATGCTACAGACTTACGGTTTGAACTGAAATGTATCACTTTGAAATGTCTAATGAAAAGTTTATAACACTTTAGTCGCAAAAACTAAAACTTTCTTAGTATTTGAGAATTTTCGAATTTTCTTACCGAAGTCTATAGCATTGTAGCCCATATGAAGAAAAAAAAAATTTGTAACTCGAGTTCTCATTGAGATGTAAAGTTGTGGTTTTGAAATAAAATGATGCAAAACGCTCTATAGTACTAAATTCACCTCTAGAAACAAAATTGAGAAAAAAATTTTTTCGAAAAAAATTGTGTTTTTCAGATTCTGAAAACGATTTTTGATGATATCTCAGAAACTAATAATGCTACAGACTTACGGTTTGAACTGAAATGTATCACCTTGAAATGTCTTATGAAAAGTTTATAACACTTTAGTCGCAAAAACTAAAACTTTCTTAGTATTTGAGAATTTTCGAATTTTCTTACCGAAGTCTATAGCATTGTAGCCCATATGAAGAAAAAAAAAATTTGTAACTCGAGTTCTAATTGAGATGTAAAGTTGTGGTTTTGAAATAAAGTGATGCAAAACGCTCTATAGTACTAAATTCACCTCTAGAAACAAAACTGAGAAAAAAAAAATTTCGAAAAAAATTGTGTTTTTCAGATTCTGAAAACGATTTTTGATGATATCTCAGAAACTAATAAAGCTACAGACTTACACGTTGAACTGAAATGTATCACTTTGAAATGTCTTATGAAAAGTTTATAACACTTTAGTCGCAAAAATTAAAACTTTCTCAGTTTTTGAGAATTTTCGTATTTTCTTACCGAAGTCTATAGCATTGTAGCCCATATGAAGAAAAAAAAAGTTTGTAACTCGAGTTCCAATTGAGATAGAAAGTTGCGGTTTTCAAATAAAGTGATGCAAAACGCTCTATAGTTTTAAATTCACCTCTAGAAAAAAATTTGAGAAAATTTATTTTTCCCAAAAAATTGTGTTTTTCAGATTCTGAAAACGATTTTTGATGATATCTCAGAAACTAATAATGCTACAGACTTACGGTTTGAACTGAAATGTATCACTTTGAAATGTCTTATGAAAAGTTTATAACACTTAAGTCGCAAAAATTAAAACTTTCTCAGTTTTTGAGAAATTTCGTATTTTCTTACCGAAGTCTATAGCATTGTAGTCCATATGAAGAAAAAAAAAGTTTGTAACTCGAGTTCTAATTGAGATGTAAAGTTGTGGTTTTGAAATAAAATGATGCAACACGCTCTATAGTACTAAATTCACCTCTAGAAACAAAATTGAAAAAAAAAAATTTTCGAAAAAAATTGTGTTTTTCAGATTCTAAAAAAGATTTTTGATGATATCTCAGAAACTAATAATGCTACAGACTTACGGTTTGAACTGAAATGTATCACCTTGAAATGTCTTATGAAAAGTTTATAACACTTTAGTCGCAAAAACTAAAACTTTCTTAGTATTTGAGAATTTTCGAATTTTCTTACCGAAGTCTATAGCATTGTAGCCCATATGAAGAAAAAAAAAATTTGTAACTCGAGTTCTCATTGAGATGTAAAGTTGTGGTTTTGAAATAAAATGATGCAAAACGCTCTATAGTACTAAATTCACCTCTAGAAACAAAATTGAGAAAAAAATTTTTTCGAAAAAAATTGTGTTTTTCAGATTCTGAAAACGATTTTTGATGATATCTCAGAAACTAATAATGCTACAGACTTACGGTTTGAACTGAAATGTATCACCTTGAAATGTCTTATGAAAAGTTTATAACACTTTAGTCGCAAAAACTAAAACTTTCTTAGTATTTGAGAATTTTCGAATTTTCTTACCGAAGTCTATAGCATTGTAGCCCATATGAAGAAAAAAAAAATTTGTAACTCGAGTTCTAATTGAGATGTAAAGTTGTGGTTTTGAAATAAAGTGATGCAAAACGCTCTATAGTACTAAATTCACCTCTAGAAACAAAACTGAGAAAAAAAAAATTGCGAAAAAAATTGTGTTTTTCAGATTCTGAAAACGATTTTTGATGATATCTCAGAAACTAATAAAGCTACAGACTTACACGTTGAACTGAAATGTATCACTTTGAAATGTCTTATGAAAAGTTTATAACACTTTAGTCGCAAAAATTAAAACTTTCTCAGTTTTTGAGAATTTTCGTATTTTCTTACCGAAGTCTATAGCATTGTAGCCCATATGAAGAAAAAAAAAGTTTGTAACTCGAGTTCCAATTGAGATAGAAAGTTGCGGTTTTCAAATAAAGTGATGCAAAACGCTCTATAGTTTTAAATTCACCTCTAGAAAAAAATTTGAGAAAATTTATTTTTCCCAAAAAATTGTGTTTTTCAGATTCTGAAAAGGATTTTTGATGATATCTCAGAAACTAATAATGCTACAGACTTACGGTTTGAACTGAAATGTATCACTTTGAAATGTCTTATGAAAAGTTTATAACACTTAAGTCGCAAAAATTAAAACTTTCTCAGTTTTTGAGAAATTTCGTATTTTCTTACCGAAGTCTATAGCATTGTAGTCCATATGAAGAAAAAAAAAGTTTGTAACTCGAGTTCTAATTGAGATGTAAAGTTGTGGTTTTGAAATAAAATGATGCAACACGCTCTATAGTACTAAATTCACCTCTAGAAACAAAATTGAAAAAAAAAAATTTTCGAAAAAAATTGTGTTTTTCAGATTCTAAAAAAGATTTTTGATGATATCTCAGAAACTAATAATGCTACAGACTTACGGTTTGAACTGAAATGTATCACCTTGAAATGTCTTATGAAAAGTTTATAACACTTTAGTCGCAAAAACTAAAACTTTCTTAGTATTTGAGAATTTTCGAATTTTCTTACCGAAGTCTATAGCATTGTAGCCCATATGAAGAAAAAAAAAAATTGTAACTCGAGTTCTAATTGAGATGTAAAATTGTGGTTTTGAAATAAAGTGATGCAAAACGCTCTATAGTACTAAATTCACCTCTAGAAACAAAACTGAGAAAAAAAAAATTTCGAAAAAAATTGTGTTTTTCAGATTCTGAAAACGATTTTTGATGATATCTCAGAAACTAATAAAGGTTCAGACTTACGGTTTGAACTGAAATGTATCACTTTGAAATGTCTTATGAAAAGTTTATTACACTTTAGTCGCAAAAACTAAAACTTTCTTAGTATTTGAGAATTTTCGAATTTTCTTACCGAAGTCTATAGCATTGTAGCCCATATGAAGAAAAAAAAAATTTGTAACTCGAGTTCTAATTGAGATGTAAAGTTGTTGTTTTGAAATAAAGTGATGCAAAACGCTCTATAGTACTAAATTCACCTCTAGAAACAAAACTGAGAAAAAAAAAATTCAAAAAAAAATTGTGTTTTTCAGATTCTGAAAACGATTTTTGATGATATCTCAGAAACTAATAATGCTACAGACTTACGGTTTGAACTGAAATGTATCACTTTGAAATGTCTTATGAAAAGTTTATAACACTTAAGTCGCAAAAATTAAAACTTTCTCAGTTTTTGAGAATTTTCGTATTTTCTTACCGAAGTCTATAGCATTGTAGCCCATATGAAGAAAAAAAAAGTTTGTAACTCGAGTTCCAATTGAGATAGAAAGTTGCGGTTTTCAAATAAAGTGATGCAAAACGCTCTATAGTTTTAAATTCACCTCTAGAAAAAAATTTGAGAAAATTTATTTTTCCCAAAAAATTGTGTTTTTCAGTTTCTGAAAATGATTTTTGATGATATCTCAGAAACTAATAATGCTACAGACTTACGGTTTGAACTGAAATGTATCACCTTGAAATGTCTTATGAAAAGTTTATAACACTTTAGTCGCTAAAATTTAAACTTTCTTAGTTTTTGAGAATTTTCGAATTTTCTTACCGATGTCTATAGCATTGTAGCCCATATATATGAAGAAATAAAAAGTTTGTAACTCGAGTTTTAATTGAGATGAGAAGTTGTGGTTTTGAAATAAAGTGATGCAAAACGCTCTATAGTACTAAATTCACCTTTAGAAACAAAATTAATAAAAAAAAAAATTTCGAAAAAAATTGTGTTTTTCAGATTCTGAAAACGATTTTTGATGATATCTCAGAAACTAATAATGCTACAGACTTACGGTTTGAACTGAAATGTATCACTTTGAAATGTCTTATGAAAAGTTTATTACACTTTAGTCGCAAAAAATAAAACTTTCTCAGTATTTGAGAATTTTCGAATTTTCTTACCGAAGTCTATAGCATTGTAGCCCTTATGAAGAAAAAAAAAATTTGTAACTCGAGTTCTAATTGAGATGTAAGGTTGTGGTTTTGAAATAAAGTGATGCAAAACGCTCTATAGTACTAAATTCACCTCTAGAAACAAAACTGAGAAAAAAAAATTTTCGAAAAAAATTGTGTTTTTCAGATTTTGAAAAGGATTTTTGATGATATCTCAGAAACTAATAATGCTACAGACTTACGGTTTGAACTGAAATGTATCACTTTGAAATGTCTTATGAAAAGTTTATTACACTTTAGTCGCAAAAACTAAAACTTTCTTAGTATTTGAGAATTTTCGAATCTTCTTACCGAAGTCTATAGCATTGTAGCCCATATGAAGAAAAAAAAAATTTGTAACTCGAGTTCTAATTGAGATGTAAAGTTGTGGTTTTGAAATAAAGTGATGCAAAACGCTCTATAGTACTAAATTCACCTCTAGAAACAAAACTGAGAAAAAAAAATCGAAAAAAATTGTGTTTTTCAGATTCTGAAAACGATTTTTGATGATATCTCAGAAACTAATAATGCTACAGACTTACGGTTTGAACTGAAATGTATCACCTTGAAATGTCTTATGAAAAGTTTATTACACTTTAGTCGCAAAAACTAAAACTTTCTTAGTATTTGAGAATTTTCGAATTTTCTTACCGAAGTCTATAGCATTGTAGCCCATATGAAGAAAAAAAAAGTTTGTAACTCGAGTTCCAATTGAGATAAAAAATTGCGGTTTTGAAATAAAGTGATGCAAAACGCTCTATAGTTTTAAATTCACCTCTAGAAAAAAATTTGAGAAAATTTATTTTTCCCAAAAAATTGTGTTTTTCAGTTTCTGAAAACGATTTTTGATGATATCTCAGAAACTAATAATGCTACAGACTTACGGTTTGAACTGAAATGTAGGACTAACAGACTTGCAAAGAAAAGGTTATAACACCTTAATCGCTACAATGCAATCTTTCGCAGTTATAGAGAATCTCAGTGCTTTCTCATAGTACTTTGTAGACTGCGAATAAGATTTTTGATGATATCTCTGAAACTAAAAAAACTATAGGTTTGCGGTTTGAAATAAAATGTAAGACTAACAGACTTGCAAAGAAAAGGTTATTACACCTTAATCGCTCCAATGCATACTTTCGCAGTTATAGAGAATCTCAGTGCTTTCTCATCGTACTTTTCAGACCGTGAATACGATTGTTGATGATATCTCCGAAACTAATAAAGCTACTGGCTTGCGGTTTAAACTGAAGTGAAGGACTAAGAGACTTGCAAAGAAAAGGTAATAACACCTTAATCGCTACAATGCAATCTTTCGCAGTTATAGAGAATCTCAGTGCTTTCTCATAGTACTTTGTAGACTGCGAAAAAGATTTTTGATAATATCTCCGAAACTAATAAAGCTACTGGCTTTCGCTTTGAACTAAAATGTAGTACTAACAGACTTGCAAAGAAAAGGTTATTACACCTTAATCGCTCCAATGCATACTTTCGCAGTTATAGATAATCTCAGTGCTTTCTCATCGTACTTTTCAGACCGTGAATACGATTGTTGATTATCTCCAAAACTAATAAAGCTACAGGCTTGCGGTTGAAACTTAAATGTACGACTAACAGACTTGCAAAGAAAAGGTTATTACATCTTAATCGCTACAATGCAAACTTTCGCAGTTATAGAGAATCTCAGTGCTTTCTCATCGTACTTTTTAGACTGCAAATATGATTTTTGATGATATCTCTGAAACTAAAAAAGCTACAGGTTTGCGGTTTGAAATAAAATGTAAGACTAACAGACTTGCAAAGAAAAGGTTATTACACCTTAATCGCTCCAATGCATACTTTCGCAGTTATAGAGAATCTCAGTGCTTTCTCAACGTAGTTTTCAGACTGTGGATACGAATTTTGATGCTATCTCCGAAACTAATAAAGCTACAGGCTTGCGGTTTGAACTGAAATGTAGGACTAACAGACTTGCAAAGAAAAGGTTATTACACCTTAATCGCTCCAATGCATACTTTCGCAGTTATAGAGAATCTCAGTGCTTTCTCATAGTACTTTGTAGACTGCGAATAAGATTTTTGATGATATCTCCGAAACTAATAAAGCTACTGGCTTTCGCTTTGAACTAAAATGTAGTACTAACAGACTTGCAAAGAAAAGGTTATTACACCTTAATCGCTCCAATGCATACTTTCGCAGTTATAGAGAATCTCAGTGCTTTCTCATCGTACTTTTCAGACCGTGAATACGATTGTTGATGATATCTCCAAAACTAATAAAGCTACAGGCTTGCGGTTGGAACTTAAATGTACGACTAACAGACTTGCAAAGAAAAGGTTATTACATCTTAATCGCTACAATGCAAACTTTCGCAGTTATAGAGAATCTCAGTGCTTTCTCATCGTACTTTTTAGACTGCAAATATGATTTTTGATGATATCTCTGAAACTAAAAAAGCTACAGGTTTGCGGTTTGAAATAAAATGTAAGACTAACAGACTTGCAAAGAAAAGGTTATTACACCTTAATCGCTTAAATGCATACTTTCGCAGTTATAGAGAATCTCAGTGCTTTCTCAACGTAGTTTTCAGACTGTGGATACGAATTTTGATGATATCTCCGAAACTAATAAAGCTACAGGCTTGCGGTTTGAACTGAAATGTAGGACTAACAGACTTGCAAAGAAAAGGTTATTACACCTCAATCGCTCCAATGCATACTTTCGCAGTTATAGAGAATCTCAGTGCTTTCTCATCGTACTTTTCAGACTGTGAATACGATTTTTTAAGATATCTCCGAAACTAGTAAAGCTACAGGCTTGTGGTTTGAACTTAAATGTAGGACTAACAGACTTGCAAAGAAAAGGTTGTTACACCTTAATCGCTACAATGCAAACTTTCGCAGTTATAGAGAATCTCAGTGCTTTCTCATAGTACTTTTCAGACTGTGGATACGAATTTTGATAATATCTCCGAAACTAATAAAGCTACAGGCTTGCGGTATTAACTTATATGTAGGACTAACAGACTTGCAAAGAAAACGTTATTACACCTTAATCGCTCCAATGCATACTTTCGCAGTTATAGAGAATCTCAGTGCTTTCTCATCGTACTTTTCAGACCGTGAATAAGATTGTTGATGATATCTCCGAAACTAATTAAGCTACAGGCTTGCCGTTTAAACTGAAATGTAGGACTAACAGACTTGCAAAGAAAAGGTAATAACACCTTATTCGCTCCAATGCAAACTTTCGAAGTTATAGAAAACCTCAGTGCTTTTTTGTCGTACTTTTCAGACTGTGAATACGATTTTTGATAATATCTCCGAAACTAGTAAAGCTAATTGCTTGTGGTTTGAACTTAAATGTAGGACTAACAGACTTGCAAAGAAAAGGTTATAACACCTTAATCGCTACAATGGAATCTTTCGCAGTTATACAGAATCTCAGTGCTTTCTCATAGTACTTTGTAGACTGCGAATAAGATTTTTGATGATATCTCCGAAACTAATAAAGCTACTGGCTTTTGCTTTGAACTAAAATGTAGTACTAACAGACTTGCAAAGAAAAGGTTATTACACCTTAATGGCTCCAATGCATACTTTCGCATTTATAGAGAATCTCAGTGCTTTCTCATCGTACTTTTCAGACCGTGAATACGTATGTTGATGATATCTCCAAAACTAATAAAGCTACAGGCTTGCGGTTTGAACTAAAATGTAGGATTAACAGACTTGCAAAGAAAAGGTTATTACACCTTAATCGCTCCAATGCAAACTTTCGCGGTTATAGAGAATCTCAGTGCTTTCTCATCGTACTTTTCAGACTGTGAATACGATTTTTGATGATATCTCTGAAACTAATAAAGCTACAGGCTTGCCGTTTAAACTGAAATGTAGTACTAACAGACTTGCAAAGAAAAGGTAATAACACCTTATTCGCTCCAATGCAAACTTTCGAAGTTATAGAAAACCTCAGTGCTTTCTTGTCGTACTTTTCAGACTGTGAATATGATTTTTGATGATATCTCCGAAACTAGTAAAGCTACAGGCTTGTGGTTTGAACTTAAATGTAGGACTAACAGACTTGCAAAGAAAAGGTTATAACACCTTAATCGCTACAATGCAATCTTTCGCAGTTATAGAGAATCTCAGTGCTTTCTCATAGTACTTTGTAGACTGCGAATAAGATTTTTGATGATATCTCCGAAACTAATAAAGCTACTGGCTTTCGCTTTGAACTAAAATGTAGTACTAACAGACTTGCAAAGAAAAGGTTATTACACCTTAATGGCTCCAATGCATTCTTTCGCAGTTATAGAGAATCTCAGTGCTTTCTCATCGTACTTTTCAGACCGTGAATACGATTTTTGATGATATCTCTGAAACTAAAAAAGCTACAATCTTGCGGTTTGAACTAAAATGTAGGACTAACAGACTTGCAAAGAAGAGGTTATTACACCTCAATCGCTCGAATGGAAACGTTCGCAGTAATAGAGAATCGCAGTGCTTTCTTATCGTTCTTTTTTTACTGTGAATACGATTTTTGATATATCTCCGAAGCTAATAAAGCTACAGGCTTGCGGTTTGAACTAAAATGTAGGACTAACAGACTTGCAAAGAAAAGGTTATTACACCTTAATGGCTTCAATGCAAACTTTCGCAGTTATAGAGAATCTCGGTGCTTTCTCATCGTACTTTTTAGACTGCAAATATGATTTTTGATGATATCTCTGAAACTAAAAAAGCTACAGGTTTGCGGTTTGAAATAAAATGTAGTACTAACAGACTTGCAAAGAAAAGGTTATTACACCTTAATCGCTCCAATGCATACTTTCGCAGTTATAGAGAATCTCAGTGCTTTCTCATCGTACTTTTCAGACCGTGAATACGATTGTTGATGATATCTCCGAAACTAATAAAGCTACAGGCTTGCGGTTTGAACTGAAGTGTAGGACTAACAGACTTGCAAAGAAAAGGTTATTACACCTTATTCGCTCCAATGCAAACTTTCGCAGTTATAGAGAATCTCAGTGCTTTCTCATCGTACTTTTTTGACTGTGGATACGAATTTTGATGATATCCCCGAAACTAATAAAGCTACAGGCTTGCGGTTTGAACTGAAATGTAGGACTAACAGACTTGCAAAGAAAAGGTTATAACACCTTAATCGCTACAATGCAATCTTTCGCAGTTATAGAGAATCTCAGTGCTTTCTCATAGTACTTTGTAGACTGCGAATAAGTTTTTTGATGATATCTCTGAAACTAAAAAAACTACAGGTTTGCGGTTTGAAATAAAATGTAAGACTAACAGACTTGCAAAGAAAAGGTTATTACACCTTAATCGCTCCAATGCATACTTTCGCAGTTATAGAGAATCTCAGTGCTTTCTCATCGTACTTTTCAGACCGTGAATACGATTGTTGATGATATCTCCGAAACTAATAAAGCTACTGGCTTGCGGTTTAAACTGAAGTGTAGGACTAAGAGACTTGCAAAGAAAAGGTAATAACACCTTAATCGCTACAATGCAATCTTTCGCAGTTATAGAGAATCTCATTGCTTTCTCATAGTACTTTGTAGACTGCGAATAAGATTTTTGATGATATCTCCGAAACTAATAAAGCTACTGGCTTTCGCTTTGAACTAAAATGTAGTACTAACAGACTTGCAAAGAAAAGGTGATTACACCTTAATCGCTCCAATGCATACTTTCGCAGTTATAGAGAATCTCAGTGCTTTCTCATCGTACTTTTCAGATTGTGAATACGATTGTTGATGATATCTCCAAAACTAATAAAGCTACAGGCTTGCGGTTGGAACTTAAATGTACGACTAACAGACTTGCAAAGAAAAGGTTATTACATCTTAATCGCTACAATGCAAACTTTCGCAGTTATAGAGAATCTCAGTGCTTTCTCATCGTACTTTTTAGACTGCAAATATGATTTTTAATGATATCTCTGAAACTAAAAAAGCTACAGGTTTGCGGTTTGAAATAAAATGTAAGACTAACAGACTTGCAAAGAAAAGGTTATTACACCTTAATCGCTCCAATGCATACTTTCGCAGTTATAGAGAATCTCAGTGCTTTCTCAACGTAGTTTTCAGACTGTGGATACGAATTTTGATGATATCTCCGAAACTAATAAAGCTACAGGCTTGCGGTTTGAACTGAAATGTAGGACTAACAGACTTGCAAAGAAAACGTTATTACACCTTAATCGCTCCAATGCATACTTTCGCAGTTATAGAGAATCTCAGTGCTTTCTCATCGTACTTTTCAGACCGTGAATAAGATTGTTGATGATATCTCCGAAACTAATAAAGCTACAGGCTTGCCGTTTAAACTGAAATGTAGGACTAACAGACTTGCAAAGAAAAGGTAATAACACCTTATTCGCTCCAATGCAAACTTTCGAAGTTATAGAAAACCTCAGTGCTTTCTCATCGTACTTTTCAGACCGTGAATACGATTGTTGATGATATCTCCAAAACTAATAAAGCTACAGGCTTGCGGTTTGAACTGAAATGTAGGACTAACAGACTTGCAAAGAAAAGGTTATTACACCTTAATCGCTCCAATGCATACTTTCGCAGTTATAGAGAATCTCAGTGCTTTCTCTTCGTACTTTTCAGACTGTGAATACGATTTTTTAAGATATCTCCGAAACTAGTAAAGCTACAGGCTTGTGGTTTGAACTTAAATGTAGGACTAACAGACTTGCAAAGAAAAGGTTATTACACCTTAATCGCTACAATGCAAACTTTCGCAGTTATAGAGAATCTCAGTGCTTTCTCATAGTACTTTTCAGACTGTGGATACGAATTTTGATAATATCTCCGAAACTAATAAAGCTACAGGCTTGCGGTTTGAACTGAAATGTAGGACCAACAGACTTGCAAAGAAAACGTTATTACACCTTAATCGCTATAATGCATACTTTCGCAGTTATAGAGAATCTCAGTGCTTTCTCATCGTACTTTTCAGACCGTGAATAAGATTGTTGATGATATCTCCGAAACTAATAAAGCTACAGGCTTGCCGTTTAAACTGAAATGTAGGACTAACAGACTTGCAAAGAAAAGGTAATAACACCTTATTCGCTCCAATGCAAACTTTCGAAGTTATAGAAAACCTCAGTGCTTTCTCATCGTACTTTTCAGACCGTGAATACGATTGTTGATGATATCTCCAAAACTAATAAAGCTACAGGCTTGCGGTTTGAACTGAAATGTAGGACTAACAGACTTGCAAAGAAAAGGTTATTACACCTTAATCGCTCCAATGCATACTTTCGCAGTTATAGAGAATCTCAGTGCTTTCTCTTCGTACTTTTCAGACTGTGAATACGATTTTTTAAGATATCTCCGAAACTAGTAAAGCTACAGGCTTGTGGTTTGAACTTAAATGTAGGACTAACAGACTTGCAAAGAAAAGGTTATTACACCTTAATCGCTACAATGCAAACTTTCGCAGTTATAGAGAATCTCAGTGCTTTCTCATAGTACTTTTCAGACTGTGGATACGAATTTTGATAATATCTCCGAAACTAATAAAGCTACAGGCTTGCGGTTTGAACTGAAATGTAGGACCAACAGACTTGCAAAGAAAACGTTATTACACCTTAATCGCTATAATGCATACTTTCGCAGTTATAGAGAATCTCAGTGCTTTCTCATCGTACTTTTCAGACCGTGAATAAGATTGTTGATGATATCTCCGAAACTAATAAAGCTACAGGCTTGCCGTTTAAACTGAAATGTAGGACTAACAGACTTGCAAAGAAAAGGTAATAACACCTTATTCGCTCCAACGCATACTTTCGCAGTTATAGAGAATCTCAGTGCTTTCTCATCGTACTTTTCAGACTGTGAATACGATTTTTGATGATATCTCTGAAACTAAAAAAGCTACAAGCTTGCGGTTTGAACTAAAATGTAGGACTAACAGACTTGCAAAGAAGAGGTTATTACACCTCAATCGCTCGAATGGAAACTTTCGCAGTAATAGAGAATCGCAGTGCTTTCTTATCGTTCTTTTTTTACTGTGAATACGATTTTTGATATATCTCCGAAGCTAATAAAGCTACAGGCTTGCGGTTTGAACTAAAATGTAGGACTAACAGACTTGCAAAGAAAAGGTTATTACACCTTAATCGCTTCAATGCAAACTTTCGCAGTTATAGAGAATCTCGGTGCTTTCTCATCGTACTTTTTAGACTGCAAATATGATTTTTGATGATATCTCTGAAACTAAAAAAGCTACAGGTTTGCGGTTTGAAATAAAATGTAGTACTAACAGACTTGCAAAGAAAAGGTTATTACACCTTAATCGCTCCAATGCATACTTTCGCAGTTATAGAGAATCTCAGTGCTTTCTCATCGTACTTTTCAGACCGTGAATATGATTGTTGATGATATCTCCGAAACTAATAAAGCTACTGGCTTGCGGTTTGAACTGAAGTGTAGGACTAACAGACTTGCAAAGAAA
Organism: Ecdyonurus torrentis; assembly: GCA_949318235.1. Taxonomy (NCBI): domain Eukaryota; kingdom Metazoa; phylum Arthropoda; class Insecta; order Ephemeroptera; family Heptageniidae; genus Ecdyonurus; species Ecdyonurus torrentis. The sequence goes on from OX439129.1 coordinate 944,089, forward strand.
AGGTTATTACACCTTATTCGCTCCAATGCAAACTTTCGCAGTTATAGAGAATCTTAGTGCTTTCTCATCGTACTTTTTTGACTGTGGATACGAATTTTGATGATATCTCCGAAACTAATAAAGCTACAGGCTTGCGGTTTGAACTGAAATGTAGGACTAACAGACTTGCAAAGAAAAGGTTATTACACCTTAATCGCTCCAATGCATACTTTCGCAGTTATAGAGAATCTCAGTGCTTTCTCATCGTACTTTTCAGACCGTGAATACGATTGTTGATGATATCTCCGAAACTAATAAAGCTACAGGCTTGCGGTTTGAACTGAAATGTAGGACTAACAGACTTGCAAAGAAAGGTAATAACACCTTATTCGCTCCAATGCAAACTTTCGCAGTTATAGAAAACCTCAGTGCTTTCTCGTCGTACTTTTTAGACTGTGAATATGATTTTTGATGATATCTCCGAAACTAGTAAAGCTACAGGCTTGTGGTTTGAACTTAAATGTAGGACTAACAGACTTGCAAAGAAAAGGTTATAACACCTTAATCGCTACAATGCAATCTTTCGCAATTATAGAGAATCTCAGTGCTTTCTCATAGTACTTTGTAGACTGCGAATAAGATTTTTGATGTTATCTCTGAAACTAAAAAAACTACAGGTTTGCGGTTTGAAATAAAATGTAAGACTAACAGACTTGCAAAGAAAAGGTTATTACACCTTAATCGCTCCAATGCATACTTTCGCAGTTATAGAGAATCTCAGTGCTTTCTCATCGTACTTTTCAGACCGTGAATACGATTGTTGATGATATCTCCGAAACTAATAAAGCTACTGGCTTGCGGTTTAAACTGAAGTGTAGGACTAAGAGACTTGCAAAGAAAAGGTAATAACACCTTAATCGCTACAATGCAATCTTTCGCAGTTATAGAGAATCTCAGTGCTTTCTCATAGTACTTTGTAGACTGCGAATAAGATTTTTGATGATATCTCCGAAACTAATAAAGCTACTGGCTTTTGCTTTGAACTAAAATGTAGTACTAACAGACTTGCAAAGAAAAGGTGATTACACCTTAATCGCTCCAATGCATACTTTCGCAGTTATAGAGAATCTCAGTGCTTTCACATCGTACTTTTCAGACCGTGAATACGATTGTTGTTTATCTCCAAAACTAATAAAGCTACAGGCTTGCGGTTGGAACTTAAATGTACGACTAACAGACTTGCAAAGAAAAGGTTATTACATCTTAATCGCTACAATGCAAACTTTCGCAGTTATAGAGAATCTCAGTGCTTTCTCATCGTACTTTTTAGACTGCAAATATGATTTTTGATGATATCTCTGAAACTAAAAAAGCTACAGGTTTGCGGTTTGAAATAAAATGTAAGACTAACAGACTTGCAAAGAAAAGGTTATTACACCTTAATCGCTCCAATGCATACTTTCGCAGTTATAGAGAATCTCAGTGCTTTCTCAACGTAGTTTTCAGACTGTGGATACGAATTTTGATGATATCTCCGAAACTAATAAAGCTACAGGCTTGCGGTTTGAACTGAAATGTAGGACTAACAGACTTGCAAAGAAAAGGTTATTACACCTTAATCGCTCCAATGCATACTTTCGCAGTTATAGAGAATCTCAGTGCTTTCTCATAGTACTTTGTAGACTGCGAATAAGATTTTTGATGATATCTCCGAAACTAATAAAGCTACTGGCTTTCGCTTTGAACCAAAATGTAGTACTAACAGACTTGCAAAGAAAAGGTTATTACACCTTAATCGCTCCAATGCATACTTTCGCAGTTATAGAGAACTTCAGTGCTTTCTCATCGTACTTTTCAGACTGTGAATACGATTTTTTAAGATATCTCCGAAACTAGTAAAGCTACAGGTTTGTGGTTTGAACTTAAATGTAGGACTAACAGACTTGCAAAGAAAAGGTTATTACACCTTAATCGCTACAATGCAAACTTTCGCAGTTATAGAGAATCTCAGTGCTTTCTCATAGTACTTTTCAGACTGTGGATACGAATTTTGATAATATATCCGAAACTAATAAAGCTACAGGCTTGCGGTTTGAACTGAAATGTAGGACTAACAGACTTGCAAAGAAAACGTTATTACACCTTAATCGCTCCAATGCATACTTTCGCAGTTATAGAGAATCTCAGTGCTTTCTCATCGTACTTTTCAGACCGTGAATAAGATTGTTGATGATATCTCCGAAACTAATAAAGCTACAGGCTTGCCGTTTAAACTGAAATGTAGGACTAACAGACTTGCAAAGAAAAGGTAATAACACCTTATTCGCTCCAATGCAAACTTTCGAAGTTATAGAAAACCTCAGTGCTTTCTCATCGTACTTTTCAGACCGTGAATACGATTGTTGATGATATCTCCAAAACTAATAAAGCTACAGTCTTGCGGTTTGAACTGAAATGTAGGACTAACAGACTTGCAAAGAAAAGGTTATTACACCTTAATCGCTCCAATGCATACTTTCGCAGTTATAGAGAATCTCAGTGCTTTCTCTTCGTACTTTTCAGACTGTGAATACGATTTTTTAAGATATCTCCGAAACTAGTAAAGCTACAGGCTTGTGGTTTGAACTTAAATGTAGGACTAACAGACTTGCAAAGAAAGGGTTATTACACCTTAATCGCTACAATGCAAACTTTCGCAGTTATAGAGAATCTCAGTGCTTTCTCATAGTACTTTTCAGACTGTGGATACGAATTTTGATAATATCTCCGAAACTAATAAAGCTACAGGCTTGCGGTTTGAACTGAAATGTAGGACCAACAGACTTGCAAAGAAAACGTTATTACACCTTAATCGCTATAATGCATACTTTCGCAGTTATAGAGAATCTCAGTGCTTTCTCATCGTACTTTTCAGACCGTGAATAAGATTGTTGATGATATCTCCGAAACTAATAAAGCTACAGGCTTGCCGTTTAAACTGAAATGTAGGACTAACAGACTTGCAAAGAAAAGGTAATAACACCTTATTCGCTCCAATGCATACTTTCGCAGTTATAGAGAATCTCAGTGCTTTCTCATCGTACTTTTCAGACTGTGAATACGATTTTTGATGATATCTCTGAAACTAAAAAAGCTACAAGCTTGCGGTTTGAACTAAAATGTAGGACTAACAGACTTGCAAAGAAGAGGTTATTACACCTCAATCGCTCGAATGGAAACTTTCGCAGTAATAGAGAATCGCAGTGCTTTCTTATCGTTCTTTTTTTACTGTGAATACGATTTTTGATATATCTCCGAAGCTAATAAAGCTACAGGCTTGCGGTTTGAACTAAAATGTAGGACTAACAGACTTGCAAAAAAAAGGTTATTACACCTTAATCGCTTCAATGCAAACTTTCGCAGTTATAGAGAATCTCGGTGCTTTCTCATCGTACTTTTTAGACTGCAAATATGATTTTTGATGATATCTCTGAAACTAAAAAAGCTACAGGTTTGCGGTTTGAAATAAAATGTAGTACTAACAGACTTGCAAAGAAAAGGTTATTACACCTTAATCGCTCCAATGCATACTTTCGCAGTTATAGAGAATCTCAGTGCTTTCTCATCGTACTTTTCAGACCGTGAATATGATTGTTGATGATATCTCCGAAACTAATAAAGCTACTGGCTTGCGGTTTGAACTGAAGTGTAGGACTAACAGACTTGCAAAGAAAAGGTTATTACACCTTATTCGCTCCAATGCAAACTTTCGCAGTTATAGAGAATCTTAGTGCTTTCTCATCGTACTTTTTTGACTGTGGATACGAATTTTGATGATATCTCCGAAACTAATAAAGCTACAGGCTTGCGGTTTGAACTGAAATGTAGGACTAACAGACTTGCAAAGAAAAGGTTATTACACCTTAATCGCTCCAATGCATACTTTCGCAGTTAAAGAGAATCTCAGTTCTTTCTCATCGTACTTTTCAGACCGTGAATACGATTGTTGATGATATCTCCGAAACTAATAAAGCTACAGGCTTGCGGTTTGAACTGAAATGTAGGACTAACAGACTTGCAAAGAAAGGTAATAACACCTTATTCGCTCCAATGCAAACTTTCGCAGTTATAGAAAACCTCAGTGCTTTCTCGTCGTACTTTTTAGACTGTGAATATGATTTTTAATGATATCTCCGAAACTAGTAAAGCTACAGGCTTGTGGTTTGAACTTAAATGTAGGACTAACAGACTTGCAAAGAAAAGGTTATAACACCTTAATCGCTACAATGCAATCTTTCGCAATTATAGAGAATCTCAGTGCTTTCTCATAGTACTTTGTAGACTGCGAATAAGATTTTTGATGTTATCTCTGAAACTAAAAAAACTACAGGTTTGCGGTTTGAAATAAAATGTAAGACTAACAGACTTGCAAAGAAAAGGTTATTACACCTTAATCGCTCCAATGCATACTTTCGCAGTTATAGAGAATCTCAGTGCTTTCTCATCGTACTTTTCAGACCGTGAATACGATTGTTGATGATATCTCCGAAACTAATAAAGCTACTGGCTTGCGGTTTAAACTGAAGTGTAGGACTAAGAGACTTGCAAAGAAAAGGTAATAACACCTTAATCGCTACAATGCAATCTTTCGCAGTTATAGAGAATCTCAGTGCTTTCTCATAGTACTTTGTAGACTGCGAATAAGATTTTTGATGATATCTCCGAAACTAATAAAGCTACTGGCTTTCGCTTTGAACTAAAATGTAGTACTAACAGACTTGCAAAGAAAAGGTGATTACACCTTAATCGCTCCAATGCATACTTTCGCAGTTATAGAGAATCTCAGTGCTTTCACATCGTACTTTTCAGACCGTGAATACGATTGTTGTTTATCTCCAAAACTAATAAAGCTACAGGCTTGCGGTTGGAACTTAAATGTACGACTAACAGACTTGCAAAGAAAAGGTTATTACATCTTAATCGCTACAATGCAAACTTTCGCAGTTATAGAGAATCTCAGTGCTTTCTCATCGTACTTTTTAGACTGCAAATATGATTTTTGATGATATCTCTGAAACTAAAAAAGCTACAGGTTTGCGGTTTGAAATAAAATGTAAGACTAACAGACTTGCAAAGAAAAGGTTATTACACCTTAATCGCTCCAATGCATACTTTCGCAGTTATAGAGAATCTCAGTGCTTTCTCAACGTAGTTTTCAGACTGTGGATACGAATTTTGATGATATCTCCGAAACTAATAAAGCTACAGGCTTGCGGTTTGAACTGAAATGTAGGACTAACAGACTTGCAAAGAAAAGGTTATTACACCTTAATCGCTCCAATGCATACTTTCGCAGTTATAGAGAATCTCAGTGCTTTCTCATAGTACTTTGTAGACTGCGAATAAGATTTTTGATGATATCTCCGAAACTAATAAAGCTACTGGCTTTCGCTTTGAACCAAAATGTAGTACTAACAGACTTGCAAAGAAAAGGTTATTACACCTTAATCGCTCCAATGCATACTTTCGCAGTTATAGAGAATCTCAGTGCTTTTTCATCGTACTTTTCAGATTGTGAATACGATTGTTGATGATATCTCCAAAACTAATAAAGCTACAGGCTTGCGGTTGGAACTTAAATGTACGACTAACAGACTTGCAAAGAAAAGGTTATTACATCTTAATCGCTACAATGCAAACTTTCGCAGTTATAGAGAATCTCAGTGCTTTCTCATCGTACTTTTTAGACTGCAAATATGATTTTTAATGATATCTCTGAAACTAAAAAAGCTACAGGTTTGCGGTTTGAAATAAAATGTAAGACTAACAGACTTGCAAAGAAAAGGTTATTACACCTTAATCGCTCCAATGCATACTTTCGCAGTTATAGAGAATCTCAGTGCTTTCTCAACGTAGTTTTCAGACTGTGGATACGAATTTTGATGATATCTCCGAAACTAATAAAGCTACAGGCTTGCGGTTTGAACTGAAATGTAGGACTCACAGACTTGCAAAGAAAAGGTTATTACACCTTAATCGCTCCAATGCATACTTTCGCAGTTATAGAGAATCTCAGTGCTTTCTCATCGTACTTTTCAGACTGTGAATACGATTTTTTAAGATATCTCCGAAACTAGTAAAGCTACAGGTTTGTGGTTTGAACTTAAATGTAGGACTAACAGACTTGCAAAGAAAAGGTTATTACACCTTAATCGCTACAATGCAAACTTTTGCAGTTATAGAGAATCTCAGTGCTTTCTCATAGTACTTTTCAGACTGTGGATACGAATTTTGATAATATCTCCGAAACTAATAAAGCTACAGGCTTGCGGTTTGAACTGAAATGTAGGACTAACAGACTTGCAAAGAAAACGTTATTACACCTTAATCGCTCCAATGCATACTTTCGCAGTTATAGAGAATCTCAGTGCTTTCTCATCGTACTTTTCAGACCGTGAATAAGATTGTTGATGATATCTCCGAAACTAATAAAGCTACAGGCTTGCCGTTTAAACTGAAATGTAGGACTAACAGACTTGCAAAGAAAAGGTAATAACACCTTATTCGCTCCAATGCAAACTTTCGAAGTTATAGAAAACCTCAGTGCTTTCTCATCGTACTTTTCAGACCGTGAATACGATTGTTGATGATATCTCCAAAACTAATAAAGCTACAGGCTTGCGGTTTGAACTGAAATGTAGGACTAACAGACTTGCAAAGAAAAGGTTATTACACCTTAATCGCTCCAATGCATACTTTCGCAGTTATAGAGAATCTCAGTGCTTTCTCTTCGTACTTTTCAGACTGTGAATACGATTTTTTAAGATATCTCCGAAACTAGTAAAGCTACAGGCTTGTGGTTTGAACTTAAATGTAGGACTAACAGACTTGCAAAGAAAAGGTTATTACACCTTAATCGCTACAATGCAAACTTTCGCAGTTATAGAGAATCTCAGTGCTTTCTCATAGTACTTTTCAGACTGTGGATACGAATTTTGATAATATCTCCGAAACTAATAAAGCTACAGGCTTGCGGTTTGAACTGAAATGTAGGACTAACAGAATTGCAAAGAAAACGTTATTACACCTTAATCGCTCCAATGCATACTTTCGCAGTTATAGAGAATCTCAGTGCTTTCTCATCGTACTTTTCAGACCGTGAATAAGATTGTTGATGATATCTCCGAAACTAATAAAGCTACAGGCTTGCCGTTTAAACTGAAATGTAGGACTAACAGACTTGCAAAGAAAAGGTAATAACACCTTATTCGCTCCAATGCATACTTTCGCAGTTATAGAGAATCTCAGTGCTTTATAATCGTACTTTTCAGACTGTGAATACGATTTTTGATGATATCTCTGAAACTAAAAAAGCTACAAGCTTGCGGTTTGAACTAAAATGTAGGACTAACAGACTTGCAAAGAAGAGGTTATTACACCTCAATCGCTCGAATGGAAACTTTCGCAGTAATAGAGAATCGCAGTGCTTTCTTATCGTTCTTTTTTTACTGTGAATACGATTTTTGATATATCTCCGAAGCTAATAAAGCTACAGGCTTGCGGTTTGAACTAAAATGTAGGACTAACAGACTTGCAAAGAAAAGGTTATTACACCTTAATCGCTTCAATGCAAACTTTCGCAGTTATAGAGAATCTCGGTGCTTTCTCATCGTACTTTTTAGACTGCAAATATGATTTTTGATGATATCTCTGAAACTAAAAAAGCTACAGGTTTGCGGTTTGAAATAAAATGTAGTACTAACAGACTTGCAAAGAAAAGGTTATTACACCTTAATCGCTCCAATGCATACTTTCGCAGTTATAGAGAATCTCAGTGCTTTCTCATCGTACTTTTCAGACCGTGAATACGATTGTTGATGATATCTCCGAAACTAATAAAGCTACTGGCTTGCGGTTTGAACTGAAGTGTAGGACTAACAGACTTGAAAAGAAAAGGTTATTACACCTTATTCGCTCCAATGCAAACTTTCGCAGTTATAGAGAATCTCAGTGCTTTCTCATCGTACTTTTTTGACTGTGGATACGAATTTTGATGATATCTCCGAAACTAATAAAGCTACAGGCTTGCGGTTTGAACTGAAATGTAGGACTAACAGACTTGCAAAGAAAAGGTTATTACACCTTAATCGCTCCAATGCATACTTTCGCAGTTATAGAGAATCTCAGTGCTTTCTCATCGTACTTTTCAGACCGTGAATACGATTGTTGATGATATCTCCGAAACTAATAAAGCTACAGGCTTGCGGTTTGAACTGAAATGTAGGACTAACAGACTTGCAAAGAAAGGTAATAACACCTTATTCGCTCCAATGCAAACTTTCGCAGTTATAGAAAACCTCAGTGCTTTCTTGTCGTACTTTTTAGACTGTGAATATGATTTTTGATGATATCTCCGAAACTAGTAAAGCTACAGGCTTGTGGTTTGAACTTAAATGTAGGACTAACAGACTTGCAAAGAAAAGGTTATAACACCTTAATCGCTACAATGCAATCTTTCGCAGTTATAGAGAATCTCAGTGCTTTATAATCGTACTTTTCAGACTGTGAATACGATTTTTGATGATATCTCTGAAACTAAAAAAGCTACAAGCTTGCGGTTTGAACTAAAATGTAGGACTAACAGACTTGCAAAGAAGAGGTTATTACACCTCAATCGCTCGAATGGAAACTTTCGCAGTAATAGAGAATCGCAGTGCTTTCTTATCGTTCTTTTTTTACTGTGAATACGATTTTTGATATATCTCCGAAGCTAATAAAGCTACAGGCTTGCGGTTTGAACTAAAATGTAGGACTAACAGACTTGCAAAGAAAAGGTTATTACACCTTAATCGCTTCAATGCAAACTTTCGCAGTTATAGAGAATCTCGGTGCTTTCTCATCGTACTTTTTAGACTGCAAATATGATTTTTGATGATATCTCTGAAACTAAAAAAGCTACAGGTTTGCGGTTTGAAATAAAATGTAGTACTAACAGACTTGCAAAGAAAAGGTTATTACACCTTAATCGCTCCAATGCATACTTTCGCAGTTATAGAGAATCTCAGTGCTTTCTCATCGTACTTTTCAGACCGTGAATACGATTGTTGATGATATCTCCGAAACTAATAAAGCTACTGGCTTGCGGTTTGAACTGAAGTGTAGGACTAACAGACTTGCAAAGAAAAGGTTATTACACCTTATTCGCTCCAATGCAAACTTTCGCAGTTATAGAGAATCTCAGTGCTTTCTCATCGTACTTTTTTGACTGTGGATACGAATTTTGATGATATCTCCGAAACTAATAAAGCTACAGGCTTGCGGTTTGAACTGAAATGTAGGACTAACAGACTTGCAAAGAAAAGGTTATTACAACTTAATCGCTCCAATGCATACTTTCGCAGTTATAGAGAATCTCAGTGCTTTCTCATCGTACTTTTCAGACCGTGAATACGATTGTTGATGATATCTCCGAAACTAATAAAGCTACAGGCTTGCGGTTTGAACTGAAATGTAGGACTAACAGACTTGCAAAGAAAGGTAATAACACCTTATTCGCTCCAATGCAAACTTTCGCAGTTATAGAAAACCTCAGTGCTTTCTCGTCGTACTTTTTAGACTGTGAATATGATTTTTGATGATATCTCCGAAACTAGTAAAGCTACAGGCTTGTGGTTTGAACTTAAATGTAGGACTAACAGACTTGCAAAGAAAAGGTTATAACACCTTAATCGCTACAATGCAATCTTTCGCAGTTATAGAGAATCTCAGTGCTTTCTCATAGTACTTTGTAGACTGCGAATAAGATTTTTGATGTTATCTCTGAAACTAAAAAAACTACAGGTTTGCGGTTTGAAATAAAATGTAAGACTAACAGACTTGCAAAGAAAAGGTTATTACACCTTAATCGCTCCAATGCATACTTTCGCAGTTATAGAGAATCTCAGTGCTTTCTCATCGTACTTTTCAGACCGTGAATACGATTGTTGATGATATCTCCGAAACTAATAAAGCTACTGGCTTGCGGTTTAAACTAAAGTGTAGGACTAAGAGACTTGCAAAGAAAAGGTAATAACACCTTAATCGCTACAATGCAATCTTTCGCAGTTATAGAGAATCTCAGTGCTTTCTCATAGTACTTTGTAGACTGCGAATAAGATTTTTGATGATATCTTTGAAACTAATAAAGCTACTGGCTTTCGCTTTGAACCAAAATGTAGTACTAACAGACTTGCAAAGAAAAGGTTATTACACCTTAATCGCTCCAATGCATACCTTCGCAGTTATAGAGAATCTCAGTGCTTTTTCATCGTACTTTTCAGATTGTGAATACGATTGTTGATGATATCTCCAAAACTAATAAAGCTACAGGCTTGCGGTTGGAACTTAAATGTACGACTAACAGACTTGCAAAGAAAAGGTTATTACATCTTAATCGCTACAATGCAAACTTTCGCAGTTATAGAGAATCTCAGTGCTTTCTCATCGTACTTTTCAGACTGTGAATACGATTTTTTAAGATATCTCCGAAACTAGTAAAGCTACAGGTTTGTGGTTTGAACTTAAATGTAGGACTAACAGACTTGCAAAGAAAAGGTTATTACACCTTAATCGCTACAATGCAAACTTTTGCAGTTATAGAGAATCTCAGTGCTTTCTCATAGTACTTTTCAGACTGTGGATACGAATTTTGATAATATCTCCGAAACTAATAAAGCTACAGGCTTGCGGTTTGAACTGAAATGTAGGACTAACAGACTTGCAAAGAAAACGTTATTACACCTTAATCGCTCCAATGCATACTTTCGCAGTTATAGAGAATCTCAGTGCTTTCTCATCGTACTTTTCAGACCGTGAATAAGATTGTTGATGATATCTCCGAAACTAATAAAGCTACAGGCTTGCCGTTTAAACTGAAATGTAGGACTAACAGACTTGCAAAGAAAAGGTAATAACACCTTATTCGCTCCAATGCAAACTTTCGAAGTTATAGAAAACCTCAGTGCTTTCTCATCGTACTTTTCAGACCGTGAATACGATTGTTGATGATATCTCCAAAACTAATAAAGCTACAGGCTTGCGGTTTGAACTGAAATGTAGGACTAACAGACTTGCAAAGAAAAGGTTATTACACCTTAATCGCTCCAATGCATACTTTCGCAGTTATAGAGAATCTCAGTGCTTTCTCTTCGTACTTTTCAGACTGTGAATACGATTTTTTAAGATATCTCCGAAACTAGTAAAGCTACAGGCTTGTGGTTTGAACTTAAATGTAGGACTAACAGACTTGCAAAGAAAAGGTTATTACACCTTAATCGCTACAATGCAAACTTTCGCAGTTATAGAGAATCTCAGTGCTTTCTCATAGTACTTTTCAGACTGTGGATACGAATTTTGATAATATCTCCGAAACTAATAAAGCTACAGGCTTGCGGTTTGAACTGAAATGTAGGACTAACAGACTCGCAAAGAAAACGTTATTACACCTTAATCGCTCCAATGCATACTTTCGCAGTTATAGAGAATCTCAGTGCTTTCTCATCGTACTTTTCAGACCGTGAATAAGATTGTTTATGATATCTCCGAAACTAATAAAGCTACAGGCTTGCCGTTTAAACTGAAATGTAGGACTAACAGACTTGCAAAGAAAAGGTAATAACACCTTATTCGCTCCAATGCATACTTTCGCAGTTATAGAGAATCTCAGTGCTTTATAATCGTATTTTTCAGACTGTGAATACGATTTTTGATGATATCTCTGAAACTAAAAAAGCTACAAGCTTGCGGTTTGAACTAAAATGTAGGACTAACAGACTTGCAAAGAAGAGGTTATTACACCTCAATCGCTTCAATGCAAACTTTCGCAGTTATAGAGAATCTCAGTGCTTTCTCATAGTACTTTTCAGACTGTGGATACGAATTTTGATAATATCTCCGAAACTAATAAAGCTACTGGCTTGCGGTTTGAACTGAAGTGTAGGACTAACAGACTTGCAAAGAAAAGGTTATTACACCTTAATCGCTCCAATGCATACTTTCGCAGTTATAGAGAATCTCAGTGCTTTCTCAACGTAGTTTTCAGACTGTGGATACGAATTTTGATGATATCTCCGAAACTAATAAAGCTACAGGCTTGCGGTTTGAACTGAAATGTAGGACTAACAGACTTGCAAAGAAAAGGTTATTACACCTTAATCGCTCCAATGCATACTTTCGCAGTTATAGAGAATCTCAGTGCTTTCTCATCGTACTTTTCAGACCGTGAATACGATTGTTGATGATATCTCCGAAACTAATAAAGCTACAGGCTTGCGGTTTGAACTGAAATGTAGGACTAACAGACTTGCAAAGAAAGGTAATAACACCTTATTCGCTCCAATGCAAACTTTCGCAGTTATAGAAAACCTCAGTGCTTTCTCGTCGTACTTTTTAGACTGTGAATATGATTTTTGATGATATCTCCGAAACTAGTAAAGCTACAGGCTTGTGGTTTGAACTTAAATGTAGGACTAACAGACTTGCAAAGAAAAGGTTATAACACCTTAATCGCTACAATGCAATCTTTCGCAGTTATAGAGAATCTCAGTGCTTTCTCATAGTACTTTGTAGACTGCGAATAAGATTTTTGATGTTATCTCTGAAACTAAAAAAACTACAGGTTTGCGGTTTGAAATAAAATGTAAGACTAACAGACTTGCAAAGAAAAGGTTATTACACCTTAATCGCTCCAATGCATACTTTCGCAGTTATAGAGAATCTCAGTGCTTTCTCATCGTACTTTTCAGACCGTGAATACGATTGTTGATGATATCTCCGAAACTAATAAAGCTACTGGCTTGCGGTTTAAACTAAAGTGTAGGACTAAGAGACTTGCAAAGAAAAGGTAATAACACCTTAATCGCTACAATGCAATCTTTCGCAGTTATAGAGAATCTCAGTGCTTTCTCATAGTACTTTGTAGACTGCGAATAAGATTTTTGATGATATCTCCGAAACTAATAAAGCTACTGGCTTTCGCTTTGAACTAAAATGTAGTACTAACAGACTTGCAAAGAAAAGGTTATTACACCTTAATCGCTCCAATGCATACTTTCGCAGTTATAGAGAATCTCAGTGCTTTCTCATCGTACTTTTCAGACCGTGAATACGATTGTTGATTATCTCCAAAACTAATAAAGCTACAGGCTTGCGGTTGGAACCTAAATGTACGACTAACAGACTTGCAAGGAAAAGGTTATTACATCTTAATCGCTACAATGCAAACTTTCGCAGTTATGGAGAATCTCAGTGCTTTCTCATCGTACTTTTTAGACTGCAAATATGATTTTTGATGATATCTCTGAAACTAAAAAAGCTACAGGTTTGCGGTTTGAAATAAAATGTAAGACTAACAGACTTGCAAAGATAAGGTTATTACACCTTAATCGCTCCAATGCATACTTTCGCAGTTATAGAGAATCTCAGTGCTTTCTCAACGTAGTTTTCAGACTGTGGATACGAATTTTGATGATATCTCCGAAACTAATAAAGCTACAGGCTTGCGGTTTGAACTGAAATGTAGGACTAACAGACTTGCAAAGAAAAGGTTATTACACCTTAATCGCTCCAATGCATACTTTCGCAGTTATAGAGAATCTCAGTGCTTTCTCATAGTACTTTGTAGACTGCGAATAAGATTTTTGATGATATCTCCGAAACTAATAAAGCTACTGGCTTTCGCTTTGAACTTAAATGTAGTACTAACAGACTTGCAAAGAAAAGGTTATTACACCTTAATCGCTCCAATGCATACTTTCGCAGTTATAGAGAATCTCAGTGCTTTCTCATCGTACTTTTCAGACCGTGAATACGATTGTTGATGATATCTCCAAAACTAATAAAGCTACAGGCTTGCGGTTGGAACTTAAACGTACGACTAACAGACTTGCAAAGAAAAGGTTATTACATCTTAATCGCTACAATGCAAACTTTCGCAGTTATAGAGAATCTCAGTGCTTTCTCATCGTACTTTTTAGACTGCAAATATGATTTTTGATGATATCTCTGAAACTAAAAAAGCTACAGGTTTGCGGTTTGAAATAAAATGTAAGACTAACAGACTTGCAAAGATAAGGTTATTACACCTTAATCGCTCCAATGCATACTTTCGCAGTTATAGAGAATCTCAGTGCTTTCTCAACGTAGTTTTCAGACTGTGGATACGAATTTTGATGATATCTCCGAAACTAATAAAGCTACAGGCTTGCGGTTTTAACTGAAATGTAGGACTAACAGACTTGCAAAGAAAAGGTTATTACACCTTAATCGCTCCAATGCATACTTTCGCAGTTATAGAGAATCTCAGTGCTTTCTCATCGTACTTTTCAGACCGTGAATACGATTGTTGATGATATCTCCGAAACTAATAAAGCTACTGGCTTTCGCTTTGAACTTAAATGTAGTACTAACAGACTTGCAAAGAAAAGGTTATTACACCTTAATCGCTCCAATGCATACTTTCGCAGTTATAGAGAATCTCAGTGCTTTCTCATCGTACTTTTCAGACCGTGAATACGATTTTTGATATATCTCCGAAGCTAATAAAGCTACAGGCTTGCGGTTTGAACTAAAATGTAGGACTAACAGACTTGCAAAGAAAAGGTTATTACACCTTAATCGTTTCAATGCAAACTTTCGCAGTTATAGAGAATCTCAGTGCTTTCTCATCGTACTTTTTAGACTGCCAATATGATTTTTGATGATATCTCTGAAACTAAAAAAGCTAGAGGTTTGCGGTTTGAAATAAAATGTAGTACTAACAGACTTGCAAAGAAAAGGTTATTACACCTTAATCGCTCCAATGCATACTTTCGCAGTTATAGAGAATCTCAGTGCTTTCTCATCGTACTTTTCAGACCGTGAATACGATTGTTGATGATATCTCCGAAACTAATAAAGCTACTGGCTTGCGGTTTGAACTGAAGTGTAGGACTAACAGACTTGCAAAGAAAAGGTTATTACACCTTAATCGCTCCAATGCATACTTTCGCAGTTATAGAGAATCTCAGTGCTTTCTCATCGTACTTTTCAGACCGTGAATACGATTGTTGATGATATCTCCGAAACTAATAAAGCTAAAGGCTTGCGGTTTGAACTGAAATGTAGGACTAACAGACTTGCAAAGAAAAGGTTATTACAACTTAATCGCTCCAATGCATACTTTCGCAGTTATAGAGAATCTCAGTGCTTTCTCATCGTACTTTTCAGACTGTGAATACGATTTTTTAAGATATCTCCGAAACTAGTAAAGCTACAGGCTTGTGGTTTGAACTTAAATGTAGGACTAACAGACTTGCAAAGAAAAGGTTATTACACCTTAATCGCTAAAATGCAAACTTTCGCAGTTATAGAGAATCTCAGTGCTTTCTCATAGTACTTTTCAGACTGTGGAAACGAATTTTGATAATATCTCCGAAACTAATAAAGCTACAGGCTTGCGGTTTGAACTGAAATGTAGGACTAACAGACTTGCAAAGAAAACGTTATTACACCTTAATCGCTCCAATGCATACTTTCGCAGTTATAGAGAATCTCAGTGCTTTCTCATCGTACTTTTCAGTTCGTGAATAAGATTGTTGATGATATCTCCGAAACTAATAAAGCTACAGGCTTGCCGTTTAAACTGAAATGTAGGACTATCAGACTTGCAAAGAAAAGGTAATAACACCTTATTCGCTCCAATGCAAACTTTTGAAGTTATAGAAAACCTCAGTGCTTTCTTGTCGTACTTTTCAGACTGTGAATATGATTTTTGATGATATCTCCGAAACTAGTAAAGCTACAGGCTTGTGGTTTGAACTTAAATGTAGGACTAACAGACTTGCAAAGAAAAGGTTATAAAACCTTAATCGCTACAATGCAATCTTTCGCAGTTATAGAGAATCTTAGTGCTTTCTCATAGTACTTTGTAGACTGCGAATAAGATTTTTGATGATATCTCCGAAACTAATAGAGCTACTGGCTTTCGCTTTGAACTAAAATGTAGTACTAACAGACTTGCAAAGAAAAGGTTATTACACCTTAATGGCTCCAATGCATACTTTCGCAGTTATAGAGAATCTCAGTGCTTTCTCATAGTACTTTGTAGACTGCGAATAAGATTTTTGATGATATCTCCGAAACTAATAAAGCTACTGGCTTTCGCTTTGAACTTAAATGTAGTACTAACAGACTTGCAAAGAAAAGGTTATTACACCTTAATCGCTCCAATGCATACTTTCGCAGTTATAGAGAATCTCAGTGCTTTCTCATCGTACTTTTCAGACCGTGAATACGATTGTTGATGATATCTCCAAAACTAATAAAGCTACAGGCTTGCGGTTGGAACTTAAATGTACGACTAACAGACTTGCAAAGAAAAGGTTATTACATCTTAATCGCTACAATGCAAACTTTCGCAGTTATAGAGAATCTCAGTGCTTTCTCATCGTACTTTTTAGACTGCAAATATGATTTTTGATGATATCTCTGAAACTAAAAAAGCTACAGGTTTGCGGTTTGAAATAAAATGTAAGACTAACAGACTTGCAAAGATAAGGTTATTACACCTTAATCGCTCCAATGCATACTTTCGCAGTTATAGAGAATCTCAGTGCTTTCTCAACGTAGTTTTCAGACTGTGGATACGAATTTTGATGATATCTCCGAAACTAATAAAGCTACAGGCTTGCGGTTTGAACTGAAATGTAGGACTAACAGACTTGCAAAGAAAAGGTTATTACACCTTAATCGCTCCAATGCATACTTTCGCAGTTATAGAGAATCTCAGTGCTTTCTCATCGTACTTTTCAGACTGTGGATACGATTTTTTAAGATATCTCCGAAACTAGTAAAGCTACAGGCATGTGGTTTGAACTTAAATGTAGGACTAACAGACTTGCAAAGAAAAGGTTATTACACCTTAATCGCTACAATGCAAACTTTCGCAGTTATAGAGAATCTCAGTGCTTTCTCATAGTACTTTTTAGACTGTACATACGAATTTTGATAATATCTCCGAAACTAATAAAGCTACAGGCTTGCGGTTTGAACTGAAATGTAGGACTAACAGACTTGCAAAAAAAACGTTATTACACCTTAATCGCTCCAATGCAAACTTTCGCAGTTATATAGAATCTCAGTGCTTTCTCATCGTACTTTTCAGACCGTGAATAAGTTTGTTGATGATATCTCCGAAACTAATAAAGCTACAGGCTTGCCGTTTAAACTGAAATGTAGGACTAACAGACTTGCAAAGAAAAGGTAATAACACCTTATTCGCTCCAATGCAAACTTTCGAAGTTATAGAAAACCTCAGTGCTTTCTTGTCGTACTTTTCAGACTGAATAAGATTTTTGATGATATCTCCGAAACTAATAAAGCTACTGGCTTTCGCTTTGAACTAAAATGTAGTACTAACAGACTTGCAAAGAAAAGGTTATTACACCTTAATGGCTCCAATGCATACTTTCGCAGTTATAGAGAATCTCAGTGCTTTCTCATCGTACTTTTCAGACCGTGAATACGATTGTTGATGATATCTCCAAAACTAATAAAGCTACAGGCTTGCGGTTTGAACTAAAATGTAGGATTAACAGACTTGCAAAGAAAAGGTTTTTACACCTTAATCGCATCAATGCAAACTTTCGCGGTTATAGAGAATCTCAGTGCTTTCTCATCGTACTTTTCAGACTGTGAATACGATTTTTGATGATATCTCTGAAACTAAAAAAGCTACAAGCTTGCGGTTTGAACTAAAATGTAGGACTAACAGACTTGCAAAGAAGAGGTTATTACACCTCAATCGCTCGAATGGAAACTTTCGCAGTAATAGAGAATCGCAGTGCTTTCTTATCGTTCTTTTTTTACTGTGAATACGATTTTTGATATATCTCCGAAGCTAATAAAGCTACAGGCTTGCGGTTTGAACTAAAATGTAGGACTAACAGACTTGCAAAGAAAAGGTTATTACACCTTAATCGCTTCAGTGCAAACTTTTCGCAGTTATAGAGAATCTCAGTGCTTTCTCATCGTACTTTTTAGACTGCCAATATGATTTTTGATGATATCTCTGAAACTAAAAAAGCTACAGGTTTGCGGTTTGAAATAAAATGTAGTACTAACAGACTTGCAAAGAAAAGGTTATTACACCTTAATCGCTCCAATGCATACTTTCGCAGTTATAGAGAATCTCAGTGCTTTCTCATCGTACTTTTCAGACCGTGAATACGACTGTTGATGATATCTCCGAAACTAATAAAGCTACTGGCTTGCGGTTTGAACTGAAGTGTAGGCCTAACAGACTTGCAAAGAAAAGGTTATTACACCTTAATCGCTCCAATGCATACTTTCGCAGTTATAGAGAATCTCAGTGCTTTCTCATCGTACTTTTTAGACCGTGAATACGATTGTTGATGATATCTCCGAAACTAATAAAGCTACAGGCTTGCGGTTTGAACTGAAATGTAGGACTAACAGACTTGCAAAGAAAAGGTTATTACAACTTAATCGCTCCAATGCATACTTTCGCAGTTATAGAGAATCTCAGTGCTTTCTCATCGTACTTTTCAGACTGTGAATACGATTTTTTAAGATATCTCCGAAACTAGTAAAGCTACAGGCTTGTGGTTTGAACTTAAATGTAGGACTAACAGACTTGCAAAGAAAAGGTTATTACACCTTAATCGCTAAAATGCAAACTTTCGCAGTTATAGAGAATCTCAGTGCTTTCTCATAGTACTTTTCAGACTGTGGATACGAATTTTGATAATATCTCCGAAACTAATAAAGCTACAGGCTTGCGGTTTGAACTGAAATGTAGGACTAACAGACTTGCAAAGAAAACGTTATTACACCTTAATCGCTCCAATGCATACTTTCGCAGTTATAGAGAATCTCAGTGCTTTCTCATCGTACTTTTCAGACCGTGAATAAGATTGTTGATGATATCTCCGAAACTAATAAAGCTACAGGCTTGCCGTTTAAACTGAAATGTAGGACTATCAGACTTGCAAAGAAAAGGTAATAACACCTTATTCGCTCCAATGCAAACTTTCGAAGTTATAGAAAACCTCAGTGCTTTCTTGTCGTACTTTTCAGACTGTGAATATGATTTTTGATGATATCTCCGAAACTAGTAAAGCTACAGGCTTGTGGTTTGAACTTAAATGTAGGACTAACAGACTTGCAAAGAAAAGGTTATAACACCTTAATCGCTACAATGCAATCTTTCGCAGTTATAGAGAATCTTAGTGCTTTCTCATAGTACTTTGTAGACTGCGAATAAGATTTTTGATGATATCTCCGAAACTAATAAAGCTACTGGCTTTCGCTTTGAACTAAAATGTAGTACTAACAGACTTGCAAAGAAAAGGTTATTACACCTTAATGGCTCCAATGCATACTTTCGCAGTTATAGAGAATCTCAGTGCTTTCTCATCGTACTTTTCAGACCGTGAATACGATTGTTGATGATATCTCCGAAACTAATAAAGCTACTGGCTTGCGGTTTGAACTGAAGTGTAGGCCTAACAGACTTGCAAAGAAAAGGTTATTACACCTTAATCGCTCCAATGCATACTTTCGCAGTTATAGAGAATCTCAGTGCTTTCTCATCGTACTTTTTAGACCGTGAATACGATTGTTGATGATATCTCCGAAACTAATAAAGCTACAGGCTTGCGGTTTGAACTGAAATGTAGGACTAACAGACTTGCAAAGAAAAGGTTATTACAACTTAATCGCTCCAATGCATACTTTCGCAGTTATAGAGAATCTCAGTGCTTTCTCATCGTACTTTTCAGACTGTGAATACGATTTTTTAAGATATCTCCGAAACTAGTAAAGCTACAGGCTTGTGGTTTGAACTTAAATGTAGGACTAACAGACTTGCAAAGAAAAGGTTATTACACCTTAATCGCTAAAATGCAAACTTTCGCAGTTATAGAGAATCTCAGTGCTTTCTCATAGTACTTTTCAGACTGTGGATACGAATTTTGATAATATCTCCGAAACTAATAAAGCTACAGGCTTGCGGTTTGAACTGAAATGTAGGACTAACAGACTTGCAAAGAAAACGTTATTACACCTTAATCGCTCCAATGCATACTTTCGCAGTTATAGAGAATCTCAGTGCTTTCTCATCGTACTTTTCAGACCGTGAATAAGATTGTTGATGATATCTCCGAAACTAATAAAGCTACAGGCTTGCCGTTTAAACTGAAATGTAGGACTATCAGACTTGCAAAGAAAAGGTAATAACACCTTATTCGCTCCAATGCAAACTTTCGAAGTTATAGAAAACCTCAGTGCTTTCTTGTCGTACTTTTCAGACTGTGAATATGATTTTTGATGATATCTCCGAAACTAGTAAAGCTACAGGCTTGTGGTTTGAACTTAAATGTAGGACTAACAGACTTGCAAAGAAAAGGTTAAAACACCTTAATCGCTACAATGCAATCTTTCGCAGTTATAGAGAATCTTAGTGCTTTCTCATAGTACTTTGTAGACTGCGAATAAGATTTTTGATGATATCTCCGAAACTAATAAAGCTACTGGCTTTCGCTTTGAACTAAAATGTAGTACTAACAGACTTGCAAAGAAAAGGTTATTACACCTTAATGGCTCCAATGCATACTTTCGCAGTTATAGAGAATCTCAGTGCTTTCTCATCGTACTTTTCAGACCGTGAATACGATTGTTGATGATATCTCCGAAACTAATAAAGCTACTGGCTTGCGGTTTGAACTGAAGTGTAGGACTAACAGACTTGCAAAGAAAAGGTTATTACACATTATTCGCTCCAATGCAAACTTTCGCAGTTATAGAGAATCTCAGTGCTTTCTCATCGTACTTTTTTGACTGTGGATACAAATTTTGATGATATCTCCGAAACTAATAAAGCTACAGGCCTGCGGTTTAAACTGAAATGTAGGACTAACAGACTTGCAAAGAAAACGTTATTACACCTTAATCGCTCCAATGCATACTTTCGCAGTTATAGAGAATCTCAGTGATTTCTCATCGTACTTTTCAGACCGTGAATACGATTGTTGATGATATCTCCGAAACTAATAAAGCTACAGGCTTGCGGTTTGAACTGAAATGTAGGACTAACAGACTTGCAAAGAAAGATAATAACACCTTATTCGCTCCAATGCAAACTTTTGCAGTTATAGAAAACCTCAGTGCTTTCTCGTCGTACTTTTCAGACTGTGAATATGATTTTTGATGATATCTCCGAAACTAGTAAAGCTACAGGCTTGTGGTTTGAAGTTAAATGTAGGACTAACAGACTTGCAAAGAAAAGGTTATAACACCTTAATCGCTACAATGCAATCTTTCGCAGTTATAGAGAATCTCAGTGCTTTCTCATAGTACTTTGTAGACTGCGAATAAGATTTTTGATGATATCTCTGAAACTAAAAAAACTACAGGTTTGTGGTTTGAAATAAAATGTAAGACTAACAGACTTGCAAAGAAAAGGTTATTACACCTTAATCGCACCAATGCATACTTTCGCAGTTATAGAGAATCTCAGTGCTTTCTCATCGTACTTTTCAGACCGTGAATGCGATTGTTGATGATATCTCCGAAACTAATAAAGCTACTGGCTTGCGGTTTAAACTGAAGAGTAGGACTAAGAGACTTGCAAAGAAAAGGTAATAACACCTTAATCGCTACAAAGCAATCTTTCGCAGTTATAGATAATCTCAGTGTTTTCTCATAGTACTTTGTAGACTGCGAATAAGATTTTTGATGATATCTCCAAAACTAATAAAGCTACTGGCTTTCGCTTTGAACTCAAATGTAGTACTAACAGACTTGCAAAGAAAAGGTTATTACACCTTAATCGCTCCAATGCATACTTTCGCAGTTATAGAGAATCTCAGTGCTTTCTCATCGTACTTTTCAGACCGTGAATACGATTGTTGATTATCTCAAAAACTAATAAAGCTACAGGCTTGCGGTTGGAACTTAAATGTACGACTAACAGACTTGCAAAGAAAAGGTTATTACATCTTAATCGCTACAATGCAAACTTTCGCAGTTATAGAGAATCTCAGTGCTTTCTCATCGTACTTTTTAGACTGCAAATATGATTTTTGATGATATCTCTGAAACTAAAAAAGCTACAGGTTTGCGGTTTGAAATAAAATGTAAGACTAACAGACTTGCAAAGAAAAGGTTATTACACATTAATCGCTCCAATGCATACTTTCGCAGTTATAGAGAATCTCAGTGCTTTCTCAACGTAGTTTTCAGACTGTGGATAGGAATTTTGATGATATCTCCAAAACTAATAAAGCTACAGGCTTGCGGTTTGAACTGAAATGTAGGACTAACAGACTTGCAAAGAAAAGGTTATTACACCTTAATCGCTCCAATGCATACTTTCGCAGTTATAGAGAATCTCAGTGCTTTCTCATCGTACTTTTCAGACTGTGAATACGATTTTTGATGATATCTCCGAAACTAGTAAAGCTACAGGCTTGTGGTTTGAACTTAAATGTAGGACTAACAGACTTGAAAAGAAAAGGTTATTACACCTTAATCGCTACAATGCAAACTTTCGCAGTTATAGAGAATCTCAGTGCTTTCTCATAGTACTTTTCAGACTGTGGATACGAATTTTGATAATATCTCTGAAACTAATAAAGCTACAGGCTTGCAGTTTGAACTGAAATGTAGGACTTTCAGACTTGCAAAGAAAACGTTATTACACCTTAATCGCTCCAATGCATACTTTCGCAGTTATAGAGAATCTCAGTGCTTTCTCATCGTACTTTTCAGACCGTGAATAAGATTGTTGATGATATCTCCGAAACTAATAAAGCTACAGGCTTGCCGTTTGAACTGAAATGTTGGACTAACAGACTTGCAAAGAAAAGGTAATAACACCTTATTCGCTCCAATGCAAACTTTCGAAGTTATAGAAAACCTCAGTGCTTTCTCGTCGTACTTTTCAGACTGTGAATATGATTTTTGATAATATCTCCGAAACTAGTAAAGCTACAGGCTTGTGGTTTGAACTTAAATGTAGGACTAACAGACTTGCAAAGAAAAGGTTATAACACCTTAATCGCTACAATGCAAACTTTCGCAGTTATAGAGAATCTCAGTGCTTTCTCATAGTACTTTTTAGACTGCGAATAAGATTTTTGATGATATCTCCGAAACTAATAAAGCTGCTGGCTTTCGGTTTGAACCAAAATGTAGTACTAACAGACTTGCAAAGAAAAGGTTATTACACCTTAATCGCTCCAATGCATACTTTCGCAGTTATAGAGAATCTCAGTGCTTTCTCATCGTACTTTTCAGACCGTGAATACGATTGTTGATGATATCTCCGAAACTAATAAAGCTACAGGCTTGCGGTTTGAACTGAAATGTAGGACTAACAGACTTGCGAAGAAAAGGTTATTACACCTTAATCGCTCCAATGCATACTTTCGCAGTTATAGAGAATCTCAGTGCTTTCTCATCGTACTTTTCAGACCGTGAATACGATTAGTGATGATATCTCCGAAACTAATAAAGCTACTGGCTTGCGGTTTGAACTGAAGTGTAGGACTAACAGACTTGCAAAGAAAAGGTTATTACACCTTATTCGCTCCAATGCAAATTTTCGCAGTTATAGAGAATCTCAATGCTTTCTCATCGTACTTTTTTGACTGTGGATACGAATTTTGATGATATCTCCGAAACTAATAAAGCTACAGGCTTGCGGTTTGAACTGAAATGTAGGACTAACAGACTTGCAAAGAAAACGTTATTACACCTTAATCGCTCCAATGCATACTTTCGCAGTTATAGAGAATCTCAGTGCTTTTTCATAGTACTTTGTAGACTGCGAATAAGATTTTTGATGATATCTCTGAAACTAAAAAAACTACAGGTTTGCGGTTTGAAATAAAATGTAAGACTAACAGACTTGCAAAGAAAAGGTTATTACACCTTAATCGCTCCAATGCATACTTTCGCAGTTATAGAGAATCTCAGTGCTTTCTCATCGTACTTTTCAGACCGTGAATACGATTGTTGATGATATCTCCAAAACTAATAAAGCTACAGGCTTGCGGTTGGAACTTAAATGTACGAATAACAGACTTGCAAAGAAAAGGTTATTACATCTTAATCGCTACAATGCAAACTTTCGCAGTTATAGAGAATCTCAGTGCTTTCTCATCGTACTTTTTGGACTGCAAATATGATTTTTGATGATATCTCTGAAACTAAAAAAGCTACAGGTTTGCGGTTTGAAATAAAATGTAAGACTAACAGACTTGCAAAGAAAAGGTTATTACACCTTAATCGCTCCAATGCATACTTTCGCAGTTATAGAGAATCTCAGTGCTTTCTCAACGTAGTTTTCAGACTGTGGATACGAATTTTGATGATATCTCTGAAACTAATAAAGCTACAGGCTTGCGGTTTGAACTGAAATGTAGGACTAACAGACTTGCAAAGAAAAGGTTATTACACCTTAATCGCTCCAATGCATACTTTCGCAGTTATAGAGAATCTCAGTGCTTTCTCATCGTACTTTTCAGACTGTGAATACGATTTTTGATGATATCTCCGAAACTAGTAAAGCTACAGGCTTGTGGTTTGAACTTAAATGTAGGACTAACAGACTTGCAAAGAAAAGGTTATTACACCTTAATCGCTACAATGCAAACTTTCGCAGTTATAGAGAATCTCAGTGCTTTCTCATCGTACTTTTCAGACCGTGAATAAGATTGTTGATGATATCTCCGAAACTAATAAAGCTACAGGCTTGCCGTTTGAACTGAAATGTAGGACAAACAGACTTGCAAAGAAAAGGTAATAACACCTTATTCGCTCCAATGCAAACTTTTGAAGTTATAGAAAACCTCAGTGCTTTCTCGTCGTACTTTTCAGACTGTGAATATGATTTTTGATGATATCTCCGAAACTAGTAAAGCTACAGGCTTGTGGTTTGAACTTAAATGTAGGACTAACAGACTTGCAAAGAAAAGGTTATAACACCTTAATCGCTACAATGCAAACTTTCGCAGTTATAGAGAATCTCAGTGCTATCTCATAGTACTTTTTAGACTGCGAATAAGATTTTTGATGATATCTCCGAAACTAATAAAGCTACTGGCTTTCGGTTTGAACTAAAATGTAGTACTAACAGACTTGCAAAGAAAAGGTTATTACACCTTAATCGCTCCAATGCATACTTTCGCAGTTATAGAGAATCTCAGTGCTTTCTCATCGTACTTTTCAGACCGTGAATACGATTGTTGATAATATCTCCAAAACTAATAAAGCTACAGGCTTGCGGTTTGAACTTAATTGTACGACTAACAGACTTGCAAAGAAAAGGTTATTACATCTTAATCGCTACAATGCAAACTTTCGCAGTTATAGATAATCTCAGTGCTTTTTCATCGTACTTTTTGGACTGCAAATATGATTTTTGATGATATCTCTGAAACTAAAAAAGCTACAGGTTTGCGGTTTGAAATAAAATGTAAGACTAACAGACTTGCAAAGAAAAGGTTATTACACCTTAATCGCTCCAATGCATACTTTCGCAGTTATAGAGAATCTCAGTGCTTTCTCAACGTAGTTTTCAGACTGTGGATACGAATTTTGATGATATCTCTGAAACTAATAAAGCTACAGGCTTGCGGTTTGAACTGAAATGTAGGACTAACAGACTTGCAAAGAAAAGGTTATTACACCTTAATCGCTCCAATGCATACTTTCGCAGTTATAGAGAATCTCAGTGCTTTCTCATCGTACTTTTCAGACTGTGAATACGATTTTTGATGATATCTCCGAAACTAGTAAAGCTACAGGCTTGTGGTTTGAACTTAAATGTAGGACTAACAGACTTGCAAAGAAAAGGTTATTACACCTTAATCGCTACAATGCAAACTTTCGCAGTTATAGAGAATCTCAGTGCTTTCTCATCGTACTTTTCAGACCGTGAATAAGATTGTTGATGATATCTCCGAAACTAATAAAGCTACAGGCTTGCCGTTTGAACTGAAATGTAGGACAAACAGACTTGCAAAGAAAAGGTAATAACACCTTATTCGCTCCAATGCAAACTTTTGAAGTTATAGAAAACCTCAGTGCTTTCTCGTCGTACTTTTCAGACTGTGAATATGATTTTTGATGATATCTCCGAAACTAGTAAAGCTACAGGCTTGTGGTTTGAACTTAAATGTAGGACTAACAGACTTGCAAAGAAAAGGTTATAATACCTTAATCGCTACAATGCAAACTTTCGCAGTTATAGAGAATCTCAGTGCTATCTCATAGTACTTTTTAGACTGCGAATAAAATTTTTGATGATATCTCCGAAACTAATAAAGCTACTGGCTTTCGGTTTGAACTAAAATGTAGTACTAACAGACTTGCAAAGAAAAGGTTATTACACCTTAATCGCTCCAATGCATACTTTCGCAGTTATAGAGAATCTCAGTGCTTTCTCATCGTACTTTTCAGACCGTGAATACGATTGTTGATAATATCTCCAAAACTAATAAAGCTACAGGCTTGCGGTTTGAACTTAATTGTACGACTAACAGACTTGCAAAGAAAAGGTTATTACATCTTAATCGCTACAATGCAAACTTTCGCAGTTATAGATAATCTCAGTGCTTTTTCATCGTACTTTTTAGACTGCAAATATGATTTTTGATGATATCTCTGAAACTAAAAAAGCTACAGGTTTGCGGTTTGAAATAAAATGTAAGACTAACAGACTTGCAAAGAAAAGGTTATTACACCTTAATCGCTCCAATGCATACTTTCGCAGTTATAGAGAATCTCAGTGCTTTCTCATCGTACTTTTTAGACTGCGAATAAGATTTTTGATGATATCTCGGAAACTAATAAAGCTACAGGCTTGCGGTTTGAACTAAAATGTAGTACTAACAGACTTGCAAAGAAAAGGTTATTACACCTTAATCGCTCCAATGCATACTTTCGCAGTTAAAGAGAATCTCAGTGCTTTCTCATCGTACTTTTCAGACCGTGAATACGATTGTTGATAATATCTCCGAAACTAATAAAGCTACTGGCTTGCGGTTTAAACTGAAGTGTAGGACTAACAGACTTGCAAAGAAAAGGTAATAACACCTTAAACGCTACAATGCAATCTTTCGCAGTTATAGAGAATCTCAGTGCTTTCTCATAGTACTTTGTAGACTGCGAATAAGATTTTTGATGATATCTCCGAAACTAATAAAGCTACTGGCTTTCGCTTTGAACTAAAATGTAGTACTAACAGACTTGCAAAGAAAAGGTTATTACACCTTAATCGCTCCAATGCATACTTTCGCAGTTATAGAGAATCTCAGTGCTTTCTCATCGTACTTTTCAGACCGTAAATACGATTGTTGATGATATCTCCGAAACTATTAAAGCTACTGGCTTGCGGTTTAAACTGAAGTGTAGGACTAACAGACTTGCAAAGAAAAGGTAATAACACCTTAAACGCTACAATGCAATCTTTCGCAGTTATAGAGAATCTCAGTGCTTTCTCATAGTACTTTGTAGACTGCGAATAAGATTTTTGATGATATCTCCGAAACTAATAAAGCTACTTGCTTTCTTTTTGAACTAAAATGTAGTACTAACAGACTTGCAAAGAAAAGGTTATTACACCTTATTCGCTCCAATGCATACTTTCGCAGTTATAGAGAATCTCAGTGCTTTCTCATCGTACTTTTCAGACCGTGAATACGATTGTTGATGATATCTCCAAAACTAATAAAGCTACAGGCTTGCCGTTTGAACTGAAATGTAGGACTAACAGACTTGCAAAGAAAAGGTTATTACACCTTATTCGCTCCAATGCAAACTTTCGAAGTTATAGAAAACCTCAGTGCTTTCTCGTCGTACTTTTCAGACTGTGAATATTGTAGAGAATAGCGTACTTAATGTAGAGAATATATACGTTAATTATTATAAAAAAGGGTTGAAAAGTGTACTTGTATGTGTACCACAGTGTATATGTGTGTAGGGGTATGATAAATATTATAAATACTTATCTGGCTCTACGCTTATTCTCTTATAATTTACCTGCCTATATTTTAGCTAAAGGATAGGTAAACCAGTTTATTAAATCAAAGATTAAGATTTACTTGAAATCAAATTAATTACTTTTATTTAGTGTTAATTATTACATTCCCTGTGAATTTAATTGAACTCAAATGTGTCCCCAAAATAATACAATAAAAATTAATGCGTACCAGTATAGTGTGACATATGCTACTCGTATATGTTACAGTGTATAGTATATAATGTGTACAATTTGTATAAGTGTAACAGTCTGTAAATCAAAACAATAGTTATAATTACCTGAGTGTGTATAGTGTAGCAAAGTGTAAGATGTTATGTGGGATTCGACCTTACTGTCGTAAAGCCTGCACTCCAACAGGGACTAGTGTAGTAGTGTGTTGAGTCCTTTACGAGGACTAGACGAGTGTGTCTGACCATTGCAACGGACCTCGTATTTATACTACTTCTTAACAAAGAAAGTAGGGGAAATACAGATAGAATGAGGGGAAATATTTACTGAGGTAAAAACCAAGCAAGGCCGGCTGTGCGCAGAGAACATGCGCACAACCGTGTTTTGACTTCGTTGCAATTTTAGACATTCTCGTTTAGTATTTACTCTTTTTTATTACATTTTTTTATTACGTTAATTAACAACTTAGATTAGCTTAACTTATGTAATTATTTTCTATTTTTACAAATGATATTATTTAATAAGCCATCTTTTTATTTCACAAATCATAATATTTTACTAATCAGTTTACCTAAATCATAACATTATTCTTCTATTATTTATTAGTATTTAATCTCATACTATAGTTTTAACATATATAATATAATTGTACAGTACCTTTTTGCTGCTTTTTTCACTATTATAATTCACAAATGATAAAGTTTCAATAATAATATTACACTCGTTTACACTTGTTTTCTTCTTCCTTTTTTCTCAGCTGGTCTTTCTTTTTTGTCTTTTCTGCTTAGTGGCGCCCCTATTGTGATTTTCTTCTACTCGCACCTATTTTGTGCGCGCTCTTTCAAACTAAAACTAAAAACTAATGCGCTGCACACTACAATCCCCCCCTCAAAACAGGATAAACTCTTTTTACACCATACCAAAAAATTATAAACCCCTAATTCACTTTTACACTGCCACTTTCTTCACTACCTCTTCTTCTGCTGATGAATCACTGCATGATAGTCCCAGCTCATGTTCTAACTTCCTTTTCTTGGGACACATCTTCACCACTGTCCTCTTTGTGTGCTGCCTCTTGTTCTTGTTTGATTCCTGTTTCAATTTTTTAACTTCTGCCTGCAATTCCTTTAATTGTGCTTTTAATGAGTTGATTTTTTCATTTTTGGCCTTATGCATCTTTATCAGCTTGCACTGCATTAGTGCTAATTTAATATTAATGGTTTCGCATGTAAGCCAAAATTCTTCATTTAACCCTGGGAAGTTAAGCTGCAGCAGTTTAAGTTCCTCCTCTGTAATTAACTCTTTTTCCTCTGGCTCGTCCTCGTCTTCAGATGCTGATTGTGCAGTGTTATTAGTGAGTGAAGGAGAGGACACCACGCTTGATTGCAGTATTTTTGTTGTTACTTTTGGAGAATCCATAGTACTTTGTGTTGCAATGCTTGGTGCAGGGGTATAACGTTCTTCTGATGTTCCCGCTTGTGAGGGTGAAAATTGTAACAACGGCATGCTAATCGGTGTTGGGAGATATGGTTGCATTGACTCTGGAGAACTTACTACATAGGTTTCTTCTTTTTCTGGGGTTTCTCTTCCTCGTGGTTTCTTAGGTGCACTTGGCAGTACCTCTTGCTTCTCAATTTCTTTCTCTTTCTCTGTCTCTATCTCTGTTATTGTCACAGACGGTTCAGGTAAGGGTATTTTTCCCAAAGTTTGCTCGTCTGGATTGTGTTTCTGTGTTATAACTGCTGTTTTTTCTTGCGTGATAGTAAGTGTTGTATCTTTTTCTGAAACTGATGTGTTAGTGGTAAGTTTTGTGGTGATAGACATTAATGGTGGGGGTTTCTTAGCTTGGAAGTCAACTCTCTGAGGGGCTGTTCTTTTCCTGCCTTTGGCTGGTTCATTGTTAGGTAGTGCGAACATTGTCATTCTTCTATCTGATTGATCCATCACTGGTTTTGGTGGTGTTGGCAGGAGAGTTTTTCTTGAAGGGTTTGGGAGATGGTGAGCTAATGATTTTTTCTCATTCTTCCAGTCTCTTTTAGGGTTACAACTCTGTGACATCCTGCAACATAATGATATTGTTTTTTGTTATTCCCTAAATCTAATAGGCTTAATTAATGTTCTTTTCTTTGTAACATTTATTTGTTGTGTGTTCTGTATTTCTGTTTGTGCTTTGTTTTTAGTGTGTGCTATGTTTGGTGGTCTGTTTGCTACCCAATAAGGTGTTGGTACGAAGGGTTTTAATTGGTCGGCATTTCTGTTGCCTGCTGCTTTATTTTCTAATGTGTGTAATTCATATGTATTTTCATCTAATTGTTTGTTGATTTTAAATGGGCCTTCATAAGCTGGAGCTAATCCACTATTAATACCTTTCTGCGCATTACTTAATATATTAGTTTGTCTTAATACTAATTGCCCTACTTTTAGTGTATTTGTTGTGCGATTTTCATTGTATGTGTTAACGCTAGTTGCTTTTGCTTTTTCTAAGTTTTTGTTTGCTAATGTGTATGCTTGTTGTAAGTCTAATTTTAATTGTTGTGTATAATTTTGTGTGTGTTCATCTGTAATTTGGATATCTTGAATGTTTTCTTGTATAATGAATGGTGAATTTAATTCTCTACCAAAGTGTAATTTTGCTGGTGTGAGACCTGTGCTTGAATTTACTGCTGTTCTTAGAGCATAACATAGAGCTGGTAGGTGTTTATCCCAATGTTTGTGTACTTCTGTGTATGCTTTAATGCATTGTTTTACTGTTCTAATGTACTTTTCTGACGGGTTTCCTTTAGGTCTGTAAGCTACTATTTTGTTGTGTGTAATTGATAATTCTTCACATGTTTTTGTCCATGCAGAGCTAATGTATTGTGGGCCATTGTCTGTACGAATTTGTGCCATAAAGCCATGTCTACAACAATAGTCTATTAGTTTATCTACCAGTGTACGTGCCGTTGCTGTTCTCATAGGGTAAACTTCTACAAATTTAGAGAAATCGTCTACCATTATAAGAGCATATTGATTTCTTTTTGTTGATGTAACAAGGGGACCAAAGATGTCTGCACTGACTGCTATACCTGGTTTAAATACTTCTTGTGTGTTCATGTAACCCATAGGTTTCTGATTTGTTGGTTTAACTCTTTGACAAACTTGGCAACCTCTAATGTAATTCTGTGTATCTGTTGTCATGCCTCTCCATGTGTATGTTGTACGTATTCTAGCTAGTGTTTTTCGTATACCTAAGTGTCCACTAAGTACGTGTGAATGTGCTATATGAAGTACTGTTGCTCTAAGATTTTTGGGAACTACTAACCATTTTTCTCCATTTACTCCTAATTTGTAAAGAACTCCTTCATTATTAAATGTGTAAATGTTTGTGACTTTGGGGTCTTTTGCTGTAATTTGTTGCATTATACTAACTAATTGGTCATCAGCTTGTTGAGCTGCTTTCCATTGTGAATGTGTGTTTGGTAATTCTGGATCTCTTTGTGTGTGTGTGACCGCTTGAGTTTCTGTGTTGTTTTCTTGCTCTACATTATTATTAGCCTCTGCGAATAATAATTCTAAGTTAAGTGATTCTAACTTGGGATCATTTATGTTGCAACTTTTGCCTTTGTGAACATCTGAACATCTATTACATGCATGTGTTGTTTGTGGTGCTTGTGTGTATGTTTTGAATTTCAATTTAGTCTCATCAGGGAGATCTTCAGGGACAATTTCATCTTCGTGTCTATTGAATGTTGTGTGGTCTGGGCCACAAGGTGCTCGTGATAATGCATCAGCTACATGTAGTGTGGAACCAGGTCTGTGTTCTATTGTAATATCTAACCCCATTAATCTCAAAGCCCACCTTCTTATCCTACCTGATGGTTCTTCTAATGTCATCAGCGTTTTTAATGCTGCATGATCTGTCCATATTGTGCAGTGTTGATAGGATATGTAGTGTTTAAATTTAGCTAATGAATTTATGAGACTTAAACATTCTAACTCTGTGATACAATAGTTTGATTCTGCTTGTGTTAGTGTTCTACTTGTGAAAGCTATTGGGCGTAAACCTTTTTCACCTTCTTGCATAAGAACTGCACCTATACCTTCAGTTGATGCATCACATTGTATAATGAATTCTTTGTCCATTTTTGGCAACATAAGTACTGTGTCAGATGTAAGTGCTTTTCTGAGTGTATCAAATGCGCTTTGTTGTGGTGTTAGCCAATTAAATGGAGAATCTTTTCTAAGTAAGAATGTTAATGGTTTAGCTATGAGTTGGAAATCTTTTATGTAATTTCTAAAAAATGATATAGAGCCTAAGAATTGTTGAATGTGTTTGCGTGTTTTTGGTCTTGGATAATCATTAATTGCTCTAACTTTTTCTGAGTCTGGCTTAATTGAGTTTTTAGAAATAATATGTCCTAATAGTTTTACTTCTGTGCAACAAATTGGTACTTTGGATGGATTGATTGTAAGACCTGCATCAGAAAGACGTGTGAAAACTTCGTGTAAGTGTTTTTCGTGTTCTTCTATGCTACTACTCCATATAATACAATCATCGAGAAATGGTATGACAAACTTGTATGCAATGCCCTCTAGTGTCTTTTCCATGAATCTTTGAAATATCCATGTACCTGACTTTAAACCAAATGGTAATCTTTTGTATCTAAAACAACCTCTGTGTGGTGTAATGAATGCTGTTATGTCTCTGTGTTCTGGCTTTAATTCAAGCTGATTATAACCTGCACTAAGATCAATGACTGTGTAAATTGCACTGTTTCCCATTTGAGAGAAAATGTAATCTAATCTTGGGAGCTGATAAGGGGTGGTACTTAAATAAGGGTTGCAGGGTCGAAAATCAACTGCCAATCTCCAATTGGGTGGGAGTCCTGCTAATTGTTTCTTTTTTAAGAGAACTGGGCAACAGGCCCAAAGGTTTGTGTAACAGCCTTCTATAATATCATTGTGTAAATCTTTATCTAATATTTCATCCATTATGTCTAGTTTTGCTCGTGTTGCTGGCCTGGGTTTTGCTCTGTGTGGGATTGCCTTGGGATCAATGTCAAGCTCTGCTTGAAAGTTTTTAACTTTACCCGGCTTACTTGAGAATAGGCCTTTAAACATGAATCGACGTAATACTTTTTCTATGCGTGCTTTTTCTGACTGTGTACCTTGTGCTTTAGCTAAAATAGTGTTTAACCATGTTTCATTAACCTCTACATTGTTACATGAAAATATTTCTGTAGTTTTTGCAAATGGAATTACTTGTTGTGGCTCTGTACCTATTGTCCAACCTCCTTCTGCAATGTTTAAGTTTAATTTTGTGGCTCTCATGAAATCTCTTCCTAATATAACAGCTTTGTTTAATTGTGGCAATATAAAGAACCTTTGTCTTTTTCTATAACCTGACCATGTAAAGTGTACTGTGACCATTTCTTGTATTTCTGAAAATCCTTCTGCTAAATTAATAGGAATTTTCACTTTAGTAAATTTGAATGATTGTTTGCGTAATTCTGCAGCAGTGTCAGCTCCTAGAAAGGAATGGCTACTCCCAGAATCTAATAATGCAAGTTTGTGTTTATTCAATATTTTAATAAGTAAAAGTGGCACATCAGACTTGTCTTTTATATTTGTAATGTTATTTTCATCATGTATAGATGCGTCAATATTATTAATACTTGGCCCCTGTGTATTTGTGTTGTTTGGTGCAGGGGATGTGTCATTGTGTAACTCTAAATTATTAATGTCTGCCACTATATTTTTCCAAGTGTCAGTTTTGATACGCACTGATTTGGGAACGGGTTCAAATACCTCGTCTTTATTTTTGCCCACGTATGGGAGATACTCTAACAATCGACCTTGTTCTAAGAGGTGGCGTAACCTCTTGTTTCTACGATAACGTCTATTCTTTAACTTTTTATTCCTTTTACGAATAAATTTTGTAAGTTTATGTTGTTTGTGCTCAGAGGCTAATACCGCCTCTAATTGTCTGTGTTGTATGGTATCTCCCTCGCTGCACTTTCTTAGTGTTGCGAGGGTTGGTGCGGGTTTTTTGTACCTGCACTCGACTCAACTCTACTCGGACATACTCTTGCTGTGTGTCCACTACCTCTACAATGATAACAAATTATCGGGTTTTCTGCTCTTTGTGTATATTGTTGTCTCTGTGTTTGTCTGTTTCTCTGTTCATTATGATTATTGTATCTTGTGTTGTAATGTGTGTGTGTTGTTTGCTGTGTACGAGCTCTAATTGGGTCTAAAGCTGACAAACTAATTTGCGCTAAAGCATTCGAACTATCATAAGGCCGCGGCTCCCCATGATTGGTGAATGCTAAAGAAGGTTCTAAACTATTTTGAGCTGTTGGGGGTCTACAATATGTTCTTGACTGCAAAACTAAATCTTGAATTTTAATGGCGTCTTTAGATAATTCTTTCAATGAATTATAAGTTTTACCATAAGTGTACTGTTTATAAACAGGATGCATTTGTGTGAGAACTCTTTGAACTTGATCTTTATCTGTATAATTTCCCCCTAAACGCCTAAAAAATTCTGCAATTGTGTGTATATATGTTGTTAAAGGCTCTTCTGTGTCTTGTGTTCTACGATCTAAATCTTGTAAAAGCCTTTGTCTATAACTATATGAAGCAAACTCAGCTAAAAAATGTTCTGTGAACTCCTCCCATGTATTTATGTCATTGTGTACTGCCCACCATCTACTTGCCTCTCCCTCTAACATTACTGCCATGTGAGTGTGTATCAAGCTTACAGGTGTGCGCCCTAATGATTGTGCATATCTCTCTAGTTCAGCTAAAAAGTCTGTTTCTGATCTAGTATCATTACGCCCCGAATAACGTGGCATAGGAATTGAAGCTAATTGAGGTTGTGTTTGCTGCATATACTGTGGAAAGAATGGCGAAAATGGCAAAAATTGATATGGTTGCTGTGTAGATGTAAATTGTTGTGGTGTTGGTGCTTGTGTTGATGTTTGTGATTGTGATGCTATATTATTTAATTGTGTTGTAATTTGTGTGTTTGTTGTAGTACCGGTAGGTACGTTTGATGTGGTGTTTGTTTGTGATGTATTACTCATTGAACTTCCAGGAGTTGTAATCCCCTGTTGGAACAATTGAGTGTTTGTATGTGGTGCTGGTGGTTGTGATAATAAGCTTTGTAATCTTTGTTGTGCCTCATAAACACTGGCTTGCCAATGTTGTATAGGGTCATTACTAGTGCCTGGTTGTGCCATGCTAACATGGGCTTGTGTTGTGATAATTGGTGTTGTAATTGTAGATGTAGTGTTGCTTTGTGATGTCATTGGTGTACTAACTAGTCCTAAATTACTTAAATTTAAACGTAAACTCTCTGAGCTTACCACTACCGGAGTAGTAACAATAGATCTATTCGCATTATTTAAATGCTGTGACGGATCCAAAATATCATTGTTATCCATCCCACCCACTCTACTTGTATTACGTGTCACTGGCTTTAATATATTATTTTGTTTACTCATAATGTGTACAAATTATTACTGGTACGTACAAGGGAATTTTCTTAAAATAATTTATTTTTAATTATAAAGTGTATGGCTGAGCCCCCATGTAGAGAATAGCGTACTTAATGTAGAGAATATATACGTTAATTATTATAAAAAAGGGTTGAAAAGTGTACTTGTAAGTGTACCACAGTGTATATGTGTGTAGGGGTATGATAAATATTATAAATACTTATCTGGCTCTACGCTTATTCTCTTATAATTTACCTGCCTATTTTATAGCTAAAGGATAGGTAAACCAGTTTATTAAATCAAAGATTAAGATTTACTTGAAATCAAATTAATTACTTTTATTTAGTGTTAATTATTACATTCCCTGTGAATTTAATTGAACTCAAATGTGTCCCCAAAATAATACAATAAAAATTAATGCGTACCAGTATAGTGTGACATATGCTACTCGTATATGTTACAGTGTATAGTATATAATGTGTACAATTTGTATAAGTGTAACAGTCTGTAAATCAAAACAATAGTTATAATTACCTGAGTGTGTATAGTGTAGCAAAGTGTAAGATGTTATGTGGGATTCGACATTACTGTCGTAAAGCCTGCACTCCAACAGGGACTAGTGTAGTAGTGTGTTGAGTCCTTTACGAGGACTAGACGAGTGTGTCTGACCATTGCAACGGACCTCGTATTTATACAACTTCTTAACAAAGAAAGTAGGGGAAATACAGATAGAATGAGGGGAAATATTTACTGAGGTAAAAACCAAGCAAGGCCGGCTGTGCGCAGAGAACATGCGCACAACCGTGTTTTGACTTCGTTGCAATTTTAGACATTCTCGTTTAGTATTTACTCTTTTTTATTACATTTTTTTATTACGTTAATTAACAACTTAGATTAGCTTAACTTATGTAATTATTTTCTATTTTTACAAATGATATTATTTAATAAGCCATCTTTTTATTTCACAAATCATAATATTTTACTAATCAGTTTACCTAAATCATAACATAATTCTTCTATTATTTATTAGTATTTTATCTCATACTATAGTTTTAACATATATAATATAATTGTACAGTACCTTTTTGCTGCTTTTTTCACTATTATAATTCACAAATGATAAAGTTTCAATAATAATATTACACTCGTTTACACTTGTTTTCTTCTTCCTTTTTTCTCAGCTGGTCTTTCTTTTTTGTCTTTTCTGCTTAGTAGCGCCCCTATTGTGATTTTCTTCTACTCGCACCTATTTTGTGCGCGCTCTTTCAAACTAAAACTAAAAACTAATGCGCTGCACACTACAATATGATTTTTGATGATATCTCCGAAACTAGTAAAGCTTTAGGCTTGTGGTTTGAACTTAAATGTAGGACTAACAGACTTGCAAAGAAAAGGTTATTACACCTTAATCGCTTCAATGCAAACTTTCGCAGTTATAGAGAATCTCAGTGCTTTCTCAACGTAGTTTTCAGACTGTGGATACGAATTTTGATGATATCTCCGAAACTAATAAAGCTACAGGCTTGCGGTTTGAACTGAAATGTAGGACTAACAGACTTGCAAAGAAAAGGTTATTACACCTTAATCGTTCCAATGCATACTTTCGCAGTTATAGAGAATCTCAGTGCTTTCTCATCGTACTTTTCAGACCGTGAATACGATTGTTGATGATATCTCCGAAAGTAATAAAGCTACTGGCTTGCGGTTTGAACTGAAGTGTAGGACTAACAGACTTGCAAAGAAAAGGTTATTACACCTTATTCGCTCCAATGCAAACTTTCGCAGTTATAAAGAATCTTAGAGCTTTCTCATCGTACTTTTTTGACTGTGGATACGAATTTTGATGATATCTCCGAAACTAATAAAGCTACAGGCTTGCGGTTTGAACTGAAATTTAGGACTAACAGACTTGCAAAGAAAACGTTATTACACCTTAATCGCTCCAATGCATACTTTCGCAGTTATAGAGAATTTTAGTGCTTTCTCATCGTACTTTTCAGACCGTGAATACGATTGTTGATGATATCTCCGAAACTAATAAAGCTACAGGCTTGCGGTTTGAACTAAAATGTAGTACTAACAGACTTGCAAAGAAAAGGTTATTACACCTTAATCGCTCCAATGCATACTTTCGCAGTTAAAGAGAATCTCAGTGCTTTCTCATCGTACTTTTCAGACCGTGAATACGATTGTTGATGATATCTCCGAAACTAATAAAGCTACTGGCTTGCGGTTTAAACTGAAGTGTAGGACTAACAGACTTGCAAAGAAAAGGTAATAACACCTTAAACGCTACAATGCAATCTTTCGCAGTTATAGAGAATCTCAGTGCTTTCTCATAGTACTTTGTAGACTGCGAATAAGATTTTTGTTGATATCTCCGAAACTAATAAAGCTACTGGCTTTCGCTTTGAACTAAAATGTAGTACTAACAGACTTGCAAAGAAAAGGTTATTACACCTTAATCGCTCCAATGCATACTTTCGCAGTTATAATCTCAGTGCTTTCTCATCGTACTTTTCAGACCGTGAATACGATTGTTGATGATATCTCCGAAACTATTAAAGCTACTGGCTTGCGGTTTAAACTGAAGTGTAGGACTAACAGACTTGCAAAGAAAAGGTAATAACACCTTAAACGCTACAATGCAATCTTTCGCAGTTATAGAGAATCTCAGTGCTTTCTCATAGTACTTTGTAGACTGCGAATAAGATTTTTGATAATATCTCCGAAACTAATAAAGCTACTTGCTTTCTTTTTGAACTAAAATGTAGTACTAACAGACTTGCAAAGAAAAGGTTATTACACCTTAATCGCTCCAATGCATACTTTCGCAGTTATAATCTCAGTGCTTTCTCATCGTACTTTTCAGACCGTGAATACGATTGTTGATGATATCTCCGAAACTATTAAAGCTACTGGCTTGCGGTTTAAACTGAAGTGTAGGACTAACAGACTTGCAAAGAAAAGGTTATTACACCTTATTCGCTCCAATGCAAACTTTCGAAGTTATAGAAAACCTCAGTGCTTTCTCGTCGTACTTTTCAGACTGTGAATATGATTTTTGATGATATCTCCGAAACTAGTAAAGCTTTAGGCTTGTGGTTTGAACTTAAATGTAGGACTAACAGACTTGCAAAGAAAAGGTTATTACACCTTAATCGCTTCAATGCAAACTTTCGCAGTTATAGAGAATCTCAGTGCTTTCTCAACGTAGTTTTCAGACTGTGGATACGAATTTTGATGATATCTCCGAAACTAATAAAGCTACAGGCTTGCGGTTTGAACTGAAATGTAGGACTAACAGACTTGCAAAGAAAAGGTTATTACACCTTAATCGCTCCAATGCATACTTTCGCAGTTATAGAGAATCTCAGTGCTTTCTCATCGTACTTTTCAGACCGTGAATACGATTGTTGATGATATCTCCGAAACTAATAAAGCTACTGGCTTGCGGTTTGAACTGAAGTGTAGGACTAACAGACTTGCAAAGAAAAGGTTATTACACCTTATTCGCTCCAATGCAAACTTTCGCAGTTATAGAGAATCTTAGTGCTTTCTCATCGTACTTTTTTGTTTGTGGATACGAATTTTAATAATATCTCCGAAACTAATAAAGCTACAGGCTTGCGGTTTGAACTGAAATGTAGGACTAACAGACTTGCAAAGAAAACGTTATTACACCTTAATCGCTCCAATGCATACTTTCGCAGTTATAGAGAATTTTAATGCTTTCTCATCGTACTTTTCAGACCGTAAATACGATTGTTGATGATATCTCCGAAACTAATAAAGCTACAGGCTTGCGGTTTGAACTGAAAAGTAGGACTAACAGACTTGCAAAGAAAAGGTAATAACACCTTATTCGCTCCAATGCAAACTTTCGCAGTTATAGAAAACCTCAGTGATTTCTCGTCGTACTTTTCAGACTGTCAATATGATTTTTGATGATATCTCCGAAACTAGTAAAGCTACAGGCTTGTGGTTTGAACTTAAATGTAGGACTAACAGACTTGCAAAGAAAAGGTTATAACACCTTAATCGCTACAATGCAATCTTTCGCAGTTATAGAGAATCTTAGTGCTTTCTCATAGTACTTTGTAGACTGCGAATAAGATTTTTGATGATATCTCCGAAACTAATAAAGCTACTGGCTTTCGCTTTGAACTAAAATGTAGTACTAACAGACTTGCAAAGAAAAGGTTATTACACCTTAATCGCTCCAATTCATACTTTCGCAGTTATAGAGAATCTCAGTGCTTTCTCATCGTACTTTTCAGACCGTGAATACGATTGTTGATGATATCTCCAAAACTAATAAAGCTACAGGCTTGCGGTTTGAACTTAAATGTACGACTAACAGACTTGCAAAGAAAAGGTTATTACATCTTAATCGCTACAATGCAAACTTTCGCAGTTATAGAGAATCTCAGTGCTTTCTCATCGTACTTTTTAGACTGCAAATATGATTTTTGATGATATCTCTGAAACTAAAAAAGCTACAGTTTTGCGGTTTGAAATAAAATGTAAGACTAACAGACTTGCAAAGAAAAGGTTATTACACCTTAATCGCTCCAATGCATACTTTCGCAGTTATAGAGAATCTCAGTGCTTTCTCATCGTACTTTTTAGACTGCGAATAAGATTTTTGATGATATCTCCGAAACTAATAAAGCTACAGGCTTGCGGTTTGAACTAAAATGTAGTACTAACAGACTTGCAAAGAAAAGGTTATTACACCTTAATCGCTCCAATGCATACTTTCGCAGTTATAGAGAATCTCAGTGCTTTCACATCGTACTTTTCAGACCTTGAATACGATTGTTGATGATATCTCCGAAACTAATAAAGCTACTGGCTTGCGGTTTAAACTGAAGTGTAGAACTAACAGACTTGCAAAGAAAAGGTAATAACACCTTAATCGCTACAATGCAATCTTTCGCAGTTATAGAGAATCTCAGTGCTTTCTCATAGTACTTTGTAGACTGCAAATAAGATTTTTGATGATATCTCCGAAACTAATAAAGCTACTGGCTTTCACTTTGAACTAAAATGTAGTACTAACAGACTTGCAAAGAAAAGGTTATTACACCTTAATCGCCCCAATGCATACTTTCGCAGTTATAGAGAATCTCAGTGCTTTCTCATCGTACTTTTCAGACCGTGAATACGATTGTTGATGATATCTCCAAAACTAATAAAGCTACAGGCTTGCCGTTTGAACTGAAATGTAGGACTAACAGACTTGCAAAGAAAAGGTAATAACACCTTATTCGCTCCAATGCAAACTTTCGAAGTTATAGAAAACCTCAGTGCTTTCTCGTCGTACTTTTCAGACTGTGAATATGATTTTTGATGATATCTCCGAAACTAGTAAAGCTTTAGGCTTGTGGTTTGAACTTAAATGTAGGACTAACAGACTTGCAAAGAAAAGGTTATAACACCTTAATCGCTACAATGCAAACTTTCGCAGTTATAGAGAATCTCAGTGCTTTCTCATAGTACTTTTCAGACCGTGAATACGATTGTTGATGATATCTCCGAAACAAATAAAGCTACAGGCTTGCGGTTTGAACTGAAATGTAGGACTAACAGACTTGCAAAGAAAAGGTTATTACACCTTAATCGCTCCAATGCATACTTTCGCAGTTATAGAGAATCTCAGTGCTTTCTCATCGTACTTTTCAGACCGTGAATACGATTGTTGATGATATCTCCGAAACTAATAAAGCTACTGGCTTGCGGTTTGAACTGAAGTGTAGGACTAACAGACTTGCAAAGAAAAGGTTATTACACCTTATTCGCTCCAATGCAAACTTTCGCAGTTATAGAGAATCTTAGTGCTTTCTCATCGTACTTTTTTGACTGTGGATACGAATTTTGATGATATCTCCGAAACTAATAAAGCTACAGGCTTGCGGTTTGAACTGAAATGTAGGACTAACAGACTTGCAAAGAAAACGTTATTACACCTTAATCGCTCCAATTCATACTTTCGCAGTTATAGAGAATTTTAGTGCTTTCTCATCATACTTTTCAGACCGTGAATACGATTGTTGATGATATCTCCGAAACTAATAAAGCTACAGGCTTGCGGTTTGAACTAAAATGTAGTACTAACAGACTTGCAAAGAAAAGGTTATTACACCTTAATCGCTCCAATGCATACTTTCGCAGTTAAAGAGAATCTCAGTGCTTTCTCATCGTACTTTTCAGACCGTGAATACGATTGTTGATGATATCTCCGAAACTAATAAAGCTACTGGCTTGCGGTTTAAACTGAAGTGTAGGACTAACAGACTTGCAAAGAAAAGGTAATAACACCTTAAACGCTACAATGCAATCTTTCGCAGTTATAGAGAATCTCAGTGCTTTCTCATAGTACTTTGTAGACTGCGAATAAGATTTTTGTTGATATCTCCGAAACTAATAAAGCTACTGGCTTTCGCTTTGAACTAAAATGTAGTACTAACAGACTTGCAAAGAAAAGGTTATTACACCTTAATCGCTCCAATGCATACTTTCGCAGTTATAATCTCAGTGCTTTCTCATCGTACTTTTCAGACCGTGAATACGATTGTTGATGATATCTCCGAAACTATTAAAGCTACTGGCTTGCGGTTTAAACTGAAGTCTAGGACTAACAGACTTGCAAAGAAAAGGTAATAACACCTTAAACGCTACAATGCAATCTTTCGCAGTTATAGAGAATCTCAGTGCTTTCTCATAGTACTTTGTAGACTGCGAATAAGATTTTTGATGATATCTCCGAAACTAATAAAGCTACTTGCTTTCTTTTTGAACTAAAATGTAGTACTAACAGACTTGCAAAGAAAAGGTTATTACACCTTAATCGCTCCAATGCATACTTTCGCAGTTATAGAGAATCTCAGTGCTTTCTCATCTTACTTTTCAGACCGTGAATACGATTGTTGATGATATCTCCAAAACTAATAAAGCTACAGGCTTGCCGTTTGAACTGAAATGTAGGACTAACAGACTTGCAAAGAAAAGGTTATGACACCTTATTCGCTCCAATGCAAACTTTCGCAGTTATAGAGAATCTTAGTGCTTTCTCATCGTACTTTTTTGACTGTGGATACGATTGTTGATGATATCTCCAAAACTAATAAAGCTACAGGCTTGCCGTTTGAACTGAAATGTAGGACTAACAGACTTGCAAAGAAAAGGTAATAACACCTTATTCGCTCCAATGCAAACTTTCGAAGTTATAGAAAACCTCAGTGCTTTCTCGTCGTACTTTTCAGACTGTGAATATGATTTTTGATGATATCTCCGAAACTAGTAAAGCTTTAGGCTTGTGGTTTGAACTTAAATGTAGGACTAACAGACTTGCAAAGAAAAGGTTATAACACCTTAATTGCTACAATGCAAACTTTCGCAGTTATAGAGAATCTCAGTGCTTTCTCATAGTACTTTTCAGACCGTGAATACGATTGTTGATGATATCTCCGAAACAAATAAAGCTACAGGCTTGCGGTTTGAACTGAAA
This sequence comes from Ecdyonurus torrentis, assembly GCA_949318235.1. Taxonomy (NCBI): domain Eukaryota; kingdom Metazoa; phylum Arthropoda; class Insecta; order Ephemeroptera; family Heptageniidae; genus Ecdyonurus; species Ecdyonurus torrentis. Next base: position 987,293 of record OX439129.1, read on the forward strand.
TGTAGGACTAACAGACTTGCAAAGAAAAGGTTATTACACCTTAATCGCTCCAATGCATACTTTCGCAGTTATAGAGAATCTCAGTGCTTTCTCATCGTACTTTTCAGACCGTGAATACGATTGTTGATGATATCTCCGAAACTAATAAAGCTACTGGCTTGCGGTTTGAACTGAAGTGTAGGACTAACAGACTTGCAAAGAAAAGGTTATTACACCTTATTCGCTCCAATGCAAACTTTCGCAGTTATAGAGAATCTTAGTGCTTTCTCATCGTACTTTTTTGACTGTGGATACGAATTTTGATGATATCTCCGAAACTAATAAAGCTACAGGCTTGCGGTTTGAACTGAAATGTAGGACTAACAGACTTGCAAAGAAAACGTTATTACACCTTAATCGCTCCAATTCATACTTTCGCAGTTATAGAGAATTTTAGTGCTTTCTCATCGTACTTTTCAGACCGTGAATACGATTGTTGATGATATCTCCGAAACTAATAAAGCTACAGGCTTGCGGTTTGAACTAAAATGTAGTACTAACAGACTTGCAAAGAAAAGGTTATTACACCTTAATCGCTCCAATGCATACTTTCGCAGTTAAAGAGAATCTCAGTGCTTTCTCATCGTACTTTTCAGACCGTGAATACGATTGTTGATGATATCTCCGAAACTAATAAAGCTACTGGCTTGCGGTTTAAACTGAAGTGTAGGACTAACAGACTTGCAAAGAAAAGGTAATAACACCTTAAACGCTACAATGCAATCTTTCGCAGTTATAGAGAATCTCAGTGCTTTCTCATAGTACTTTGTAGACTGCGAATAAGATTTTTGTTGATATCTCCGAAACTAATAAAGCTACTGGCTTTCGCTTTGAACTAAAATGTAGTACTAACAGACTTGCAAAGAAAAGGTTATTACACCTTAATCGCTCCAATGCATACTTAAGCAGTTATAATCTCAGTGCTTTCTCATCGTACTTTTCAGACCGTGAATACGATTGTTGATGATATCTCCGAAACTATTAAAGCTACTGGCTTGCGGTTTAAACTGAAGTGTAGGACTAACAGACTTGCAAAGAAAAGGTAATAACACCTTAAACGCTACAATGCAATCTTTCGCAGTTATAGAGAATCTCAGTGCTTTCTCATAGTACTTTGTAGACTGCGAATAAGATTTTTGATGATATCTCCGAAACTAATAAAGCTACTTGCTTTCTTTTTTAACTAAAATGTAGTACTAACAGACTTGCAAAGAAAAGGTTATTACACCTTAATCGCTCCAATGCATACTTTCGCAGTTATAGAGAATCTCAGTGCTTTCTCATCGTACTTTTCAGACCGTGAATACGATTGTTGATGATATCTCCAAAACTAATAAAGCTACAGGCTTGCCGTTTGAACTGAAATGTAGGACTAACAGACTTGCAAAGAAAAGGTTATTACACCTTATTCGCTCCAATGCAAACTTTCGAAGTTATAGAAAACCTCAGTGCTTTCTCGTCGTACTTTTCAGACTGTGAATATGATTTTTGATGATATCTCCGAAACTAGTAAAGCTTTAGGCTTGTGGTTTGAACTTAAATGTAGGACTAACAGACTTGCAAAGAAAAGGTTATTACACCTTAATCGCTTCAATGCAAACTTTCGCAGTTATAGAGAATCTCAGTGCTTTCTCAATGTAGTTTTCAGACTTTGGATACGAATTTTGATGATATCTCCGAAACTAATAAAGCTACAGGCTTGCGGTTTGAACTGAAATGTAGGACTAACAGACTTGCAAAGAAATGGTTATTACACCTTAATCGCTCCAATGCATACTTTCGCAGTTATAGAGAATCTCAGTGCTTTCTCATCGTACTTTTCAGACCGTGAATATTGTAGAGAATAGCGTACTTAATGTAGAGAATATATACGTTAATTATTATAAAAAAGGGTTGAAAAGTGTACTTGTATGTGTACCACAGTGTATATGTGTGTAGGGGTATGATAAATATTATAAATACTTATCTGGCTCTACGCTTATTCTCTTATAATTTACCTGCCTATTTTATAGCTAAAGGATAGGTAAACCAGTTTATTAAATCAAAGATTAAGATTTACTTGAAATCAAATTAATTACTTTTATTTAGTGTTAATTATTACATTCCCTGTGAATTTAATTGAACTCAAATGTGTCCCCAAAATAATACAATAAAAATTAATGCGTACCAGTATAGTGTGACATATGCTACTCGTATATGTTACAGTGTATAGTATATAATGTGTACAATTTGTATAAGTGTAACAGTCTGTAAATCAAATGAATAGTTATAAATACCTGAGTGTGTATAGTGTAGCAAAGTGTAAGATGTTATGTGGGATTCGACCTTACTGTCGTAAAGCCTGCACTCCAACAGGGACTAGTGTAGTAGTGTGTTGAGTCCTTTACGAGGACTAGACGAGTGTGTCTGACCATTGCAACGGACCTCGTATTTATACTACTTCTTAACAAAGAAAGTAGGGGAAATACAGATAGAATGAGGGGAAATATTTACTGAGGTAAAAACCAAGCAAGGCCGGCTGTGCGCAGAGAACATGCGCACAACCGTGTTTTGACTTCGTTGCAATTTTAGACATTCTCGTTTAGTATTTACTCTTTTTTATTACATTTTTTTATTACGTTAATTAACAACTTAGATTAGCTTAACTTATGAAATTATTTTCTATTTTTACAAATGATATTATTTAATAAGCCATCTTTTTATTTCACAAATCATAATATTTTACTAATCAGTTTACCTAAATCATAACATAATTCTTCTATTATTTATTAGTATTTTATCTCATACTATAGTTTTAACATATATAATATAATTGTACAGTACCTTTTTGCTGCTTTTTTCACTATTATAATTCACAAATGATAAAGTTTCAATAATAATATTACACTCGTTTACACTTGTTTTCTTCTTCCTTTTTTCTCAGCTGGTCTTTCTTTTTTGTCTTTTCTGCTTAGTAGCGCCCCTATTGTGATTTTCTTCTACTCGCACCTATTTTGTGCGCGCTCTTTCAAACTAAAACTAAAAACTAATGCGCTGCACACTACAATATGATTTTTGATGATATCTCCGAAACTAGTAAAGCTTTAGGCTTGTGGTTTGAACTTAAATGTAGGACTAACAGACTTGCAAAGAAAAGGTTATTACACCTTAATCGCTTCAATGCAAACTTTCGCAGTTATAGAGAATCTCAGTGCTTTCTCAACGTAGTTTTCAGACTGTGGATACGAATTTTGATGATATCTCCGAAACTAATAAAGCTACAGGCTTGCGGTTTGAACTGAAATGTAGGACTAACAGACTTGCAAAGAAAAGGTTATTACACCTTAATCGCTCCAATGCATACTTTCGCAGTTATAGAGAATCTCAGTGCTTTCTCATCGTACTTTTCAGACCGTGAATACGATTGTTGATGATATCTCCGAAACTTATAAAGCTACTGGCTTGCGGTTTGAACTGAAGTGTAGGACTAACAGACTTGCAAAGAAAAGGTTATTACACCTTATTCGCTCCAATGCAAACTTTCGCAGTTATAAAGAATCTTAATGCTTTCTCATCGTACTTTTTTGACTGTGGATACGAATTTTGATGATATCTCCGAAACTAATAAAGCTACAGGCTTGCGGTTTGAACTGAAATGTAGGAATAACAGACTTGCAAAGAAAACGTTATTACACCTTAATCGCTCCAATGCATACTTTCGCAGTTATAGAGAATTTTAGTGCTTTCTCATCGTACTTTTCAGACCGTGAATACGATTGTTGATGATATCTCCGAAACTAATAAAGCTACAGGCTTGCGGTTTGAACTAAAATGTAGTACTAACAGACTTGCAAAGAAAAGGTTATTACACCTTAATCGCTCCAATGCATACTTTCGCAGTTAAAGAGAATCTCAGTGCTTTCTCATCGTACTTTTCAGACCGTGAATACGATTGTTGATGATATCTCCGAAACTAATAAAGCTACTGGCTTGCGGTTTAAACTGAAGTGTAGGACTAACAGACTTGCAAAGAAAAGGTAATAACACCTTAAACGCTACAATGCAATCTTTCGCAGTTATAGAGAATCTCAGTGCTTTCTCATAGTACTTTGTAGACTGCGAATAAGATTTTTGTTGATATCTCCGAAACTAATAAAGCTACTGGCTTTCGCTTTGAACTAAAATGTAGTACTAACAGACTTGCAAAGAAAAGGTTATTACACCTTAATCGCTCCAATGCATACTTTCACAGTTATAATCTCAGTGCTTTCTCATCGTACTTTTCAGACCGTGAATACGATTGTTGATGATATCTCCGAAACTATTAAAGCTACTGGCTTGCGGTTTAAACTGAAGTGTAGGACTAACAGACTTGCAAAGAAAAGGTAATAACACCTTAAACGCTACAATGCAATCTTTCGCAGTTATAGAGAATCTCAGTGCTTTCTCATAGTACTTTGTAGACTGCGAATAAGATTTTTGATGATATCTCCGAAACTAATAAAGCTACTTGCTTTCTTTTTGAACTAAAATGTAGTACTAACAGACTTGCAAAGAAAAGGTTATTACACCTTATTCGCTCCAATGCAAACTTTCGAAGTTATAGAAAACCTCAGTGCTTTCTCGTCGTACTTTTCAGACTGTGGATACGATTGTTGATGATATCTCCAAAACTAATAAAGCTACAGGCTTGCCGTTTCAACTGAAATGTAGGACTAACAGACTTGCAAAGAAAAGGTAATAACACCTTATTCGCTCCAATGCAAACTTTCGAAGTTATAGAAAACCTCAGTGCTTTCTCGTCGTACTTTTCAGACTGTGAATATGATTTTTGATGATATCTCCGAAACTAGTAAAGCTTTAGGCTTGTGGTTTGAACTTAAATGTAGGACTAACAGACTTGCAAAGAAAAGGTTATAACACCTTAATTGCTACAATGCAAACTTTCGCAGTTATAGAGAATCTCAGTGCTTTCTCATAGTACTTTTCAGACCGTGAATACGATTGTTGATGATATCTCCGAAACAAATAAAGCTACAGGCTTGCGGTTTGAACTGAAATGTAGGACTAACAGACTTGCAAAGAAAAGGTTATTACACCTTAATCGCTCCAATGCATACTTTCGCAGTTATAGAGAATCTCAGTGCTTTCTCATCGTACTTTTCAGACCGTGAATACGATTGTTGATGATATCTCCGAAACTAATAAAGCTACTGGCTTGCGGTTTGAACTGAAGTGTAGGACTAACAGACTTGCAAAGAAAAGGTTATTACACCTTATTCGCTCCAATGCAAACTTTCGCAGTTATAGAGAATCTTAGTGCTTTCTCATCGTACTTTTTTGACTGTGGATACGAATTTTGATGATATCTCCGAAACTAATAAAGCTACAGGCTTGCGGTTTGAACTGAAATGTAGGACTAACAGACTTGCAAAGAAAACGTTATTACACCTTAATCGCTCCAATTCATACTTTCGCAGTTATAGAGAATTTTAGTGCTTTCTCATCGTACTTTTCAGACCGTGAATACGATTGTTGATGATATCTCCGAAACTAATAAAGCTACAGGCTTGCGGTTTGAACTAAAATGTAGTACTAACAGACTTGCAAAGAAAAGGTTATTACACCTTAATCGCTCCAATGCATACTTTCGCAGTTAAAGAGAATCTCAGTGCTTTCTCATCGTACTTTTCAGACCGTGAATACGATTGTTGATGATATCTCCGAAACTAATAAAGCTACTGGCTTGCGGTTTAAACTGAAGTGTAGGACTAACAGACTTGCAAAGAAAAGGTAATAACACCTTAAACGCTACAATGCAATCTTTCGCAGTTATAGAGAATCTCAGTGCTTTCTCATAGTACTTTGTAGACTGCGAATAAGATTTTTGTTGATATCTCCGCAACTAATAAAGCTACTGGCTTTCGCTTTGAACTAAAATGTAGTACTAACAGACTTGCAAAGAAAAGGTTATTACACCTTAATCGCTCCAATGCATACTTTCGCAGTTATAATCTCAGTGCTTTCTCATCGTACTTTTCAGACCGTGAATACGATTGTTGATGATATCTCCGAAACTATTAAAGCTACTGGCTTGCGGTTTAAACTGAAGTGTAGGACTAACAGACTTGCAAAGAAAAGGTAATAACACCTTAAACGCTACAATGCAATCTTTCGCAGTTATAGAGAATCTCAGTGCTTTCTCATAGTACTTTGTAGACTGCGAATAAGATTTTTGATGATATCTCCGAAACTAATAAAGCTACTTGCTTTCTTTTTTAACTAAAATGTAGTACTAACAGACTTGCAAAGAAAAGGTTATTACACCTTAATCGCTCCAATGCATACTTTCGCAGTTATAGAGAATCTCAGTGCTTTCTCATCGTACTTTTCAGACCGTGAATACGATTGTTGATGATATCTCCAAAACTAATAAAGCTACAGGCTTGCCGTTTGAACTGAAATGTAGGACTAACAGACTTGCAAAGAAAAGGTTATTACACCTTATTCGCTCCAATGCAAACTTTCGAAGTTATAGAAAACCTCAGTGCTTTCTCGTCGTACTTTTCAGACTGTGAATATGATTTTTGATGATATCTCCGAAACTAGTAAAGCTTTAGGCTTGTGGTTTGAACTTAAATGTAGGACTAACAGACTTGCAAAGAAAAGGTTATTACACCTTAATCGCTTCAATGCAAACTTTCGCAGTTATAGAGAATCTCAGTGCTTTCTCAATGTAGTTTTCAGACTTTGGATACGAATTTTGATGATATCTCCGAAACTAATAAAGCTACAGGCTTGCGGTTTGAACTGAAATGTAGGACTAACAGACTTGCAAAGAAATGGTTATTACACCTTAATCGCTCCAATGCATACTTTCGCAGTTATAGAGAATCTCAGTGCTTTCTCATCGTACTTTTCAGACCGTGAATATTGTAGAGAATAGCGTACTTAATGTAGAGAATATATACGTTAATTATTATAAAAAAGGGTTGAAAAGTGTACTTGTATGTGTACCACAGTGTATATGTGTGTAGGGGTATGATAAATATTATAAATACTTATCTGGCTCTACGCTTATTCTCTTATAATTTACCTGCCTATTTTATAGCTAAAGGATAGGTAAACCAGTTTATTAAATCAAAGATTAAGATTTACTTGAAATCAAATTAATTACTTTTATTTAGTGTTAATTATTACATTCCCTGTGAATTTAATTGAACTCAAATGTGTCCCCAAAATAATACAATAAAAATTAATGCGTACCAGTATAGTGTGACATATGCTACTCGTATATGTTACAGTGTATAGTATATAATGTGTACAATTTGTATAAGTGTAACAGTCTGTAAATCAAAACAATAGTTATAAATACCTGAGTGTGTATAGTGTAGCAAAGTGTAAGATGTTATGTGGGATTCGACCTTACTGTCGTAAAGCCTGCACTCCAACAGGGACTAGTGTAGTAGTGTGTTGAGTCCTTTACGAGGACTAGACGAGTGTGTCTGACCATTGCAACGGACCTCGTATTTATACTACTTCTTAACAAAGAAAGTAGGGGAAATACAGATAGAATGAGGGGAAATATTTACTGAGGTAAAAACCAAGCAAGGCCGGCTGTGCGCAGAGAACATGCGCACAACCGTGTTTTGACTTCGTTGCAATTTTAGACATTCTCGTTTAGTATTTACTCTTTTTTATTACATTTTTTTATTACGTTAATTAACAACTTAGATTAGCTTAACTTATGAAATTATTTTCTATTTTTACAAATGATATTATTTAATAAGCCATCTTTTTATTTCACAAATCATAATATTTTACTAATCAGTTTACCTAAATCATAACATAATTCTTCTATTATTTATTAGTATTTTATCTCATACTATAGTTTTAACATATATAATATAATTGTACAGTACCTTTTTGCTGCTTTTTTCACTATTATAATTCACAAATGATAAAGTTTCAATAATAATATTACACTCGTTTACACTTGTTTTCTTCTTCCTTTTTTCTCAGCTGGTCTTTCTTTTTTGTCTTTTCTGCTTAGTAGCGCCCCTATTGTGATTTTCTTCTACTCGCACCTATTTTGTGCGCGCTCTTTCAAACTAAAACTAAAAACTAATGCGCTGCACACTACAATATGATTTTTGATGATATCTCCGAAACTAGTAAAGCTTTAGGCTTGTGGTTTGAACTTAAATGTAGGACTAACAGACTTGCAAAGAAAAGGTTATTACACCTTAATCGCTTCAATGCAAACTTTCGCAGTTATAGAGAATCTCAGTGCTTTCTCAACGTAGTTTTCAGACTGTGGATACGAATTTTGATGATATCTCCGAAACTAATAAAGCTACAGGCTTGCGGTTTGAACTGAAATGTAGGACTAACAGACTTGCAAAGAAAAGGTTATTACACCTTAATCGCTCCAATGCATACTTTCGCAGTTATAGAGAATCTCAGTGCTTTCTCATCGTACTTTTCAGACCGTGAATACGATTGTTGATGATATCTCCGAAACTTATAAAGCTACTGGCTTGCGGTTTGAACTGAAGTGTAGGACTAACAGACTTGCAAAGAAAAGGTTATTACACCTTATTCGCTCCAATGCAAACTTTCGCAGTTATAAAGAATCTTAATGCTTTCTCATCGTACTTTTTTGACTGTGGATACGAATTTTGATGATATCTCCGAAACTAATAAAGCTACAGGCTTGCGGTTTGAACTGAAATGTAGGAATAACAGACTTGCAAAGAAAACGTTATTACACCTTAATCGCTCCAATGCATACTTTCGCAGTTATAGAGAATTTTAGTGCTTTCTCATCGTACTTTTCAGACCGTGAATACGATTGTTGATGATATCTCCGAAACTAATAAAGCTACAGGCTTGCGGTTTGAACTAAAATGTAGTACTAACAGACTTGCAAAGAAAAGGTTATTACACCTTAATCGCTCCAATGCATACTTTCGCAGTTAAAGAGAATCTCAGTGCTTTCTCATCGTACTTTTCAGACCGTGAATACGATTGTTGATGATATCTCCGAAACTAATAAAGCTACTGGCTTGCGGTTTAAACTGAAGTGTAGGACTAACAGACTTGCAAAGAAAAGGTAATAACACCTTAAACGCTACAATGCAATCTTTCGCAGTTATAGAGAATCTCAGTGCTTTCTCATAGTACTTTGTAGACTGCGAATAAGATTTTTGTTGATATCTCCGAAACTAATAAAGCTACTGGCTTTCGCTTTGAACTAAAATGTAGTACTAACAGACTTGCAAAGAAAAGGTTATTACACCTTAATCGCTCCAATGCATACTTTCACAGTTATAATCTCAGTGCTTTCTCATCGTACTTTTCAGACCGTGAATACGATTGTTGATGATATCTCCGAAACTATTAAAGCTACTGGCTTGCGGTTTAAACTGAAGTGTAGGACTAACAGACTTGCAAAGAAAAGGTAATAACACCTTAAACGCTACAATGCAATCTTTCGCAGTTATAGAGAATCTCAGTGCTTTCTCATAGTACTTTGTAGACTGCGAATAAGATTTTTGATGATATCTCCGAAACTAATAAAGCTACTTGCTTTCTTTTTGAACTAAAATGTAGTACTAACAGACTTGCAAAGAAAAGGTTATTACACCTTATTCGCTCCAATGCAAACTTTCGAAGTTATAGAAAACCTCAGTGCTTTCTCGTCGTACTTTTCAGACTGTGAATATGATTTTTGATGATATCTCCGAAACTAGTAAAGCTTTAGGCTTGTGGTTTGAACTTAAATGTAGGACTAACAGACTTGCAAAGAAAAGGTTATTACACCTTAATCGCTTCAATGCAAACTTTCGCAGTTATAGAGAATCTCAGTGCTTTCTCAACGTAGTTTTCAGACTGTGGATACGAATTTTGATGATATCTCCGAAACTAATAAAGCTACAGGCTTGTGGTTTGAACTGAAATGTAGGACTAACAGACTTGCAAAGAAAAGGTTATTACACCTTAATCGCTCCAATGCATACTTTCGCAGTTATAGAGAATCTCAGTGCTTTCTCATCGTACTTTTCAGACCGTGAATACGATTGTTGATGATATCTCCGAAACTAATAAAGCTACTGGCTTGCGGTTTGAACTGAAGTGTAGGACTAACAGACTTGCAAAGAAAAGGTTATTACACCTTATTCGCTCCAATGCAAACTTTCGCAGTTATAGAGAATCTTAGTGCTTTCTCATCGTACTTTTTTGACTGTGGATACGAATTTTGATGATATCTCCGAAACTAATAAAGCTACAGGCTTGCGGTTTGAACTGAAATGTAGGACTAACAGACTTGCAAAGAAAACGTTATTACACCTTAATCGCTCCAATGCATACTTTCGCAGTTATAGAGAATTTTAGTGCTTTCTCATCGTACTTTTCAGACCGTAAATACGATTGTTGATGATATCTCCGAAACTAATAAAGCTACAGGCTTGCGGTTTGAACTGAAAAGTAGGACTAACAGACTTGCAAAGAAAAGGTAATAACACCTTATTCGCTCCAATGCAAACTTTCGCAGTTATAGAAAACCTCAGTGCTTTCTCGTCGTACTTTTCAGACTGTGAATATGATTTTTGATGATATCTCCGAAACTAGTAAAGCTACAGGCTTGTGGTTTGAACTTAAATGTAGGACTAACAGACTTGCAAAGAAAAGGTTATAACACCTTAATCGCTACAATGCAATCTTTCGCAGTTATAGAGAATCTTAGTGCTTTCTCATAGTACTTTGTAGACTGCGAATAAGATTTTTGATGATATCTCCGAAACTAATAAAGCTACTGGCTTTCGCTTTGAACTAAAATGTAGTACTAACAGACTTGCAAAGAAAAGGTTATTACACCTTAATCGCTCCAATTCATACTTTCGCAGTTATAGAGAATCTCAGTGCTTTCTCATCGTACTTTTCAGACCGTGAATACGATTGTTGATGATATCTCCAAAACTAATAAAGCTACAGGCTTGCGGTTTGAACTTAAATGTACGACTAACAGACTTGCAAAGAAAAGGTTATTACATCTTAATCGCTACAATGCAAACTTTCGCAGTTATAGAGAATCTCAGTGCTTTCTCATCGTACTTTTTAGACTGCAAATATGATTTTTGATGATATCTCTGAAACTAAAAAAGCTACAGTTTTGCGGTTTGAAATAAAATGTAAGACTAACAGACTTGCAAAGAAAAGGTTATTACACCTTAATCGCTCCAATGCATACTTTCGCAGTTATAGAGAATCTCAGTGCTTTCTCATCGTACTTTTTAGACTGCGAATAAGATTTTTGATGATATCTCCGAAACTAATAAAGCTACAGGCTTGCGGTTGGAACTTAAATGTACGACTAACAGACTTGCAAAGAAAAGGTTATTACATCTTAATCGCTACAATGCAAACTTTCGCAGTTATAGAGAATCTCAGTGCTTTCTCATCGTACTTTTTAGACTGCAAATATGATTTTTGATGATATCTCTGAAACTAAAAAAGCTACAGTTTTGCGGTTTGAAATAAAATGTAAGACTAACAGACTTGCAAAGAAAAGGTTATTACACCTTAATCGCTCCAATGCATACTTTCGCAGTTATAGAGAATCTCAGTGCTTTCTCATCGTACTTTTTAGACTGCGAATAAGATTTTTGATGATATCTCCGAAACTAATAAAGCTACAGGCTTGCGGTTTGAACTAAAATGTAGTACTAACAGACTTGCAAAGAAAAGGTTATTACACCTTAATCGCTCCAATGCATACTTTCGCAGTTATAGAGAATCTCAGTGCTTTCACATCGTACTTTTCAGACCTTGAATACGATTGTTGATGATATCTCCGAAACTAATAAAGCTACTGGCTTGCGGTTTAAACTGAAGTGTAGAACTAACAGACTTGCAAAGAAAAGGTAATAACACCTTAATCGCTACAATGCAATCTTTCGCAGTTATAGAGAATCTCAGTGCTTTCTCATAGTACTTTGTAGACTGCAAATAAGATTTTTGATGATATCTCCGAAACTAATAAAGCTACTGGCTTTCACTTTGAACTAAAATGTAGTACTAACAGACTTGCAAAGAAAAGGTTATTACACCTTAATCGCCCCAATGCATACTTTCGCAGTTATAGAGAATCTCAGTGCTTTCTCATCGTACTTTTCAGACCGTGAATACGATTGTTGATGATATCTCCAAAACTAATAAAGCTACAGGCTTGCCGTTTGAACTGAAATGTAGGACTAACAGACTTGCAAAGAAAAGGTAATAACACCTTATTCGCTCCAATGCAAACTTTCGAAGTTATAGAAAACCTCAGTGCTTTCTCGTCGTACTTTTCAGACTGTGAATATGATTTTTGATGATATCTCCGAAACTAGTAAAGTTTTAGGCTTGTGGTTTGAACTTAAATGTAGGACTAACAGACTTGCAAAGAAAAGGTTATAACACCTTAATCGCTACAATGCAAACTTTCGCAGTTATAGAGAATCTCAGTGCTTTCTCATAGTACTTTTCAGACCGTGAATACGATTGTTGATGATATCTCCGAAACAAATAAAGCTACAGGCTTGCGGTTTGAACTGAAATGTAGGACTAACAGACTTGCAAAGAAAAGGTAATAACACCTTATTCGCTCCAATGCTAACTTTCGCAGTTATAGAGAATCTCAGTGCTTTCTCACCGTAGTTTTTAGACTGTGAATACGATTTTTGATGATATCTCCGGCACTAATAAAGCTATAGGTTTGCGTAGTGAACTAAAATGTAGGACTAACAGACTTGCAAAGAAAAGGTTATTACACCTGAATCGCTCCATTGCAAAATTTCGCAGTTATTAGAGAATCTCAGTGCTTTCTCATCGTACTTTTTAGACTATGAATACGATTATTGATGATATCTCCGAAACTATTAAAGCTACAGGCTTGCGGTGTGAACTTAAATGTAGGAGTAACTTACTTGCAAAAAAAAGGTTATTATATCTTAATCGCTACAATGCAAACTTTCGCAGTTATAGAGAATCTCAATGCTTTCTCATCGTACCTATTAGACTGTGAATACGATTTTTGAAGATATCTCCGAAACTAATAAAGCTACAGGCTTGCGGTTGGAACTAAAATGTAGGACTAACAGACTTGCAAAGAAAAGGTACCCACACCTTAATCGCTCCAATGCAAACTTTCGCAGTTATAGAGAATCTAAGTGCTTTCTCACCGTAGTTTTAAGACTGTGAATACGATTTTTGATGATATATCCGGCACTAATAAAGCTACAGGCTTGCATTGTGAACTTAAATGTAGGACTAACATTCTTGCAAAGGAAAGGTAATTAGACGTTAATCGCTCCAATGCAAACTTGTGCAGTTATATAGAATTTTAGTGCTTTCTCGTCGTACTTTTTAGACTGTGAATACGATTTTTAATGATATCTCGGAAATAAATAAAGCTACAGGCTTGCGGTTTGAACTAAAATGTAGGACTAACAGACTTGCAAAGAAAAGTTTATTACACCTTAATCGCTCCAATGCAAACTTTCGCAGTTATAGAGAATCTCAGTGCTTTCTCATCGTACTTTTTAGACTGGAAATACGATTTTTGATGATATCTCCGAAACTAATAAAGCTACAGGCTTGCGGTTTGAACTTAAATGTAGGACTAACAGACTTGCAAAGAAAAGGTTATTACACCTTAATCGCTTTAAGGCAAACGTTCGCAGTTATAGAGAATCTTAGTGCTTTCTCAACGGAGTTTTCAGACTAAGAATATGTTTTTTGATGATATCTTTGAAACTAATAAAGCTACAGGCATGCGGTTTGAACTAGAATATAGGACTAACAGACTTGCAAAGAAAAGGTTATTACACCTTAATCGATTCAATGCAAACATTCGCAGTTATAGAGAATCTCAGTGCTTTCTCATCGTACTTTTTAGACTGTGAATACGATTATTGATGATATCTCCGACACTATTAAAGCTACAGGCTCGCGGTGTGAACTTAAATGTAGGAGTAACTGACTTGCAAAGAAAAGGTTATTACATCTTAATCGCTACAATGCAAACTTTCGCAATTATAGAGAATCTCAGTGCTTTCTCATCGTACTTTTTAGACTGCAAATATGATTTTTGATGATATCTCTGAAACTAATAAAGCTACAGGCTTGCGGTTTGAACTAAAATGTAGGACTATCAGACTTGCAAATAAAAGGTTAGTACACCTTATTCGCTCCAATGAAACTTTCGCAGTTATAGAGAATCTCATTGCTTTCTCATCGTTTTTGTAGACTGTGAATACAATTTTTGATGATATTGTCACGTAGTCACGTAAGCTAAGGTGATAAGCGAGTTAGCTTATGTATAAGGAAGATAATGTTATGAAGGTTGGTCAGCACAACTAGTTTGTTGGTGCAATCTTGACGTGACTTCGTGCTGTTTAATAAGCACAGAGATATCAGATTAGCTAGTATAAATACTAGTTAATCCCGTCGTCGTGGAACCCAGAGGGCCCGCAGCAGGGTCAGGCGTGCCAGCCTAGACCACCGCGCAAAGCTACAACGAGACACCGCTGACTCTACGTCTACCCCGCTCTACAAGGGAGTCATCCGAAGCACAGCTTGATAAGCACGGTCATCTGTCATGTAATTATACTGTCTACTCAACTGTACACAGATGTCAATAAACATATACTTTGGTATACAGTTGTTTCTATTTGTCTCTTCCTCAGGGTCCTGTACCCTAGATATATAACTAACACGCTTAACGTGACATGGTGGAGGTGCCGGGTACATAATGGCAATTAATTTTAGATTTTAATAGTTGTATTTAAAAAAAAAAAAAAATCTTTTTAATATACAAATATTGCCATTACTGAGGTGAGGAAGTTAAACAACAATTAAATTGATATTTTAAAGACAGTTAAAATATAAGAGTGTCAGTTGAGAGAGAGTTTCTAATTACTGATCTCCGAGATTGAACAGAGAACATGGCGGCTCAACATGCAATGAATTTAATGGACCTTGGAATTTTCTACATTACTACTAGAATTAATATTCAGCAGATCATCAGTACCTACGAGTTAGCTTCAGCAGCGAGAGTTTTGGACGAATGTTTGAAATTAAGCTACTTTATACGTGTTATCTTCAACCGCCAGCGGAGCGATGGAACAGAGAAGATAAAGCAAGGGTTGCGGCTGAATCTACTACCTATAACAGCTTGAAGGCGGCGGTGAAATACACCAGTATCGTTTGTATAAAATTTCTTATGTAATGCACCAAGAATTTGTTAGAATTTTCTCTTTGAATAATTTTGGAATTTTTGTTTTAATATTGGAAAAAAAATCACTTTACAATCATTTTCAAGTAAAAAGTTAAAGTACTATCTTAAAAATAATATATAAAGGGAGGTAACAATAAAAATTGATAAAAAAAAGATGCAATTACAAATATATACAAGAGCATTTCTTCAGTTCACAGAGGTTATGAATATAAAAAGATTATAATATTGAGACACACACACTTGTATTATTAGTTCGGGGGTCGTTCTCTATTTGGTTCCGGGGAGAGAATTCTGAGTACCTGGAAATTTAGAACGTAGTAGAGTTTAGCACATTTAAAAAGGTTTTGGCTGGTTAAGTGTGTGTAATAAATAATAAAAAAGAAAAAAGAAAAAAAATGATAATAATGAATAAAAAATGAAGAAATAAATAAAGAAATAAATAAATAATAAAAAAATAAATAAATAAAATAAATAAATAAATGATGGGAAAAAAAATGAAAATAATATTTGTAATAGAGCTGTGAACGATAAAAAATAAAAATAAATATATGTAAAAAAAATAAAAAGATAATATAAATTTGAAGGAATAAGTATATAAGCATAAAATAAGAGAATTTATGTTACTTTTGTTTTTTGTGCTGTAAATGCGTCTTAATGTAATTAAATATATATTTTTTTCATAGATGATGAGGTCATCATATTTTTTTAATGAGGGAGTGAACATAAAGTGATTTTAATATAAAATAAAAAGAGTAATCAAGTTCTAACTTATACTGCAAATATTTTAATTCTGATGTTTTATTCTGAAATGTTTAATTTTCATTATATCATATTTCTGTATTATTTGAATATAAATTTAGTTTCATATTGTTTACTTAATTATAAAAAAAAAGAAGATATATGTGAGAAAATAGGAGACTTTGAGTTTATATATAAAAATAATGATAATAATTTGAAATCTTTGCAAAATTATATTTTGAAATATTTTGTGTTATAAATAAACATATATTATGTTTAATTTTGTTTTCGGTCAAACGCCGACGAGGGCTCTTCTTGTAGCGGCGGGGATGTCACGTAATCACGTAAGCTAAAGTGATAAGCGAGTTAGCTTATGTATAAGGAAGATAATGTTATGAAGGTAAGTCAGCACAACTAGTTTGTTGGTGCAATCTTGACGTGACTTCGTGCTGTTTAATAAGCACAGAGATATCAGATTAGCTAGTATAAATACTAGTTAATCCCGTCGTCGTGGAACCCAGAGGGCCCGCAGCAGGGTCAGGCGTGCCAGCCTAGACCACCGCGCAAAGCTACAACGAGACACCGCTGACTCTACGTCTACCCCGCTCTACAAGGAAGTCATCCGAAGCACAGCTTGATAAGCACGGTCATCTGTCATGTAATTATACTGTCTAATCAACTGTACACAGATGTCAATAAACATATACTTTGGTATACAGTTGTTTTTATTTGTCTCTTCCTCAGGGTCCTGTACCCTAGCAATATAAATAACACGCCGCGCGTGACAATATCTCGGAAATTAATAAAGCTACAGGCTTGCATTTAAACTAAAATGTAGGACTAACAGACTTGCAAACAAAAGGTTATTACACCTTAATCGCTCCAATGCAAACTTTCGCAGTTATAGAGAATCTCAGTGCTTTCTCATCGTACTTTTTAGACTGTGAATACGATATTTGATGATATCTCCGAAAACAATAAAGCTACAGGCTTGCATTGTGAACTTAAATGTAGGACTATTAGACTTGCAAAGGAAAGGTAATTACACCTTAATCGCTCCAATGCAAACTTTCGCAGTTATATAGAATTTTAGTGCTTTCTCATCGTACTTTTTAGACTGTGAATACGATTTTTGATGATATCTCGGAAATTAATAAAGCTACAGGCTTGCGGTTTAAACTAAAATGTAGGACTAATAGACTTGCAAAGAAAAGGTTATTACACCTTAATCGCTTCAATGCAAACGTTCGCAGTTATAGAGAATCTCAGTGCTTTCTCAACGGAGTTTTCAGACTAAGAATACGATTTTTGGTGATATCTTTGAAACTAATAAAGCTACAGGCATGCGGTTTGAACTGAAATGGACTAACAGACTTGCAAAGAAATGATTATTACACCTTAATTGCTCCAATGCAAACTTTCGCATGTATAGAATATCTCAGTGCTTTCTCGTCGTACTTTTTAGACTACGAATAAGATTTTTGATGATATCTCCGAAACTAATAAAGCTACAGTCTTGCGGTTTGAACTAAAATGTAGGACTAACAGACTTGCAAAGAAAAGGTTATTACACCTTAATCGCTTCAATGCAAACGTTCGCAGTTATTAGAGAATCTCAGTGCTTTCTCATCGTACTTTTTAGACTGTAAATACGATTATTGATGATATCTCCGACACTATTAAAGCTACAGGCTTGCGGTGTGAACTTAAATTTAGGAGTAACTGACTTGCAAAGAAAGGGTTATTATATCTTAATCGCTACAATGCAAACTTTCGCAGTTATAGAGAATCTCAGTGCTTTCTCATCGTACTTTTTATACTGTGAATACGATTTTTTAAGATATCTCCGAAACTAATAAAGCTACAGGCTTGCGGTTGGAACTAAAATGTAGGACTAACAGACTTGCAAAGAAAAGGTAATAACACCTTATTCGCTCCATTGCAAACTTTCGCAGTTATTAGAGAATCTCAGTGCTTTCTCATCGTACTTTTTAGACTGTGAATACGATTTTTTAAGATATCTCCGAAACTAATAAAGCTACAGGCTTGCGGTTGGAACTCAAATGTAGGACTAACAGACTTGCAAAGAAAAGGTAATAACACCTTATTCGCTCCATTGCAAACTTTCGCAGTTATTAGAGAATCTCAGTGCTTTCTCATCGTACTTTTTAGACTGTGAATACGATTTTTTAAGATATCTCCGAAACTAATAAAGCTACAGGCTTGCGATTAGAACTAAAATGTAGGACTAACAGACTTGCAAAGAAAAGCTAATAACACCTTATTTGCTCCAATGCAAACTTTCGCAGTTATATAGAATCTCATGCTTTCTCACCGTAGTTTTTAGACTAAGAATACGATTTTTGGTGATATCTTTGAAACTAATAAAGCTACAGGCATGCGGTTTGAACTGAAATGGACTAACAGACTTGCAAAGAAAAGATTATTACACCTTATTCGCTCCAACGCAAACTTTCGCAGGTATAGAATATCTCAGTGCTTTCTCGTCGTACTTTTTAGACTACGAATAAGATTTTTGATGATATCTCCGAAACTAATAAAGCTACAGGCTTGCGGTTTGAACTTAAATGTAGGAATAACAGACTTGCAAAGAAATGGTTATTACACCTGAATCGCTCTATTGCAAACTTTCGCAGTTATTAGAGAATCTCAGTGCTTTCTCATCGTACTTTTTAGACTGTAAATACGATTATTGATAATATCTCTGACACTATTAAAGCTACAGGCTTGCGGTGTGAACTTAAATGTAGGAGTCACTGACTTGCAAAGAAAGGGTTATTACATCTTAATCGCTACAATGCAAACTTTCGCAGTTATAGAGAATCTCAGTGCTTTCTCACCGTAGTTTTTAGACTGTGAATACGATTTTTGATGATATCTCCGGCACTAATAAAGCTACAGGCTTGCTTTGTGAACCTTAATGTAGGACTATTAGACTTGCAAAGGAAATGTAATTACACCTTAATCGCTCCAATGCAAACTTGTGCAGTTATATAGAATTTTAGTGCTTTCTCATCGTACTTTTTAGACTGTGAATACGATTTTTGATGATATCTCGGAAATTAATAAAGCTACAGGCTTGCGGTTTAAACTAAAATGTAGGTCTAACAGACTTGCAAAGGAAAGGTAATAACATCTTATTCGCTCCATTGCAAACTTTCGCAGTTATTAGAGAATCTCAGTGCTTTCTCATCGTACTTTTTAGACTGTAAATACGATTATTGATGATATCTCCGACACTATTAAAGCTACAGGCTTGCGGTGTGAATTTAAATGTAGGAGTAACTAACTTGCAAAGAAAAGGTTATTACATCTTAATCGCTCCAATGCAAACTTTCGCAGGTATAGCATATCTCAGTGCTTTCTCGTCGTACTTTTTAGACTACGAATAAGATTTTTGATGATATCTCCGAAACTAATAAAGCTACAGGCATGCGTATTGATCTAAAATGTAGGACTAACAGACTTGCAAAGAAATGGTTATTACACCTGAATCGCTCCATTGCAAACTTTCGCAGTTATTAGAGAATCTCAGTGTTTTCTCATCGTACTTTTTAGACTGTGAATACGATTATTGATGATATCTCCGACACTATTAAAGCTACAGGCTTGCGGTGTGAACTTAAATGTAGGAGTAACTGACTTTCAAAGAAAAGGTTATTACATCTTAATCGTTACAATGCAAACTTTCGCAGTTATAGAGAATCGCAGTGCTTTCTCATCGTACATTTTTGACTGTGAATACGATTTTTGATTATATCTCCGAAGCTAATAAAGCTACAGGCTTGCGGTTTGAACTAGAATGTAGGACTAACAGACTTGCAAAGAAAAGTTTATTACACTTTAATCACTCCAATGCAAACTTTCGCAGTTATAGAGAATCTCAGTCCTTTCTCAGTGTACTTTTTAGACTGTGAATACGATTTTTGATGATATCTCCGAAACTAATAAAGCTACAGGCTTGCGGTTTGAATATAAAATTTAGGACTAACAGACTTGCAAAAAAAGGTTATTACACCTTAATCGCTTCAATGCAAACGTTCGCAGTTATAGAGAATCTTAGTGCTTTCTCAACGGAGTTTTCAGACTAAGAATACGATGCTTGATGATATCTTTGAAACTAATAAAGCAACAGGCAAGCGGTTTGAACTAAAATATAGGACTAACAGACTTGCAAAGAAAAGGTTATTACACCTTAATCGCTTCAATGCAAACATTCGCAGATATAGAGAATCTCAGTGCTTTTTCAACGTAGTTTTCAGACTAAGAATACGATTTTTGATAATATCTTTAAAACTAATAAAGCTACAGGCATGCAGTTTGAACTGAAATGAAGGACTAACAGACTTGCAAAGAAAAGGTTGTTACACCTTAATCGCTCCAATGCAAACTTTCGCAGGTATAGAATATCTCAGTGCTTTCTCGTCGTACTTTTTAGACTACGAATAAGATTTTTGATGATATCTCTGAAACTAATAAAGCGACAGGCTTTCGGTTTGAACTAAAATGTAGGACTAACAGACTTGCAAAGAAATGGTTATTACACCTGAATTGCTCCATTGCAAACTTTCGCAGTTATTAGAGAATCTCATTGCTTTCTCATCGTACTTTTTAGACTGTGAATACGATTATTGATGATATCTCCGAAACTATTAAAGCTACAGGCTTGCGGTTTGAACTAAAATGTAGGACTAACAGACTTGCAAAGAAAAGGTTATAACACCTTAATCGCTTCAATGCAAACATTCGCAGTTATAGAGAATCTCAGTGCTTTCTCAACGTAATTTTCAGACTAGGAATACGATTTTTGATGATATCTCCGAAACTATTAAAGCTACAGGCTTGCTGTTTGAACTAAAATGTAGGACTAACAGACTTGCAAAGAAACAATTATTACACCTGAATTGCTATATTGCAAATTTTCGCAGTTATTAGAGAATCTCAGTGCTTTCTCATCGTACTTTTTAGACTGTGAATACGATTATTGATGATATCTCCGAAACTATTAAAGCTACAGGCTTGCGGTGTGAACTTAAATGTAGGAGTAACTGACTTGCAAAGAAAAGGTTATTACATCTTAATCGCTACAATGCAAACTTTCGCAGTTATAGAAAATCTCAGTGCTTTCTCATCGTACTTTTTAGACTGTGAATACGATTTTTGAAGATATCTCCGAAACTAATAAAGCTACAAGCCTGCGGTTGTAACTAAAATGTATGACTAATAGACTTGCAAAGGAAAGGTAATTACACCTTAATCGCTCCAATGCAAATTTGTGCAGTTATATAGAATTTTAGTGCTTTCTCATCGTACTTTTTAGACTGTGAATACGATTTTTGATGATATCTCGGAAATTAATAAAGCTACAGGCTTGCGGTTTAAACTAAAATGTAGGACTAACAGACTTGCAAAGAAAAGGTTATTACACCTTAATCGCTTCAATGCAAACGTTCGCAGTTATAGAGAATCTCAGTGCTTTCTCAACGGAGTTTTCAGACTAAGAATACGATTTCTGGTGATATCTTTGAAACTAATAAAGCTACAGGCATGCGGTTTGAATTGAAATGGACTAACAGACTTGCAAAGAAAAGATTATTACACCTTAATCGCTCCAATGCAAACTTTCGCAGGTATAGAATATCTCAGTGCTTTCTCGTCGTACTTTTTAGACTACGAATAAGATTTTTGATGATATCTCCGAAACTAATAAAGCTACAGGCTTGCGGTTTGAACTAAAATGTAGGACTAACAGACTTGCAAAGAAATGGTTATTACACCTGAATCGCTCCATTGCCAACTTTCGCAGTTATTAGAGAATCTCAGTGCTTTCTCATCGTACTTTTTAGACTGTAAATACGATTATTGATGATATCTCCGACACTATTAAAGCTACAGGCTTGCGGTGTGAACTTAAATGTAGGAGTAACTGACTTGCAAAGAAAAGGTTATTACATCTTAATCGCTACAATGCAAACTTTCGCAGTTATAGAGAATCTCAGTGCTTTCTCATCGTACTTTTTAGATTGTGAATACGATTTTTGAAGATATCTCCGAAACTAATAAAGCTACAAGCCTGCGGTTGGAACTAAAATGTAGGACTAATAGACTTGCAAAGGAAAGGTAATTACACCTTAATCGCTCCAATGCAAATTTGTGCAGTTATATAGAATTTTAGTGCTTTCTCATCGTACTTTTTAGACTGTGAATACGATTTTTGATGATATCTCGGAAATTAATAAAGCTACAGGCTTGCGGTTTAAACTAAAATGTAGGACTAACAGACTTGCAAAGAAAAGGTTATTACACCTTAATCGCTTCAATGCAAACGTTCGCAGTTATAGAGAATCTCAGTGCTTTCTCAACGGAGTTTTCAGACTAAGAATACGATTTCTGGTGATATCTTTGAAACTAATAAAGCTACAGGCATGCGGTTTGAATTGAAATGGACTAACAGACTTGCAAAGAAAAGATTATTACACCTTAATCGCTCCAATGCAAACTTTCGCAGGTATAGAATATCTCAGTGCTTTCTCGTCGTACTTTTTAGACTACGAATAAGATTTTTGATGATATCTCCGAAACTAATAAAGCTACAGGCTTGCGGTTTGAACTAAAATGTAGGACTAACAGACTTGCAAAGAAATGGTTATTACACCTGAATTGCTCCATTGCAAACTTTCGCAGTTATTAGAGAATCTCAGTGCTTTCTCATCGTACTTTTTAGACTGTGAATACGATTATTGATGATATCTCCGAAACTATTAAAGCTACAGGCTTGCGGTTTGAACTAAAATGTAGGACTAACAGACTTGCAAAGAAAAATTTATTACACCTGAATTGCTATATTGCAAATTTTCGCAGTTATTAGAGAATCTCAGTGCTTTCTCATCGTACTTTTTAGACTGTGAATACGATTATTGATGATATCTCCGAAACTATTAAAGCTACAGGCTTGCGGTGTGAACTTAAATGTAGGAGTAACTGACTTGCAAAGAAAAGGTTATTACATCTTAATCGCTACAATGCAAACTTTCGCAGTTATAGAGAATCTCAGTGCTTTCTCATCGTACTTTTTAGACTGTGAATACGATTTTTGAAGATATCTCCGAAACTAATAAAGCTACAAGCCTGCGGTTGGAACTAAAATGTAGGACTAATAGACTTGCAAAGGAAAGGTAATTACACCTTAATCGCTCCAATGCAAATTTGTGCAGTTATATAGAATTTTAGTGCTTTCTCATCGTACTTTTTAGACTGTGAATACGATTTTTGATGATATCTCGGAAATTAATAAAGCTACAGGCTTGCGGTTTAAACTAAAATGTAGGACTAACAGACTTGCAAAGAAAAGGTTATTACACCTTAATCGCTTCAATGCAAACGTTCGCAGTTATAGAGAATCTCAGTGCTTTCTCAACGGAGTTTTCAGACTAAGAATACGATTTCTGGTGATATCTTTGAAACAAATAAAGCTACAGGCATGCGGTTTGAATTGAAATGGACTAACAGACTTGCAAAGAAAAGATTATTACACCTTAATCGCTCCAATGCAAACTTTCGCAGGTATAGAATATCTCAGTGCTTTCTCGTCGTACTTTTTAGACTACGAATAAGATTTTTGATGATATCTCCAAAACTAATAAAGCTACAGGCTTGCGGTTTGAACTAAAATGTAGGACTAACAGACTTGCAAAGAAATGGTTATTACACCTGAATCGCTCCATTGCCAACTTTCGCAGTTATTAGAGAATCTCAGTGCTTTCTCATCGTACTTTTTAGACTGTAAATACGATTATTGATGATATCTTTGACACTATTAAAGCTACAGGTTTGCGGTGTGAACTTAAATGTAGGAGTCACTGACTTGCAAAGAAAGGGTTATTACATCTTAATCGCTACAATGCAAACTTTCGCAGTTATAGAGAATCTCAGTGCTTTCTCATCGTACTTTTTAGACTGTGAATACGATTTTTGATGCTATCTCCGAAACTAATAAAGCTACAGGCTTGCGGTTTGAACTAAAATGTAGGACTAACAGACTTGCAAAGAAAAAATTATTACACCTGAATTGCTCCATTGCAAACTTTCGCAGTTATTAGAGAATCTCAGTGCTTTCTCATCGTACTTTTTAGACTGTAAATACGATTATTGATGATATCTTTGACACTATTAAAGCTACAGGCTTGCGGTGTGAACTTAAATGTAGGAGTCACTGACTTGCAAAGAAAGGGTTATTACATCTTAATCGCTACAATGCAAACTTTCGCAGTTATAGAGAATCTCAGTGCTTTCTCATCGTACTTTTTAGACTGTGAATACGATTTTTGATGCTATCTCCGAAACTAATAAAGCTACAGGCTTGCGGTTTGAACTAAAATGTAGGACTAACAGACTTGCAAAGAAATGGTTATTACACCTGAATTGCTCCATTGCAAACTTTCGCAGTTATTAGAGAATCTCAGTGCTTTCTCATCGTACTTTTTAGACTGTGAATACGATTATTGATGATATCTCTGAAACTATTAAAGCTACAGGCTTGCGGTTTGAACTAAAATGTAGGACTAACAGACTTGCAAAGAAAAATTTATTACACCTGAATTGCTATATTGCAAATTTTCGCAGTTATTAGAGAATCTCAGTGCTTTCTCATCGTACTTTTTAGACTGTGAATACGATTATTGATGATATCTCCGAAACTATTAAAGCTACAGGCTTGCGGTGTGAACTTAAATGTAGGAGTAACTGACTTGCAAAGAAAAGGTTATTACATCTTAATCGCTACAATGCAAACTTTCGCAGTTATAGAGAATCTCAGTGCTTTCTCATCGTACTTTTTAGACTGTGAATACGATTTTTGATGCTATCTCCGAAACTAATAAAGCTACAGGCTTGCGGTTTGAACTAAAATGTAGGACTAAGAGACTTGCAAAGAAAAAATTATTACACCTGAATTGCTCCATTGCAAACTTTCGCAGTTATTAGAGAATCTCAGTGCTTTCTCATCGTACTTTTTAGACTGTGAATACGATTATTGATGATATCTCCAAAACTATTAAAGCTACAGGCTTGCGGTTTGAACTAAAATGTAGGACTAACAGACTTGCAAAGAAAAATTTATTACACCTGAATTGCTATATTGCAAATTTTCGCAGTTATTAGAGAATCTCAGTGTATTCTCATCGTACTTTTTAGACTGTGAATACGATTATTGATGATATCTCCGAAACTATTAAAGCTACAGGCTTGCGGTGTGAACTTAAATGTAGGAGTAACTGACTTGCAAAGAAAAGGTTATTACATCTTAATCGCTACAATGCAAACTTTCGCAGTTATAGAGAATCTCAGTGCTTTCTCATCGTACTTTTTAGACTGTGAATACGATTTTTGAAGATATCTCCGAAACTAATAAAGCTACAAGCCTGCGGTTGGAACTAAAATGTAGGACTAATAGACTTGCAAAGGAAAGGTAATTACACCCTAATCGCTCCAATGCAAATTTGTGCAGTTATATAGAATTTTAGTGCTTTCTCATCGTACTTTTTAGACTGTGAATACGATTTTTGATGATATCTCGGAAATTAATAAAGCTACAGGCTTGCGGTTTAAACTAAAATGTAGGACTAACAGACTTGCAAAGAAAAGGTTATTACACCTTAATCGCTTCAATGCAAACGTTCGCAGTTATAGAGAATCTCAGTGCTTTCTCAACGGAGTTTTCAGACTAAGAATACGATTTCTGGTGATATCTTTGAAACAAATAAAGCTACAGGCATGCGGTTTGAATTGAAATGGACTAACAGACTTGCAAAGAAAAGATTATTACACCTGAATTGCTCCATTGCAAACTTTCGCAGTTATTAGAGAATCTCAGTGCTTTCTCATCGTACTTTTTAGACTGTGAATACGATTATTGATGATATCTCTGAAACTATTAAAGCTACAGGCTTGCGGTTTGAACTAAAATGTAGGACTAACAGACTTGCAAAGAAAAATTTATTACACCTGAATTGCTATATTGCAAATTTTCGCAGTTATTAGAGAATCTCAGTGCTTTCTCATCGTACTTTTTAGACTGTGAATACGATTATTGATGATATCTCCGAAACTATTAAAGCTACAGGCTTGCGGTGTGAACTTAAATGTAGGAGTAACTGACTTGCAAAGAAAAGGTTATTACATCTTAATCGCTACAATGCAAACTTTCGCAGTTATAGAGAATCTCAGTGCTTTCTCATCGTACTTTTTAGACTGTGAATACGATTTTTGATGCTATCTCCGAAACTAATAAAGCTACAGGCTTGCGGTTTGAACTAAAATGTAGGACTAAGAGACTTGCAAAGAAAAAATTATTACACCTGAATTGCTCCATTGCAAACTTTCGCAGTTATTAGAGAATCTCAGTGCTTTCTCATCGTACTTTTTAGACTGTGAATACGATTATTGATGATATCTCCAAAACTATTAAAGCTACAGGCTTGCGGTTTGAACTAAAATGTAGGACTAACAGACTTGCAAAGAAAAATTTATTACACCTGAATTGCTATATTGCAAATTTTCGCAGTTATTAGAGAATCTCAGTGTATTCTCATCGTACTTTTTAGACTGTGAATACGATTATTGATGATATCTCCGAAACTATTAAAGCTACAGGCTTGCGGTGTGAACTTAAATGTAGGAGTAACTGACTTGCAAAGAAAAGGTTATTACATCTTAATCGCTACAATGCAAACTTTCGCAGTTATAGAGAATCTCAGTGCTTTCTCATCGTACTTTTTAGACTGTGAATACGATTTTTGAAGATATCTCCGAAACTAATAAAGCTACAAGCCTGCGGTTGGAACTAAAATGTAGGACTAATAGACTTGCAAAGGAAAGGTAATTACACCCTAATCGCTCCAATGCAAATTTGTGCAGTTATATAGAATTTTAGTGCTTTCTCATCGTACTTTTTAGACTGTGAATACGATTTTTGATGATATCTCGGAAATTAATAAAGCTACAGGCTTGCGGTTTAAACTAAAATGTAGGACTAACAGACTTGCAAAGAAAAGGTTATTACACCTTAATCGCTTCAATGCAAACGTTCGCAGTTATAGAGAATCTCAGTGCTTTCTCAACGGAGTTTTCAGACTAAGAATACGATTTCTGGTGATATCTTTGAAACAAATAAAGCTACAGGCATGCGGTTTGAATTGAAATGGACTAACAGACTTGCAAAGAAAAGATTATTACACCTTAATCGCTCCAATGCAAACTTTCGCAGGTATAGAATATCTCAGTGCTTTCTCGTCGTACTTTTTAGACTACGAATAAGATTTGTGATGATATCTCCAAAACTAATTAAGCTACAGGCTTGCGGTTTGAACTAAAATGTAGGACTAACAGACTTGCAAAGAAATGGTTATTACACCTGAATCGCTCCATTGCCAACTTTCGCAGTTATTAGAGAATCTCAGTGCTTTCTCATCGTACTTTTTAGACTGTAAATACGATTATTGATGATATCTTTGACACTATTAAAGCTACAGGCTTGCGGTGTGAACTTAAATGTAGGAGTCACTGACTTGCAAAGAAAGGGTTATTACATCTTAATCGCTACAATGCAAACTTTCGCAGTTATAGAGAATCTCAGTGCTTTCTCATCGTACTTTTTAGACTGTGAATACGATTTTTGATGCTATCTCCGAAACTAATAAAGCTACAGGCTTGCGGTTTGAACTAAAATGTAGGACTAACAGACTTGCAAAGAAAAAATTATTACACCTGAATTGCTCCATTGCAAACTTTCGCAGTTATTAGAGAATCTCAGTGCTTTCTCATCGTACTTTTTAGACTGTGAATACGATTATTGATGATATCTCCGAAACTATTAAAGCTACAGGCTTGCGGTTTGAACTAAAATGTAGGACTAACAGACTTGCAAAGAAAAATTTATTACACCTGAATTGCTATATTGCAAATTTTCGCAGTTATAGAGAATCTCAGTGCTTTCTCATCGTACTTTTTAGACTGTGAATACGATTTTTGAAGATATCTTCGAAACTATTAAAGCTACAGGCTTGCGGTGTGAACTTAAATGTAGGAGTAACTGACTTGCAAAGAAAAGGTTATTACATCTTAATCGCTACAATGCAAACTTTCGCAGTTATAGAGAATCTCAGTGCTTTCTCATCGTACTTTTTAGACTGTGAATACGATTTTTGAAGATATCTCCGAAACTAATAAAGCTACAAGCCTGCGGTTGGAACTAAAATGTAGGACTAATAGACTTGCAAAGGAAAGGTAATTACACCTTAATCGCTCCAATGCAAATTTGTGCAGTTATATAGAATTTTAGTGCTTTCTCATCGTACTTTTTAGACTGTGAATACGATTTTTGATGATATCTCGGAAATTAATAAAGCTACAGGCTTGCGGTTTAAACTAAAATGTAGGACTAACAGACTTGCAAAGAAAAGGTTATTACACCTTAATCGCTTCAATGCAAACGTTCGCAGTTATAGAGAATCTCAGTGCTTTCTCAACGGAGTTTTCAGACTAAGAATACGATTTCTGGTGATATCTTTGAAACTAATAAAGCTACAGGCATGCGGTTTGAATTGAAATGGACTAACAGACTTGCAAAGAAAAGATTATTACACCTTAATCGCTCCAATGCAAACTTTCGCAGGTATAGAATATCTCAGTGCTTTCTCGTCGTACTTTTTAGACTACGAATAAGATTTTTGATGATATCTCCAAAACTAATAAAGCTACAGGCTTGCGGTTTGAACTAAAATGTAGGACTAACAGACTTGCAAAGAAATGGTTATTACACCTGAATCGCTCCATTGCCAACTTTCGCAGTTATTAGAGAATCTCAGTGCTTTCTCATCGTACTTTTTAGACTGTAAATACGATTATTGATGATATCTCCGACACTATTAAAGCTACAGGCTTGCGGTGTGAACTTAAATGTAGGAGTCACTGACTTGCAAAGAAAGGGTTATTACATCTTAATCGCTACAATGCAAACTTTCGCAGTTGTAGAGAATCTCAGTGCTTTCTCATCGTACTTTTTAGACTGTGAATACGATTTTTGATGCTATCTCCGAAACTAATAAAGCTACAGGCTTGCGGTTTGAACTAAAATGTAGGACTAACAGACTTGCAAAGAAAAAATTATTACACCTGAATTGCTCCATTGCAAACTTTCGCAGTTATTAGAGAATCTCAGTGCTTTCTCATCGTACTTTTTAGACTGTGAATACGATTATTGATGATATCTCCAAAACTATTAAAGCTACAGGCTTGCGGTTTGAACTAAAATGTAGGACTAACAGACTTGCAAAGAAAAATTTATTACACCTGAATTGCTATATTGCAAATTTTCGCAGTTATTAGAGAATCTCAGTGCTTTCTCATCGTACTTTTTAGACTGTGAATACGATTATTGATGATATCTCTGAAACTATTAAAGCTACAGGCTTGCGGTGTGAACTTAAATGTAGGAGTAACTGACTTGCAAAGAAAAGGTTATTACATCTTAATCGCTACAATGCAAACTTTCGCAGTTATAGAGAATCTCAGTGCTTTCTCATCGTACTTTTTAGACTGTGAATACGATTTTTGAAGATATCTCCGAAACTAATAAAGCTACAAGCCTGCGGTTGGAACTAAAATGTAGGACTAATAGACTTGCAAAGGAAAGGTAATTACACCTTAATCGCTCCAATGAAAATTTGTGCAGTTATATAGAATTTTAGTGCTTTCTCATCGTACTTTTTAGACTGTGAATACGATTTTTGATGATATCTCGGAAATTAATAAAGCTACAGGCTTGCGGTTTAAACTAAAATGTAGGACTAACAGACTTGCAAAGAAAAGGTTATTACACCTTAATCGCTTCAATGCAAACGTTCGCAGTTATAGAGAATCTCAGTGCTTTCTCAACGGAGTTTTCAGACTAAGAATACGATTTCTGGTGATATCTTTGAAACAAATAAAGCTACAGGCATGCGGTTTGAATTAAAATGGACTAACAGACTTGCAAAGAAAAGATTATTACACCTTAATCGCTCCAATGCAAACTTTCGCAGGTATAGAATATCTCAGTGCTTTCTCGTCGTACTTTTTAGACTACGAATAAGATTTTTGATGATATCTCCGAAACTAATAAAGCTACAGGCTTGCGGTTTGAACTAAAATGTAGGACTAACAGACTTGCAAAGAAATGGTTATTACACCTGAATCGCTCCATTGCCAACTTTCGCAGTTATTAGAGAATCTCAGTGCTTTCTCATCGTACTTTTTAGACTGTAAATACGATTATTGATGATATCTCCGACACTATTAAAGCTACAGGCTTGCGGTGTGAACTTAAATGTAGGAGTAACTGACTTGCAAAGAAAAGGTTATTACATCTTAATCGCTACAATGCAAACTTTCGCAGTTATAGAGAATCTCAGTGCTTTCTCATCGTACTTTTTAGACTGTGAATACGATTTTTGAAGATATCTCCGAAACTAATAAAGCTACAAGCCTGCGGTTGGAACTAAAATGTAGGACTAATAGACTTGCAAAGGAAAGGTAATTACACCTTAATCGCTCCAATGCAAATTTGTGCAGTTATATAGAATTTTAGTGCTTTCTCATCGTACTTTTTAGACTGTGAATACGATTTTTGATGATATCTCGGAAATTAATAAAGCTACAGGCTTGCGGTTTAAACTAAAATGTAGGACTAACAGACTTGCAAAGAAAAGGTTATTACACCTTAATCGCTTCAATGCAAACGTTCGCAGTTATAGAGAATCTCAGTGCTTTCTCAACGGAGTTTTCAGACTAAGAATACGATTTCTGGTGATATCTTTGAAACAAATAAAGCTACAGGCATGCGGTTTGAATTGAAATGGACTAACTGACTTGCAAAGAA
The DNA here is from genome assembly GCA_949318235.1 of Ecdyonurus torrentis. Classification (NCBI taxonomy): domain Eukaryota; kingdom Metazoa; phylum Arthropoda; class Insecta; order Ephemeroptera; family Heptageniidae; genus Ecdyonurus; species Ecdyonurus torrentis. The sequence continues at coordinate 1,018,267 of OX439129.1, forward strand.
AAGATTATTACACCTTAATCGCTCCAATGCAAACTTTCGCAGGTATAGAATATCTCAGTGCTTTCTCGTCGTACTTTTTAGACTACGAATAAGATTTTTGATGATATCTCCAAAACTAATAAAGCTACAGGCTTGCGGTTTGAACTAAAATGTAGGACTAACAGACTTGCAAAGAAATGGTTATTACACCTGAATCGCTCCATTGCCAACTTTCGCAGTTATTAGAGAATCTCAGTGCTTTCTCATCGTACTTTTTAGACTGTAAATACGATTATTGATGATATCTTTGACACTATTAAAGCTACAGGCTTGCGGTGTGAACTTAAATGTAGGAGTCACTGACTTGCAAAGAAAGGGTTATTACATCTTAATCGCTACAATGCAAACTTTCGCAGTTATAGAGAATCTCAGTGCTTTCTCATCGTACTTTTTAGACTGTGAATACGATTTTTGATGCTATCTCCGAAACTAATAAAGCTACAGGCTTGCGGTTTGAACTAAAATGTAGGACTAACAGACTTGCAAAGAAAAAATTATTACACCTGAATTGCTCCATTGCAAACTTTCGCAGTTATTAGAGAATCTCAGTGCTTTCTCATCGTACTTTTTAGACTGTGAATACGATTATTGTTGATATCTCCGAAACTATTAAAGCTACAGGCTTGCGGTTTGAACTAAAATGTAGGACTAACAGACTTGCAAAGAAAAATTTATTACACCTTAATCGCTCCAATGCAAACTTTCGCAGTTATAGAGAATCTCAGTGCTTTCTCATCGTACTTTTTAGACTGTGAATACGATTTTTGAAGATATCTTCGAAACTAATAACGCTACAGGCTTTCGGTTGGAACTAAAATGTAGGACTAATAGACTTGCAAAGGAAAGGTAATTACACCTTAATCGCTCCAATGCAAATTTGTGCAGTTATATAGAATTTTAGTGCTTTCTCATCGTACTTTTTAGACTGTGAATACGATTTTTGATGATATCTCGGAAATTAATAAAGCTACAGGCTTGCGGTTTAAACTAAAATGTAGGACTAACAGACTTGCAAAGAAAAGGTTATTACACCTTAATCGCTTCAATGCAAACGTTCGCAGTTATAGAGAATCTCAGTGCTTTCTCAACGGAGTTTTCAGACTAAGAATACGATTTCTGGTGATATCTTTGAAACTAATAAAGCTACAGGCATGCGGTTTGAATTGAAATGGACTAACAGACTTGCAAAGAAAAGATTATTACACCTTAATCGCTCCAATGCAAACTTTCGCAGGTATAGAATATCTCAGTGCTTTCTCGTCGTACTTTTTAGACTACGAATAAGATTTTTGATGATATCTCCGAAACTAATAAAGCTACAGGCTTGCGGTTTGAACTAAAATGTAGGACTAACAGACTTGCAAAGAAATGGTTATTACACCTGAATTGCTCCATTGCAAACTTTCGCAGTTATTAGAGAATCTCAGTGCTTTCTCATCGTACTTTTTAGACTGTGAATACGATTATTGATGATATCTCCGAAACTATTAAAGCTACAGGCTTGCGGTGTGAACTTAAATGTAGGAGTAACTGACTTGCAAAGAAAAGGTTATTACATCTTAATCGCTACAATGCAAACTTTCGCAGTTATAGAGAATCTCAGTGCTTTCTCATCGTACTTTTTAGACTGTGAATACGATTTTTGATGCTATCTCCGAAACTAATAAAGCTACAGGCTTGCGGTTTGAACTAAAATGTAGGACTAACAGACTTGCAAAGAAAAAATTATTACACCTGAATTGCTCCATTGCAAACTTTCGCAGTTATTAGAGAATCTCAGTGCTTTCTCATCGTACTTTTTAGACTGTGAATACGATTATTGATGATATCTCCGAAACTATTAAAGCTACAGGCTTGCGGTTTGAACTAAAATGTAGGACTAACAGACTTGCAAAGAAAAATTTATTACACCTGAATTGCTATATTGCAAATTTTCGCAGTTATTAGAGAATCTCAGTGCTTTCTCATCGTACTTTTTAGACTGTGAATACGATTATTGATGATATCTCCGAAACTATTAAAGCTACAGGCTTGCGGTGTGAACTTAAATGTAGGAGTAACTGACTTGCAAAGAAAAGGTTATTACATCTTAATCGCTACAATGCAAACTTTCGCAGTTATAGAGAATCTCAGTGCTTTCTCATCGTACTTTTTAGACTGTGAATACGATTTTTGAAGATATCTCCGAAACTAATAAAGCTACAAGCCTGCGGTTGGAACTAAAATGTAGGACTAATAGACTTGCAAAGAAAAGGTTATTACATCTTAATCGCTACAATGCAAACTTTCGCAGTTATAGAGAATCTCAGTGCTTTCTCATCGTACTTTTTAGACTGTGAATACAATTTTTGAAGATATCTCCGAAACTAATAAAGCTACAAGCCTGCGGTTGGAACTAAAATGTAGGACTAATAGACTTGCAAAGGAAAGGTAATTACACCTTAATCGCTCCAATGCAAATTTGTGCAGTTATATAGAATTTTAGTGCTTTCTCATCGTACTTTTTAGACTGTGAATACGATTTTTGATGATATCTCGGAAATTAATAAAGCTACAGGCTTGCGGTTTAAACTAAAATGTAGGACTAACAGACTTGCAAAGAAAAGATTATTACACCTTAATCGCTCCAATGCAAACTTTCGCAGGTATAGAATATCTCAGTGCTTTCTCGTCGTACTTTTTAGACTACGAATAAGATTTTTGATGATATCTCCGAAACTAATAAAGCTACAGGCTTGCGGTTTGAACTAAAATGTAGGACTAACAGACTTGCAAAGAAATGGTTATTACACCTGAATCGCTCCATTGCCAACTTTCGCAGTTATTAGAGAATCTCAGTGCTTTCTCATCGTACTTTTTAGACTGTAAATACGATTATTGATGATATCTCCGACACTATTAAAGCTACAGGCTTGCGGTGTGAACTTAAATGTAGGAGTCACTGACTTGCAAAGAAAGGGTTATTACATCTTAATCGCTACAATGCAAACTTTCGCAGTTGTAGAGAATCTCAGTGCTTTCTCATCGAACTTTTTAGACTGTGAATACGATTTTTGATGCTATCTCCGAAACTAATAAAGCTACAGGCTTGCGGTTTAAACTAAAATGTAGGACTAACAGACTTGCAAAGAAAAGATTATTACACCTTAATCGCTCCAATGCAAACTTTCGCAGGTATAGAATATCTCAGTGCTTTCTCGTCGTACTTTTTAGACTACGAATAAGATTTTTGATGATATCTCCGAAACTAATAAAGCTACAGGCTTGCGGTTTGAACTAAAATGTAGGACTAACAGACTTGCAAAGAAATGGTTATTACACCTGAATCGCTCCATTGCCAACTTTCGCAGTTATTAGAGAATCTCAGTGCTTTCTCATCGTACTTTTTAGACTGTAAATACGATTATTGATGATATCTCCGACACTATTAAAGCTACAGGCTTGCGGTGTGAACTTAAATGTAGGAGTCACTGACTTGCAAAGAAAGGGTTATTACATCTTAATCGCTACAATGCAAACTTTCGCAGTTGTAGAGAATCTCAGTGCTTTCTCATCGAACTTTTTAGACTGTGAATACGATTTTTGATGCTATCTCCGAAACTAATAAAGCTACAGGCTTGCGGTTTGAACTAAAATGTAGGACTAACAGACTTGCAAAGAAAAAATTATTACACCTGAATTGCTCCATTGCAAACTTTCGCAGTTATTAGAGAATCTCAGTGCTTTCTCATCGTACTTTTTAGACTGTGAATACGATTATTGATGATATCTCCGAAACTATTAAAGCTACAAGCCTGCGGTTGGAACTAAAATGTAGGACTAATAGACTTGCAAAGGAAAGGTAATTACACCTTAATCGCTCCAATGCAAATTTGTGCAGTTATGTAGAATTTTAGTGCTTTCTCATCGTACTTTTTAGACTGTGAATACGATTTTTGATGATATCTCGGAAATTATAAAGCTACAGGCTTGCGGTTTAAACTAAAATGTAGGACTAACAGACTTGCAAAGAAAAGGTTATTACACCTTAATCGCTACAATGCAAACTTTCGCAGTTATAGAGAATCTCAGTGCTTTCTCATCGTACTTTTTAGACTGTGAATACGATTATTGATGATATCTCCGAAACTATTAAAGCTACAGGCTTGCGGTGTGAACTTAAATGTAGGAGTAACTGACTTGCAAAGAAAAGGTTATTACTTCTTAATCGCTACAATGCAAACTTTCGCAGTTATAGAAAATCTCAGTGCTTTCTCATCGTACTTTTTAGACTGTGAATACGATTTTTGAAGATATCTCCGAAACTAATAAAGCTACAAGCCTGCGGTTGTAACTAAAATATAGGACTAATAGACTTGCAAAGGAAAGGTAATTACACCTTAATCGCTCCAATGCAAATTTGTGCAGTTATATAGAATTTTAGTGCTTTCTCATCGTACTTTTTAGACTGTGAATACGATTTTTGATGATATCTCGGAAATTAATAAAGCTACAGGCTTGCGGTTTAAACTAAAATGTAGGACTAACAGACTTGCAAAGAAAAGGTTATTACACCTTAATCGCTTCAATGCAAACGTTCGCAGTTATAGAGAATCTCAGTGCTTTCTCAACGGAGTTTTCAGACTAAGAATACGATTTCTGGTGATATCTTTGAAACTAATAAAGCTACAGGCATGCGGTTTGAATTGAAATGGACTAACAGACTTGCAAAGAAAAGATTATTACACCTTAATCGCTCCAATGCAAACTTTCGCAGGTATAGAATATCTCAGTGCTTTCTCGTCGTACTTTTTAGACTACGAATAAGATTTTTGATGATATCTCCGAAACTAATAAAGCTACAGGCTTGCGGTTTGAACTAAAATGTAGGACTAACAGACTTGCAAAGAAATGGTTATTACACCTGAATCGCTCCATTGCCAACTTTTGCAGTTATTAGAGAATCTCAGTGCTTTCTCATCGTACTTTTTAGACTGTAAATACGATTATTGATGATATCTCCGACACTATTAAAGCTACAGGCTTGCGGTGTGAACTTAAATGTAGGAGTCACTGACTTGCAAAGAAAGGGTTATTACATCTTAATCGCTACAATGCAAACTTTCGCAGTTGTAGAGAATCTCAGTGCTTTCTCATCGTACTTTTTAGACTGTGAATACGATTTTTGATGCTATCTCCGAAACTAATAAAGCTACAGGCTTGCGGTTTGAACTAAAATGTAGGACTAGCAGACTTGCAAAGAAAAAATTATTACACCTGAATTGCTCCATTGCAAACTTTCGCAGTTATTAGAGAATCTCAGTGCTTTCTCATCGTACTTTTTAGACTGTGAATACGATTATTGATGATATCTCCGAAACTATTAAAGCTACAGGCTTGCGGTGTGAACTTAAATGTAGGAGTAACTGACTTGCAAAGAAAAGGTTATTACATCTTAATCGCTACAATGCAAACTTTCGCAGTTATAGAAAATCTCAGTGCTTTCTCATCGTACTTTTTAGACTGTGAATACGATTTTTGAAGATATCTCCGAAACTAATAAAGCTACAAGCCTGCGGTTGTAACTAAAATATAGGACTAATAGACTTGCAAAGGAAAGGTAATTACACCTTAATCGCTCCAATGCAAATTTGTGCAGTTATATAGAATTTTAGTGCTTTCTCATCGTACTTTTTAGACTGTGAATACGATTTTTGATGATATCTCGGAAATTAATAAAGCTACAGGCTTGCGGTTTAAACTAAAATGTAGGACTAACAGACTTGCAAAGAAAAGGTTATTACACCTTAATCGCTTCAATGCAAACGTTCGCAGTTATAGAGAATCTCAGTGCTTTCTCAACGGAGTTTTCAGACTAAGAATACGATTTCTGGTGATATCTTTGAAACTAATAAAGCTACAGGCATGCGGTTTGAATTGAAATGGACTAACAGACTTGCAAAGAAAAGATTATTACACCTTAATCGCTCCAATGCAAACTTTCGCAGGTATAGAATATCTCAGTGCTTTCTCGTCGTACTTTTTAGACTACGAATAAGATTTTTGATGATATCTCCGAAACTAATAAAGCTACAGGCTTGCGGTTTGAACTAAAATGTAGGACTAACAGACTTGCAAAGAAATGGTTATTACACCTGAATCGCTCCATTGCCAACTTTTGCAGTTATTAGAGAATCTCAGTGCTTTCTCATCGTACTTTTTAGACTGTAAATACGATTATTGATGATATCTCCGACACTATTAAAGCTACAGGCTTGCGGTGTGAACTTAAATGTAGGAGTCACTGACTTGCAAAGAAAGGGTTATTACATCTTAATCGCTACAATGCAAACTTTCGCAGTTGTAGAGAATCTCAGTGCTTTCTCATCGTACTTTTTAGACTGTGAATACGATTTTTGATGCTATCTCCGAAACTAATAAAGCTACAGGCTTGCGGTTTGAACTAAAATGTAGGACTAGCAGACTTGCAAAGAAAAAATTATTACACCTGAATTGCTCCATTGCAAACTTTCGCAGTTATTAGAGAATCTCAGTGCTTTCTCATCGTACTTTTTAGACTGTGAATACGATTATTGATGATATCTCCGAAACTATTAAAGCTACAGGCTTGCGGTTTGAACTTAAATGTAGGACTAACAGACTTGCAAAGAAAAATTTATTACACCTGAATTGCTATATTGCAAATTTTCGCAGTTATTAGAGAATCTCAGTGCTTTCTCATCGTACTTTTTAGACTGTGAATACGATTATTGATGATATCTCCGAAACTATTAAAGCTACAGGCTTGCGGTGTGAACTTAAATGTAGGAGTAACTGACTTGCAAAGAAAAGGTTATTACATCTTAATCGCTACAATGCAAACTTTCGCAGTTATAGAGAATCTCAGTGCTTTCTCATCGTACTTTTTAGACTGTGAATACGATTTTTGAAGATATCTCCGAAACTAATAAAGCTACAAGCCTGCGGTTGGAACTAAAATGTAGGACTAATAGACTTGCAAAGGAAAGGTAATTACACCTTAATCGCTCCAATGCAAATTTGTGCAGTTATATAGAATTTTAGTGCTTTCTCATCGTACTTTTTAGACTGTGAATACGATTTTTGATGATATCTCGGAAATTAATAAAGCTACAGGCTTGCGGTTTAAACTAAAATGTAGGACTAACAGACTTGCAAAGAAAAGGTTATTACACCTTAATCGCTTCAATGCAAACGTTCGCAGTTATAGAGAATCTCAGTGCTTTCTCATCGGAGTTTTCAGACTAAGATTACGATTTCTGGTGATATCTTTGACAAAAATAAAGCTACAGGCATGCGGTTTGAATTGAAATGGACTAACAGACTTGCAAAGAAAAGATTATTACACCTTAATCGCTCCAATGCAAACTTTCGCAGGTATAGAATATCTCAGTGCTTTCTCGTCGTACTTTTTAGACTACGAATAAGATTTTTGATGATATCTCTGAAACTAATAAAGCTACAGGCTTGCGGTTTGAACTAAAATGTAGGACTAACAGACTTGCAAAGAAAAAATTTATTACACCTTAATCGCTCCAATGCAAACTTTCGCAGGTATAGAATATCTTAGTGCTTTCTCGTCGTACTTTTTAGACTACGAATAAGATTTTTGATGATATCTCCGAAACTAATAACGCTACAGGCTTTCGGTTGGAACTAAAATGTAGGACTAACAGACTTGCAAAGAAATGGTTATTACACCTGAATCGCTCCATTGCCAACTTTCGCAGTTATTACAGAATCTCAGTGCTTTCTCATCGTACTTTTTAGACTGTAAATACGATTATTGATGATATCTCCGACACTATTAAAGCTACAGGCTTGCGGTGTGAACTTAAATGTAGGAGTCACTGACTTGCAAAGAAAGGGTTATTACATCTTAATCGCTACAATGCAAACTTTCGCAGTTATAGAGAATCTCAGTGCTTTCTCATCGTACTTTTTAGACTGTGAATACGATTTTTGATGCTATCTCCGAAACTAATAAAGCTACAGGCTTGCGGTTTGAACTAAAATGTAGGACTAACAGACTTGCAAAGAAAAAATTATTACACCAGAATTGCTCCATTGCAAACTTTCGCAGTTATTAGAGAATCTCAGTGCTTTCTCATCGTACTTTTTAGACTGTGAATACGATTATTGTTGATATCTCCGAAACTATTAAAGCTACAGGCTTGCGGTTTGAACTAAAATGTAGGACTAACAGACTTGCAAAGAAAAATTTATTACACCTTAATCGCTCCAATGCAAACTTTCGCAGTTATAGAGAATCTCAGTGCTTTCTCATCGTACTTTTTAGACTGTGAATACGATTTTTGAAGATATCTTCGAAACTAATAACGCCACAGGCTTTCGGTTGGAGGAACTAAAATGTAGGACTAACAGACTTGCAAAGAAAAGGTTATAACACCTTATTTGCTCCAATGCAAACTTTCGCAGTTATAGAGAATCTCAGTGCTTTCTCACCGTAGTTTTTAGACTGTGAATACGATTATTGATGATATCTCTGACACTATTAAAGCTACAGGCTTGCGGTGTGAATTTAAATGTAGGAGTAACTGACTTGCAAAGAAAAGGTTATTACATCTTAATCACTACAATGCAAACTTTCGCAGTTATAGAAAACCTCAGTGCTTTCTCATCGTACTTTTTAGACTGTGAATACGATTTTTGAAGATCTCTCCGAAAATAATAAAGCTACAGGCTTTCGATTGGAACTAAAATGTAGGACTAACAGACTGGCAAAGAAAAGGTAATTACACCTTAATCGCTCCAATGCAAATTTGTGCAGTTATATAGAATTTTAGTGCTTTCTCGTCGTACTTTTAAGACTGTGAATACGATTTTTGATGATATCTCGGAAATTAATAAAGCTACAGGCTTGCGGTGTAAACTTAAATGTAGGACTAACAGACTTGCAAAGAAATGGTTATTACACCTGAATTGCTCCATTGCAAACTTTCGCAGTTATTAGAGAATCTCAGTGCTTTCTCATCGTACTTTTTAGACTGTGAATACGATTATTGTTGATATCTCCGAAACTATTAAAGCTACAGGCTTGCGGTTTGAACTAAAATGTAGGACTAACAGACTTGCAAAGAAAAATTTATTACACCTTAATCGCTCCAATGCAAACTTTCGCAGTTATAGAGAATCTCAGTGCTTTCTCATCGTACTTTTTAGACTGTGAATACGATTTTTGAAGATATCTTCGAAACTAATAACGCCACAGGCTTTCGGTTGGAACTAAAATGTAGGACTAACAGACTTGCAAAGAAAAGGTTATAACACCTTATTTGCTCCAATGCAAACTTTCGCAGTTATAGAGAATCTCAGTGCTTTCTCACCGTAGTTTTTAGACTGTGAATACGATTATTGATGATATCTCTGACACTATTAAAGCTACAGGCTTGCGGTGTGAATTTAAATGTAGGAGTAACTGACTTGCAAAGAAAAGGTTATTACATCTTAATCACTACAATGCAAACTTTCGCAGTTATAGAAAACCTCAGTGCTTTCTCATCGTACTTTTTAGACTGTGAATACGATTTTTGAAGATCTCTCCGAAAATAATAAAGCTACAAGCTTTCGATTGGAACTAAAATGTAGGACTAACAGACTGGCAAAGAAAAGGTAATTACACCTTAATCGCTCCAATGCAAATTTGTGCAGTTATATAGAATTTTAGTGCTTTCTCGTCGTACTTTTAAGACTGTGAATACGATTTTTGATGATATCTCGGAAATTAATAAAGCTACAGGCTTGCGGTGTAAACTTAAATGTAGGACTAACAGACTTGCAAAGAAATGGTTATTACACCTGAATTGCTCCATTGCAAACTTTCGCAGTTATTAGAGAATCTCAGTGCTTTCTCATCGTACTTTTTAGACTGTGAATACGATTATTGATGATATCTCCGAAACTATTAAAGCTACAGGCTTGCGGTTTGAGCTAAAATGTAGGACTAACAGACTTGCAAAGAAAAATTTATTATACCTTAATCGCTCCAATGCAAACTTTCGCAGTTATAGAGAATCTCAGTGCTTTCTCATCGTACTTTTTAGACTGTGAATACGATTTTTGATGATATCTCCGAAACTAATAAAGCTACAGGCATGCGGCTTAAACAAAAATATAGGACTAACAGACTTGCAAAGAAAAGGTTATTACACCTTAATCGCTTCAATGCAAACATTCGCAGTTATAGAGAATCTCAGTGCTTTTTCACCGTAGTTTTTAGACTGTGAATACGATTTTTGATAATATCTCCGGCACTAATTAAGCTACAGGCTTGCATTGTGAACTTAAATGTAGGACTTTTAGACTTGCAAAGGAAAGGTAATTACACCTTAATCGCTCCAATGCAAACTTGTGCAGTTATATAGAATTTTAGTGCTTTCTCATCGTACTTTTTAGACTGTGAATACGATTTTTGATGATATCTTGGAAATTAATAAAGCTACAGGCTTGCGGTTTAAACTAAAATGTAGGACTAACAGACTTGCAAAGAAAAGGTTATTACACCTTAATCGCTTCAATGCAAACGTGGGCAGTTATTAGAGAATCTCAGTGCTTTCTCAACGGAGTTTTCAGACTAAGAATACGATTTTTGGTGATATCTTTGAAACTAATAAAGATACAGGCTTGTGGTTTGAACTGAAATGGACTAACAGACTTGCAAAGAAAAGATTATTACATCTTAATCGCTCCAATGCAAACTTTCGCAGGTATAGAATATCTCAGTGCTTTCTCGTCGTACTTTTTAGACTACGAATAAGATATTTGATGATATCTCCGAAACTAATAAAGCTACAGGCTTGCGATTTGAACTAAAATGTAGGACTAACAGACTTGCAAAGAAATGGTTATTACACCTGAATCGCTCCATTGCCAACTTTCGCAGTTATTAGAGAGTCTCAGTGCTTTCTCATCGTACTTTTTAGACTGTAAATACGATTATTGATGATATCTCCGACACTATTAAAGCTACAGGCTTGCGGTGTGAACTTAAATGTAGGAGTCACTGACTTGCAAAGAAAGGGTTATTACATCTTAATCGCTACAATGCAAACTTTCGCAGTTATAGAAAATCTCAGTGCTTTCTCATCGTACTTTTTAGACTGTAAATACGATTATTGATGATATCTCTGACACTATTAAAGCTACAGGCTTGCGGTGTGAATTTAAATGTAGGAGTAACTGACTTGCAAAGAAAAGGTTATTACATCCTAATCGCTAAAATGCAAACTTTCGCAGTTATAGAGAATCTCAGTGCTTTCTCATCGTACTTTTTAGACTGTGAATACGATTTTTGAAGATATCTCCGAAACTAATAAAGCTACAGGCTTTCGGTTGGAACTAAAATGTAGGACTAACAGACTTGCAAAGAAAAGGTTGTAACACCTTATTCGCTCCAATGCAAACTTTCGCAGTTATAGAGAATCTCAGTGCTTTCTCATCGTACTTTTTAGACTGTGAATACGATTTCTGATGATATCTCCGAAACTAATAAAGCTACAGGCTTGCGGTTTGAACTAAAATGTAGGACTAACAGACTTGCAAAGAAAAGGTTATTACACCTTAATCGCTTCAATGCAAACGTTCGCAGTTATAGAGAATCTTAGTGCTTTCTCAACGGAGTTTTCAGACTAAGAATACGATTTTTGATGATATCTCTGAAACTAATAAAGCTACAGGCATGCGGCTTGAACTAAAATATAGGACTAACAGACTTGCAAAGAAAAGGTTATTACACCTTAATCGCTTCAATGCAAACATTCGCAGTTATAGAGAATCTCAGTGCTTTCTCACCGTAGTTTTTAGACTGTGAATACGATTTTTGATAATTTCTCCGGCACTAATAAAGCTACAGGCTTGCATTGTGAACTTAAATGTAGGACTATTAGACTTGCAAAGGAAAGGTAATTACACCTTAATCGCTCCAATGCAAACTTGTGCAGTTATATAGAATTTTAGTGCTTTCTCATCGTACTTTTTAGACTGTGAATACGATTTTTGATGATATCTCGGAAATTAATAAAGCTACAGGCTTGCGGTTTAAACTAAAATGTAGGACTAACAGACTTGCAAAGAAAAGGTTATTACACCTTAATCGCTTCAATGCAAACGTTCGCAGTTATAGAGAATCTCAGTGCTTTCTCAACGGAGTTTTCAGACTAAGAATACGATTTTTGGTGATATCTTTGAAACTAATAAAGCTACAGGCATGCGGTTTGAACTGAAATGGACTAACAGACTTGCAAAGAAAAGATTATTACACCTTAATCGCTCCAATGCAAACTTTTGCAGGTATAGAATATCTCAGTGCTTTCTCGTCGTACTTTTTAGACTACGAATAAGATTTTTGATGATATCTCCGAAACTAATAAAGCTACAGGCTTGCGGTTTGAACTAAAATGTAGGACTAACAGACTTGCAAAGAAATGGTTATTACACCTGAATCGCTCCATTGCCAACTTTCGCAGTTATTAGAGAGTCTCAGTGCTTTCTCATCGTACTTTTTAGACTGTAAATACGATTATTGATGATATCTCCGACACTAATAAAGCTACAGGCTTGCATTGTGAACTTAAATGTAGGAGTCACTGACTTGCAAAGAAAGGGTTATTACATCTTAATCGCTACAATGCAAACTTTCGCAGTTATAGAAAATCTCAGTGCTTTCTCATCGTACTTTTTAGATTGTGAATACGATTTTTGAAGATATCTCCGAAACTAATAAAGCTACAGGCTTGCGGTTGGAACTAAAATGTAGGACTAACAGACTTGCAAAGAAAAGGTAATAACACCTTATTCGCTCCATTGCAAACTTTCGCAGTTATTAAAGAATCTCAGTGCTTTCTCATCGTACTTTTTAGACTGTAAATACGATTATTGATGATATCTCTGACACTATTAAAGCTACAGGCTTGCGGTGTGAATTTAAATGTAGGAGTAACTGACTTGCAAAGAAAAGGTTATTACATCTTAATCGCTAAAATGCAAACTTTCGCAGTTATAGAGAATCTCAGTGCTTTCTCATCGTACTTTTTAGACTGTGAATACGATTTTTGAAGATATCTCCGAAACTAATAAAGCTACAAGCTTGCGGTTGGAACTAAAATGTAGGACTAATAGACTTGCAAAGGAAAGGTAATTACACCTTAATCGCTCCAATGCAAACTTTCGCAGTTATAGAAAACCTCAGTGCTTTCTCGTCGTACTTTTCAGACTGTGAATACGATTTTTGATAATATCTCCGGCACTAATAAAGCTACAGGCTTGCATTGTGAACTTAAATGTAGGACTATTAGACTTGCAAAGGAAAGGTAATTACACCTTAATCGCTCCAATGCAAACTTGTGCAGTTATATAGAATTTTAGTGCTTTCTCATCGTACTTTTTAGACTGTGAATACGAATTTTGATGATATCTCCGAAACTAATAAAGCTACAGGCTTGCGGTTTGAACTATATTGTAGGACTAACAGACTTGCAAAGAAAAGGTTATTACACCTTAATCGCTCCAATGCAAACTTTCGCAGGTATAGAATATCTCAGTGCTTTCTCGTCGTACTTTTTAGACTACGAATAAGATTTTTGATGATTTCTCCGAAACTAATGAAGCTACAGGCTTGCGGTTTAAACTAAAATGTAGGACTAACAGACTTGCAAAGGAATGGTTATTACACCTGAATTGCTCCATTGCTAACTTTCGCAGTTATTAGAGAATCTCAGTGCTTTCTCATCGTACTTTTTAGACTGTAAATACGATTATTGATGATATCTCTGACACTATTAAAGCTACAGGCTTGCGGTGTGAATTTAAATGTAGGAGTAACTGACTTGCAAAGAAAAGGTTATTACATCCTAATCGCTAAAATGCAAACTTTCGCAGTTATAGAGAATCTCAGTGCTTTCTCATCGTACTTTTTAGACTGTGAATACGATTTTTGAAGATATCTCCGAAACTAATAAAGCTACAGGCTTTCGGTTGGAACTAAAATGTAGGACTAACAGACTTGCAAAGAAAAGGTTGTAACACCTTATTCGCTCCAATGCAAACTTTCGCAGTTATAGATAATCTCATTGCTTTCTCATCGTACTTTTTAGACTGTGAATACGATTTTTGATGATATCTCCGAAACTAATAATGCTACAGGCTTGCGGTTTGAACTAAAATGTAGGACTAACAGACTTGCAAAGAAAAGGTTATTACACCTTAATCGCTTCAATGCAAACGTTCGCAGTTATAGAGAATCTTAGTGCTTTCTCAACGGAGTTTTCAGACTAAGAATGCGATTTTTGATGATATCTCTGAAACTAATAAAGCTACAGGCATGCGGCTTGAACTAAAATATAGGACTAACAGACTTGCAAAGAAAAGGTTATTACACCTTAATCGCTTCAATGCAAACATTCGCAGTTATAGAGAATCTCAGTGCTTTCTCACCGTAGTTTTTAGACTGTGAATACGATTTTTGATAATATCTCCGGCACTAATAAAGCTACAGGCTTGCATTGTGAACTTAAATGTAGGACTATTAGACTTGCAAAGGAAAGGTAATTACACCTTAATCGCTCCAATGCAAACTTGTGCAGTTATATAGAATTTTAGTGCTTTCTCATCGTACTTTTTAGACTGTGAATACGATTTTTGATGATATCTCGGAAATTAATAAAGCTACAGGCTTGCGGTTTGAACTGAAATGTAGGACTAACAGACTTGCAAAGAAAAGGTTATAACACCTTAATCGCTACAATGCAAACTTTCGCAGTTATAGAGAATCTCAGTGCTTTCTGATCGTACTTTGCAGACTGTGAATACGAATTTTGATGATATCTCCGAAACTAATAAAGCTACAGGCTTGCGGTTTGAACTATATTGTAGGACTAACAGACTTGCAAAGAAAAGGTTATTACACCTTAATCGCTCCAATGCAAACTTTCGCAGGTATAGAATATCTCAGTGCTTTCTCGTCGTACTTTTTAGACTACGAATAAGATTTTTGATGATTTCTCCGAAACTAATGAAGCTACAGGCTTGCGGTTTAAACTAAAATGTAGGACTAACAGACTTGCAAAGGAATGGTTATTACACCTGAATTGCTCCATTGCTAACTTTCGCAGTTATTAGAGAATCTCAGTGCTTTCTCATCGTACTTTTTAGACTGTAAATACGATTATTGATGATATCTCTGACACTATTAAAGCTACAGGCTTGCGGTGTGAATTTAAATGTAGGAGTAACTGACTTGCAAAGAAAAGGTTATTACATCCTAATCGCTAAAATGCAAACTTTCGCAGTTATAGAGAATCTCAGTGCTTTCTCATCGTACTTTTTAGACTGTGAATACGATTTTTGAAGATATCTCCGAAACTAATAAAGCTACAGGCTTTCGGTTGGAACTAAAATGTAGGACTAACAGACTTGCAAAGAAAAGGTTGTAACACCTTATTCGCTCCAATGCAAACTTTCGCAGTTATAGATAATCTCATTGCTTTCTCATCGTACTTTTTAGACTGTGAATACGATTTTTGATGATATCTCCGAAACTAATAATGCTACAGGCTTGCGGTTTGAACTAAAATGTAGGACTAACAGACTTGCAAAGAAAAGGTTATTACACCTTAATCGCTTCAATGCAAACGTTCGCAGTTATAGAGAATCTTAGTGCTTTCTCAACGGAGTTTTCAGACTAAGATTGCGATTTTTGATGATATCTCTGAAACTAATAAAGCTACAGGCATGCGGCTTGAACTAAAATATAGGACTAACAGACTTGCAAAGAAAAGGTTATTACACCTTAATCGCTTCAATGCAAACATTCGCAGTTATAGAGAATCTCAGTGCTTTCTCACCGTAGTTTTTAGACTGTGAATACGATTTTTGATAATATCTCCGGCACTAATAAAGCTACAGGCTTGCATTGTGAACTTAAATGTAGGACTATTAGACTTGCAAAGGAAAGGTAATTACACCTTAATCGCTCCAATGCAAACTTGTGCAGTTATATAGAATTTTAGTGCTTTCTCATCGTACTTTTTAGACTGTGAATACGATTTTTGATGATATCTCGAAAATAATAAAGCTACAGGCTTGCGGTTTAAACTAAAATGTAGGACTAACAGACTTGCAAAGAAAAGGTTATTACACCTTAATCGCTTCAATGCAAACGTTCGCAGTTATAGAGAATCTCAGTGCTTTCTCAACGGAGTTTTCAGACTAAGAATACGATTTTTGGTGATATCTTTGAAACTAATAAAGCTACAGGCATGCGGTTTGAACTGAAATGGACTAACAGACTTGCAAAGAAAAGATTATTACACCTTAATCGCTCCAATGCAAACTTTTGCAGGTATAGAATATCTCAGTGCTTTCTCGTCGTACTTTTTAGACTACGAATAAGATTTTTGATGATATCTCCGAAACTAATAAAGCTACAGGCTTGCGGTTTGAACTAAAATGTAGGACTAACAGACTTGCAAAGAAATGGTTATTACACCTGAATCGCTCCATTGCCAACTTTCGCAGTTATTAGAGAGTCTCAGTGCTTTCTCATCGTACTTTTTAGAATGTAAATACGATTATTGATGATATCTCCGACACTAATAAAGCTACAGGCTTGCGGTGTGAACTTAAATGTAGGAGTCACTGACTTGCAAAGAAAGGGTTATTACATCTTAATCGCTACAATGCAAACTTTCGCAGTTATAGAAAATCTCAGTGCTTTCTCATCGTACTTTTTAGATTGTGAATACGATTTTTGAAGATATCTCCGAAACTAATAAAGCTACAAGCTTGCGGTTGGAACTAAAATGTAGGACTAATAGACTTGCAAAGGAAAGGTAATTACACCTTAATCGCTCCAATGCAAACTTTCGCAGTTATAGAAAACCTCAGTGCTTTCTCGTCGTACTTTTCAGACTGTGAATACGATTTTTGATGATATCTTTGAAACTAATAAAGCTACAGGCATGCGGTTTGAACTGAAATGTAGGACTAACAGACTTGCAAAGAAAAGGTTATAACACCTTAATCGCTACAATGCAAACTTTCGCAGTTATAGAGAATCTCAGTGCTTTCTGATCGTACTTTGCAGACTGTGAATACGAATTTTGATGATATCTCGAAAATAATAAAGCTACAGGCTTGCGGTTTAAACTAAAATGTAGGACTAACAGACTTGCAAAGAAAAGGTTATTACACCTTAATCGCTTCAATGCAAACGTTCGCAGTTATAGAGAATCTCAGTGCTTTCTCAACGGAGTTTTCAGACTAAGAATACGATTTTTGGTGATATCTTTGAAACTAATAAAGCTACAGGCATGCGGTTTGAACTGAAATGGACTAACAGACTTGCAAAGAAAAGATTATTACACCTTAATCGCTCCAATGCAAACTTTTGCAGGTATAGAATATCTCAGTGCTTTCTCGTCGTACTTTTTAGACTACGAATAAGATTTTTGATGATATCTCCGAAACTAATAAAGCTACAGGCTTGCGGTTTGAACTAAAATGTAGGACTAACAGACTTGCAAAGAAATGGTTATTACACCTGAATCGCTCCATTGCCAACTTTCGCAGTTATTAGAGAGTCTCAGTGCTTTCTCATCGTACTTTTTAGACTGTAAATACGATTATTGATGATATCTCCGACACTAATAAAGCTACAGGCTTGCGGTGTGAACTTAAATGTAGGAGTCACTGACTTGCAAAGAAAGGGTTATTACATCTTAATCGCTACAATGCAAACTTTCGCAGTTATAGAATATCTCAGTGCTTTCTCGTCGTACTTTTTAGACTACGAATAAGATTTTTGATGATTTCTCCGAAACTAATGAAGCTACAGGCTTGCGGTTTAAACTAAAATGTAGGACTAATAGACTTGCAAAGGAATGGTTATTACACCTGAATTGCTCCATTGCTAACTTTCGCAGTTATTAGAGAATCTCAGTGCTTTCTCATCGTACTTTTTAGACTGTAAATACGATTATTGATGATATCTCTGACACTATTAAAGCTACAGGCTTGCGGTGTGAATTTAAATGTAGGAGTAACTGACTTGCAAAGAAAAGGTTATTACATCCTAATCGCTAAAATGCAAACTTTCGCAGTTATAGAGAATCTCATTGCTTTCTCATCGTACTTTTTAGACTGTGAATACGATTTTTGAAGATATCTCCGAAACTAATAAAGCTACAGGCTTTCGGTTGGAACTAAAATGTAGGACTAACAGACTTGCAAAGAAAAGGTTGTAACACCTTATTCGCTCCAATGCAAACTTTCGCAGTTATAGAGAATCTCAGTGCTTTCTCATCGTACTTTTTAGACTGTGAATACGATTTTTGATGATATCTCCGAAACTAATAAAGCTACAGGCTTGCGGTTCGAACTAAAATGTAGGACTAACAGACTTGCAAAGAAAAGGTTCTTACACCTTAATCGCTTCAATGCAAACGTTTGCAGTTATAGAGAATCTTAGTGCTTTCTCAACGGAGTTTTCAGACTAAGAATACGATTTTTGATGATATCTCTGAAACTAATAAAGCTACAGGCATGCGGCTTGAACTAAAATATAGGACTAACAGACTTGCAAAGAAAAGGTTATTACACCTTAATCGCTTCAATGCAAACATTCGCAGTTATAGAGAATCTCAGTGCTTTCTCACCGTAGTTTTTAGACTGTGAATACGATTTTTGATAATATCTCCGGCACTAATAAAGCTACAGGCTTGCATTGTAAACTTAAATGTAGGACTATTAGACTTGCAAAGGAAAGGTAATTACACCTTAATCGCTCCAATGCAAACTTGTGCAGTTATATAGAATTTTAGTGATTTCTCATCGTACTTTTTAGACTGTGAATACGATTTTTGATGATATCTCGGAAATTAATAAAGCTACAGGCTTGCGGTTTAAACTAAAATGTAGGACTAACAGACTTGCAAAGAAAAGGTTATTACACCTTAATCGCTTCAATGCAAACGTTCGCAGTTATAGAGAATCTCAGTGCTTTCTCAACGGAGTTTTCAGACTAAGAATACGATTTTTGGTGATATCTTTGAAACTAATAAAGCTACAGGCATGCGGTTTGAACTGAAATGGACTAACAGACTTGCAAAGAAAAGATTATTACATCTTAATCGCTCCAATGCAAACTTTCGCAGGTATAGAATATCTCAGTGCTTTCTCGTCGTACTTTTTAGACTACGAATAAGATATTTGATGATATCTCCGAAACTAATAAAGCTACAGGCTTGCGATTTGAACTAAAATGTAGGACTAACAGACTTGCAAAGAAATGGTTATAACACCTGAATCGCTCCATTGCCAACTTTCGCAGTTATTAGAGAGTCTCAGTGCTTTCTCATCGTACTTTTTAGACTGTAAATACGATTATTGATGATATCTCCGACACTATTAAAGCTACAGGCTTGCGGTGTGAACTTAAATGTAGGAGTCACTGACTTGCAAAGAAAGGGTTATTACATCTTATTCGCTACAATGCAAACTTTCGCAGTTATAGAAAATCTCAGTGCTTTCTCATCGTACTTTTTAGACTGTAAATACGATTATTGATGATATCTCTGACACTATTAAAGCTACAGGCTTGCGGTTTGAATTTAAATGTAGGAGTAACTGACTTGCAAAGAAAAGGTTATTACATCCTAATCGCTAAAATGCAAACTTTCGCAGTTATAGAGAATCTCAGTGCTTTCTCATCGTACTTTTTAGACTGTGAATACGATTTTTGAGGATATCTCCGAAACTAATAAAGCTACAGGCTTTCGGTTGGAACTAAAATGTAGGACTAACAGACTTGCAAAGAAAAGGTTGTAACACCTTATTCGCTCCAATGCAAACTTTCGCAGTTATAAAGAATCTCAGTGCTTTCTCATCGTACTTTTTAGACTGTGAATACGATTTTTGATGATATCTCCGAAACTAATAAAGCTACAGGCTTGCGGTTTGAACTAAAATGTAGGACTAACAGACTTGCAAAGAAAAGGTTATTACACCTTAATCGCTTCAATGCAAACGTTCGCAGTTATAGAGAATCTTAGTGCTTTCTCAACGGAGTTTTCAGACTAAGAATACGATTTTTGATGATATCTCTGAAACTAATAAAGCTACAGGCATGCGGCTTGAACTAAAATATAGGGCTAACAGACTTGCAAAGAAAAGGTTATTACACCTTAATCGCTTCAATGCAAACATTCGCAGTTATAGAGAATCTCAGTGCTTTCTCACCGTAGTTTTTAGACTGTGAATACGATTTTTGATAATATCTCCGGCACTAATAAAGCTACAGGCTTGCATTGTGAACTTAAATGTAGGACTATTAGACTTGCAAAGGAAAGGTAATTACACCTTAATCGCTCCAATGCAAACTTGTGCAGTTATATAGAATTTTAGTGCTTTCTCATCGTACTTTTTAGACTGTGAATACGATTTTTGATGATATTTCGGAAATTAATAAAGCTACAGGCTTGCGGTTTAAACTAAAATGTAGGACTAACAGACTTGCAAAGAAAAGGTTATTACACCTTAATCGCTTCAATGCAAACGTTCGCAGTTATAGAGAATCTCAGTGCTTTCTCAACGGAGTTTTCAGACTAAGAATCCGATTTTTGGTGATATCTTTGAAACTAATAAAGCTACAGGCATGCGGTTTGAACTGAAATGGACTAACAGACTTGCAAAGAAAAGATTATTACACCTTAATCGCTCCAATGCAAACTTTTGCAGGTATAGAATATCTCAGTGCTTTCTCGTCGTACTTTTTAGACTACGAATAAGATTTTTGATGATATCTCCGAAACTAATAAAGCTACAGGCTTGCGGTTTGAACTAAAATGTAGGACTAACAGACTTGCAAAGAAATGGTTATTACACCTGAATCGCTCCATTGCCAACTTTCGCAGTTATTAGAGAGTCTCAGTGCTTTCTCATCGTACTTTTTAGACTGTAAATACGATTATTGATGATATCTCCGACACTAATAAAGCTACAGGCTTGCGGTGTGAACTTAAATGTAGGAGTCACTGACTTGCAAAGAAAGGGTTATTACATCTTAATCGCTACAATGCAAACTTTCGCAGTTATAGAAAATCTCAGTGCTTTCTCATCGTACTTTTTAGATTGTGAATACGATTTTTGAAGATATCTCCGAAACTAATAAAGCTACAGGCTTGCGGTTGGAACTAAAATGTAGGACTAACAGACTTGCAAAGAAAAGGTAATAACACCTTATTCGCTCCATTGCAAACTTTCGCAGTTATTAAAGAATCTCAGTGCTTTCTCATCGTACTTTTTAGACTGTGAATACGATTTTTGAAGATATCTCCGAAACTAATAAAGCTACAAGCTTGCGGTTGGAACTAAAATGTAGGACTAATAGACTTGCAAAGGAAAGGTAATTACACCTTAATCGCTCCAATGCAAACTTTCGCAGTTATAGAAAACCTCAGTGCTTTCTCGTCGTACTTTTCAGACTGTGAATACGATTTTTGATGATATCTTTGAAACTAATAAAGCTACAGGCATGCGGTTTGAACTGAAATGTAGGACTAACAGACTTGCAAAGAAAAGGTTATACCACCTTAATCGCTACAATGCAAACTTTCGCAGTTATAGAGAATCTCAGTGCTTTCTGATCGTACTTTGCAGACTGTAAATACGAATTTTGATGATATCTCCGAAACTAATAAATCTACAGGCTTGCGGTTTGAACTATATTGTAGGACTAACAGACTTGCAAAGAAAAGGTTATTACACCTTAATCGCTCCAATGCAAACTTTCGCAGGTATAGAATATCTCAGTGCTTTCTCGTCGTACTTTTTAGACTACGAATAAGATTTTTGATGATTTCTCCGAAACTAATGAAGCTACAGGCTTGCGGTTTAAACTAAAATATAGTACTAACAGACTTGCAAAGAAAAGGTTATTACACCTTAATAGTTTCATTGCAAACTTTCGCAGTTATTGAGAATCTCAGTGCTTTCTCAACGTAGTTTTCAGACTAAGAATACACTTTTTAATTATATCTTTGAAACTTAAAAAACTACAGGCTTACAGTTTGAACTAAAATGTAGGACTAACAGACTTGCAAAGAAAAGATTAATACACCTTAATCGCTACAATGCAAACTTTTGCACTTATAGAGAATCTCAGTGCTTTCTCATCGTACTTTTTAGACTGCGAATAAGATTTTTGATGATATCATCGAAATTAATAAAGCTACAAGCTTGCGGTTTGAACTAAAATGTAGGACTAACAGACTTGCAAAGAAAAGGTTATTACACCTTATTCGCTCCAATGCAAACTTTCGCAGTTATTGAGAATCTCAGTGCTTTCTCAACGTAGTTTTCAGACTAAGAATACAATTTTTGATTATTTCTTTGAAACTTAAAAAACTACAGGCTTACAGTTTTAACTAAAATGTAGGACTAACAGACTTGCAAAGAAAAGGTTATTACACCTTAATCGCTTCATTGCAAACTTTCGCAGTTATTGAGAATCTTAATGCTTTCTCAACGTAGTTTTCAGACTAAGAATAATATTTTTGATGATATCTTTGAAACTTATAAAGCTACAGGCATGCGGTTTGAACTGAAATGTAGGACTAACAGACTTGCAAACAAAAGGTTATTACACCTTAATCGCTCGAATGCATACTTTCGCAGTTATAGAAAACCTCAGTGCTTTCTCGTCGTACTTTTCAGACTGTGAATACGATTTTTAATGATATCTCTGAAACTATTAAAGCTACAGCTTTGCGGTTTGAACTTAAATGTAGCACTAACAGACTTGCAAAGAAAAGGTTATTACACCCTAAACGCTCCAATGCAAACTTTCGCAGTTATAGAGAATCTCAGTGCTTTCTCATCGTACTTTTCAGACTGTGAATACGATTGTTGATGATAAATCTGAAACTAATAAAGCTACAGGCTTGCGTTGTGAACTTAAATGTAGGAGTAACTGACTTGCAAAGAAAAGGTTATTACATCTTAATCGCTGCAATGCAAACTTTCGCAGTTATAGAGAATCTCAGTGCTTTCTCATTGTACTTTTTAGACTGCAAATATGATTTTTGATGATATCTCCGAAACTAATAAAGCTACAGGCTTGCAGTTTGAACTAAAATATAGTACTAACAGACTTGCAAAGAAAAGGTTATTACACCTTAATCGTTTCATTGCAAACTTTCGCAGTTATTGAGAATCTCAGTGCTTTCTCAACGTAGTTTTCAGACTAAGAATACAATTTTTAATTATATCTTTGAAACTTAAAAAACTACAGGCTTACAGTTTGAACTAAAATGTAGGACTAACAGACTTGCAAAGAAAAGATTAATACACCTTAATCGCTACAATGCAAACTTTTGCACTTATAGAGAATCTCAGTGCTTTCTCATCGTACTTTTTAGACTGCGAATAAGATTTTTGATGATATCATCGAAATTAATAAAGCTACAAGCTTGCGGTTTGAACTAAAATGTAGGACTAACAGACTTGCAAAGAAAAGGTTATTACACCTTATTCGCTCCAATGCAAACTTTCGCAGTTATTGAGAATCTCAGTGCTTTCTCAACGTAGTTTTCAGACTAAGAATACAATTTTTGATTATTTCTTTGAAACTTAAAAAACTACAGGCTTACAGTTTTAACTAAAATGTAGGACTAACAGACTTGCAAAGAAAAGGTTATTACACCTTAATCGCTTCATTGCAAACTTTCGCAGTTATTGAGAATCTTAATGCTTTCTCAACGTAGTTTTCAGACTAAGAATACGATTTTTGATGATATCTTTGAAACTTATAAAGCTACAGGCATGCGGTTTGAACTGAAATGTAGGACTAACAGACTTGCAAACAAAAGGTTATTACACCTTAATCGCTCGAATGCATACTTTCGCAGTTATAGAAAACCTCAGTGCTTTCTCGTCGTACTTTTCAGACTGTGAATACGATTTTTAATGATATCTCTGAAACTAGTAAAGCTACAGCTTTGCGGTTTGAACTTAAATGTAGCACTAACAGACTTGCAAAGAATAGGTTATTACACCCTAATCGCTCCAATGCAAACTTTCGCAGTTATAGAGAATCTCAGTGCTTTCTCATCGTACTTTTCAGACTGTGAATACGATTGTTGATGATAAATCTGAAACTAATAAAGCTACAGGCTTGCAGTTTGAACTAAAATGTAGTACTAACAGACTTGCAAAGAAAAGGTTATTACACCTTAATCGCTTCATTGCAAACTTTCGCAGTTATTGAGAATGTCAGTGCTTTCTCAACGTAGTTTTCAGACTAAGAATACAATTTTTGATTCTATCTTTGAAACTTAAAAAACTACAGGCTTACAGTTTGAACTAAAATGTAGGACTAACAGACTTGCAAAGAAAAGATTATTACACCTTAAACGTTACAATGCAAACTTTTGCACTTATAGAGAATCTCAGTGCTTTCTCATCGTACTTTTTAGACTGCGAATGAGATTTTTTAAGATATCATCGAAATTAATAAAGCTACAAGCTTGCGGTTTGACTTAAAATGTAGGACTAACAGACTTGCAAAGAAAAGGTTATTACACCTTAATCGCTTCATTGCAAACTTTCGCAGTTATTGAGAATCTCAGTGCTTTCTCAACGTAGTTTTCAGACTAAGAATACGATTTTTGATGATATCTTTGAAATTAATAAAGCTACAGGCATGCGGTTTGAACTGAAATGTAGGACTAACAGACTTGCAAACAAAAGGTTATTACACCTTAATCGCTCGAATGCATACTTTCGCAGTTATAGAAAACCTCAGTGCTTTCTCGTCGTACTTTTCAGACTGTGAATACGATTTTTGATGATATCTCTGAAACTAGTAAAGCTACAGCCTTGCGGTTTGAACTTAAATGTAGCACTAACAGACTTGCAAAGAAAAGGTTATTACACCTTAATCGCTCCAATGCAAACTTTCGCAGTTATAGAGAATCTCAGTGCTTTCTCATCGTACTTTTCAGACTGTGATTACGATTGTTGATGATAAATCTGAAGCTAATAAAGCTACAGGCTTGCGATTTGAACTAATATGTAGGACTAACAGACTTGCAAAGAAAAGGTTATTAAACCTTATTCGCTCCAATGCAAACTTTAGCAGTTATAGAGAATCTCAGTGCTTTCTCATCGTACTTTTTTTACTGTGAATACGATTTTTGATTATATCTCCGAAGCTAATAAAGCTACAGGCTTGCAGTTTGAACTAAAATGTAGGACTAACAGACTTGCAAAGAAAAGGTTATTAAACCTTAATCGCTTCAATGCAAACGTTCGCAGTTATAAAGAATCTTAGTGCTTTCTCAACGGAGTTTTCAGACTAAGAATACGATTTTTGATGATATCTTTGAAACTAATAAAGCTACAGGCATGCGGTTTGAACTAAAATATAGGACTAACAGACTTTCCAAGAAAAGGTTATTACACCTTAATCGCTTCAATGCAAACGTTCACAGTTATAGAGAATCTCAGTGCTTTCTCAATGTAGTTTTCAGACTAAGAATACGATTTTTGATGATATCTCCGAAACTAATAAAGCTACAGGCTTGCGGTTTGAACTAAAATGTAGGACTAACAGACTTGCAAAGAAAAGGTTATTACACCTTAATCGCTCCAATGCAAGCTTTCGCAGATATAGAATATCTCAGTGCTTTCTCGTCGTACTTTTTAGACTACAATTTAAGATTTTTGATGATTTCTCCGAAACTAATAAAGCTACAGGCTTGCGGTTTAAACTAAAATGTAGGACTAACAGACTGGCAAAGAAAAGGTAATAACACTTTATTCGCTCCAATGCAAACTTTCGCAGTTATAGAAAACCTCAGTGCTTTCTCGTCGTACTTTTCAGACTGTGAATACGATTATTGATGATATCTCCGACACTATTAAAGCTACAGGCTTGCGGTGTGAACTTAAATGTAGGAGTAACTGACTTGCAAAGAAAAGGTTATTACATCTTAATCGCTACAATGCAAACTTTCGCAGTTATAGAGAATCTTAGTGCTTTCTCATCGTACTTTTTAGACTGCGAATAAGATTTTTGATGATATCTCTGAAACTAAAAAAGCTAAAGGTTTGCGGTTTGAAGTAAAATGTAGGACTAACAAACTTGCAAAGAAAAGGTTATTACACCTTATTCGCTCCAATGCAAACTTTCGGAGTTATAGAGAATCTCAGTGCTTTCTCATCGTTCTTTTTTGACTGTGAATACGATTTTTGATATATCTCCGAAGCTAATAAAGCTACAGGCTTGCGGTTTGAACTAAAATTTAGGACTAACAGACTTGCAAAGAAAAGGTTATTACACCTTAATCGCTTCATTGCAAACTTTCGCAGTTATTGAGAATCTCAGTGCTTTCTCAACGTAGTTTTCAGACTAAGAATACGATTTTTGATGATATCTTTGAAACTAATAAAGCTACAGGCATGCGGTTTGAACTGAAATGTAGGACTAACAGACTTGCAAACAAAAGGTTATTACACCTTAATCGCTCGAATGCATACTTTCGCAGTTATAGAAAACCTCAGTGCTTTCTCGTCGTACTTTTCAGACTGTGAATACGATTTTTGATGATATCTCTGAAACTAGTAAAGCTACAGCCTTGCGGTTTGAACTTAAATGTAGCACTAACAGACTTGCAAAGAAAAAGTTATTACACCTTAATCGCTCCAATGCAAACTTTCGCAGTTATAGAGAATCTCAGTGCTTCTCATCGTACTTTTCAGACTGTGATTACGATTGTTGATGATAAATCTGAAGCTAATAAAGCTACAGGCTTGCGATTTGAACTAATATGTAGGACTAACAGACTTGCAAAGAAAAGGTTATTACACCTTATTCGCTCCAATGCAAACTGTCGCAGTTATAGAGAATCTCAGTGCTTTCTCATCGTACTTTTTTTACTGTGAATACGATTTTTGATTATATCTCCGAAGCTAATAAAGCTACAGGCTTACAGTTTGAACTAAAATGTAGGACTAACAGACTTGCAAAGAAAAGGTTATTAAACCTTAATCGCTTCAATGCAAACGTTCGCAGTTATAAAGAATCTTAGTGCTTTCTCAACGGAGTTTTCAGACTAAGAATACGATTTTTGATGATATCTTTGAAACTAATAAAGCTACAGGCATGCGGTTTGAACTAAAATATAGGACTAACAGACTTTCCAAGAAAAGGTTATTACACCTTAATCGCTTCAATGCAAACGTTCGCAGTTATAGAGAATCTCAGTGCTTTCTCAACGAAGTTTTCAGACTAAGAATACGATTTTTGATGATATCTCCGAAACTAATAAAGCTACAGGCTTGCGGTTTGAACTAAAATGTAGGACTAACAGACTTGCAAAGAAAAGGTTATTACACCTTAATCGCTCCAATGCAAACTTTCGCAGGTATAGAATATCTCAGTGCTTTCTCGTCGTACTTTTTAGACTACGATTAAGATTTTTGATGATTTCTCCGAAACTAATAAAGCTACAGGCTTGCGGTTTAAACTAAAATGTAGGACTAACAGACTGGCAAAGAAAAGGTAATAACACCTTATTCGCTCCAATGCAAACTTTCGCAGTTATAGAAAACCTCAGTGCTTTCTCGTCGTACTTTTCAGACTGTGAATACGATTATTGATGATATCTCCGACACTATTAAAGCTACAGGCTTGCGGTGTGAACTTAAATGTAGGAGTAACTGACTTGCAAAGAAAAGGTTATTACATCTTAATCGCTACAATGCAATTTTTCGCAGTTATAGAGAATCTCAGTGCTTTCTCATCGTACTTTTTAGACTGCAAATAAGATTTTTGATGATATCTCTGAAACTAAAAAAGCTAAAGGTTTGCGGTTTGAAGTAAAATGTAGGACTAACAAACTTGCAAAGAAAAGGTAATTCCACCTTAATCGCTCCAATGCATACTTTCGCAGTCATAGAGAATCTCAGTGCTTTCTCATCGTACTTTTTAGACTGCGAATAAGATTTTTGATTATATCTCTGAAACTAATAAAGCTACAGGCTTGCGGTTTGAACTAAAATGTAGGACTAACAGACTGGCAAAGAAAAGGTAAAAACACCTTATTCGCTCCAATGCAAACTTTCGCAGTTATAGAAAACCTCAGTGCTTTCTGATCGTACTTTGCAGACTGTGAATACGAATTTTGATGATATCTCCGAAACTAATAAAGCTACAGGCTTGCGGTTTGAACTATAATGTAGGACAAACAGACTTGCAAAGAAAAGGTTATTACACCTTTATCGCTCCAATGCAAACTTTCGCAGGTATAGAATATCTCAGTGCTTTCTCGTCGTACTTTTTAGACTACGAATAAGATTTTTGATGATTTCTCCGAAACTAATAAAGCTACAGGCATGCGGTTTGAACTAAAATGTAGGACTAACAGACTTGCAAAGAAAAGGTTATTACACCTGAATCGCTCCAATGCAAACTTTCGCAGTTATTAGAGAATCTCAGTGCTTTCTCGTCGTACTTTTCCGACTGTGAATACGATTATTGATGATATCTCCGACACTATTAAAGCTACAGGCTTGCGGTTTGAACTTAAATGTAGGACTAACAGACTTGCAAAGAAAAGGTTATAACACCTTAATCGCTACAATGCAAACTTTCGCAGTTATAGAGAATCTTAATGCTTTCTCAACGTAGTTTTCAGACTAAGAATACAATTTTTAATTATTTCTTTGAAACTTAAAAAACTACAGGCTTACAGTTTTAACTTAAATGTAGGACTAACAGACTTGCAAAGAAAAGGTTATTACACCTTAATCGCTTCATTGCAAACTTTCGCAGTTATTGAGAATCTTAATGCTTTCTCAACGTAGTTTTCAGACTAAGAATACGATTTTTGATGATATCTTTGAAACTTATAAAGCTACAGGCATGCGGTTTGAACTGAAATGTAGGACTAACAGACTTGCAAACAAAAGGTTATTACACCTTAATCGCTCGAATGCATACTTTCGCAGTTATAGAGAATCTCAGTGCTTTCTGATCGTACTTTGCAGACTGTGAATACGAATTTTGATGATATATCCGAAACTAATAAAGCTACAGGCTTGCGGTTTGAACTATAATGTAGGACTAACAGACTTGCAAAGAAAAGGTTATTACACCTTTATCGCTCCAATGCAAACTTTCGCAGGTATAGAATATCTCAGTGCTTTCTCGTCGTACTTTTTAGACTACGAATAAGATTTTTGATAATTTCTCCGAAACTAAGGAAGCTACAGGCTTGCAGTTTAAACTAAAATGTAGGACTAACAGACTTGCAAAGGAATGGTTATTACACCTGAATCGCTCCATTGCTAACTTTCGCTGTTATTAGAGAATCTCAGTGCTTTCTCATCGTACTTTTTAGACTGTGAATACGATTATTGATGATATCTCCGACACTATTAAAGCTACAGGCTTGCGGTGTGAACTTAAATGTAGGAGTAACTGACTTGCAAAGAAAAGGTTATTACATCTTAATCGCTACAATGCAAACTTTCGCAGTTATAGAGAATCTCAGTGCTTTCTCATTGTACTTTTTAGACTGCAAATATGATTTTTGATGATATCTCCGAAACTAATAAAGCTACAGGCTTGCAGTTTGAACTAAAATATAGTACTAACAGACTTGCAAAGAAAAGGTTATTACACCTTAATCGTTTCATTGCAAACTTTCGCAGTTATTGAGAATCTCAGTGCTTTCTCAACGTAGTTTTCAGACTAAGAATACAATTTTTAATTATATCTTTGAAACTTAAAAAACTACAGGCTTACAGTTTGAACTTAAATGTAGGACTAACAGACTTGCAAAGAAAAGATTATTACACCTTAATCGCTACAATGCAAACTTTTGCACTTAAAGAGATACTCAGTGCTTTCTCATCGTACTTTTTAGACTGCGAATAAGATTTTTGATGATATCATCGAAATTAATAAAGCTACAAGCTTGCGGTTTGAACTAAAATGTAGGACTAACAGACTTGCAAAGAAAAGGTTATTACACCTTAATCGCTTCATTGCAAACTTTCGCAGTTATTGAGAATCTTAATGCTTTCTCAACGTAGTTTTCAGACTAAGAATACGATTTTTGATGATATCTTTGAAACTTATAAAGCTACAGGCATGCGGTTTGAACTGAAATGTAGGACTAACAGACTTGCAAACAAAAGGTTATTACACCTTAATCGCTCGAATGCATACTTTCGCAGTTATAGAAAACCTCAGTGCTTTCTCGTCGTACTTTTCAGACTGTGAATACGATTTTTGATGATATCTCTGAAACTAGTAAAGCTACAGCTTTGCGGTTTGAACTTAAATGTAGCACTAACAGACTTGCAAAGAAAAGGTTATAACACCCTAATCGCTCCAATGCAAACTTTCGCAGTTATAGAGAATCTCAGTGCTTTCTCATCGTACTTTTCAGACTGTGAATACGATTATTGATGATATCTCCGACACTATTAAAGCTACAGGCTTGCGGTGTGAACTTAAATGTAGGAGTAACTGACTTGCAAAGAAAAGGTTATTACATCTTAATCGCTACAATGCAAACTTTCGCAGTTATAGAGAATCTCAGTGCTTTCTCATCGTACTTTTTAGACTGCAAATAAGATTTTTGATTATATCTCTGAAACTAAAAAAGCTAAAGGTTTGCGGTTTGAAGTAAAATGTAGGACTAACAAACTTGCAAAGAAAAGGTTATTCCACCTTAATCGCTCCAATGCATACTTTCGCAGTCATAGAGAATCTCAGTGCTTTCTCATCGTACTTTTTAGACTGCGAATAAGATTTTTGATTATATCTCTGAAACTAATAAAGCTACAGGCTTGCGGTTTGAACTAAAATGTAGGACTAACAGACTGGCAAAGAAAAGGTAAAAACACATTATTCGCTCCAATGCAAACTTTCGCAGTTATAGAAAACCTCAGTGCTTTCTCGTCGTACTTTTCAGACTGTGAATACGATTTTTGATGATATCTTTGAAACTAATAAAGCTACAGGCATGCGGTTTGAACTGAAATGTAGGACTAACAGACTTGCAAAGAAAAGGTTATTACACCTTAATCGCTCCAATGCAAACTTTCGCAGTTATAGAAAACCTCAGTGCTTTCTCGTCGAACTTTTCCGACTGTGAATACGATTATTGATGATATCTCCGAAACTAGTAAAGCTACAGGCTTGCGGTTTGAACTTAAATGTAGGACTAACAGACTTGCAAAGAAAAGGTTATAACACCTTAATCGCTACAATGCAAACTTTCGCAGTTATAGAGAATCTCAGTGCTTTCTCATAGTACTTTTTTGACTGCGAATAAGATTTTTGATAATATCTCCGAAACTAATAAAGCTACAGGCTTGCAGTTTGAACTTAAATGTAGTACTAACAGACTTGCAAAGAAAAGGTTATTACACTTTAATCGCTTCATTGCAAACTTTCGCAGTTATTGAGAATGTCAGTGCTTTCTCAACGTAGTTTTCAGACTAAGAATACAATTTTTGATGATATCTTTGAAACTTAAAAAACTACAGGCTTACAGTTTGAACTAAAATGTAGGACTAACAGACTTGCAAAGAAAAGATTATTACACCTTAATCGCTACAATGCAAACTTTTGCAGTTATAGAAAACCTCAGTGCTTTCTCGTCGAACTTTTCCGACTGTGAATACGATTATTGATGATATCTCCGAAACTAGTAAAGCTACAGGCTTGCGGTTTGAACTTAAATGTAGGACTAACAGACTTGCAAAGAAAAGGTTATAACACCTTAATCGCTACAATGCAAACTTTCGCAGTTATAGAGAATCTCAGTGCTTTCTCATAGTACTTTTTTGACTGCGAATAAGATTTTTGATAATATCTCCGAAACTAATAAAGCTACAGGCTTGCAGTTTGAACTTAAATGTAGGACTAACAGACTTGCAAAGAAAAGATTATTACACCTTAATCGCTACAATGCAAACTTTTGCACTTAAAGAGATACTCAGTGCTTTCTCATCGTACTTTTTAGACTGCGAATAAGATTTTTGATGATATCATCGAAATTAATAAAGCTACAAGCTTGCGGTTTGAACTAAAATGTAGGACTAACAGACTTGCAAAGAAAAGGTTATTACACCTTAATCGCTTCATTGCAAACTTTCGCAGTTATTGAGAATCTTAATGCTTTCTCAACGTAGTTTTCAGACTAAGAATACGATTTTTGATGATATCTTTGAAACTTATAAAGCTACAGGCATGCGGTTTGAACTGAAATGTAGGACTAACAGACTTGCAAACAAAAGGTTATTACACCTTAATCGCTCGAATGCATACTTTCGCAGTTATAGAAAACCTCAGTGCTTTCTCGTCGTACTTTTCAGACTGTGAATACGATTTTTGATGATATCTCTGAAACTAGTAAAGCTACAGCTTTGCGGTTTGAACTTAAATGTAGCACTAACAGACTTGCAAAGAAAAGGTTATTACACCCTAATCGCTCCAATGCAAACTTTCGCAGTTATAGAGAATCTCAGTGCTTTCTCATCGTACTTTTCAGACTGTGAATACGATTATTGATGATATCTCCGACACTATTAAAGCTACAGGCTTGCAGTGTGAACTTAAATGTAGGAGTAACTGACTTGCAAAGAAAAGGTTATTACATCTTAATCGCTACAATGCAAACTTTCGCAGTTATAGAGAATCTCAGTGCTTTCTCATCGTACTTTTTAGACTGCAAATAAGATTTTTGATTATATCTCTAAAACTAAAAAAGCTAAAGGTTTGCGGTTTGAAGTAAAATGTAGGACTAACAAACTTGCAAAGAAAAGGTTATTCCACCTTAATCGCTCCAATGCATACTTTCGCAGTCATAGAGAATCTCAGTGCTTTCTCATCGTACTTTTTAGACTGCGAATAAGATTTTTGATTATATCTCTGAAACTAATAAAGCTACAGGCTTGCGGTTTGAACTAAAATGTAGGACTAACAGACTGGCAAAGAAAAGGTAAAAACACATTATTCGCTCCAATGCAAACTTTCGCAGTTATAGAAAACCTCAGTGCTTTCTCGTCGTACTTTTCAGACTGTGAATACGATTTTTGATGATATCTTTGAAACTAATAAAGCTACAGGCATGCGGTTTGAACTGAAATGTAGGACTAACAGACTTGCAAAGAAAAGGTTATTACACCTTAATCGCTCCAATGCAAACTTTCGCAGTTATAGAAAACCTCAGTGCTTTCTCGTCGAACTTTTCCGACTGTGAATACGATTATTGATGATATCTCCGAAACTAATAAAGCTACAGGCTTGCAGTTTGAACTTAAATGTAGTACTAACAGACTTGCAAAGAAAAGGTTATTACACTTTAATCGCTTCATTGCAAACTTTCGCAGTTATTGAGAATGTCAGTGCTTTCTCAACGTAGTTTTCAGACTAAGAATACAATTTTTGATGATATCTTTGAAACTTAAAAAACTACAGGCTTACAGTTTGAACTAAAATGTAGGACTAACAGACTTGCAAAGAAAAGATTATTACACCTTAATCGCTACAATGCAAACTTTTGCACTTATAGAAAATCTCAGTGCTTTCTCATCGTACTTTTTAGACTGCGAATAAGATTTTTGATGATATCATCAAAATTAATAAAGCTACAAGCTTGCGGTTTGAACTAAAATTTAGGACTAACAGACTTGCAAAGAAAAGGTTATTACACCCTATTTGCTCCAATGCAAACTTTCGGAGTTATAGAGAGTCTCAGTGCTTTCTCATCGTTCTTTTTTGACTGTGAATACGATTTTTGATATATCTCCGAAGCTAATAAAGCTACAGGCTTGCGGTTTGAACTAAAATGTAGGACTAACAGACTTGCAAAGAAAAGGTTATTACACCCTAATCGCTTCATTGCAAACTTTCGCAGTTATTGAAAATCTCAGTGCTTTCTCAACGTAGTTTTCAGACTAAGAAAACGATTTTTGATGATATCTTTGAAATTAATAAAGCTACAGGCATGCGGTTTGAACTGAAATGTAGGACTAACAGACTTGCAAACAAAAGGTTATTACACCTTAATCGCTCGAATGCATACTTTCGCAGTTATAGAAAACCCCAGTGCTTTCTCGTCGTACTTTTCAGACTGTGAATACGATTTTTAATGATATCTCTGAAACTAGTAAAGCTACAGGCTTGCGGTTTGAACTAATATGTAGGACTAACAGACTTGCAAAGAAAAGGTTATTACACCTTCTTTGCTCCATTGCAAACTGTCGCAGTTATAGAGAGTCTCAGTGCTTTCTCATCGTACTTTTTTGACTGTGAATACGATTTTTGATTATATCTCCGAAGCTAATAAAGCTACAGGCTTGCGTATTTGAACTAAAATGTAGGACTAACAGACTTGCAAAGAAAAGGTTATTACACCTTAATCGCTTCAATGCAAATGTTCGCAGTTATAAAGAATCTTAGTGCTTTCTCAACGGAGTTTTCAGACTAGGAGTACGATTTTTGATGATATCTTTGAAACTAATAAAGCTACAGGCATGCGGTTTGAATTAAAATATAGGACTAACAGACTTGCAAAGAAAAGGTTATTACACCTTCTTTGCTCCATTGCAAACTGTCGCAGTTATAAAGAGTCTCAGTGCTTTCTCATCGTACTTTTTTGACTGTGAATACGATTTTTGATGATATCTCTGAAACTAGTAAAGCTACAGCTTTGCGGTTTGAACTTAAATGTAGCACTAACAGACTTGCAAAGAAAAGGTTATTACACCCTAATCGCTCCAATGCAAACTTTCGCAGTTATAGAGAATCTCAGTGCTTTCTCATCGTACTTTTCAGACTGTGAATACGATTATTGATGATATCTCCGACACTATTAAAGCTACAGGCTTGCGGTGTGAACTTAAATGTAGGAGTAACTGACTTGCAAAGAAAAGGTTATTACACCTTAATCGCTCCAATGCAAACTTTCGCAGTTATAGAAAACCTCAGTGCTTTCTCGTCGTACTTTTCAGACTGTGAATACGATTTTTGATGATATCTCCGAAACTAGTAAAGCTACAGGCTTGTGGTTTGAACTTAAATGTAGGACTAACAGACTTGTAAAGAAAAGGTTATAACACCTTAATCGCTACAATGCAAACTTTCGCAGTTATAGAGAATCTCAGTGCTTTCTGATCGTACTTTGCAGACTGTGAATACGAATTTTGATGATATCTCCGAAACTAATAAAGCTACAGGCTTGCGGTTTGAACTATAATGTAGGACTAACAGACTTGCAAAGAAAAGGTTATTACACCTTAATCGCTCCAATGCAAACTTTCGCAGGTATAGAATATCTCAGTGCTTTTTCGTCGTACTTTTTAGACTACGAATAAGATTTTTGATGATTTCTCCGAAACTAATGAAGCTACAGGCTTGCGGTTTAAACTAAAATGTAGGACTAACAGACTTGCAAAGGAATGGTTATTACACCTGAAACCTGAATCGCTCCATTGCTAACTTTCGCAGTTATTAGAGAATCTCAGTGCTTTCTCATCGTACTTTTTAGACTGTGAATACGATTATTGATGATATCTCCGACACTATTAAAGCTACAGGCTTGCGGTGTGAACTTAAATGTAGGAGTAACTGACTTGCAAAGAAAAGGTTATTACATCTTAATCGCTACAATGCAAACTTTCGCAGTTATAGAGAATCTCAGTGCTTTCTCATTGTACTTTTTAGACTGCAAATATGATTTTTGATGATATCTCCGAAAATAATAAAGCTACAGGCTTGCAGTTTGAACTAAAATATAGTACTAACAGACTTGCAAAGAAAAGGTTATTAGACCGTAATCATTTCATTGCAAACTTTCGCAGTTATTGAGAATCTCAGTGCTTTCTCAACGTAGTTTTCAGACTAAGAATACAATTTTTAATTATATCTTTGAAACTTAAAAAACTACAGGCTTACAGTTTGAACTTAAATGTAGGACTAACAGACTTGCAAAGAAAAGATTATTACACCTTAATCGCTACAATGCAAACTTTTGCACTTATAGAGATACTCAGTGCTTTCTCATCGTACTTTTTAGACTGCGAATAAGATTTTTGATGATATCATCGAAATTAATAAAGCTACAAGCTTGCGGTTTGAACTAAATTGTAGGACTAACAGACTTGCAAAGAAAAGGTTATTACACCTTATTCGCTCCAATGCAAACTTTCGCAGTTATTGAGAATCTCAGTGCTTTCTCAACGTAGTTTTCAGACTAAGAATACAATTTTTGATTATTTCTTTGAAACTTAAAAAACTACAGGCTTACAGTTTTAACTAAAATGTAGGACTAACAGACTTGCAAAGAAAAGGTTATTACACCTTAATCGCTTCATTGCAAACTTTCGCAGTTATTGAGAATCTTAATGCTTTCTCAACGTAGTTTTCAGACTAAGAATACGATTTTTGATGATATCTTTGAAACTAATAAAGCTACAGGCATGCGGTTTGAACTGAAATGAAGGTCTAACAGAATGCAAAGAAAAGGTTATTACACCTTAATCGCTCCAATGCATACTTTCGCAGTTATAGAGAATCTCATTGCTTTCTCATCGTACTTTTCAGACCGTGAATACGATTGTTGATGATATCTCCGAAACTAATAAAGCTAAGGGCTTGTGGTTTGAACTTAAATGTAGGACTAACAGACTTGCAAAGAAAAGGTTAAACACCTTAATCGCTACAATGCAAACTTTCGCAGTTATAGAGAATCTCAGTGCTTTCTCATAGTACTTTTTAGACTGTGAATACGATTTTTGATGATATCTCCGAAACTAATAAATCTACTGGCTTGCGGTTTGAACTAAAATGTAGTACTAACAGACTTGCACAGAATAGATTATGACACCTTAATCGCTCCAATGCATACTTTTGCAGTTATAGAGAATCTCAGTGCTTTCTCAACGTACTTTTCAGACCGTGAATACGATTGTTGATGATAAATCTGAAGCTAATAAAGCTACAGGCTTGCGGTTTGAACTAATATGTAGGACTAACAGACTTGCAAAGTAAAGGTGAATACACCTTATTCGCTCTAATGCAAACTTTTGCAGTTATAGAGAATCTCAGTGCTTTCTCATCGTACTTTTTTGACTGTGAATACGATTTTTGATTATATCTCCGAAGCTAATAAAGCTACAGGCTTGCGGTTTGAACTAAAATGTAGGACTAACCGACTTGCAAAGAAAAGGTTATTACACCTTAATCGCTTCAATGCAAACGTTTGCAGTTATAGAGAATCTCATTGCTTTCTCAACGTAGTTTTCAAACTAAGAATACGATTTTTGATGATATCTTTGAAACTAATAAAGCTACAGGCATGCGGTTTGAACTGAAATGAAGGACTAACAGAATGCAAAGAAAAGGTTATTACACCTTAATCGCTCCAATGCATACTTTCGCAGTTATAGAGAATCTCAGTGCTTTCTCATCGTACTTTTCAGACCGTGAATATGATTGTTGATGATATCTCCGAAACTAATAAAGCTAAGGGCTTGTGGTTTGAACTTAAATGTAGGACTAACAGACTTGCAAAGAAAAGGTTAAACACCTTAATCGCTACAATGCAAACTTTCGCAGTTATAGAGAATCTCAGTGCTTTATCATAGTACTTTTCAGACTGTGGATACGAATTTTGATGATATCTCCGAAACTAATAAAGCTACAGGCTTGCGGTTTGAACTGAAATGTAGGACTAACAGACTTGCAAAGAAAAGGTTATTACACCTTAATCGCTCCAATGCAAACTTTCGCAGGTATAGAATATCTCAGTGCTTTCTCGTCGTACTTTTTAGACTACGAATAAGATTTTTGATGATTTCTCCGAAACTAATGAAGCTACAGGCTTGCGGTTTAAACTAAAATGTAGGACTAACAGACTTGCAAAGGAATGGTTATTACACCTGAATCGCTCCATTGCTAACTTTCGCAGTTATTAGAGAAACTCAGTGCTTTCTCATCGTACTTTTTAGACTGTGAATACGATTATTGATGATATCTCCGACACTATTAAAGCTACAGGCTTGCGGTGTGAACTTAAATGTAGGAGTAACTGACTTGCAAAGAAATGGTTATTACATCTTAATCGCTACAATGCAAACTTTCGCAGTTATAGAGAATCTCAGTGCTTTCTCATTGTACTTTTTAGACTGCAAATATGATTTTTGATGATATCTCCGAAAAAAATAAAGCTACAGGCTTGCAGTTTGAACTAAAATATAGTACTAACAGACTTGCAAAGAAAAGGTTATTAGACCGTAATCGTTTCATTGCAAACTTTCGCAGTTATTGAGAATCTCAGTGCTTTCTCAACGTAGTTTTCAGACTAAGAATACAATTTTTAATTATATCTTTGAAACTTAAAAAACTACAGGCTTACAGTTTGAACTTAAATGTAGGACTAACAGACTTGCAAAGAAAAGATTATTACACCTTAATCGCTACAATGCAAACTTTTGCACTTATAGAGATACTCTGTGCTTTCTCATCGTACTTTTTAGACTGCGAATAAGATTTTTGATGATATCATCGAAATTAATAAAGCTACAAGCTTGCGGTTTAACCTAAATTGTAGGACTAACAGACTTGCAAAGAAAAGGTTATTACACCTTATTCGCTCCAATGCAAACTTTCGCAGTTAATGAGAATCTCAGTGCTTTCTCAACGTAGTTTTCAGACTAAGAATACAATTTTTGATTTTTTCTTTGAAACTTAAAAAACTACAGGCTTACAGTTTTAACTAAAATGTAGGACTAACAAACTTGCAAAGAAAAGGTTATTACACCTTAATCGCTTCATTGCAAACTTTCGCAGTTATTGAGAATCTTAATGCTTTCTCAACGTAGTTTTCAGACTAAGAATACGATTTTTGATGATATCTTTGAAACTAATAAAGCTACAGGCATGCGGTTTGAACTGAAATGAAGGTCTAACAGAATGCAAAGAAAAGGTTATTACACCTTAATCGCTCCAATGCATACTTTCGCAGTTATAGAGAATCTCATTGCTTTCTCATCGTACTTTTCAGACCGTGAATACGATTGTTGATGATATCTCCGAAACTAATAAAGCTAAGGGCTTGTGGTTTGAACTTAAATGTAGGACTAACAGACTTGCAAAGAAAAGGTTAAACACCTTAATCGCTACAATGCAAACTTTCGCAGTTATAGAGAATCTCAGTGCTTTCTCATAGTACTTTTTAGACTGTGAATACGATTTTTGTTGATATCTTTGAAACTAATAAAGCTACAGGCATGCGGTTTGAACTGAAATGAAGGACTAACAGAATGCAAAGAAAAGGTTATTACACCTTAATCGCTCCAATGCATACTTTCGCAGTTATAGAGAATCTCAGTGCTTTCTCATCGTACTTTTCAGACCGTGAATACGATTGTTGATGATATCTCCGAAACTAATAAAGCTAAGGGCTTGTGGTTTGAACTTAAATGTAGGACTAACAGACTTGCAAAGAAAAGGTTAAACACCTTAATCGCTACAATGCAAACTTTCGCAGTTATAGAGAATCTCAGTGCTTTCTCATAGTACTTTTCAGACTGTGGATACGAATTTTGATGATATCTCCGAAACTAATAAAGCTACAGGCTTGCGGTTTGAACTGAAATGTAGGACTAACAGACTTGCAAAGAAAAGGTATTTACACCTTAATCTCTCCAATGCATACTTTCGCAGTTATAGAGAATCTCAGTGCTTTCTCATCGTACTTTTCAGACCGTGAATACGATTGTTGATGATATCTCTGAAACTAACAAAGCTACAGGCTTGCGGTTTGAACTGAAATGTAGGACTAACAGACTTGCAAAGAAAAGGTAATAACACTTTATTCGCTCCAATTCAAACTTTCGCAGTTATAGAAAACCTCAGTGCTTTCTCATCGTACTTTTTTGACTGTGAATACGATTTTTGATTATATCTCCGAAGCTAATAAAGCTACAGGCTTGCGGTTTGAACTGAAATGTAGGACTAACAGACTTGCAAAGAAAAGGTTATTACACCTTAATCGCTCCAATGCAAACTTTCGCAGGTATAGAATATCTCAGTGCTTTCTCGTCGTACTTTTTAGACTACGAATAAGATTTTTGATGATTTCTCCGAAACTAATGAAGCTACAGGCTTGCGGTTTAAACTAAAATGTAGGACTAACAGACTTGCAAAGGAATGGTTATTACACCTGAATCGCTCCATTGCTAACTTTCGCAGTTATTAGAGAATCTCAGTGCTTTCTCATCGTACTTTTTAGACTGTGAATACGATTATTGATGATATCTCCGACACTATTAAAGCTACAGGCTTGCGGTGTGAACTTAAATGTAGGAGTAACTGACTTGCAAAGAAAAGGTTATTACATCTTAATCACTACAATGCAAACTTTTGCAGTTATAGAGAATCTCAGTGCTTTCTCATTGTACTTTTTAGACTGCAAATATGATTTTTGATGATATCTCCGAAAATAATAAAGCTACAGGCTTGCAGTTTGAACTAAAATATAGTACTAACAGACTTGCAAAGAAAAGGTTATTAGACCGTAATCGTTTCATTGCAAACTTTCGCAGTAATTGAGAATCTCAGTGCTTTCTAAACGTAGTTTTCAGACTAAGAATACAATTTTTAATTATATCTTTGAAACTTAAAAAACTACAGGCTTACAGTTTGAACTTAAATGTAGGACTAACAGACTTGCAAAGAAAAGATTATTACACCTTAATCGCTACAATGCAAACTTTTGCACTTATAGAGATACTCAGTGCTTTCTCATCGTACTTTTTAGACTGCGAATAAGATTTTTGATGATATCATCGAAATTAATAAAGCTACAAGCTTGCGGTTTGAACTAAATTGTAGGACTAACAGACTTGCAAAGAAAAGGTTATTACACCTTATTCGCTCCAATGCAAACTTTCGCAGTTATTGAGAATCTCAGTGCTTTCTCAACGTAGTTTTCAGACTAAGAATACAATTTTTAATTATATCTTTGAAACTTAAAAAACTACAGGCTTACAGTTTGAACTTAAATGTAGGACTAACAGACTTGCAAAGAAAAGATTATTACACCTTAATCGCTACAATGCAAACTTTTGCACTTATAGAGATACTCAGTGCTTTCTCATCGTACTTTTTAGACTGCGAATAAGATTTTTGATGATATCATCGAAATTAATAAAGCTACAAGCTTGCGGTTTGAACTAAATTGTAGGACTAACAGACTTGCAAAGAAAAGGTTATTACACCTTAATCGCTTCATTGCAAACTTTCGCAGTTATTGAGAATCTTAATGCTTTCTCAACGTAGTTTTCAGACTAAGAATACGATTTTTGATGATATCTTTGAAACTAATAAAGCTACAGGCATGCGGTTTGAACTGAAATGAAGGTCTAACAGAATGCAAAGAAAAGGTTATTACACCTTAATCGCTCCAATGCATACTTTCGCAGTTATAGAGAATCTCATTGCTTTCTCATCGTACTTTTCAGACCGTGAATACGATTGTTGATGATATCTCCGAAACTAATAAAGCTAAGGGCTAGTGGTTTGAACTTAAAGGTAGGACTAACAGACTTGCAAAGAAAAGGTTAAACACCTTAATCGCTACAATGCAAACTTTCGCAGTTATAGAGAATCTCAGTGCTTTCTCATAGTACTTTTTAGACTGTGAATACGATTTTTGATGATATATCCGAAACTAATAAATCTACTGGCTTGCGGTTTGAACTAAAATGTAGTACTAACAGACTTGCACAGAATAGATTATGACACCTTAATCGCTCCAATGCATACTTTTGCAGTTATAGAGAATCTCAGTGCTTTCTCAACGTACTTTTCAGACCGTGAATACGATTGTTGATGATAAATCTGAAGCTAATAAAGCTACAGGCTTGCGGTTTGAACTAATATGTAGGACTAACAGACTTGCAAAGAAAAGGTGAATACACCTTATTCGCTCTAATGCAAACTTTTGCAGTTATAGAGAATCTCAGTGCTTTCTCATCGTACTTTTTTGACTGTGAATACGATTTTTGATTATATCTCCGAAGCTAATAAAGCTACAGGCTTGCGGTTTGAACTAAAATGTAGGACTAACCGACTTGCAAAGAAAAGGTTATTACACCTTAATCGCTTCAATGCAAACGTTTGCAGTTATAGAGAATCTCATTGCTTTCTCAACGTAGTTTTCAGACTAAGAATACGATTTTTGATGATATCTCTGAAACTAATAAATCTACTGGCTTGCGGTTTGAACTAAAATGTAGTACTAACAGACTTGCACAGAATAGATTATGACACCTTAATCTCTCCAATGCATACTTTTGCAGTTATAGAGAATCTCAGTGCTTTCTCACCGTACTTTTCAGACCGTGAATACGATTGTTGATGATAAATCTGAAGCTAATAAAGCTACAGGCTTGCGGTTTGAACTAATATGTAGGACTAACAGACTTGCAAAGAAAAGGTTAATACACCTTATTCGCTCTAATGCAAACTGTCGCAGTTATAGAGAATCTCAGTGATTTCTCAACGTAGGTTTCAGACTAAGAATACGATTTTTGATGATATCTTTGAAACTAATAAAGCTACAGGCATGCGGTTTGAACTGAAATGAAGGACTAACAGACTTGCAAAGAAAAGGTTATTACACCTTATTCGCTCCAATGCATAATTTCGCAGTTATAGAGAATCTCAGTGCTTTCTCATCGTACTTTTTAGACCGTGAATACGATTGTTGATGATATCTCCGAAACTAATAAAGCTACAGGCTTGCGGTTTGAACTAAAATATAGGACTAACAGACTTGCAAAGAAAAAGGTTATTACACCTTAATCGCTGCAATGCAAAATTTCGCAGATCTAGAAAATCTCAGTGCTTTCTGATCGTACTTTGCAGACTGTGGATACGAATTTTAATGATATCTCCGAAACTAATAAAGTTACAGGCTTGCGGTGTGAACTTAAATGTAGGAGTAACTGACTTGCAAAGAAAAGGTTATTACATCTTAATCGCTACAATGCAAACTTTCGCAGTTATAGAGAATCTCAGTGCTTTCTCATTGTACTTTTTAGACTGCAAATATGATTTTTGATGATATCTCCGAAAATAATAAAGCTACAGGCTTGCAGTTTGAACTAAAACATAGTACTAACAGACTTGCAAAGAAAAGGTTATTAGACCTTAATCGTTTCATTGCAAACTTTCGCAGTTATTGAGAATCTCAGTGCTTTCTCAACGTAGTTTTCAGACTAAGAATACAATTTTTAATTATATCTTTGAAACTTAAAAAACTACAGGCTTACAGTTTGAACTTAAATGTAGGACTAACAGACTTGCAAAGAAAAGATTATTACACCTTAATCGCTACAATGCAAACTTTTGCACTTATAGAGATACTCAGTGCTTTCTCATCGTACTTTTTAGACTGCAAATAAGATTTTTGATGATATCATCGAAATTAATAAAGCTACAAGCTTGCGGTTTGAACTAAAATGTAGGACTAACAGACTTGCAAAGAAAAGGTTATTACACCTTATTCGCTCCAATGCAAACTTTCGCAGTTATTGAGAATCTCAGTGCTTTCTCAACGTAGTTTTCAGACTAAGAATACAATTTTTGATTATTTCTTTGAAACTTAAAAAACTACAGGCTTACAGTTTTAACTAAAATGTAGGACTAACAGACTTGCAAAGAAAAGGTTATTACACCTTAATCGCTTCATTGCAAACTTTCGCAGTTATTGAGAATCTTAATGCTTTCTCAACGTAGTTTTCAGACTAAGAATACGATTTTTGATGATATCTTTGAAACTAATAAAGCTACAGGCATGCGGTTTGAACTGAAATGAAGGACTAACAGAATGCAAAGAAAAGGTTATTACACCTTAATCGCTCCAATGCATACTTTCGCAGTTATAGAGAATCTCAGTGCTTTCTCATCGTACTTTTCAGACCGTGAATACGGATGTTGATGATATCTCCGAAACTAATAAAGCTAAGGGCTTGTGGTTTGAACTTAAATGTAGGACTAACAGACTTGCAAAGAAAAGGTTAAACACCTTAATCGCTACAATGCAAACTTTCGCAGTTATAGAGAATCTCAGTGCTTTCTCATAGTACTTTTTAGACTGTGGATACGAATTTTGATGATATCTCCGAAACTAATAAAGCTACAGGCTTGCGGTTTGAACTTAAATGTAGTACTAACAGACTTGCAAAGAAAAGGTTATTACACCTTTATCGCTCTAATGCATACTTTCGCAGTTATAGAGATTCTCAATGCTTTCTCATCGTACTTTTCAGACCGTGAATACGATTGTTGATGATATCTCCAAAACTAATGAAGCTACAGGCTTGCGGTTTGAACTGAAGTGTAGGACAAACAGACTTGCAAAGAAAAGGTAATAACACCTTATTCGCTCCAATGCAAACTTTCGCCGTTATAGAAAACCTCAGTGCTTTCTCGTCGTACTTTTCAGACTGTGAATACGATTTTTGATGATATCTCCGAAAATAGTAAAGCTAAGGGCTTGTGGTTTGATCTTAATTGTAGGACTAACAGACTTGCAAAGAAAAGGTTAAACACCTTAATCGCTACAATGCAAACTTTCGCAGTTATAGAGAATCTCAGTGCTTTCTCATAGTACTTTTTAGACTGTGAATACGATTTTTGATGATATCTCCGAAACTAATAAATCTACTGGCTTGCGGTTTGAACTAAAATGTAGTACTAACAGACTTGCACAGAATAGATTATGACACCTTAATCGCTCC
Organism: Ecdyonurus torrentis; assembly: GCA_949318235.1. NCBI lineage: Eukaryota > Metazoa > Arthropoda > Insecta > Ephemeroptera > Heptageniidae > Ecdyonurus > Ecdyonurus torrentis. The sequence continues at coordinate 1,063,171 of OX439129.1, forward strand.
AATGCATACTTTTGCAGTTATAGAGAATCTCAGTGCTTTCTCAACGTACTTTTCAGACCGTGAATACGATTGTTGATGATAAATCTGAAGCTAATAAAGCTACAGGCTTGCGGTTTGAACTGAAATGTAGGACTAACAGACTTGCAAAGAAAAGGTGAATACACCTTATTCGCTCTAATGCAAACTTTTGCAGTTATAGAGAATCTCAGTGTTTTCTCATCGTACTTTTTTGACTAAGAATACGATTTTTGATGATATCTTTGAAACTAATAAAGCTACAGGCATGCGGTTTGAACTGAAATGAAGGACTAACAGAATGCAAAGAAAAGGTTATTACACCTTAATCGCTCCAATGCATACTTTCGCAGTTATAGAGAATCTCAGTGCTTTCTCATCGTACTTTTCAGACCGTGAATACGATTGTTGATGATATCTCCGAAACTAATAAAGCTAAGGGCTTGTGGTTTGAACTTAAATGTAGGACTAACAGACTTGCAAAGAAAAGGTTAAACACCTTAATCGCTACAATGCAAACTTTCGCAGTTATAGAGAATCTCAGTGCTTTCTCATAGTACTTTTCAGACTGTGGATACGAATTTTGATGATATCTCCGAAACTAATAAAGCTACAGGCTTGCGGTTTGAACTGAAATGTAGCACTAACAGACTTGCAAAGAAAAGGTATTTACACCTTAATCGCTCCAATGCATACTTTCGCAGTTATAGAGAATCTCAGTGCTTTCTCATCGTACTTTTCAGACCGTGAATACGATTGTTGATGATATCTCTGAAACTAACAAAGCTACAGGCTTGCGGTTTGAACTGAAATGTAGGACTAACAGACTTGCAAGGAAAAGGTAATAACACTTTATTCGCTCCAATTCAAACTTTCGCAATTATAGAAAACCTCAGTGCTTTCTCATAGTACTTTTTAGACTGTGAATACGATTTTTGATGATATCTCCGAAACTAATAAATCTACTGGCTTGCGGTTTGAACTAAAATGTAGTACTAACAGACTTGCACAGAATAGATTATGACACCTTAATCTCTCCAATGCATATATTTGCAGTTATAGAGAATCTCAGTGCTTTCTCACCGTACTTTTCAGACCGTGAATACGATTGTTGATGATAAATCTTAAGCTAATAAAGCTACAGGCTTGCGGTTTGAACTAATATGTAGGACTAACAGACTTGCAATGAAAAGGTTAATACACCTTATTCGCTCTAATGCAAACTGTCGCAGTTATAAAGAATCTCAGTGCTTTCTCATCGTACTTTTTTGACTGTGAATACGATTTTTGATTATATCTCCGAAGCTAATAAAGCTACAGGCTTGCGGTTTGAACTAAAATGTAGGACTAACCGACTTGCAAAGAAAAGGTTATTACACCTTAATCGCTTCAATGCAAACGTTCGCAGTTATAGAGAATCTCATTGCTTTCTCAACGTGGGTTTCAGACTAAGAATACGATTTTTGATGATATCTTTGAAACTAATAAAGCTACAGGCATGCGGTTTGAACTGAAATGAAGGACTAACAGACTTGCAAAGAAAAGGTTATTACACCTTAATCGCTCCAATGCATACTTTCGCAGTTATAGAGAATCTCATTGCTTTCTCATCGTACTTTTCAGACCGTGAATACGATTGTTGATGATATCTCCGAAACTAATAAAGCTAAGGGCTTGTGGTTTGAACTTAAATGTAGGACTAACAGACTTGCAAAGAAAAGGTTAAACACCTTAATCGCTACAATGCAAACTTTCGCAGTTATAGAGAATCTCAGTGCTTTCTCATAGTACTTTTTAGACTGTGAATACGATTTTTGATGATATCTCCGAAACTAATAAATCTACTGGCTTGCGGTTTGAACTAAAATGTAGTACTAACAGACTTGCACAGAATAGATTATGACACCTTAATCGCTCCAATGCATACTTTTGCAGTTATAGAGAATCTCAGTGCTTTCTCAACGTACTTTTCAGACCGTGAATACGATTGTTGATGATAAATCTGAAGCTAATAAAGCTACAGGCTTGCGGTTTGAACTAATATGTAGGACTAACAGACTTGCAAAGAAAAGGTGAATACACCTTATTCGCTCTAATGCAAACTTTTGCAGTTATAGAGAATCTCAGTGCTTTCTCATCGTACTTTTTTGACTGTGAATACGATTTTTGATTATATCTCCGAAGCTAATAAAGCTACAGGCTTGCGGTTTGAACTAAAATGTAGGACTAACCGACTTGCAAAGAAAAGGTTATTACACCTTAATCGCTTCAATGCAAACGTTTGCAGTTATAGAGAATCTCATTGCTTTCTCAACGTAGTTTTCAGACTAAGAATACGATTTTTGATGATATCTTTGAAACTAATAAAGCTACAGGCATGCGGTTTGAACTGAAATGAAGGACTAACAGAATGCAAAGAAGAGGTTATTACACCTTAATCGCTCCAATGCATACTTTCGCAGTTATAGAGAATCTCAGTGCTTTCTCATCGTACTTTTCAGACCGTGAATACGATTGTTGATGATATCTCCGAAACTAATAAAGCTAAGGGCTTGTGGTTTGAACTTAAATGTAGGACTAACAGACTTGCAAAGAAAAGGTTAAACACCTTAATCGCTACAATGCAAACTTTCGCAGTTATAGAGAATCTCAGTGCTTTCTCATAGTACTTTTCAGACTGTGAATACGAATTTTGATGATATCTCCGAAACTAATAAAGCTACAGGCTTGCGGTTTGAACTGAAATGTAGGACTAACAGACTTGCAAAGAAAAGGTATTTACACCTTAATCGCTCCAATGCATACTTTCGCAGTTATAGAGAATCTCAGTGCTTTCTCATCGTACTTTTCAGACCGTGAATACGATTGTTGATGATATCTCTGAAACTAACAAAGCTACAGGCTTGCGGTTTGAACTGAAATGTAGGACTAACAGACTTGCAAAGAAAAGGTAATAACACTTTATTCTTTCCAATTCAAACTTTCGCAGTTATAGAAAACCTCAGTGCTTTCTCGTTGTACTTTTCAGACTGTGAATACGATTTTTGATAATATCTCCGAAGCTAGTAAAGCTACAGGCTTGTGGTTTGAACTTAAATGTAGGACTAACAGACTTGCAAAGAAAAGGTTATAACACCTTAATCGCTACAATGCAAACTTTCGCAGTTATAGAGAATCTCAGTGCTTTCTCATAGTACTTTTTAGACTGTGAATACGATTTTTGATGATATCTCTGAAACTAATAAATCTACTGGCTTGCGGTTTGAACTAAAATGTAGTACTAACAGACTTGCACAGAATAGATTATGACACCTTAATCTCTCCAATGCATACTTTTGCAGTTATAGAGAATCTCAGTGCTTTCTCACCGTACTTTTCAGACCGTGAATACGATTGTTGATGATAAATCTGAAGCTAATAAAGCTACAGGCTTGCGGTTTGAACTAATATGTAGGACTAACAGACTTGCAAAGAAAAGGTTAATACACCTTATTCGCTCTAATGCAAACTGTCGCAGTTATAGAGAATCTCAGTGATTTCTCAACGTAGGTTTCAGACTAAGAATACGATTTTTGATGATATCTTTGAAACTAATAAAGCTACAGGCATGCGGTTTGAACTGAAATGAAGGACTAACAGACTTGCAAAGAAAAGGTTATTACACCTTATTCGCTCCAATGCATAATTTCGCAGTTATAGAGAATCTCAGTGCTTTCTCATCGTACTTTTTAGACCGTGAATACGATTGTTGATGATATCTCCGAAACTAATAAAGCTACAGGCTTGCGGTTTGAACTAAAATATAGGACTAACAGACTTGCAAAGAAAAAGGTTATTACACCTTAATCGCTGCAATGCAAAATTTCGCAGATCTAGAAAATCTCAGTGCTTTCTGATCGTACTTTGCAGACTGTGGATACGAATTTTAATGATATCTCCGAAACTAATAAAGCTACAGGCTTGCGGTGTGAACTTAAATGTAGGAGTAACTGACTTGCAAAGAAAAGGTTATTACATCTTAATCGCTACAATGCAAACTTTCGCAGTTATAGAGAATCTCAGTGCTTTCTCATTGTACTTTTTAGACTGCAAATATGATTTTTGATGATATCTCCGAAAATAATAAAGCTACAGGCTTGCAGTTTGAACTAAAATATAGTACTAACAGACTTGCAAAGAAAAGGTTATTAGACCTTAATCGTTTCATTGCAAACTTTAGCAGTTATTGAGAATCTCAGTGCTTTCTCAACGTAGTTTTCAGACTAAGAATACAATTTTTAATTATATCTTTGAAACTTAAAAAACTACAGGCTTACAGTTTGAACTTAAATGTAGGACTTACAGACTTGCAAAGAAAAGATTATTACACCTTAATCGCTACAATGCAAACTTTTGCACTTATAGAGATACTCAGTGCTTTCTCATCGTACTTTTTAGACTGCAAATAAGATTTTTGATGATATCATCGAAATTAATAAAGCTACAAGCTTGCGGTTTGAACTAAAATGTAGGACTAACAGACTTGCAAAGAAAAGGTTATTACACCTTATTCGCTCCAATGCAAACTTTCGCAGTTATTGAGAATCTCAGTGCTTTCTCAACGTAGTTTTCAGACTAAGAATACAATTTTTGATTATTTCTTTGAAACTTAAAAAACTACAGGCTTACAGTTTTAACTAAAATGTAGGACTAACAGACTTGCAAAGAAAAGGTTATTACACCTTAATCGCTTCATTGCAAACTTTCGCAGTTATTGAGAATCTTAATGCTTTCTCAACGTAGTTTTCAGACTAAGAATACGATTTTTGATGATATCTTTGAAACTAATAAAGCTACAGGCATGCGGTTTGAACTGAAATGAAGGACTAACAGAATGCAAAGAAAAGGTTATTACACCTTAATCGCTCCAATGCATACTTTCGCAGTTATAGAGAATCTCAGTGCTTTCTCATCGTACTTTTCAGACCGTGAATACGGATGTTGATGATATCTCCGAAACTAATAAAGCTAAGGGCTTGTGGTTTGAACTTAAATGTAGGACTAACAGACTTGCAAAGAAAAGGTTAAACACCTTAATCGCTACAATGCAAACTTTCGCAGTTATAGAGAATCTCAGTGCTTTCTCATAGTACTTTTCAGACTGTGGATACGAATTTTGATGATATCTCCGAAACTAATAAAGCTACAGGCTTGCGGTTTGAACTAAAATGTAGTACTAACAGACTTGCAAAGAAAAGGTTATTACACCTTAATCGCTTTAATGCATACTTTCGCAGTTATAGAGATTCTCAATGCTTTCTCATCGTACTTTTCAGACCGTGAATACGATTGTTGATGATATCTCCAAAACTAATGAAGCTACAGGCTTGCGGTTTGAACTGAAGTGTAGGACAAACAGACTTGCAATGAAAAGGTAATAACACCTTATTCGCTCCAATGCAAACTTTCGCCGTTATAGAAAACCTCAGTGCTTTCTCGTCGTACTTTTCAGACTGTGAATACGATTTTTGATGATATCTCCGAAAATAGTAAAGCTAAGGGCTTGTGGTTTGATCTTAATTGTAGGACTAACAGACTTGCAAAGAAAAGGTTAAACACCTTAATCGCTACAATGCAAACTTTCGCAGTTATAGAGAATCTCAGTGCTTTCTCATAGTACTTTTCAGACTGTGGATACGAATTTTGATGATATCTCCGAAACTAATAAAGCTACAGGCTTGCGGTTTGAACTGAAATGTAGGACTAACAGACTTGCAAAGAAAAGGTTTTTACACCTTAATCGCTCCAATGCATACTTTCGCAGTTATAGAGAATCTCAGTGCTTTCTCATCGTACTTTTCAGACCGTGAATACGATTGTTGATGATATCTCTGAAAGTAACAAAGCTACAGGCTTGCGGTTTGAACTGAAATGTAGGACTAACAGACTTGCAAAGAAAAGGTAATAACACTTTATTTGCTCCAATGCAAACTTTCGCAGTTATAGAAAACCTCAGTGCTTTCTCGTTGTACTTTTCAGACTGTGAATACGATTTTTGATAATATCTCCGAAGCTAGTAAAGCTACAGGCTTGTGGTTTGAACGTAAATGTAGGACTAACAGACTTGCAAAGAAAAGGTTATAACACCTTAATCGCTACAATGCAAACTTTCGCAGTTATAGAGAATCTCAGTGCTTTCTCATAGTACTTTTTAGACTGTGAATACGATTTTTGATGATATCTCCGAAACTAATAAATCTACTGGCTTGCGGTTTGAACTAAAATGTAGTACTAACAGACTTGCACAGAATAGATTATGACACCTTAATCGCTCCAATGCATACTTTTGCAGTTATAGAGAATCTCAGTGCTTTCTCAACGTACTTTTCAGACCGTGAATACGATTGTTGATGATAAATCTGAAGCTAATAAAGCTACAGGCTTGCGGTTTGAACTGAAATGTAGGACTAACAGACTTGCAAAGAAAAGGTGAATACACCTTATTCGCTCTAATGCAAACTTTTGCAGTTATAGAGAATCTCAGTGTTTTCTCTTCGTACTTTTTTGACTAAGAATACGATTTTTGATGATATCTTTGAAACTAATAAAGCTACAGGCATGCGGTTTGAACTGAAATGAAGGACTAACAGAATGCAAAGAAAAGGTTATTACACCTTAATCGCTCCAATGCATACTTTCGCAGTTATAGAGAATCTCAGTGCTTTCTCATCGTACTTTTCAGACCGTGAATACGATTGTTGATGATATCTCCGAAACTAATAAAGCTAAGGGCTTGTGGTTTGAACTTAAATGTAGGACTAACAGACTTGCAAAGAAAAGGTTAAACACCTTAATCGCTACAATGCAAACTTTCGCAGTTATAGAGAATCTCAGTGCTTTCTCATAGTACTTTTCAGACTGTGGATACGAATTTTGATGATATCTCCGAAACTAATAAAGCTACAGGCTTGCGGTTTGAACTGAAATGTAGGACTAACAGACTTGCAAAGAAAAGGTATTTACACCTTAATCGCTCCAATGCATACTTTCGCAGTTATAGAGAATCTCAGTGCTTTCTCATCGTACTTTTCAGACCGTGAATACGATTGTTGATGATATCTCTGAAACTAACAAAGCTACAGGCTTGCGGTTTGAACTGAAATGTAGGACTAACAGACTTGCAAGGAAAAGGTAATAACACTTTATTCGCTCCAATTCAAACTTTCGCAATTATAGAAAACCTCAGTGCTTTCTCATAGTACTTTTTAGACTGTGAATACGATTTTTGATGATATCTCCGAAACTAATAAATCTACTGGCTTGCGGTTTGAACTAAAATGTAGTACTAACAGACTTGCACAGAATAGATTATGACACCTTAATCTCTCCAATGCATACTTTTGCAGTTATAGAGAATCTCAGTGCTTTCTCACCGTACTTTTCAGACCGTGAATACGATTGTTGATGATAAATCTTAAGCTAATAAAGCTACAGGCTTGCGGTTTGAACTAATATGTAGGACTAACAGACTTGCAATGAAAAGGTTAATACACCTTATTCGCTCTAATGCAAACTGTCGCAGTTATAGAGAATCTCAGTGCTTTCTCATCGTACTTTTTTGACTGTGAATACGATTTTTGATTATATCTCCGAAGCTAATAAAGCTACAGGCTTGCGGTTTGAACTAAAATGTAGGACTAACCGACTTGCAAAGAAAAGGTTATTACACCTTAATCGCTTCAATGCAAACGTTCGCAGTTATAGAGAATCTCATTGCTTTCTCAACGTAGGTTTCAGACTAAGAATACGATTTTTGATGATATCTTTGAAACTAATAAAGCTACAGGCATGCGGTTTGAACTGAAATGAAGGACTAACAGACTTGCAAAGAAAAGGTTATTACACCTTAATCGCTCCAATGCATACTTTCGCAGTTATAGAGAATCTCAGTGCTTTCTCATCGTACTTTTCAGACCGTGAATACGATTGTTGATGATATCTCCGAAACTAATAAAGCTACAGGCTTGCGGTTTGAACTAAAATATAGGACTAACAGACTTGCAAAGAAAAAGGTTATTACACCTTAATCGCTGCAATGCAAAATTTCGCAGATCTAGAAAATCTCAGTGCTTTCTGATCGTACTTTGCAGACTGTGGATACGAATTTTAATGATATCTCCGAAACTAATAAAGCTACAGGCTTGCGGTTTGAACTAAAATGTAGGACTAACAGACTTGCAAAGAAAAGGTTATTACACCTTAATCGCTCCAATGCAAACTTTCGCGGTTATAGAGAATCTCAGTGCTTTCTCATCGTACTTTTCAGACTGTGAATACGATTTTTGATGATTTCTCCGAAACTAATAAAGCTACAGACTTGTGATTTGAACTTAAATTTACGACTTACAGACTTGCAAAGAAAAGTTAATTATACATTAATCGCTCCAATGCAAACTTTCGCAGTTATTAGAAATCACAGTGCTTTCTCATCGTACTTTTCAAACTGTGAATACAATTTTTGATGATATCTCTGAAACTAAAAAAGCTACAGGTTTGCGGTTTGAAAACCAGTTTTGATGATTTCTCAAAAACTAAGAATGCTACAGACTTCAAATTCAATTCAACACATAGCTTTTTTAATTCTCTACAAAAAAGATGTCTTAAACTTTTTTGCTCCGACGCAAACTTTTTAGGTTATTGACAATTATAGTTTTCACTTATCATGTAGCCAAACCAAGTCATGAAACAAAGTTTCTATTTCAAGAACCAAATGTTATTGAATGATAAAAATCATACTTTTTACACGATTAAAACTAGTTTTGATGATTTCTCAAAAATAAGAATGCTACAGACTTCAAATTCAACTTAAAACATACCTTTTTAAATTTTCTACAAAAAAGATGTCATAACTTTTTTTGCTCCGACGCATATTTTTTGGGTTATTGACAATTTTAGTTTTCACTCATCATGTAGCTAAACCAAGACATGAAACAAAGTTTCTATTTAAAAAACCAAATGTTATTGAATGATGAAAATCATACTTTTTACACGATTAAAACTAGTTTTTATGATTTCTCAAAAACTAAGAATGCTACAGACTTCAAATTCAAATCAAAACATAGCTTTTTCAATTCTTTACAAAAAAGATGTTTTGAACTTTTTTGCTCCGACGCATACTTTTTGGGTTATTGACAATTTTAGTTTTCACTCATCATGTATTCAAACCAAGTCATGAAACAAAGTTTCTATTTCAAGAACCAAATGTTATTGAATGATGAAAATCATAATTTTTACACGATTAAAACTAGTTTTGATGATTTCTCAAAAACTAAGAATGCTACAGACTTCAAATTCAGTTAAAAACATAGCTTTTTCAATTCTTTACAAAAAAGATGTTTTGAACTTTTTTGCTCCGACGCATACTTTTTGGGTTATTGACAATTTTAGTTTTCACTCATCTTGTAGCCAAACCAAGTCATGAAGCAAATTTTCTATTTCAAGAACCAAATGTTATTGAATGATAAAAATCATACTTTTTACACGATTCAAACTAGTTTTGATGATTTCTCCAATAATAAGAATGCTACAGACATTAAATTCAATTCAAAACATAGCTTTTTCAATTCTTTACAAAAAATATGTCTTGAACTTTTTTGCTCCGACGCATACTTTTTGGGTTATTGACAATTTTAGTTTTCACTCATCATGTAGCCAAACCAAGTCATGAAACAAAGTTTCTATTTCAAGAACCAAATGTTATTGAATGATAAAAATCATACTTTTTACACGATTAAAACTAGTTTTGATGATTTCTCAAAAACTAAGAATGCTACTGACTTAAAATTTAACTTATAACATAGCTTTTTTAATTCTCTACAAAAAAGATGTATTAAACTTTTTTGCTCCGACGCATACTTTTTAGGTTATTGACAATTATAGTTTTCACTTATCATGTAGCCAAACCAAGTCATGAAACAAAGTTTCTATTTCAAGAACCAAATGTTATTGAATGATAAAAATCATACTTTTTACACGATTAAAACTAGTTTTGATGATTTCTCAAAAACTAAGAATGCTACTGACTTTAAATTTGACTCAAAACATAGCTTTTTCAATTCTCTACAAAAAAATGTCTTAAACTTTTTTGCTCCGACGCATACTTTTTGGGTTATTGACAATTTTAGTTTTCACTCATCATGTAGCCAAACCAAGTCATGAAACAAAGTTTCTATTTCAAGTACCAAATGTTATTGAATGATAAAAATCATACTTTTTACACAATTAAAAATAGTTTTGATGATTTCTCCAAAAATAAGAATGCTACAGACATCAAATTCAATTCAAAACATAGCTTTTTCAATTCTTTACAAAAAAGATGTCTTGAACTTTTTTGCTCCGACGCATACTTTTTGGGTTATTGACAATTTTAGTTTTCACTCATCATGTAGCCAAACCAAGTCATGAAACAAAGTTTCTATTTCAAGAACCAAATGTTATTGAATGATAAAAATCATACTTTTTACACGATTAAAACTAGTTTTGATGATTTCTCAAAAACTAAGAATGCTACTGACTTAAAATTTAACTTATAACATAGCTTTTTTAATTCTCTACAAAAAAGATGTATTAAACTTTTTTGCTCCGACGCATACTTTTTAGGTTATTGACAATTATAGTTTTCACTTATCATGTAGCCATACCAAGTCATGAAACAAAGTTTCTATTTCAAGAACCAAATGTTATTGAATGATAAAAATCATACTTTTTACACGATTAAAACTAGTTTTGATGATTTCTCAAAAACTAAGTATGCTACAGACTTCAAATTCAATTCAAAACCTAGCTTTTTCAATTCTCTACAAAAAAGATGTCTTGAACATTTTTGCTCCGACGCATACTTTTTGGGTTATTGACAATTTTAGTTTTCACACATTATGTAGCCAAACCAAGTCTTGAAACAAAGTTTCTATTTCAAGTACCAAATGTTATTGAATGATAAAAATCATACTTTTTACACAATTAAAAATAGTTTTGATGATTTCTCCAAAAATAAGAATGCTACAAACATCAAATTCAATTCAAAACATAGCTTTTTCAATTCTTTACAAAAAAGATGTCTTGAACTTTTTTGCTCCGACGCATACTTTTTGGGTTATTGACAATTTTAGTTTTCACTCATCATGTAGCCAAACCAAGTCATGAAACAAAGTTTCTATTTCAAGAACCAAATGTTATTGAATGATAAAAATCATACTTTTTACACGATTAAAACTAGTTTTGATGATTTCTCAAAAACTAAGAATGCTACTGACTTAAAATTTAACTTATAACATAGCTTTTTTAATTCTCTACAAAAAAGATGTATTAAACTTTTTTGCTCCGACGCATACTTTTTAGGTTATTGACAATTATAGTTTTCACTTATCATGTAGCCATACCAAGTCATGAAACAAAGTTTCTATTTCAAGAACCAAATGTTATTGAATGATAAAAATCATACTTTTTACACGATTAAAACTAGTTTTGATGATTTCTCAAAAACTAAGAATGCTACTGACTTTAAATTTGACTCAAAACATAGCTTTTTCAATTCTCTACAAAAAAATGTCTTAAACTTTTTTGCTCCGACGCATACTTTTTGGGTTATTGACAATTTTAGTTTTCACTCATCATGTAGCCAAACCAAGTCATGAAACAAAGTATCTATTTCAAGAACCAAATGTTATTGAATGATAAAAATCATACTTTTTACACGATTAAAACTAGTTTTGATGATTTCTCCAAAAATAAGAATGCTACAGACATCAAATTCAATTCAAAACATAGCTTTTTCAATTCTTTACAAAAAAGATGTCTTGAACTTTTTTGCTCCGACGCATACTTTTTGGGTTATTGACAATTTTAGTTTTCACTCATCATGTAGCCAAACCAAGTCATGAAACAAAGTTTCTATTTCAAGAACCAAATGTTATTGAATGATAAAAATCATACTTTTTACACGATTAAAACTAGTTTTGATGATTTCTCAAAAACTAAGAATGCTACTGACTTAAAATTTAACTTATAACATAGCTTTTTTAATTCTCTACAAAAAAGATGTATTAAACTTTTTTGCTCCGACGCATACTTTTTAGGTTATTGACAATTATAGTTTTCACTTATCATGTAGCCAAACCAAGTCATGAAACAAAGTTTCTATTTCAAGAACCAAATGTTATTGAATGATAAAAATCATACTTTTTACACGATTAAAACTAGTTTTGATGATTTCTCAAAAACTAAGAATGCTACTGACTTTAAATTTGACTCAAAACATAGCTTTTTCAATTCTCTACAAAAAAATGTCTTAAACTTTTTTGCTCCGACGCATACTTTTTGGGTTATTGACAATTTTAGTTTTCACTCATCATGTAGCCAAACCAAGTCATGAAACAAAGTATCTATTTCAAGAACCAAATGTTATTGAATGATAAAAATCATACTTTTTACACGATTAAAACTAGTTTTGATGATTTCTCCAAAAATAAGAATGCTACAGACATCAAATTCAATTCAAAACATAGCTTTTTCAATTCTTTACAAAAAAGATGTCTTGAACTTTTTTGCTCCGACGCATACTTTTTGGGTTATTGACAATTTTAGTTTTCACTCATCATGTAGCCAAACCAAGTCATGAAACAAAGTTTCTATTTCAAGAACCAAATGTTATTGAATGATAAAAATCATACTTTTTACACGATTAAAACTAGTTTTGATGATTTCTCAAAAACTAAGAATGCTACTGACTTAAAATTTAACTTATAACATAGCTTATTTAATTCTCTACAAAAAAGATGTATTAAACTTTTTTGCTCCGACGCATACTTTTTAGGTTATTGACAATTATAGTTTTCACTTATCATGTAGCCAAACCAAGTCATGAAACAAAGTTTCTATTTCAAGAACCAAATGTTATTGAATGATAAAAATCATACTTTTTACACGATTAAAACTAGTTTTGATGATTTCTCAAAAACTAAGAATGCTACTGACTTTAAATTTGACTCAAAACATAGCTTTTTCAATTCTCTACAAAAAAATGTCTTAAACTTTTTTGCTCCGACGCATACTTTTTGGGTTATTGACAATTTTAGTTTTCACTCATCATGTAGCCAAACCAAGTCATGAAACAAAGTTTCTATTTCAAGTACCAAATGTTATTGAATGATAAAAATCATACTTTTTACACAATTAAAAATAGTTTTGATGATTTCTCCAAAAATAAGAATGCTACAGACATCAAATTCAATTCAAAACATAGCTTTTTCAATTCTTTACAAAAAAGATGTCTTGAACTTTTTTGCTCCGACGCATACTTTTTGGGTTATTGACAATTTTAGTTTTCACTCATCATGTAGCCAAACCAAGTCATGAAACAAAGTTTCTATTTCAAGAACCAAATGTTATTGAATGATAAAAATCATACTTTTTACACGATTAAAACTAGTTTTGATGATTTCTCAAAAACTAAGAATGCTACTGACTTAAAATTTAACTTATAACATAGCTTTTTTAATTCTCTACAAAAAAGATGTATTAAACTTTTTTGCTCCGACGCATACTTTTTAGGTTATTGACAATTATAGTTTTCACTTATCATGTAGCCATACCAAGTCATGAAACAAAGTTTCTATTTCAAGAACCAAATGTTATTGAATGATAAAAATCATACTTTTTACACGATTAAAACTAGTTTTGATGATTTCTCAAAAACTAAGAATGCTACTGACTTTAAATTTGACTCAAAACATAGCTTTTTCAATTCTCTACAAAAAAATGTCTTAAACTTTTTTGCTCCGACGCATACTTTTTGGGTTATTGACAATTTTAGTTTTCACTCATCATGTAGCCAAACCAAGTCATGAAACAAAGTATCTATTTCAAGAACCAAATGTTATTGAATGATAAAAATCATACTTTTTACACGATTAAAACTAGTTTTGATGATTTCTCCAAAAATAAGAATGCTACAGACATCAAATTCAATTCAAAACATAGCTTTTTCAATTCTTTACAAAAAAGATGTCTTGAACTTTTTTGCTCCGACGCATACTTTTTGGGTTATTGACAATTTTAGTTTTCACTCATCATGTAGCCAAACCAAGTCATGAAACAAAGTTTCTATTTCAAGAACCAAATGTTATTGAATGATAAAAATCATACTTTTTACACGATTAAAACTAGTTTTGATGATTTCTCAAAAACTAAGAATGCTACTGACTTAAAATTTAACTTATAACATAGCTTTTTTAATTCTCTACAAAAAAGATGTATTAAACTTTTTTGCTCCGACGCATACTTTTTAGGTTATTGACAATTATAGTTTTCACTTATCATGTAGCCAAACCAAGTCATGAAACAAAGTTTCTATTTCAAGAACCAAATGTTATTGAATGATAAAAATCATACTTTTTACACGATTAAAACTAGTTTTGATGATTTCTCAAAAACTAAGAATGCTACTGACTTTAAATTTGACTCAAAACATAGCTTTTTCAATTCTCTACAAAAAAATGTCTTAAACTTTTTTGCTCCGACGCATACTTTTTGGGTTATTGACAATTTTAGTTTTCACTCATCATGTAGCCAAACCAAGTCATGAAACAAAGTTTCTATTTCAAGTACCAAATGTTATTGAATGATAAAAATCATACTTTTTACACAATTAAAAATAGTTTTGATGATTTCTCCAAAAATAAGAATGCTACAGACATCAAATTCAATTCAAAACATAGCTTTTTCAATTCTTTACAAAAAAGATGTCTTGAACTTTTTTGCTCCGACGCATACTTTTTGGGTTATTGACAATTTTAGTTTTCACTCATCATGTAGCCAAACCAAGTCATGAAACAAAGTTTCTATTTCAAGAACCAAATGTTATTGAATGATAAAAATCATACTTTTTACACGATTAAAACTAGTTTTGATGATTTCTCAAAAACTAAGAATGCTACTGACTTAAAATTTAACTTATAACATAGCTTTTTTAATTCTCTACAAAAAAGATGTATTAAACTTTTTTGCTCCGACGCATACTTTTTAGGTTATTGACAATTATAGTTTTCACTTATCATGTAGCCATACCAAGTCATGAAACAAAGTTTCTATTTCAAGAACCAAATGTTATTGAATGATAAAAATCATACTTTTTACACGATTAAAATTAGTTTTGATGATTTTTTAAAAACTAAGTATGCTACAGACTTCAAATTCAATTCAAAACCTAGCTTTTTCAATTCTCTACAAAAAAGATGTCTTGAACATTTTTGCTCCGACGCATACTTTTTGGGTTATTGACAATTTTAGTTTTCACTCATTATGTAGCCAAACCAAGTCATGAAACAAAGTTTCTATTTCAAGTACCAAATGTTATTGAATGATAAAAATCATACTTTTTACACAATTAAAAATAGTTTTGATGATTTCTCCAAAAATAAGAATGCTACAAACATCAAATTCAATTCAAAACATAGCTTTTTCAATTCTTTACAAAAAAGATGTCTTGAACTTTTTTGCTCCGACGCATACTTTTTGGGTTATTGACAATTTTAGTTTTCACTCATCATGTAGCCAAACCAAGTCATGAAACAAAGTTTCTATTTCAAGAACCAAATGTTATTGAATGATAAAAATCATACTTTTTACACGATTAAAACTAGTTTTGATGATTTCTCAAAAACTAAGAATGCTTCTGACTTAAAATTTAACTTATAACATAGCTTTTTTAATTCTCTACAAAAAAGATGTATTAAACTTTTTTGCTCCGACGCATACTTTTTAGGTTATTGACAATTATAGTTTTCACTTATCATGTAGCCATACCAAGTCATGAAACAAAGTTTCTATTTCAAGAACCAAATGTTATTGAATGATAAAAATCATACTTTTTACACGATTAAAACTAGTTTTGATGATTTCTCAAAAACTAAGAATGCTACTGACTTTAAATTTGACTCAAAACATAGCTTTTTCAATTCTCTACAAAAAAATGTCTTAAACTTTTTTGCTCCGACGCATACTTTTTGGGTTATTGACAATTTTAGTTTTCACTCATCATGTAGCCAAACCAAGTCATGAAACAAAGTATCTATTTCAAGAACCAAATGTTATTGAATGATAAAAATCATACTTTTTACACGATTAAAACTAGTTTTGATGATTTCTCCAAAAATAAGAATGCTACAGACATCAAATTCAATTCAAAACCTAGCTTTTTCAATTCTTTACAAAAAAGATGTCTTGAACTTTTTTGCTCCGACGCATACTTTTTGGGTTATTGACAATTTTAGTTTTCACTCATCATGTAGCCAAACCAAGTCATGAAACAAAGTTTCTATTTCAAGAACCAAATGTTATTGAATGATAAAAATCATACTTTTTACACGATTAAAACTAGTTTTGATGATTTCTCAAAAACTAAGAATGCTACTGACTTAACATTTAACTTATAACATAGCTTTTTTAATTCTCTACAAAAAAGATGTATTAAACTTTTTTGCTCCGTCGCATACTTTTTAGGTTATTGACAATTATAGTTTTCACTTATCATGTAGCCAAACCAAGTCATGAAACAAAGTTTCTATTTCAAGAACCAAATGTTATTGAATGATAAAAATCATACTTTTTACACGATTAAAACTAGTTTTGATGATTTCTCAAAAACTAAGAATGCTACTGACTTTAAATTTGACTCAAAACATAGCTTTTTCAATTCTTTACAAAAAAGATGTTTTGAACTTTTTTGCTCCGACGCATACTTTTTGGGTTATTGACAATTTTAGTTTTCACTCATCTTGTAGCCAAACCAAGTCATGAAACAAAGTTTCTATTTCAAGAACCAAATGTTATTGAATGATAAAAATCATACTTTTTACACGATTAAAACTAGTTTTGATGATTTCTCAAAAACTAAGAATGCTACTGACTTTAAATTTGACTCAAAACATAGCTTTTTCAATTCTCTACAAAAAAATGTCTTAAACTTTTTTGCTCCGACGCATACTTTTTGGGTTATTGACAATTTTAGTTTTCACTCATCATGTAGCCAAACCAAGTCATGAAACAAAGTTTCTATTTCAAGAACCAAATGTTATTGAATGATAAAAATCATACTTTTTACACGATTAAAACTAGTTTTGATGATTTCTCAAAAACTAAGTATGCTACAGACTTCAAATTCAATTCAAAACCTAGCTTTTTCAATTCTTTACAAAAAAGATGTCTTGAACTTTTTTGCTCCGACGCATACTTTTTGGGTTATTGACAATTTTAGTTTTCACTCATCATGTAGCCAAACCAAGTCATGAAACAAAGTTTCTATTTCAAGAACCAAATGTTATTGAATGATAAAAATCATACTTTTTACACGATTAAAACTAGTTTTGATGATTTCTCAAAAACTAAGTATGCTACAGACTTTAAATTCAATTCAAAACCTAGCTTTTTTAATTCTCTACAAAAAAGATGTCTTAAACTTTTTTGCTCCGACGCATACTTTTTAGGTTATTGACAATTATAGTTTTCACTTATCATGTAGCCAAACCAAGTCATGAAACAAAGTTTCTATTTCAAGAACCAAATGTTATTGAATGATAAAAATCATACTTTTTACACGATTAAAACTAGTTTTGATGATTTCTCAAAAACTAAGAATGCTACTGACTTTAAATTTGACTCAAAACATAGCTTTTTCAATTCTCTACAAAAAAATGTCTTAAACTTTTTTGCTCCGACGCATACTTTTTGGGTTATTGACAATTTTAGTTTTCACTCATCATGTAGCCAAACCAAGTCATGAAACAAAGTTTCTATTTCAAGAGCCAAATGTTATTGAATGATAAAAATCATACTTTTTACACGATTAAAACTAGTTTTGATGATTTCTCAAAAACTAAGTATGCTACAGACTTCAAATTCAATTCAAAACCTAGCTTTTTCAATTCTCTACAAAAAAGATGTCTTGAACATTTTTGCTCCGACGCATACTTTTTGGGTTATTGACAATTTTAGTTTTCACTCATTATGTAGCCAAACCAAGTCATGAAACAAAGTTTCTATTTCAAGTACCAAATGTTATTGAATGATAAAAATCATACTTTTTACACAATTAAAAATAGTTTTGATGATTTGTCAAAAACTAAGAATGCTACTGACATAAAATTTGACTTAAAACATAGCTTTTTTAATTCTCTACAAAAAAGATGTTTTGAACTTTTTTGCTCCGACGCATACTTTTTGGGTTATTGACAATTTTAGTTTTCACTCATCATGTATTCAAACCAAGTCATGAAACAAAGTTTCTATTTCAAGAACCAAATGTTATTGAATGATGAAAATCATAATTTTTACACGATTAAAAATAGTTTTGATGATTTCTCAAAAACTAAGAATGCTACAGACTTCAAATTCAGTTTTAAACATAGCTTTTTCAATTCTTTACAAAAAAGATGTTTTGAACTTTTTTGCTCCGACGCATACTTTTTGGGTTATTGACAATTTTAGTTTTCACTCATCTTGTAGCCAAACCAAGTCATGAAGCAAATTTTCTATTTCAAGAACCAAATGTTATTGAATGATAAAAATCATACTTTTTACACGATTAAAACTAGTTTTGATGATTTCTCCAAAAAAAGGAATGCTACAGACATCAAATTCAATTCAAAACATAGCTTTTTCAATTCTTTACAAAAAAGATGTCTTGAACTTTTTTGCTCCGACGCATACTTTTTGGGTTATTGACAATTTTAGTTTTCACTCATCATGTAGCCAAACCAAGTCATGAAACAAAGTTACTATTTCAAGAACCAAATGTTATTGAATGATAAAAATCATACTTTTTACACGATTAAAACTAGTTTTGATGATTTCTCAAAAACTAAGAATGCTACTGACTTAAAATTTAACTTATAACATAGCTTTTTTAATTCTCTACAAAAAAGATGTATTAAACTTTTTTGCTCCGACGCATACTTTTTAGGTTATTGACAATTATAGTTTTCACTTATCATGTAGCCAAACCAAGTCATGAAACAAAGTTTCTATTTCAAGAACCAAATGTTATTGAATGATAAAAATCATACTTTTTACACGATTAAAACTAGTTTTGATGATTTCTCAAAAACTAAGAATGCTACTGACTTTAAATTTCACTCAAAACATAGCTTTTTCGATTCTCTACAAAAAAATGTCTTAAACTTTTTTGCTCCGACGCATACTTTTTGGGTTATTGACAATTTTAGTTTTCACTCATCATGTAGCCAAACCAAGTCATGAAACAAAGTTTCTATTTCAAGAACCAAATGTTATTGAATGATAAAAATCATACTTTTTACACGATTAAAACTAGTTTTGATGATTTCTCAAAAACTAAGTATGCTACAGACTTTAAATTCAATTCAAAACCTAGCTTTTTTAATTCTCTACAAAAAAGATGTCTTAAACTTTTTTGCTCCGACGCATACTTTTTAGGTTATTGACAATTATAGTTTTCACTTATCATGTAGCCAAACCAAGTCATGAAACAAAGTTTCTATTTCAAGAACCAAATGTTATTGAATGATAAAAATCATACTTTTTACACGATTAAAACTAGTTTTGATGATTTCTCAAAAACTAAGAATGCTACTGACTTTAAATTTGACTCAAAACATAGCTTTTTCAATTCTCTACAAAAAAATGTCTTAAACTTTTTTGCTCCGACGCATACTTTTTGGGTTATTGACAATTTTAGTTTTCACTCATCATGTAGCCAAACCAAGTCATGAAACAAAGTTTCTATTTCAAGAGCCAAATGTTATTGAATGATAAAAATCATACTTTTTACACGATTAAAACTAGTTTTGATGATTTCTCAAAAACTAAGTATGCTACAGACTTTAAATTCAATTCAAAACCTAGCTTTTTCAATTCTTTACAAAAAAGATGTCTTAAACTTTATTGCTCCGACGCATACTTTTTGGGTTATTGACAATTTTAGTTTTCACTCATCATGTAGCCAAACCAAGTCATGAAACAAAGTTTCTATTTCAAGAACCAAATGTTATTGAATGATAAAAATCATACTTTTTACACGATTAAAACTAGTTTTGATGATTTCTCAAAAACTAAGTATGCTACAGACTTTAAATTCAATTCAAAACCTAGCTTTTTTAATTCTCTACAAAAAAGATGTCTTAAACTTTTTTTGCTCCGACGCATACTTTTTAGGTTATTGACAATTATAGTTTTCACTTATCATGTAGCCAAACCAAGTCATGAAACAAAGTTTCTATTTCAAGAACCAAATGTTATTGAATGATAAAAATCATACTTTTTACACGATTAAAACTAGTTTTGATGATTTCTCAAAAACTAAGAATGCTACTGACTTTAAATTTCACTCAAAACATAGCTTTTTCGATTCTCTACAAAAAAATGTCTTAAACTTTTTTGCTCCGACGCATACTTTTTGGGTTATTGACAATTTTAGTTTTCACTCATCATGTAGCCAAACCAAGTCATGAAACAAAGTTTCTATTTCAAGAACCAAATGTTATTGAATGATAAAAATCATACTTTTTACACGATTAAAACTAGTTTTGATGATTTCTCAAAAACTAAGTATGCTACAGACTTTAAATTCAATTCAAAACCTAGCTTTTTTAATTCTCTACAAAAAAGATGTCTTAAACTTTTTTGCTCCGACGCATACTTTTTAGGTTATTGACAATTATAGTTTTCACTTATCATGTAGCCAAACCAAGTCATGAAACAAAGTTTCTATTTCAAGAACCAAATGTTATTGAATGATAAAAATCATACTTTTTACACGATTAAAACTAGTTTTGATGATTTCTCAAAAACTAAGAATGCTACTGACTTTAAATTTGACTCAAAACATAGCTTTTTCAATTCTCTACAAAAAAATGTCTTAAACTTTTTTGCTCCGACGCATACTTTTTGGGTTATTGACAATTTTAGTTTTCACTCATCATGTAGCCAAACCAAGTCATGAAACAAAGTTTCTATTTCAAGAGCCAAATGTTATTGAATGATAAAAATCATACTTTTTACACGATTAAAACTAGTTTTGATGATTTCTCAAAAACTAAGTATGCTACAGACTTCAAATTCAATTCAAAACCTAGCTTTTTCAATTCTCTACAAAAAAGATGTCTTGAACATTTTTGCTCCGACGCATACTTTTTGGGTTATTGACAATTTTAGTTTTCACTCATTATGTAGCCAAACCAAGTCATGAAACAAAGTTTCTATTTCAAGTACCAAATGTTATTGAATGATAAAAATCATACTTTTTACACAATTAAAAATAGTTTTGATGATTTGTCAAAAACTAAGAATGCTACTGACATAAAATTTGACTTAAAACATAGCTTTTTTAATTCTCTACAAAAAAGATGTTTTGAACTTTTTTGCTCCGACGCATACTTTTTGGGTTATTGACAATTTTAGTTTTCACTCATCATGTATTCAAACCAAGTCATGAAACAAAGTTTCTATTTCAAGAACCAAATGTTATTGAATGATGAAAATCATAATTTTTACACGATTAAAAATAGTTTTGATGATTTCTCAAAAACTAAGAATGCTACAGACTTCAAATTCAGTTTTAAACATAGCTTTTTCAATTCTTTACAAAAAAGATGTTTTGAACTTTTTTGCTCCGACGCATACTTTTTGGGTTATTGACAATTTTAGTTTTCACTCATCTTGTAGCCAAACCAAGTCATGAAGCAAATTTTCTATTTCAAGAACCAAATGTTATTGAATGATAAAAATCATACTTTTTACACGATTAAAACTAGTTTTGATGATTTCTCCAAAAAAAGGAATGCTACAGACATCAAATTCAATTCAAAACATAGCTTTTTCAATTCTTTACAAAAAAGATGTCTTGAACTTTTTTGCTCCGACGCATACTTTTTGGGTTATTGACAATTTTAGTTTTCACTCATCATGTAGCCAAACCAAGTCATGAAACAAAGTTACTATTTCAAGAACCAAATGTTATTGAATGATAAAAATCATACTTTTTACACGATTAAAACTAGTTTTGATGATTTCTCAAAAACTAAGAATGCTACTGACTTAAAATTTAACTTATAACATAGCTTTTTTAATTCTCTACAAAAAAGATGTATTAAACTTTATTGCTCCGACGCATACTTTTTGGGTTATTGACAATTTTAGTTTTCACTCATCATGTAGCCAAACCAAGTCATGAAACAAAGTTTCTATTTCAAGAACCAAATGTTATTGAATGATAAAAATCATACTTTTTACACGATTAAAACTAGTTTTGATGATTTCTCAAAAACTAAGAATGCTACTGACTTAAAATTTAACTTATAACATAGCTTTTTTAATTCTCTACAAAAAAGATGTATTAAACTTTATTGCTCCGACGCATACTTTTTGGGTTATTGACAATTTTAGTTTTCACTCATCATGTAGCCAAACCAAGTCATGAAACAAAGTTTCTATTTCAAGAACCAAATGTTATTGAATGATAAAAATCATACTTTTTACACGATTAAAACTAGTTTTGATGATTTCTCAAAAACTAAGTATGCTACAGACTTTAAATTCAATTCAAAACCTAGCTTTTTTAATTCTCTACAAAAAAGATGTCTTAAACTTTTTTGCTCCGACGCATACTTTTTAGGTTATTGACAATTATAGTTTTCACTTATCATGTAGCTAAACCAAGACATGAAACAAAGTTTCTATTTAAAAAACCAAATGTTATTGAATGATGAAAATCATACTTTTTACACGATTAAAACTAGTTTTTATGATTTCTCAAAAACTAAGAATGCTACAGACTTCAAATTCAAATCAAAACATAGCTTTTTCAATTCTTTACAAAAAAGATGTTTTGAACTTTTTTGCTCCGACGCATACTTTTTGGGTTATTGACAATTTTAGTTTTCACTCATCATGTATTCAAACCAAGTCATGAAACAAAGTTTCTATTTCAAGAACCAAATGTTATTGAATGATGAAAATCATAATTTTTACACGATTAAAAATAGTTTTGATGATTTCTCAAAAACTAAGAATGCTACAGACTTCAAATTCAGTTTTAAACATAGCTTTTTCAATTCTTTACAAAAAAGATGTTTTGAACTTTTTTGCTCCGACGCATACTTTTTGGGTTATTGACAATTTTAGTTTTCACTCATCTTGTAGCCAAACCAAGTCATGAAGCAAATTTTCTATTTCAAGAACCAAATGTTATTGAATGAAAAAAATCATACTTTTTACACGATTAAAACTAGTTTTGATGATTTCTCCAAAAAAAGGAATGCTACAGACATCAAATTCAATTCAAAACATAGCTTTTTCAATTGTTTACAAAAAAGATGTCTTGAACTTTTTTGCTCCGACGCATACTTTTTGGGTTATTGACAATTTTAGTTTTCACTCATCATGTAGCCAAACCAAGTCATGAAACAAAGTTACTATTTCAAGAACCAAATGTTATTGAATGATAAAAATCATACTTTTTACACGATTAAAACTAGTTTTGATGATTTCTCAAAAACTAAGAATGCTACTGACTTAAAATTTAACTTATAACATAGCTTTTTTAATTCTCTACAAAAAAGATGTATTAAACTTTTTTGCTCCGACGCATACTTTTTAGGTTATTGACAATTATAGTTTTCACTTATCATGTAGCCAAACCAAGTCATGAAACAAAGTTTCTATTTCAAGAACCAAATGTTATTGAATGATAAAAATCATACTTTTTACACGATTAAAACTAGTTTTGATGATTTCTCAAAAACTAAGAATGCTACTGACTTTAAATTTGACTCAAAACATAGCTTTTTCGATTCTCTACAAAAAAATGTCTTAAACTTTTTTGCTCCGACGCATACTTTTTGGGTTATTGACAATTTTAGTTTTCACTCATCATGTAGCCAAACCAAGTCATGAAACAAAGTTTCTATTTCAAGAACCAAATGTTATTGAATGATAAAAATCATACTTTTTACACGATTAAAACTAGTTTTGATGATTTCTCAAAAACTAAGTATGCTACAGACTTTAAATTCAATTCAAAACCTAGCTTTTTCAATTCTTTACAAAAAAGATGTCTTAAACTTTATTGCTCCGACGCATACTTTTTGGGTTATTGACAATTTTAGTTTTCACTCATCATGTAGCCAAACCAAGTCATGAAACAAAGTTTCTATTTCAAGAACCAAATGTTATTGAATGATAAAAATCATACTTTTTACACGATTAAAACTAGTTTTGATGATTTCTCAAAAACTAAGTATGCTACAGACTTTAAATTCAATTCAAAACCTAGCTTTTTTAATTCTCTACAAAAAAGATGTCTTAAACTTTTTTTGCTCCGACGCATACTTTTTAGGTTATTGACAATTATAGTTTTCACTTATCATGTAGCTAAACCAAGACATGAAACAAAGTTTCTATTTAAAAAACCAAATGTTATTGAATGATGAAAATCATACTTTTTACACGATTAAAACTAGTTTTTATGATTTCTCAAAAACTAAGAATGCTACAGACTTCAAATTCAAATCAAAACATAGCTTTTTCAATTCTTTACAAAAAAGATGTTTTGAACTTTTTTGCTCCGACGCATACTTTTTGGGTTATTGACAATTTTAGTTTTCACTCATCATGTATTCAAACCAAGTCATGAAACAAAGTTTCTATTTCAAGAACCAAATGTTATTGAATGATGAAAATCATAATTTTTACACGATTAAAAATAGTTTTGATGATTTCTCAAAAACTAAGAATGCTACAGACTTCAAATTCAGTTTTAAACATAGCTTTTTCAATTCTTTACAAAAAAGATGTTTTGAACTTTTTTGCTCCGACGCATACTTTTTGGGTTATTGACAATTTTAGTTTTCACTCATCTTGTAGCCAAACCAAGTCATGAAGCAAATTTTCTATTTCAAGAACCAAATGTTATTGAATGATAAAAATCATACTTTTTACACGATTAAAACTAGTTTTGATGATTTCTCCAAAAAAAGGAATGCTACAGACATCAAATTCAATTCAAAACATAGCTTTTTCAATTCTTTACAAAAAAGATGTCTTGAACTTTTTTGCTCCGACGCATACTTTTTGGGTTATTGACAATTTTAGTTTTCACTCATCATGTAGCCAAACCAAGTCATGAAACAAAGTTACTATTTCAAGAACCAAATGTTATTGAATGATAAAAATCATACTTTTTACACGATTAAAACTAGTTTTGATAATTTCTCAAAAACTAAGAATGCTACTGACTTTAAATTTGACTCAAAACATAGCTTTTTCAATTCTCTACAAAAAAATGTCTTAAACTTTTTTGCTCCGACGCATACTTTTTGGGTTATTGACAATTTTAGTTTTCACTCATCATGTAGCCAAACCAAGTCATGAAACAAAGTTTCTATTTCAAGAACCAAATGTTATTGAATGATAAAAATCATACTTTTTACACGATTAAAACTAGTTTTGATGATTTCTCAAAAACTAAGTATGCTACAGACTTCAAATTCAATTCAAAACCTAGCTTTTTCAATTCTTTACAAAAAAGATGTCTTGAACTTTTTTGCTCCGACGCATACTTTTTGGGTTATTGACAATTTTAGTTTTCACTCATCATGTAGCCAAACCAAGTCATGAAACAAAGTTTCTATTTCAAGAACCAAATGTTATTGAATGATAAAAATCATACTTTTTACACGATTAAAACTAGTTTTGATGATTTCTCAAAAACTAAGAATGCTACTGACTTAAAATTTAACTTATAACATAGCTTTTTTAATTCTCTACAAAAAAGATGTATTAAACTTTTTTGCTCCGACGCATACTTTTTAGGTTATTGACAATTATAGTTTTCACTTATCATGTAGCCAAACCAAGTCATGAAACAAAGTTTCTATTTCAAGAACCAAATGTTATTGAATGATAAAAATCATACTTTTTACACGATTAAAACTAGTTTTGATGATTTCTCAAAAACTAAGTATGCTACAGACTTTAAATTCAATTCAAAACCTAGCTTTTTTAATTCTCTACAAAAAAGATGTCTTAAACTTTTTTTGCTCCGACGCATACTTTTTAGGTTATTGACAATTATAGTTTTCACTTATCATGTAGCTAAACCAAGACATGAAACAAAGTTTCTATTTAAAAAACCAAATGTTATTGAATGATGAAAATCATACTTTTTACACGATTAAAACTAGTTTTTATGATTTCTCAAAAACTAAGAATGCTACAGACTTCAAATTCAAATCAAAACATAGCTTTTTCAATTCTTTACAAAAAAGATGTTTTGAACTTTTTTGCTCCGACGCATACTTTTTGGGTTATTGACAATTTTAGTTTTCACTCATCATGTATTCAAACCAAGTCATGAAACAAAGTTTCTATTTCAAGAACCAAATGTTATTGAATGATGAAAATCATAATTTTTACACGATTAAAAATAGTTTTGATGATTTCTCAAAAACTAAGAATGCTACAGACTTCAAATTCAGTTTTAAACATAGCTTTTTCAATTCTTTACAAAAAAGATGTTTTGAACTTTTTTGCTCCGACGCATACTTTTTGGGTTATTGACAATTTTAGTTTTCACTCATCTTGTAGCCAAACCAAGTCATGAAGCAAATTTTCTATTTCAAGAACCAAATGTTATTGAATGATAAAAATCATACTTTTTACACGATTAAAACTAGTTTTGATGATTTCTCCAAAAAAAGGAATGCTACAGACATCAAATTCAATTCAAAACATAGCTTTTTCAATTCTTTACAAAAAAGATGTCTTGAACTTTTTTGCTCCGACGCATACTTTTTGGGTTATTGACAATTTTAGTTTTCACTCATCATGTAGCCAAACCAAGTCATGAAACAAAGTTACTATTTCAAGAACCAAATGTTATTGAATGATAAAAATCATACTTTTTACACGATTAAAACTAGTTTTGATAATTTCTCAAAAACTAAGAATGCTACTGACTTTAAATTTGACTCAAAACATAGCTTTTTCAATTCTCTACAAAAAAATGTCTTAAACTTTTTTGCTCCGACGCATACTTTTTGGGTTATTGACAATTTTAGTTTTCACTCATCATGTAGCCAAACCAAGTCATGAAACAAAGTTTCTATTTCAAGAACCAAATGTTATTGAATGATAAAAATCATACTTTTTACACGATTAAAACTAGTTTTGATGATTTCTCAAAAACTAAGTATGCTACAGACTTCAAATTCAATTCAAAACCTAGCTTTTTCAATTCTTTACAAAAAAGATGTCTTGAACTTTTTTGCTCCGACGCATACTTTTTGGGTTATTGACAATTTTAGTTTTCACTCATCATGTAGCCAAACCAAGTCATGAAACAAAGTTTCTATTTCAAGAACCAAATGTTATTGAATGATAAAAATCATACTTTTTACACGATTAAAACTAGTTTTGATGATTTCTCAAAAACTAAGAATGCTACTGACTTAAAATTTAACTTATAACATAGCTTTTTTAATTCTCTACAAAAAAGATGTATTAAACTTTTTTGCTCCGACGCATACTTTTTAGGTTATTGACAATTATAGTTTTCACTTATCATGTAGCCAAACCAAGTCATGAAACAAAGTTTCTATTTCAAGAACCAAATGTTATTGAATGATAAAAATCATACTTTTTACACGATTAAAACTAGTTTTGATGATTTCTCAAAAACTAAGTATGCTACAGACTTTAAATTCAATTCAAAACCTAGCTTTTTCAATTCTTTACAAAAAAGATGTCTTAAACTTTATTGCTCCGACGCATACTTTTTGGGTTATTGACAATTTTAGTTTTCACTCATCATGTAGCCAAACCAAGTCATGAAACAAAGTTTCTATTTCAAGAACCAAATGTTATTGAATGATAAAAATCATACTTTTTACACGATTAAAACTAGTTTTGATGATTTCTCAAAAACTAAGTATGCTACAGACTTTAAATTCAATTCAAAACCTAGCTTTTTTAATTCTCTACAAAAAAGATGTCTTAAACTTTTTTGCTCCGACGCATACTTTTTAGGTTATTGACAATTATAGTTTTCACTTATCATGTAGCTAAACCAAGACATGAAACAAAGTTTCTATTTAAAAAACCAAATGTTATTGAATGATGAAAATCATACTTTTTACACGATTAAAACTAGTTTTTATGATTTCTCAAAAACTAAGAATGCTACAGACTTCAAATTCAAATCAAAACATAGCTTTTTCAATTCTTTACAAAAAAGATGTTTTGAACTTTTTTGCTCCGACGCATACTTTTTGGGTTATTGACAATTTTAGTTTTCACTCATCATGTATTCAAACCAAGTCATGAAACAAAGTTTCTATTTCAAGAACCAAATGTTATTGAATGATGAAAATCATAATTTTTACACGATTAAAAATAGTTTTGATGATTTCTCAAAAACTAAGAATGCTACAGACTTCAAATTCAGTTTTAAACATAGCTTTTTCAATTCTTTACAAAAAAGATGTTTTGAACTTTTTTGCTCCGACGCATACTTTTTGGGTTATTGACAATTTTAGTTTTCACTCATCTTGTAGCCAAACCAAGTCATGAAGCAAATTTTCTATTTCAAGAACCAAATGTTATTGAATGATAAAAATCATACTTTTTACACGATTAAAACTAGTTTTGATGATTTCTCCAAAAAAAGGAATGCTACAGACATCAAATTCAATTCAAAACATAGCTTTTTCAATTCTTTACAAAAAAGATGTCTTGAACTTTTTTGCTCCGACGCATACTTTTTGGGTTATTGACAATTTTAGTTTTCACTCATCATGTAGCCAAACCAAGTCATGAAACAAAGTTACTATTTCAAGAACCAAATGTTATTGAATGATAAAAATCATACTTTTTACACGATTAAAACTAGTTTTGATGATTTCTCAAAAACTAAGAATGCTACTGACTTAAAATTTAACTTATAACATAGCTTTTTTAATTCTCTACAAAAAAGATGTATTAAACTTTTTTGCTCCGACGCATACTTTTTAGGTTATTGACAATTATAGTTTTCACTTATCATGTAGCCAAACCAAGTCATGAAACAAAGTTTCTATTTCAAGAACCAAATGTTATTGAATGATAAAAATCATACTTTTTACACGATTAAAACTAGTTTTGATGATTTCTCAAAAACTAAGAATGCTACTGACTTTAAATTTGACTCAAAACATAGCTTTTTCGATTCTCTACAAAAAAATGTCTTAAACTTTTTTGCTCCGACGCATACTTTTTGGGTTATTGACAATTTTAGTTTTCACTCATCATGTAGCCAAACCAAGTCATGAAACAAAGTTTCTATTTCAAGAACCAAATGTTATTGAATGATAAAAATCATACTTTTTACACGATTAAAACTAGTTTTGATGATTTCTCAAAAACTAAGTATGCTACAGACTTTAAATTCAATTCAAAACCTAGCTTTTTCAATTCTTTACAAAAAAGATGTCTTAAACTTTATTGCTCCGACGCATACTTTTTGGGTTATTGACAATTTTAGTTTTCACTCATCATGTAGCCAAACCAAGTCATGAAACAAAGTTTCTATTTCAAGAACCAAATGTTATTGAATGATAAAAATCATACTTTTTACACGATTAAAACTAGTTTTGATGATTTCTCAAAAACTAAGTATGCTACAGACTTTAAATTCAATTCAAAACCTAGCTTTTTTAATTCTCTACAAAAAAGATGTCTTAAACTTTTTTGCTCCGACGCATACTTTTTAGGTTATTGACAATTATAGTTTTCACTTATCATGTAGCTAAACCAAGACATGAAACAAAGTTTCTATTTAAAAAACCAAATGTTATTGAATGATGAAAATCATACTTTTTACACGATTAAAACTAGTTTTTATGATTTCTCAAAAACTAAGAATGCTACAGACTTCAAATTCAAATCAAAACATAGCTTTTTCAATTCTTTACAAAAAAGATGTTTTGAACTTTTTTGCTCCGACGCATACTTTTTGGGTTATTGACAATTTTAGTTTTCACTCATCATGTATTCAAACCAAGTCATGAAACAAAGTTTCTATTTCAAGAACCAAATGTTATTGAATGATGAAAATCATAATTTTTACACGATTAAAAATAGTTTTGATGATTTCTCAAAAACTAAGAATGCTACAGACTTCAAATTCAGTTTTAAACATAGCTTTTTCAATTCTTTACAAAAAAGATGTTTTGAACTTTTTTGCTCCGACGCATACTTTTTGGGTTATTGACAATTTTAGTTTTCACTCATCTTGTAGCCAAACCAAGTCATGAAGCAAATTTTCTATTTCAAGAACCAAATGTTATTGAATGATAAAAATCATACTTTTTACACGATTAAAACTAGTTTTGATGATTTCTCCAAAAAAAGGAATGCTACAGACATCAAATTCAATTCAAAACATAGCTTTTTCAATTCTTTACAAAAAAGATGTCTTGAACTTTTTTGCTCCGACGCATACTTTTTGGGTTATTGACAATTTTAGTTTTCACTCATCATGTAGCCAAACCAAGTCATGAAACAAAGTTACTATTTCAAGAACCAAATGTTATTGAATGATAAAAATCATACTTTTTACACGATTAAAACTAGTTTTGATAATTTCTCAAAAACTAAGAATGCTACTGACTTTAAATTTGACTCAAAACATAGCTTTTTCAATTCTCTACAAAAAAATGTCTTAAACTTTTTTGCTCCGACGCATACTTTTTGGGTTATTGACAATTTTAGTTTTCACTCATCATGTAGCCAAACCAAGTCATGAAACAAAGTTTCTATTTCAAGAACCAAATGTTATTGAATGATAAAAATCATACTTTTTACACGATTAAAACTAGTTTTGATGATTTCTCAAAAACTAAGTATGCTACAGACTTCAAATTCAATTCAAAACCTAGCTTTTTCAATTCTTTACAAAAAAGATGTCTTGAACTTTTTTGCTCCGACGCATACTTTTTGGGTTATTGACAATTTTAGTTTTCACTCATCATGTAGCCAAACCAAGTCATGAAACAAAGTTTCTATTTCAAGAACCAAATGTTATTGAATGATAAAAATCATACTTTTTACACGATTAAAACTAGTTTTGATGATTTCTCAAAAACTAAGAATGCTACTGACTTAAAATTTAACTTATAACATAGCTTTTTTAATTCTCTACAAAAAAGATGTATTAAACTTTTTTGCTCCGACGCATACTTTTTAGGTTATTGACAATTATAGTTTTCACTTATCATGTAGCCAAACCAAGTCATGAAACAAAGTTTCTATTTCAAGAACCAAATGTTATTGAATGATAAAAATCATACTTTTTACACGATTAAAACTAGTTTTGATGATTTCTCAAAAACTAAGAATGCTACTGACTTTAAATTTGACTCAAAACATAGCTTTTTCAATTCTCTACAAAAAAATGTCTTAAACTTTTTTGCTCCGACGCATACTTTTTGGGTTATTGACAATTTTAGTTTTCACTCATCATGTAGCCAAACCAAGTCATGAAACAAAGTTTCTATTTCAAGAACCAAATGTTATTGAATGATAAAAATCATACTTTTTACACGATTAAAACTAGTTTTGATGATTTCTCAAAAACTAAGAATGCTACTGACTTAAAATTTAACTTATAACATAGCTTTTTTAATTCTCTACAAAAAAGATGTATTAAACTTTTTTGCTCCGACGCATACTTTTTAGGTTATTGACAATTATAGTTTTCACTTATCATGTAGCCAAACCAAGTCATGAAACAAAGTTTCTATTTCAAGAACCAAATGTTATTGAATGATAAAAATCATACTTTTTACACGATTAAAACTAGTTTTGATGATTTCTCAAAAACTAAGAATGCTACTGACTTTAAATTTGACTCAAAACATAGCTTTTTCAATTCTCTACAAAAAAATGTCTTAAACTTTTTTGCTCCGACGCATACTTTTTGGGTTATTGACAATTTTAGTTTTCACTCATCATGTAGCCAAACCAAGTCATGAAACAAAGTTTCTATTTCAAGAACCAAATGTTATTGAATGATAAAAATCATACTTTTTACACGATTAAAACTAGTTTTGATGATTTCTCAAAAACTAAGTATGCTACAGACTTCAAATTCAATTCAAAACCTAGCTTTTTCAATTCTTTACAAAAAAGATGTCTTGAACTTTTTTGCTCCGACGCATACTTTTTGGGTTATTGACAATTTTAGTTTTCACTCATCATGTAGCCAAACCAAGTCATGAAACAAAGTTTCTATTTCAAGAACCAAATGTTATTGAATGATAAAAATCATACTTTTTACACGATTAAAACTAGTTTTGATGATTTCTCAAAAACTAAGTATGCTACAGACTTTAAATTCAATTCAAAACCTAGCTTTTTTAATTCTCTACAAAAAAGATGTCTTAAACTTTTTTGCTCCGACGCATACTTTTTAGGTTATTGACAATTATAGTTTTCACTTATCATGTAGCCAAACCAAGTCATGAAACAAAGTTTCTATTTCAAGAACCAAATGTTATTGAATGATAAAAATCATACTTTTTACACGATTAAAACTAGTTTTGATGATTTCTCAAAAACTAAGAATGCTACTGACTTTAAATTTGACTCAAAACATAGCTTTTTCAATTCTCTACAAAAAAATGTCTTAAACTTTTTTGCTCCGACGCATACTTTTTGGGTTATTGACAATTTTAGTTTTCACTCATCATGTAGCCAAACCAAGTCATGAAACAAAGTTTCTATTTCAAGAGCCAAATGTTATTGAATGATAAAAATCATACTTTTTACACGATTAAAACTAGTTTTGATGATTTCTCAAAAACTAAGTATGCTACAGACTTCAAATTCAATTCAAAACCTAGCTTTTTCAATTCTCTACAAAAAAGATGTCTTGAACATTTTTGCTCCGACGCATACTTTTTGGGTTATTGACAATTTTAGTTTTCACTCATCATGTATTCAAACCAAGTCATGAAACAAAGTTTCTATTTCAAGAACCAAATGTTATTGAATGATGAAAATCATAATTTTTACACGATTAAAAATAGTTTTGATGATTTCTCAAAAACTAAGAATGCTACAGACTTCAAATTCAGTTTTAAACATAGCTTTTTCAATTCTTTACAAAAAAGATGTTTTGAACTTTTTTGCTCCGACGCATACTTTTTGGGTTATTGACAATTTTAGTTTTCACTCATCTTGTAGCCAAACCAAGTCATGAAGCAAATTTTCTATTTCAAGAACCAAATGTTATTGAATGATAAAAATCATACTTTTTACACGATTAAAACTAGTTTTGATGATTTCTCCAAAAAAAGGAATGCTACAGACATCAAATTCAATTCAAAACATAGCTTTTTCAATTCTTTACAAAAAAGATGTCTTGAACTTTTTTGCTCCGACGCATACTTTTTGGGTTATTGACAATTTTAGTTTTCACTCATCATGTAGCCAAACCAAGTCATGAAACAAAGTTACTATTTCAAGAACCAAATGTTATTGAATGATAAAAATCATACTTTTTACACGATGAAAACTAGTTTTGATGATTTCTCAAAAACTAAGAATGCTACTGACTTAAAATTTAACTTATAACATAGCTTTTTTAATTCTCTACAAAAAAGATGTATTAAACTTTTTTGCTCCGACGCATACTTTTTAGGTTATTGACAATTATAGTTTTCACTTATCATGTAGCCAAACCAAGTCATGAAACAAAGTTTCTATTTCAAGAACCAAATGTTATTGAATGATAAAAATCATACTTTTTACACGATTAAAACTAGTTTTGATGATTTCTCAAAAACTAAGAATGCTACTGACTTTAAATTTGACTCAAAACATAGCTTTTTCGATTCTCTACAAAAAAATGTCTTAAACTTTTTTGCTCCGACGCATACTTTTTGGGTTATTGACAATTTTAGTTTTCACTCATCATGTAGCCAAACCAAGTCATGAAACAAAGTTTCTATTTCAAGAACCAAATGTTATTGAATGATAAAAATCATACTTTTTACACGATTAAAACTAGTTTTGATGATTTCTCAAAAACTAAGTATGCTACAGACTTTAAATTCAATTCAAAACCTAGCTTTTTCAATTCTTTACAAAAAAGATGTCTTAAACTTTATTGCTCCGACGCATACTTTTTGGGTTATTGACAATTTTAGTTTTCACTCATCATGTAGCCAAACCAAGTCATGAAACAAAGTTTCTATTTCAAGAACCAAATGTTATTGAATGATAAAAATCATACTTTTTACACGATTAAAACTAGTTTTGATGATTTCTCAAAAACTAAGTATGCTACAGACTTTAAATTCAATTCAAAACCTAGCTTTTTTAATTCTCTACAAAAAAGATGTCTTAAACTTTTTTGCTCCGACGCATACTTTTTAGGTTATTGACAATTATAGTTTTCACTTATCATGTAGCTAAACCAAGACATGAAACAAAGTTTCTATTTAAAAAACCAAATGTTATTGAATGATGAAAATCATACTTTTTACACGATTAAAACTAGTTTTTATGATTTCTCAAAAACTAAGAATGCTACAGACTTCAAATTCAAATCAAAACATAGCTTTTTCAATTCTTTACAAAAAAGATGTTTTGAACTTTTTTGCTCCGACGCATACTTTTTGGGTTATTGACAATTTTAGTTTTCACTCATCATGTATTCAAACCAAGTCATGAAACAAAGTTTCTATTTCAAGAACCAAATGTTATTGAATGATGAAAATCATAATTTTTACACGATTAAAAATAGTTTTGATGATTTCTCAAAAACTAAGAATGCTACAGACTTCAAATTCAGTTTTAAACATAGCTTTTTCAATTCTTTACAAAAAAGATGTTTTGAACTTTTTTGCTCCGACGCATACTTTTTGGGTTATTGACAATTTTAGTTTTCACTCATCTTGTAGCCAAACCAAGTCATGAAGCAAATTTTCTATTTCAAGAACCAAATGTTATTGAATGATAAAAATCATACTTTTTACACGATTAAAACTAGTTTTGATGATTTCTCCAAAAAAAGGAATGCTACAGACATCAAATTCAATTCAAAACATAGCTTTTTCAATTCTTTACAAAAAATATGTCTTGAACTTTTTTGCTCCGACGCATACTTTTTGGGTTATTGACAATTTTAGTTTTCACTCATCATGTAGCCAAACCAAGTCATGAAACAAAGTTTCTATTTCAAGAACCAAATGTTATTGAATGATAAAAATCATACTTTTTACACGATTAAAACTAGTTTTGATGATTTCTCAAAAACTAAGAATGCTACTGACTTTAAATTTGACTCAAAACATAGCTTTTTCAATTCTCTACAAAAAAATGTCTTAAACTTTTTTGCTCCGACGCATACTTTTTGGGTTATTGACAATTTTAGTTTTCACTCATCATGTAGCCAAACCAAGTCATGAAACAAAGTTTCTATTTCAAGAGCCAAATGTTATTGAATGATAAAAATCATACTTTTTACACGATTAAAACTAGTTTTGATGATTTCTCAAAAACTAAGTATGCTACAGACTTCAAATTCAATTCAAAACCTAGCTTTTTCAATTCTCTACAAAAAAGATGTCTTGAACATTTTTGCTCCGACGCATACTTTTTGGGTTATTGACAATTTTAGTTTTCACTCATTATGTAGCCAAACCAAGTCATGAAACAAAGTTTCTATTTCAAGTACCAAATGTTATTGAATGATAAAAATCATACTTTTTACACAATTAAAAATAGTTTTGATGATTTCT
This sequence comes from Ecdyonurus torrentis, assembly GCA_949318235.1. Classification (NCBI taxonomy): domain Eukaryota; kingdom Metazoa; phylum Arthropoda; class Insecta; order Ephemeroptera; family Heptageniidae; genus Ecdyonurus; species Ecdyonurus torrentis. The sequence continues at coordinate 1,099,035 of OX439129.1, forward strand.
CAAAAACTAAGAATGCTACTGACATAAAATTTGACTTAAAACATAGCTTTTTCAATTCTCTACAAAAAAGATGTTTTGAACTTTTTTGCTCCGACGCATACTTTTTGGGTTATTGACAATTTTAGTTTTCACTCATCATGTATTCAAACCAAGTCATGAAACAAAGTTTCTATTTCAAGAACCAAATGTTATTGAATGATGAAAATCATAATTTTTACACGATTAAAAATAGTTTTGATGATTTCTCAAAAACTAAGAATGCTACAGACTTCAAATTCAGTTTTAAACATAGCTTTTTCAATTCTTTACAAAAAAGATGTTTTGAACTTTTTTGCTCCGACGCATACTTTTTGGGTTATTGACAATTTTAGTTTTCACTCATCTTGTAGCCAAACCAAGTCATGAAGCAAATTTTCTATTTCAAGAACCAAATGTTATTGAATGATAAAAATCATACTTTTTACACGATTAAAACTAGTTTTGATGATTTCTCCAAAAAAAGGAATGCTACAGACATCAAATTCAATTCAAAACATAGCTTTTTCAATTCTTTACAAAAAAGATGTCTTGAACTTTTTTGCTCCGACGCATACTTTTTGGGTTATTGACAATTTTAGTTTTCACTCATCATGTAGCCAAACCAAGTCATGAAACAAAGTTTCTATTTCAAGAACCAAATGTTATTGAATGATAAAAATCATACTTTTTACACGATTAAAACTAGTTTTGATGATTTCTCAAAAACTAAGAATGCTACAGACTTCAAATTCAAATCAAAACATAGCTTTTTCAATTCTTTACAAAAAAGATGTTTTGAACTTTTTTGCTCCGACGCATACTTTTTGGGTTATTGACAATTTTAGTTTGCACTCATCATGTATTCAAACCAAGTCATGAAACAAAGTTTCTATTTCAAGAACCAAATGTTATTGAATGATGAAAATCATAATTTTTACACGATTAAAACTAGTTTTGATGATTTCTCAAAAACTAAGAATGCTACAGACTTCAAATTCAGTTAAAAACATAGCTTTTTCAATTCTTTACAAAAAAGATGTTTTGAACTTTTTTGCTCCGACGCATACTTTTTGGGTTATTGACAATTTTAGTTTTCACTCATCTTGTAGCCAAACCAAGTCATGAAGCAAATTTTCTATTTCAAGAACCAAATGTTATTGAATGATAAAAATCATACTTTTTACACGATTCAAACTAGTTTTGATGATTTCTCCAATAATAAGAATGCTACAGACATCAAATTCAATTCAAAACATAGCTTTTTCAATTCTTTACAAAAAATATGTCTTGAACTTTTTTGCTCCGACGCATACTTTTTGGGTTATTGACAATTTTAGTTTTCACTCATCATGTAGCCAAACCAAGTCATGAAACAAAGTTTCTATTTCAAGAACCAAATGTTATTGAATGATAAAAATCATACTTTTTACACGATTAAAACTAGTTTTGATGATTTCTCAAAAACTAAGAATGCTACTGACTTTAAATTTGACTCAAAACATAGCTTTTTCAATTCTCTACAAAAAAATGTCTTAAACTTTTTTGCTCCGACGCATACTTTTTGGGTTATTGACAATTTTAGTTTTCACTCATCATGTAGCCAAACCAAGTCATGAAACAAAGTTTCTATTTCAAGAGCCAAATGTTATTGAATGATAAAAATCATACTTTTTACACGATTAAAACTAGTTTTGATGATTTCTCAAAAACTAAGTATGCTACAGACTTCAAATTCAATTCAAAACCTAGCTTTTTCAATTCTCTACAAAAAAGATGTCTTGAACATTTTTGCTCCGACGCATACTTTTTGGGTTATTGACAATTTTAGTTTTCACTCATTATGTAGCCAAACCAAGTCATGAAACAAAGTTTCTATTTCAAGTACCAAATGTTATTGAATGATAAAAATCATACTTTTTACACGATTAAAACTAGTTTTGATGATTTCTCAAAAACTAAGAATGCTACAGACTTCAAATTCAAATCAAAACATAGCTTTTTCAATTCTTTACAAAAAAGATGTTTTGAACTTTTTTGCTCCGACGCATACTTTTTGGGTTATTGACAATTTTAGTTTGCACTCATCATGTATTCAAACCAAGTCATGAAACAAAGTTTCTATTTCAAGAACCAAATGTTATTGAATGATGAAAATCATAATTTTTACACGATTAAAACTAGTTTTGATGATTTCTCAAAAACTAAGAATGCTACAGACTTCAAATTCAGTTAAAAACATAGCTTTTTCAATTCTTTACAAAAAAGATGTTTTGAACTTTTTTGCTCCGACGCATACTTTTTGGGTTATTGACAATTTTAGTTTTCACTCATCTTGTAGCCAAACCAAGTCATGAAGCAAATTTTCTATTTCAAGAACCAAATGTTATTGAATGATAAAAATCATACTTTTTACACGATTCAAACTAGTTTTGATGATTTCTCCAATAATAAGAATGCTACAGACATCAAATTCAATTCAAAACATAGCTTTTTCAATTCTTTACAAAAAATATGTCTTGAACTTTTTTGCTCCGACGCATACTTTTTGGGTTATTGACAATTTTAGTTTTCACTCATCATGTAGCCAAACCAAGTCATGAAACAAAGTTTCTATTTCAAGAACCAAATGTTATTGAATGATAAAAATCATACTTTTTACACGATTAAAACTAGTTTTGATGATTTCTCAAAAACTAAGAATGCTACTGACTTTAAATTTGACTCAAAACATAGCTTTTTCAATTCTCTACAAAAAAATGTCTTAAACTTTTTTGCTCCGACGCATACTTTTTGGGTTATTGACAATTTTAGTTTTCACTCATCATGTAGCCAAACCAAGTCATGAAACAAAGTTTCTATTTCAAGAGCCAAATGTTATTGAATGATAAAAATCATACTTTTTACACGATTAAAACTAGTTTTGATGATTTCTCAAAAACTAAGTATGCTACAGACTTCAAATTCAATTCAAAACCTAGCTTTTTCAATTCTCTACAAAAAAGATGTCTTGAACATTTTTGCTCCGACGCATACTTTTTGGGTTATTGACAATTTTAGTTTTCACTCATTATGTAGCCAAACCAAGTCATGAAACAAAGTTTCTATTTCAAGTACCAAATGTTATTGAATGATAAAAATCATACTTTTTACACAATTAAAAATAGTTTTGATGATTTCTCAAAAACTAAGAATGCTACTGACATAAAATTTGACTTAAAACATAGCTTTTTCAATTCTCTACAAAAAAGATGTTTTGAACTTTTTTGCTCCGACGCATACTTTTTGGGTTATTGACAATTTTAGTTTTCACTCATCATGTATTCAAACCAAGTCATGAAACAAAGTTTCTATTTCAAGAACCAAATGTTATTGAATGATGAAAATCATAATTTTTACACGATTAAAAATAGTTTTGATGATTTCTCAAAAACTAAGAATGCTACAGACTTCAAATTCAGTTTTAAACATAGCTTTTTCAATTCTTTACAAAAAAGATGTTTTGAACTTTTTTGCTCCGACGCATACTTTTTGGGTTATTGACAATTTTAGTTTTCACTCATCTTGTAGCCAAACCAAGTCATGAAGCAAATTTTCTATTTCAAGAACCAAATGTTATTGAATGATAAAAATCATACTTTTTACACGATTAAAACTAGTTTTGATGATTTCTCCAAAAAAAGGAATGCTACAGACATCAAATTCAATTCAAAACATAGCTTTTTCAATTCTTTACAAAAAAGATGTCTTGAACTTTTTTGCTCCGACGCATACTTTTTGGGTTATTGACAATTTTAGTTTTCACTCATCATGTAGCCAAACCAAGTCATGAAACAAAGTTTCTATTTCAAGAACCAAATGTTATTGAATGATAAAAATCATACTTTTTACACGATTAAAACTAGTTTTGATGATTTCTCAAAAACTAAGAATGCTACTGACTTAAAATTTAACTTATAACATAGCTTTTTTAATTCTCTACAAAAAAGATGTATTAAACTTTTTTGCTCCGACGCATACTTTTTAGGTTATTGACAATTTTAGTTTTCACTCATCATGTAGCCAAACCAAGTCATGAAACAAAGTTTCTATTTCAAGAACCAAATGTTATTGAATGATAAAAATCATACTTTTTACACGATTAAAACTAGTTTTGATGATTTCTCAAAAACTAAGTATGCTACAGACTTTAAATTCAATTCAAAACCTAGCTTTTTTAATTCTCTACAAAAAAGATGTCTTAAACTTTTTTGCTCCGACGCATACTTTTTAGGTTATTGACAATTATAGTTTTCACTTATCATGTAGCTAAACCAAGACATGAAACAAAGTTTCTATTTAAAAAACCAAATGTTATTGAATGATGAAAATCATACTTTTTACACGATTAAAACTAGTTTTTATGATTTCTCAAAAACTAAGAATGCTACAGACTTCAAATTCAAATCAAAACATAGCTTTTTCAATTCTTTACAAAAAAGATGTTTTGAACTTTTTTGCTCCGACGCATACTTTTTGGGTTATTGACAATTTTAGTTTGCACTCATCATGTATTCAAACCAAGTCATGAAACAAAGTTTCTATTTCAAGAACCAAATGTTATTGAATGATGAAAATCATAATTTTTACACGATTAAAACTAGTTTTGATGATTTCTCAAAAACTAAGAATGCTACAGACTTCAAATTCAGTTAAAAACATAGCTTTTTCAATTCTTTACAAAAAAGATGTTTTGAACTTTTTTGCTCCGACGCATACTTTTTGGGTTATTGACAATTTTAGTTTTCACTCATCTTGTAGCCAAACCAAGTCATGAAGCAAATTTTCTATTTCAAGAACCAAATGTTATTGAATGATAAAAATCATACTTTTTACACGATTCAAACTAGTTTTGATGATTTCTCCAATAATAAGAATGCTACAGACATCAAATTCAATTCAAAACATAGCTTTTTCAATTCTTTACAAAAAATATGTCTTGAACTTTTTTGCTCCGACGCATACTTTTTGGGTTATTGACAATTTTAGTTTTCACTCATCATGTAGCCAAACCAAGTCATGAAACAAAGTTTCTATTTCAAGAACCAAATGTTATTGAATGATAAAAATCATACTTTTTACACGATTAAAACTAGTTTTGATGATTTCTCAAAAACTAAGAATGCTACTGACTTTAAATTTGACTCAAAACATAGCTTTTTCAATTCTCTACAAAAAAATGTCTTAAACTTTTTTGCTCCGACGCATACTTTTTGGGTTATTGACAATTTTAGTTTTCACTCATCATGTAGCCAAACCAAGTCATGAAACAAAGTTTCTATTTCAAGAGCCAAATGTTATTGAATGATAAAAATCATACTTTTTACACGATTAAAACTAGTTTTGATGATTTCTCAAAAACTAAGTATGCTACAGACTTCAAATTCAATTCAAAACCTAGCTTTTTCAATTCTCTACAAAAAAGATGTCTTGAACATTTTTGCTCCGACGCATACTTTTTGGGTTATTGACAATTTTAGTTTTCACTCATTATGTAGCCAAACCAAGTCATGAAACAAAGTTTCTATTTCAAGTACCAAATGTTATTGAATGATAAAAATCATACTTTTTACACAATTAAAAATAGTTTTGATGATTTCTCAAAAACTAAGAATGCTACTGACATAAAATTTGACTTAAAACATAGCTTTTTCAATTCTCTACAAAAAAGATGTTTTGAACTTTTTTGCTCCGACGCATACTTTTTGGGTTATTGACAATTTTAGTTTTCACTCATCATGTATTCAAACCAAGTCATGAAACAAAGTTTCTATTTCAAGAACCAAATGTTATTGAATGATGAAAATCATAATTTTTACACGATTAAAAATAGTTTTGATGATTTCTCAAAAACTAAGAATGCTACAGACTTCAAATTCAGTTTTAAACATAGCTTTTTCAATTCTTTACAAAAAAGATGTTTTGAACTTTTTTGCTCCGACGCATACTTTTTGGGTTATTGACAATTTTAGTTTTCACTCATCTTGTAGCCAAACCAAGTCATGAAGCAAATTTTCTATTTCAAGAACCAAATGTTATTGAATGATAAAAATCATACTTTTTACACGATTAAAACTAGTTTTGATGATTTCTCCAAAAAAAGGAATGCTACAGACATCAAATTCAATTCAAAACATAGCTTTTTCAATTCTTTACAAAAAAGATGTCTTGAACTTTTTTGCTCCGACGCATACTTTTTGGGTTATTGACAATTTTAGTTTTCACTCATCATGTAGCCAAACCAAGTCATGAAACAAAGTTTCTATTTCAAGAACCAAATGTTATTGAATGATAAAAATCATACTTTTTACACGATTAAAACTAGTTTTGATGATTTCTCAAAAACTAAGAATGCTACTGACTTAAAATTTAACTTATAACATAGCTTTTTTAATTCTCTACAAAAAAGATGTATTAAACTTTTTTGCTCCGACGCATACTTTTTAGGTTATTGACAATTATAGTTTTCACTTATCATGTAGCCAAACCAAGTCATGAAACAAAGTTTCTATTTCAAGAACCAAATGTTATTGAATGATAAAAATCATACTTTTTACACGATTAAAACTAGTTTTGATGATTTCTCAAAAACTAAGAATGCTACTGACTTTAAATTTGACTCAAAACATAGCTTTTTCGATTCTCTACAAAAAAATGTCTTAAACTTTTTTGCTCCGACGCATACTTTTTGGGTTATTGACAATTTTAGTTTTCACTCATCATGTAGCCAAACCAAGTCATGAAACAAAGTTTCTATTTCAAGAACCAAATGTTATTGAATGATAAAAATCATACTTTTTACACGATTAAAACTAGTTTTGATGATTTCCCTAAAACTAAGTATGCTACAGACTTTAAATTCAATTCAAAACCTAGCTTTTTTAATTCTCTACAAAAAAGATGTCTTAAACTTTTTTGCTCCGACGCATACTTTTTAGGTTATTGACAATTATAGTTTTCACTTATCATGTAGCTAAACCAAGACATGAAACAAAGTTTCTATTTAAAAAACCAAATGTTATTGAATGATGAAAATCATAATTTTTACACGATTAAAACTAGTTTTGATGATTTCTCAAAAACTAAGAATGCTACTGACTTTAAATTTGACTCAAAACATAGCTTTTTCAATTCTCTACAAAAAAATGTCTTAAACTTTTTTGCTCCGACGCATACTTTTTGGGTTATTGACAATTTTAGTTTTCACTCATCATGTAGCCAAACCAAGTCATGAAACAAAGTTTCTATTTCAAGTACCAAATGTTATTGAATGATAAAAATCATACTTTTTACACAATTAAAAATAGTTTTGATGATTTCTCCAAAAATAAGAATGCTACAGACATCAAATTCAATTCAAAACATAGCTTTTTCAATTCTTTACAAAAAAGATGTCTTGAACTTTTTTGCTCCGACGCATACTTTTTGGGTTATTGACAATTTTAGTTTTCACTCATCATGTAGCCAAACCAAGTCATGAAACAAAGTTTCTATTTCAAGAACCAAATGTTATTGAATGATAAAAATCATACTTTTTACACGATTAAAACTAGTTTTGATGATTTCTCAAAAACTAAGAATGCTACTGACTTAAAATTTAACTTATAACATAGCTTTTTTAATTCTCTACAAAAAAGATGTATTAAACTTTTTTGCTCCGACGCATACTTTTTAGGTTATTGACAATTATAGTTTTCACTTATCATGTAGCCATACCAAGTCATGAAACAAAGTTTCTATTTCAAGAACCAAATGTTATTGAATGATAAAAATCATACTTTTTACACGATTAAAACTAGTTTTGATGATTTCTCAAAAACTAAGTATGCTACAGACTTCAAATTCAATTCAAAACCTAGCTTTTTCAATTCTCTACAAAAAAGATGTCTTGAACATTTTTGCTCCGACGCATACTTTTTGGGTTATTGACAATTTTAGTTTTCACTCATTATGTAGCCAAACCAAGTCATGAAACAAAGTTTCTATTTCAAGTACCAAATGTTATTGAATGATAAAAATCATACTTTTTACACAATTAAAAATAGTTTTGATGATTTCTCAAAAACTAAGAATGCTACTGACATAAAATTTGACTTAAAACATAGCTTTTTCAATTCTCTACAAAAAAGATGTTTTGAACTTTTTTGCTCCGACGCATACTTTTTGGGTTATTGACAATTTTAGTTTTCACTCATCATGTATTCAAACCAAGTCATGAAACAAAGTTTCTATTTCAAGAACCAAATGTTATTGAATGATGAAAATCATAATTTTTACACGATTAAAAATAGTTTTGATGATTTCTCAAAAACTAAGAATGCTACAGACTTCAAATTCAGTTTTAAACATAGCTTTTTCAATTCTTTACAAAAAAGATGTTTTGAACTTTTTTGCTCCGACGCATACTTTTTGGGTTATTGACAATTTTAGTTTTCACTCATCTTGTAGCCAAACCAAGTCATGAAGCAAATTTTCTATTTCAAGAACCAAATGTTATTGAATGATAAAAATCATACTTTTTACACGATTAAAACTAGTTTTGATGATTTCTCCAAAAAAAGGAATGCTACAGACATCAAATTCAATTCAAAACATAGCTTTTTCAATTCTTTACAAAAAAGATGTCTTGAACTTTTTTGCTCCGACGCATACTTTTTGGGTTATTGACAATTTTAGTTTTCACTCATCATGTAGCCAAACCAAGTCATGAAACAAAGTTTCTATTTCAAGAACCAAATGTTATTGAATGATAAAAATCATACTTTTTACACGATTAAAACTAGTTTTGATGATTTCCCTAAAACTAAGTATGCTACAGACTTTAAATTCAATTCAAAACCTAGCTTTTTTAATTCTCTACAAAAAAGATGTCTTAAACTTTTTTGCTCCGACGCATACTTTTTAGGTTATTGACAATTATAGTTTTCACTTATCATGTAGCTAAACCAAGACATGAAACAAAGTTTCTATTTAAAAAACCAAATGTTATTGAATGATGAAAATCATAATTTTTACACGATTAAAACTAGTTTTGATGATTTCTCAAAAACTAAGAATGCTACTGACTTTAAATTTGACTCAAAACATAGCTTTTTCAATTCTCTACAAAAAAATGTCTTAAACTTTTTTGCTCCGACGCATACTTTTTGGGTTATTGACAATTTTAGTTTTCACTCATCATGTAGCCAAACCAAGTCATGAAACAAAGTTTCTATTTCAAGTACCAAATGTTATTGAATGATAAAAATCATACTTTTTACACAATTAAAAATAGTTTTGATGATTTCTCCAAAAATAAGAATGCTACAGACATCAAATTCAATTCAAAACATAGCTTTTTCAATTCTTTACAAAAAAGATGTCTTGAACGTTTTTGCTCCGACGCATACTTTTTGGGTTATTGACAATTTTAGTTTTCACTCATCATGTAGCCAAACCAAGTCATGAAACAAAGTTTCTATTTCAAGAACCAAATGTTATTGAATGATAAAAATCATACTTTTTACACGATTAAAACTAGTTTTGATGATTTCTCAAAAACTAAGAATGCTACTGACTTAAAATTTAACTTATAACATAGCTTTTTTAATTCTCTACAAAAAAGATGTATTAAACTTTTTTGCTCCGACGCATACTTTTTAGGTTATTGACAATTATAGTTTTCACTTATCATGTAGCCATACCAAGTCATGAAACAAAGTTTCTATTTCAAGAACCAAATGTTATTGAATGATAAAAATCATACTTTTTACACGATTAAAACTAGTTTTGATGATTTCTCAAAAACTAAGTATGCTACAGACTTCAAATTCAATTCAAAACCTAGCTTTTTCAATTCTCTACAAAAAAGATGTCTTGAACATTTTTGCTCCGACGCATACTTTTTGGGTTATTGACAATTTTAGTTTTCACTCATTATGTAGCCAAACCAAGTCATGAAACAAAGTTTCTATTTCAAGTACCAAATGTTATTGAATGATAAAAATCATACTTTTTACACAATTAAAAATAGTTTTGATGATTTCTCAAAAACTAAGAATGCTACTGACATAAAATTTGACTTAAAACATAGCTTTTTCAATTCTCTACAAAAAAGATGTTTTGAACTTTTTTGCTCCGACGCATACTTTTTGGGTTATTGACAATTTTAGTTTTCACTCATCATGTATTCAAACCAAGTCATGAAACAAAGTTTCTATTTCAAGAACCAAATGTTATTGAATGATGAAAATCATAATTTTTACACGATTAAAAATAGTTTTGATGATTTCTCAAAAACTAAGAATGCTACAGACTTCAAATTCAGTTTTAAACATAGCTTTTTCAATTCTTTACAAAAAAGATGTTTTGAACTTTTTTGCTCCGACGCATACTTTTTGGGTTATTGACAATTTTAGTTTTCACTCATCTTGTAGCCAAACCAAGTCATGAAGCAAATTTTCTATTTCAAGAACCAAATGTTATTGAATGATAAAAATCATACTTTTTACACGATTAAAACTAGTTTTGATGATTTCTCCAAAAAAAGGAATGCTACAGACATCAAATTCAATTCAAAACATAGCTTTTTCAATTCTTTACAAAAAAGATGTCTTGAACTTTTTTGCTCCGACGCATACTTTTTGGGTTATTGACAATTTTAGTTTTCACTCATCATGTAGCCAAACCAAGTCATGAAACAAAGTTTCTATTTCAAGAACCAAATGTTATTGAATGATAAAAATCATACTTTTTACACGATTAAAACTAGTTTTGATGATTTCTCAAAAACTAAGAATGCTACTGACTTAAAATTTAACTTATAACATAGCTTTTTTAATTCTCTACAAAAAAGATGTATTAAACTTTTTTGCTCCGACGCATACTTTTTAGGTTATTGACAATTATAGTTTTTACTTATCATGTAGCCAAACCAAGTCATGAAACAAAGTTTCTATTTCAAGAACCAAATGTTATTGAATGATAAAAATCATACTTTTTACACGATTAAAACTAGTTTTGATGATTTCTCAAAAACTAAGAATGCTACTGACTTTAAATTTGACTCAAAACATAGCTTTTTCGATTCTCTACAAAAAAATGTCTTAAACTTTTTTGCTCCGACGCATACTTTTTGGGTTATTGACAATTTTAGTTTTCACTCATCATGTAGCCAAACCAAGTCATGAAACAAAGTTTCTATTTCAAGAACCAAATGTTATTGAATGATAAAAATCATACTTTTTACACGATTAAAACTAGTTTTGATGATTTCCCTAAAACTAAGTATGCTACAGACTTTAAATTCAATTCAAAACCTAGCTTTTTTAATTCTCTACAAAAAAGATGTCTTAAACTTTTTTGCTCCGACGCATACTTTTTAGGTTATTGACAATTATAGTTTTCACTTATCATGTAGCTAAACCAAGACATGAAACAAAGTTTCTATTTAAAAAACCAAATGTTATTGAATGATGAAAATCATAATTTTTACACGATTAAAACTAGTTTTGATGATTTCTCAAAAACTAAGAATGCTACTGACTTTAAATTTGACTCAAAACATAGCTTTTTCAATTCTCTACAAAAAAATGTCTTAAACTTTTTTGCTCCGACGCATACTTTTTGGGTTATTGACAATTTTAGTTTTCACTCATCATGTAGCCAAACCAAGTCATGAAACAAAGTTTCTATTTCAAGTACCAAATGTTATTGAATGATAAAAATCATACTTTTTACACAATTAAAAATAGTTTTGATGATTTCTCCAAAAATAAGAATGCTACAGACATCAAATTCAATTCAAAACATAGCTTTTTCAATTCTTTACAAAAAAGATGTCTTGAACTTTTTTGCTCCGACGCATACTTTTTGGGTTATTGACAATTTTAGTTTTCACTCATCATGTAGCCAAACCAAGTCATGAAACAAAGTTTCTATTTCAAGAACCAAATGTTATTGAATGATAAAAATCATACTTTTTACACGATTAAAACTAGTTTTGATGATTTCTCAAAAACTAAGAATGCTACTGACTTAAAATTTAACTTATAACATAGCTTTTTTAATTCTCTACAAAAAAGATGTATTAAACTTTTTTGCTCCGACGCATACTTTTTAGGTTATTGACAATTATAGTTTTCACTTATCATGTAGCCATACCAAGTCATGAAACAAAGTTTCTATTTCAAGAACCAAATGTTATTGAATGATAAAAATCATACTTTTTACACGATTAAAACTAGTTTTGATGATTTCTCAAAAACTAAGTATGCTACAGACTTCAAATTCAATTCAAAACCTAGCTTTTTCAATTCTCTACAAAAAAGATGTCTTGAACATTTTTGCTCCGACGCATACTTTTTGGGTTATTGACAATTTTAGTTTTCACACATTATGTAGCCAAACCAAGTCATGAAACAAAGTTTCTATTTCAAGTACCAAATGTTATTGAATGATAAAAATCATACTTTTTACACAATTAAAAATAGTTTTGATGATTTCTCCAAAAATAAGAATGCTACAAACATCAAATTCAATTCAAAACATAGCTTTTTCAATTCTTTACAAAAAAGATGTCTTGAACTTTTTTGCTCCGACGCATACTTTTTGGGTTATTGACAATTTTAGTTTTCACTCATCATGTAGCCAAACCAAGTCATGAAACAAAGTATCTATTTCAAGAACCAAATGTTATTGAATGATAAAAATCATACTTTTTACACGATTAAAACTAGTTTTGATGATTTCTCAAAAACTAAGAATGCTACTGACTTTAAATTTGACTCAAAACATAGCTTTTTCAATTCTCTACAAAAAAATGTCTTAAACTTTTTTGCTCCGACGCATACTTTTTGGGTTATTGACAATTTTAGTTTTCACTCATCATGTAGCCAAACCAAGTCATGAAACAAAGTATCTATTTCAAGAACCAAATGTTATTGAATGATAAAAATCATACTTTTTACACGATTAAAACTAGTTTTTATGATTTCTCAAAAACTAAGAATGCTACAGACTTCAAATTCAAATCAAAACATAGCTTTTTCAATTCTTTACAAAAAAGATGTTTTGAACTTTTTTGCTCCGACGCATACTTTTTGGGTTATTGACAATTTTAGTTTTCACTCATCATGTATTCAAACCAAGTCATGAAACAAAGTTTCTATTTCAAGAACCAAATGTTATTGAATGATGAAAATCATAATTTTTACACGATTAAAACTAGTTTTGATGATTTCTCAAAAACTAAGAATGCTACTGACTTTAAATTTGACTCAAAACATAGCTTTTTCAATTCTCTACAAAAAAATGTCTTAAACTTTTTTGCTCCGACGCATACTTTTTGGGTTATTGACAATTTTAGTTTTCACTCATCATGTAGCCAAACCAAGTCATGAAACAAAGTTTCTATTTCAAGTACCAAATGTTATTGAATGATAAAAATCATACTTTTTACACAATTAAAAATAGTTTTGATGATTTCTCCAAAAATAAGAATGCTACAGACTTCAAATTCAATTCAAAACATAGCTTTTTCAATTCTTTACAAAAAAGATGTCTTGAACTTTTTTGCTCCGACGCATACTTTTTGGGTTATTGACAATTTTAGTTTTCACTCATCATGTAGCCAAACCAAGTCATGAAACAAAGTTTCTATTTCAAGAACCAAATGTTATTGAATGATAAAAATCATACTTTTTACACGATTAAAACTAGTTTTGATGATTTCTCAAAAACTAAGAATGCTACTGACTTAAAATTTAACTTATAACATAGCTTTTTTAATTCTCTACAAAAAAGATGTATTAAACTTTTTTGCTCCGACGCATACTTTTTAGGTTATTGACAATTATAGTTTTCACTTATCATGTAGCCATACCAAGTCATGAAACAAAGTTTCTATTTCAAGAACCAAATGTTATTGAATGATAAAAATCATACTTTTTACACGATTAAAACTAGTTTTGATGATTTCTCAAAAACTAAGTATGCTACAGACTTCAAATTCAATTCAAAACCTAGCTTTTTCAATTCTCTACAAAAAAGATGTCTTGAACATTTTTGCTCCGACGCATACTTTTTGGGTTATTGACAATTTTAGTTTTCACACATTATGTAGCCAAACCAAGTCATGAAACAAAGTTTCTATTTCAAGTACCAAATGTTATTGAATGATAAAAATCATACTTTTTACACAATTAAAAATAGTTTTGATGATTTCTCCAAAAATAAGAATGCTACAAACATCAAATTCAATTCAAAACATAGCTTTTTCAATTCTTTACAAAAAAGATGTCTTGAACTTTTTTGCTCCGACGCATACTTTTTGGGTTATTGACAATTTTAGTTTTCACTCATCATGTAGCCAAACCAAGTCATGAAACAAAGTATCTATTTCAAGAACCAAATGTTATTGAATGATAAAAATCATACTTTTTACACGATTAAAACTAGTTTTGATGATTTCTCAAAAACTAAGAATGCTACTGACTTTAAATTTGACTCAAAACATAGCTTTTTCAATTCTCTACAAAAAAATGTCTTAAACTTTTTTGCTCCGACGCATACTTTTTGGGTTATTGACAATTTTAGTTTTCACTCATCATGTAGCCAAACCAAGTCATGAAACAAAGTATCTATTTCAAGAACCAAATGTTATTGAATGATAAAAATCATACTTTTTACACGATTAAAACTAGTTTTGATGATTTCTCCAAAAATAAGAATGCTACAGACATCAAATTCAATTCAAAACATAGCTTTTTCAATTCTTTACAAAAAAAATGTCTTGAACTTTTTTGCTCCGACGCATACTTTTTGGGTTATTGACAATTTTAGTTTTCACTCATCATGTAGCCAAACCAAGTCATGAAACAAAGTTTCTATTTCAAGAACCAAATGTTATTGAATGATAAAAATCATACTTTTTACACGATTAAAACTAGTTTTGATGATTTCTCAAAAACTAAGAATGCTACTGACTTAAAATTTAACTTATAACATAGCTTTTTTAATTCTCTACAAAAAAGATGTATTAAACTTTTTTGCTCCGACGCATACTTTTTAGGTTATTGACAATTATAGTTTTCACTTATCATGTAGCCAAACCAAGTCATGAAACAAAGTTTCTATTTCAAGAACCAAATGTTATTGAATGATAAAAATCATACTTTTTACACGATTAAAACTAGTTTTGATGATTTCTCAAAAACTAAGAATGCTACTGACTTTAAATTTGACTCAAAACATAGCTTTTTCAATTCTCTACAAAAAAATGTCTTAAACTTTTTTGCTCCGACGCATACTTTTTGGGTTATTGACAATTTTAGTTTTCACTCATCATGTAGCCAAACCAAGTCATGAAACAAAGTTTCTATTTCAAGTACCAAATGTTATTGAATGATAAAAATCATACTTTTTACACAATTAAAAATAGTTTTGATGATTTCTCCAAAAATAAGAATGCTACAGACATCAAATTCAATTCAAAACATAGCTTTTTCAATTCTTTACAAAAAAGATGTCTTGAACTTTTTTGCTCCGACGCATACTTTTTGGGTTATTGACAATTTTAGTTTTCACTCATCATGTAGCCAAACCAAGTCATGAAACAAAGTTTCTATTTCAAGAACCAAATGTTATTGAATGATAAAAATCATACTTTTTACACGATTAAAACTAGTTTTGATGATTTCTCAAAAACTAAGAATGCTACTGACTTAAAATTTAACTTATAACATAGCTTTTTTAATTCTCTACAAAAAAGATGTATTAAACTTTTTTGCTCCGACGCATACTTTTTAGGTTATTGACAATTATAGTTTTCACTTATCATGTAGCCATACCAAGTCATGAAACAAAGTTTCTATTTCAAGAACCAAATGTTATTGAATGATAAAAATCATACTTTTTACACGATTAAAACTAGTTTTGATGATTTCTCAAAAACTAAGAATGCTACTGACTTTAAATTTGACTCAAAACATAGCTTTTTCGATTCTCTACAAAAAAATGTCTTAAACTTTTTTGCTCCGACGCATACTTTTTGGGTTATTGACAATTTTAGTTTTCACTCATCATGTAGCCAAACCAAGTCATGAAACAAAGTTTCTATTTCAAGAACCAAATGTTATTGAATGATAAAAATCATACTTTTTACACGATTAAAACTAGTTTTGATGATTTCCCTAAAACTAAGTATGCTACAGACTTTAAATTCAATTCAAAACCTAGCTTTTTTAATTCTCTACAAAAAATATGTCTTAAACTTTTTTGCTCCGACGCATACTTTTTAGGTTATTGACAATTATAGTTTTCACTTATCATGTAGCTAAACCAAGACATGAAACAAAGTTTCTATTTAAAAAACCAAATGTTATTGAATGATGAAAATCATACTTTTTACACGATTAAAACTAGTTTTTATGATTTCTCAAAAACTAAGAATGCTACAGACTTCAAATTCAAATCAAAACATAGCTTTTTCAATTCTTTACAAAAAAGATGTTTTGAACTTTTTTGCTCCGACGCATACTTTTTGGGTTATTGACAATTTTAGTTTTCACTCATCATGTATTCAAACCAAGTCATGAAACAAAGTTTCTATTTCAAGAACCAAATGTTATTGAATGATGAAAATCATAATTTTTACACGATTAAAACTAGTTTTGATGATTTCTCAAAAACTAAGAATGCTACTGACTTTAAATTTGACTCAAAACATAGCTTTTTCAATTCTCTACAAAAAAATGTCTTAAACTTTTTTGCTCCGACGCATACTTTTTGGGTTATTGACAATTTTAGTTTTCACTCATCATGTAGCCAAACCAAGTCATGAAACAAAGTTTCTATTTCAAGTACCAAATGTTATTGAATGATAAAAATCATACTTTTTACACAATTAAAAATAGTTTTGATGATTTCTCCAAAAATAAGAATGCTACAGACATCAAATTCAATTCAAAACATAGCTTTTTCAATTCTTTACAAAAAAGATGTCTTGAACATTTTTGCTCCGACGCATACTTTTTGGGTTATTGACAATTTTAGTTTTCACTCATTATGTAGCCAAACCAAGTCATGAAACAAAGTTTCTATTTCAAGTACCAAATGTTATTGAATGATAAAAATCATACTTTTTACACAATTAAAAATAGTTTTGATGATTTCTCAAAAACTAAGAATGCTACTGACATAAAATTTGACTTAAAACATAGCTTTTTCAATTCTCTACAAAAAAGATGTTTTGAACTTTTTTGCTCCGACGCATACTTTTTGGGTTATTGACAATTTTAGTTTTCACTCATCATGTATTCAAACCAAGTCATGAAACAAAGTTTCTATTTCAAGAACCAAATGTTATTGAATGATGAAAATCATAATTTTTACACGATTAAAAATAGTTTTGATGATTTCTCAAAAACTAAGAATGCTACAGACTTCAAATTCAGTTTTAAACATAGCTTTTTCAATTCTTTACAAAAAAGATGTTTTGAACTTTTTTGCTCCGACGCATACTTTTTGGGTTATTGACAATTTTAGTTTTCACTCATCTTGTAGCCAAACCAAGTCATGAAGCAAATTTTCTATTTCAAGAACCAAATGTTATTGAATGATAAAAATCATACTTTTTACACGATTAAAACTAGTTTTGATGATTTCTCCAAAAAAAGGAATGCTACAGACATCAAATTCAATTCAAAACATAGCTTTTTCAATTCTTTACAAAAAAGATGTCTTGAACTTTTTTGCTCCGACGCATACTTTTTGGGTTATTGACAATTTTAGTTTTCACTCATCATGTAGCCAAACCAAGTCATGAAACAAAGTTTCTATTTCAAGAACCAAATGTTATTGAATGATAAAAATCATACTTTTTACACGATTAAAACTAGTTTTGATGATTTCCCTAAAACTAAGTATGCTACAGACTTTAAATTCAATTCAAAACCTAGCTTTTTTAATTCTCTACAAAAAAGATGTCTTAAACTTTTTTGCTCCGACGCATACTTTTTAGGTTATTGACAATTATAGTTTTCACTTATCATGTAGCTAAACCAAGACATGAAACAAAGTTTCTATTTAAAAAACCAAATGTTATTGAATGATGAAAATCATACTTTTTACACGATTAAAACTAGTTTTTATGATTTCTCAAAAACTAAGAATGCTACAGACTTCAAATTCAAATCAAAACATAGCTTTTTCAATTCTTTACAAAAAAGATGTTTTGAACTTTTTTGCTCCGACGCATACTTTTTGGGTTATTGACAATTTTAGTTTTCACTTATCATGTAGCCAAACCAAGTCATGAAACAAAGTTTCTATTTCAAGAACCAAATGTTATTGAATGATAAAAATCATACTTTTTACACGATTAAAACTAGTTTTGATGATTTCTCAAAAACTAAGAATGCTACTGACTTTAAATTTGACTCAAAACATAGCTTTTTCAATTCTCTACAAAAAAATGTCTTAAACTTTTTTGCTCCGACGCATACTTTTTGGGTTATTGACAATTTTAGTTTTCACTCATCATGTAGCCAAACCAAGTCATGAAACAAAGTTTCTATTTCAAGAACCAAATGTTATTGAATGATAAAAATCATACTTTTTACACGATTAAAACTAGTTTTGATGATTTCTCAAAAACTAAGAATGCTACTGACTTAAAATTTAACTTATAACATAGCTTTTTTAATTCTCTACAAAAAAGATGTATTAAACTTTTTTGCTCCGACGCATACTTTTTAGGTTATTGACAATTATAGTTTTCACTTATCATGTAGCCAAACCAAGTCATGAAACAAAGTTTCTATTTCAAGAACCAAATGTTATTGAATGATAAAAATCATACTTTTTACACGATTAAAACTAGTTTTGATGATTTCTCAAAAACTAAGAATGCTACTGACTTTAAATTTGACTCAAAACATAGCTTTTTCAATTCTCTACAAAAAAATGTCTTAAACTTTTTTGCTCCGACGCATACTTTTTGGGTTATTGACAATTTTAGTTTTCACTCATCATGTAGCCAAACCAAGTCATGAAACAAAGTTTCTATTTCAAGTACCAAATGTTATTGAATGATAAAAATCATACTTTTTACACAATTAAAAATAGTTTTGATGATTTCTCCAAAAATAAGAATGCTACAGACATCAAATTCAATTCAAAACATAGCTTTTTCAATTCTTTACAAAAAAGATGTCTTGAACTTTTTTGCTCCGACGCATACTTTTTGGGTTATTGACAATTTTAGTTTTCACTCATCATGTAGCCAAACCAAGTCATGAAACAAAGTTTCTATTTCAAGAACCAAATGTTATTGAATGATAAAAATCATACTTTTTACACGATTAAAACTAGTTTTGATGATTTCTCAAAAACTAAGAATGCTACTGACTTAAAATTTAACTTATAACATAGCTTTTTTAATTCTCTACAAAAAAGATGTATTAAACTTTTTTGCTCCGACGCATACTTTTTAGGTTATTGACAATTATAGTTTTCACTTATCATGTAGCCATACCAAGTCATGAAACAAAGTTTCTATTTCAAGAACCAAATGTTATTGAATGATAAAAATCATACTTTTTACACGATTAAAACTAGTTTTGATGATTTCTCAAAAACTAAGAATGCTACTGACTTTAAATTTGACTCAAAACATAGCTTTTTCGATTCTCTACAAAAAAATGTCTTAAACTTTTTTGCTCCGACGCATACTTTTTGGGTTATTGACAATTTTAGTTTTCACTCATCATGTAGCCAAACCAAGTCATGAAACAAAGTTTCTATTTCAAGAACCAAATGTTATTGAATGATAAAAATCATACTTTTTACACGATTAAAACTAGTTTTGATGATTTCCCTAAAACTAAGTATGCTACAGACTTTAAATTCAATTCAAAACCTAGCTTTTTTAATTCTCTACAAAAAAGATGTCTTAAACTTTTTTGCTCCGACGCATACTTTTTAGGTTATTGACAATTATAGTTTTCACTTATCATGTAGCTAAACCAAGACATGAAACAAAGTTTCTATTTAAAAAACCAAATGTTATTGAATGATGAAAATCATACTTTTTACACGATTAAAACTAGTTTTTATGATTTCTCAAAAACTAAGAATGCTACAGACTTCAAATTCAAATCAAAACATAGCTTTTTCAATTCTTTACAAAAAAGATGTTTTGAACTTTTTTGCTCCGACGCATACTTTTTGGGTTATTGACAATTTTAGTTTTCACTCATCATGTATTCAAACCAAGTCATGAAACAAAGTTTCTATTTCAAGAACCAAATGTTATTGAATGATGAAAATCATAATTTTTACACGATTAAAACTAGTTTTGATGATTTCTCAAAAACTAAGAATGCTACTGACTTTAAATTTGACTAATAACATAGCTTTTTCAATTCTTTACAAAAAAGATGTCTTGAACATTTTTGCTCCGACGCATACTTTTTGGGTTATTGACAATTTTAGTTTTCACTCATTATGTAGCCAAACCAAGTCATGAAACAAAGTTTCTATTTCAAGTACCAAATGTTATTGAATGATAAAAATCATACTTTTTACACAATTAAAAATAGTTTTGATGATTTCTCAAAAACTAAGAATGCTACTGACATAAAATTTGACTTAAAACATAGCTTTTTCAATTCTCTACAAAAAAGATGTTTTGAACTTTTTTGCTCCGACGCATACTTTTTGGGTTATTGACAATTTTAGTTTTCACTCATCATGTATTCAAACCAAGTCATGAAACAAAGTTTCTATTTCAAGAACCAAATGTTATTGAATGATGAAAATCATAATTTTTACACGATTAAAAATAGTTTTGATGATTTCTCAAAAACTAAGAATGCTACAGACTTCAAATTCAGTTTTAAACATAGCTTTTTCAATTCTTTACAAAAAAGATGTTTTGAACTTTTTTGCTCCGACGCATACTTTTTGGGTTATTGACAATTTTAGTTTTCACTCATCTTGTAGCCAAACCAAGTCATGAAGCAAATTTTCTATTTCAAGAACCAAATGTTATTGAATGATAAAAATCATACTTTTTACACGATTAAAACTAGTTTTGATGATTTCTCCAAAAAAAGGAATGCTACAGACATCAAATTCAATTCAAAACATAGCTTTTTCAATTCTTTACAAAAAAGATGTCTTGAACTTTTTTGCTCCGACGCATACTTTTTGGGTTATTGACAATTTTAGTTTTCACTCATCATGTAGCCAAACCAAGTCATGAAACAAAGTTACTATTTCAAGAACCAAATGTTATTGAATGATAAAAATCATACTTTTTACACGATGAAAACTAGTTTTGATGATTTCTCAAAAACTAAGAATGCTACTGACTTAAAATTTAACTTATAACATAGCTTTTTTAATTCTCTACAAAAAAGATGTATTAAACTTTTTTGCTCCGACGCATACTTTTTAGGTTATTGACAATTATAGTTTTCACTTATCATGTAGCCAAACCAAGTCATGAAACAAAGTTTCTATTTCAAGAACCAAATGTTATTGAATGATAAAAATCATACTTTTTACACGATTAAAACTAGTTTTGATGATTTCTCAAAAACTAAGAATGCTACTGACTTTAAATTTGACTCAAAACATAGCTTTTTCGATTCTCTACAAAAAAATGTCTTAAACTTTTTTGCTCCGACGCATACTTTTTGGGTTATTGACAATTTTAGTTTTCACTCATCATGTAGCCAAACCAAGTCATGAAACAAAGTTTCTATTTCAAGAACCAAATGTTATTGAATGATAAAAATCATACTTTTTACACGATTAAAACTAGTTTTGATGATTTCCCTAAAACTAAGTATGCTACAGACTTTAAATTCAATTCAAAACCTAGCTTTTTTAATTCTCTACAAAAAAGATGTCTTAAACTTTTTTGCTCCGACGCATACTTTTTAGGTTATTGACAATTATAGTTTTCACTTATCATGTAGCTAAACCAAGACATGAAACAAAGTTTCTATTTAAAAAACCAAATGTTATTGAATGATGAAAATCATACTTTTTACACGATTAAAACTAGTTTTTATGATTTCTCAAAAACTAAGAATGCTACAGACTTCAAATTCAAATCAAAACATAGCTTTTTCAATTCTTTACAAAAAAGATGTTTTGAACTTTTTTGCTCCGACGCATACTTTTTGGGTTATTGACAATTTTAGTTTTCACTCATCATGTATTCAAACCAAGTCATGAAACAAAGTTTCTATTTCAAGAACCAAATGTTATTGAATGATGAAAATCATAATTTTTACACGATTAAAACTAGTTTTGATGATTTCTCAAAAACTAAGAATGCTACTGACTTTAAATTTGACTCAAAACATAGCTTTTTCAATTCTCTACAAAAAAATGTCTTAAACTTTTTTGCTCCGACGCATACTTTTTGGGTTATTGACAATTTTAGTTTTCACTCATCATGTAGCCAAACCAAGTCATGAAACAAAGTTTCTATTTCAAGTACCAAATGTTATTGAATGATAAAAATCATACTTTTTACACAATTAAAAATAGTTTTGATGATTTCTCCAAAAATAAGAATGCTACAGACATCAAATTCAATTCAAAACATAGCTTTTTCAATTCTTTACAAAAAAGATGTCTTGAACTTTTTTGCTCCGACGCATACTTTTTGGGTTATTGACAATTTTAGTTTTCACTCATCATGTAGCCAAACCAAGTCATGAAACAAAGTTTCTATTTCAAGAACCAAATGTTATTGAATGATAAAAATCATACTTTTTACACGATTAAAACTAGTTTTGATGATTTCTCAAAAACTAAGAATGCTACTGACTTAAAATTTAACTTATAACATAGCTTTTTTAATTCTCTACAAAAAAGATGTATTAAACTTTTTTGCTCCGACGCATACTTTTTAGGTTATTGACAATTATAGTTTTCACTTATCATGTAGCCATACCAAGTCATGAAACAAAGTTTCTATTTCAAGAACCAAATGTTATTGAATGATAAAAATCATACTTTTTACACGATTAAAACTAGTTTTGATGATTTCTCAAAAACTAAGTATGCTACAGACTTCAAATTCAATTCAAAACCTAGCTTTTTCAATTCTCTACAAAAAAGATGTCTTGAACATTTTTGCTCCGACGCATACTTTTTGGGTTATTGACAATTTTAGTTTTCACACATTATGTAGCCAAACCAAGTCATGAAACAAAGTTTCTATTTCAAGTACCAAATGTTATTGAATGATAAAAATCATACTTTTTACACAATTAAAAATAGTTTTGATGATTTCTCCAAAAATAAGAATGCTACAAACATCAAATTCAATTCAAAACATAGCTTTTTCAATTCTTTACAAAAAAGATGTCTTGAACTTTTTTGCTCCGACGCATACTTTTTGGGTTATTGACAATTTTAGTTTTCACTCATCATGTAGCCAAACCAAGTCATGAAACAAAGTATCTATTTCAAGAACCAAATGTTATTGAATGATAAAAATCATACTTTTTACACGATTAAAACTAGTTTTGATGATTTCTCAAAAACTAAGAATGCTACTGACTTTAAATTTGACTCAAAACATAGCTTTTTCAATTCTCTACAAAAAAATGTCTTAAACTTTTTTGCTCCGACGCATACTTTTTGGGTTATTGACAATTTTAGTTTTCACTCATCATGTAGCCAAACCAAGTCATGAAACAAAGTATCTATTTCAAGAACCAAATGTTATTGAATGATAAAAATCATACTTTTTACACGATTAAAACTAGTTTTTATGATTTCTCAAAAACTAAGAATGCTACAGACTTCAAATTCAAATCAAAACATAGCTTTTTCAATTCTTTACAAAAAAGATGTTTTGAACTTTTTTGCTCCGACGCATACTTTTTGGGTTATTGACAATTTTAGTTTTCACTCATCTTGTATTCAAACCAAGTCATGAAACAAAGTTTCTATTTCAAGAACCAAATGTTATTGAATGATGAAAATCATAATTTTTACACGATTAAAACTAGTTTTGATGATTTCTCAAAAACTAAGAATGCTACTGACTTTAAATTTGACTCAAAACATAGCTTTTTCAATTCTCTACAAAAAAATGTCTTAAACTTTTTTGCTCCGACGCATACTTTTTGGGTTATTGACAATTTTAGTTTTCACTCATCATGTAGCCAAACCAAGTCATGAAACAAAGTTTCTATTTCAAGTACCAAATGTTATTGAATGATAAAAATCATACTTTTTACACAATTAAAAATAGTTTTGATGATTTCTCCAAAAATAAGAATGCTACAGACATCAAATTCAATTCAAAACATAGCTTTTTCAATTCTTTACAAAAAAGATGTCTTGAACTTTTTTGCTCCGACGCATACTTTTTGGGTTATTGACAATTTTAGTTTTCACTCATCATGTAGCCAAACCAAGTCATGAAACAAAGTTTCTATTTCAAGAACCAAATGTTATTGAATGATAAAAATCATACTTTTTACACGATTAAAACTAGTTTTGATGATTTCTCAAAAACTAAGATTGCTACTGACTTAAAATTTAACTTATAACATAGCTTTTTTAATTCTCTACAAAAAAGATGTATTAAACTTTTTTGCTCCGACGCATACTTTTTAGGTTATTGACAATTATAGTTTTCACTTATCATGTAGCCATACCAAGTCATGAAACAAAGTTTCTATTTCAAGAACCAAATGTTATTGAATGATAAAAATCATACTTTTTACACGATTAAAACTAGTTTTGATGATTTCTCAAAAACTAAGTATGCTACAGACTTCAAATTCAATTCAAAACCTAGCTTTTTCAATTCTCTACAAAAAAGATGTCTTGAACATTTTTGCTCCGACGCATACTTTTTGGGTTATTGACAATTTTAGTTTTCACACATTATGTAGCCAAACCAAGTCATGAAACGAAGTTTCTATTTCAAGTACCAAATGTTATTGAATGATAAAAATCATACTTTTTACACAATTAAAAATAGTTTTGATGATTTCTCCAAAAATAAGAATGCTACAAACATCAAATTCAATTCAAAACATAGCTTTTTCAATTCTTTACAAAAAAGATGTCTTGAACTTTTTTGCTCCGACGCATACTTTTTGGGTTATTGACAATTTTAGTTTTCACTCATCATGTAGCCAAACCAAGTCATGAAACAAAGTATCTATTTCAAGAACCAAATGTTATTGAATGATAAAAATCATACTTTTTACACGATTAAAACTAGTTTTGATGATTTCTCAAAAACTAAGAATGCTACTGACTTTAAATTTGACTCAAAACATAGCTTTTTCAATTCTCTACAAAAAAATGTCTTAAACTTTTTTGCTCCGACGCATACTTTTTGGGTTATTGACAATTTTAGTTTTCACTCATCATGTAGCCAAACCAAGTCATGAAACAAAGTATCTATTTCAAGAACCAAATGTTATTGAATGATAAAAATCATACTTTTTACACGATTAAAACTAGTTTTGATGATTTCTCCAAAAATAAGAATGCTACAGACATCAAATTCAATTCAAAACATAGCTTTTTCAATTCTTTACAAAAAAGATGTCTTGAACTTTTTTGCTCCGACGCATACTTTTTGGGTTATTGACAATTTTAGTTTTCACTCATCATGTAGCCAAACCAAGTCATGAAACAAAGTTTCTATTTCAAGAACCAAATGTTATTGAATGATAAAAATCATACTTTTTACACGATTAAAACTAGTTTTGATGATTTCTCAAAAACTAAGAATGCTACTGACTTAAAATTTAACTTATAACATAGCTTTTTTAATTCTCTACAAAAAAGATGTATTAAACTTTTTTGCTCCGACGCATACTTTTTAGGTTATTGACAATTATAGTTTTCACTTATCATGTAGCCAAACCAAGTCATGAAACAAAGTTTCTATTTCAAGAACCAAATGTTATTGAATGATAAAAATCATACTTTTTACACGATTAAAACTAGTTTTGATGATTTCTCAAAAACTAAGAATGCTACTGACTTTAAATTTGACTCAAAACATAGCTTTTTTAATTCTCTACAAAAAAATGTCTTAAACTTTTTTGCTCCGACGCATACTTTTTGGGTTATTGACAATTTTAGTTTTCACTCATCATGTAGCCAAACCAAGTCATGAAACAAAGTTTCTATTTCAAGTACCAAATGTTATTGAATGATAAAAATCATACTTTTTACACAATTAAAAATAGTTTTGATGATTTCTCCAAAAATAAGAATGCTACAGACATCAAATTCAATTCAAAACATAGCTTTTTCAATTCTTTACAAAAAAGATGTTTGAACTTTTTTGCTCCGACGCATACTTTTTGGGTTATTGACAATTTTAGTTTTCACTCATCATGTAGCCAAACCAAGTCATGAAACAAAGTTTCTATTTCAAGAACCAAATGTTATTGAATGATAAAAATCATACTTTTTACACGATTAAAACTAGTTTTGATGATTTCTCAAAAACTAAGAATGCTACTGACTTAAAATTTATATTATAACATAGCTTTTTTAATTCTCTACAAAAAAGATGTATTAAACTTTTATGCTCCGACGCATACTTTTTAGGTTATTGACAATTATAGTTTTCACTTATCATGTAGCCATACCAAGTCATGAAACAAAGTTTCTATTTCAAGAACCAAATGTTATTGAATGATAAAAATCATACTTTTTACACGATTAAAACTAGTTTTGATGATTTCTCAAAAACTAAGTATGCTACAGACTTCAAATTCAATTCAAAACCTAGCTTTTTCAATTCTCTACAAAAAAGATGTCTTGAACATTTTTGCTCCGACGCATACTTTTTGGGTTATTGACAATTTTAGTTTTCACTCATTATGTAGCCAAACCAAGTCATGAAACAAAGTTTCTATTTCAAGTACCAAATGTTATTGAATGATAAAAATCATACTTTTTACACAATTAAAAATAGTTTTGATGATTTCTCCAAAAATAAGAATGCTACAAACATCAAATTCAATTCAAAACATAGCTTTTTCAATTCTTTACAAAAAAGATGTCTTGAACTTTTTTGCTCCGACGCATACTTTTTGGGTTATTGACAATTTTAGTTTTCACTCATCATGTATTCAAACCAAGTCATGAAACAAAGTTTCTATTTCAAGAACCAAATGTTATTGAATGATGAAAATCATAATTTTTACACGATTAAAAATAGTTTTGATGATTTCTCAAAAACTAAGAATGCTACAGACTTCAAATTCAGTTTTAAACATAGCTTTTTCAATTCTTTACAAAAAAGATGTTTTGAACTTTTTTGCTCCGACGCATACTTTTTGGGTTATTGACAATTTTAGTTTTCACTCATCTTGTAGCCAAACCAAGTCATGAAGCAAATTTTCTATTTCAAGAACCAAATGTTATTGAATGATAAAAATCATACTTTTTACACGATTAAAACTAGTTTTGATGATTTCTCCAAAAAAAGGAATGCTACAGACATCAAATTCAATTCAAAACATAGCTTTTTCAATTCTTTACAAAAAAGATGTCTTGAACTTTTTTGCTCCGACGCATACTTTTTGGGTTATTGACAATTTTAGTTTTCACTCATCATGTAGCCAAACCAAGTCATGAAACAAAGTTACTATTTCAAGAACCAAATGTTATTGAATGATAAAAATCATACTTTTTACACGATGAAAACTAGTTTTGATGATTTCTCAAAAACTAAGAATGCTACTGACTTAAAATTTAACTTATAACATAGCTTTTTTAATTCTCTACAAAAAAGATGTATTAAACTTTTTTGCTCCGACGCATACTTTTTAGGTTATTGACAATTATAGTTTTCACTTATCATGTAGCCAAACCAAGTCATGAAACAAAGTTTCTATTTCAAGAACCAAATGTTATTGAATGATAAAAATCATACTTTTTACACGATTAAAACTAGTTTTGATGATTTCTCAAAAACTAAGAATGCTACTGACTTTAAATTTGACTCAAAACATAGCTTTTTCGATTCTCTACAAAAAAATGTCTTAAACTTTTTTGCTCCGACGCATACTTTTTGGGTTATTGACAATTTTAGTTTTCACTCATCATGTAGCCAAACCAAGTCATGAAACAAAGTTTCTATTTCAAGAACCAAATGTTATTGAATGATAAAAATCATACTTTTTACACGATTAAAACTAGTTTTGATGATTTCCCTAAAACTAAGTATGCTACAGACTTTAAATTCAATTCAAAACCTAGCTTTTTTAATTCTCTACAAAAAAGATGTCTTAAACTTTTTTGCTCCGACGCATACTTTTTAGGTTATTGACAATTATAGTTTTCACTTATCATGTAGCTAAACCAAGACATGAAACAAAGTTTCTATTTAAAAAACCAAATGTTATTGAATGATGAAAATCATACTTTTTACACGATTAAAACTAGTTTTTATGATTTCTCAAAAACTAAGAATGCTACAGACTTCAAATTCAAATCAAAACATAGCTTTTTCAATTCTTTACAAAAAAGATGTTTTGAACTTTTTTGCTCCGACGCATACTTTTTGGGTTATTGACAATTTTAGTTTTCACTCATCATGTATTCAAACCAAGTCATGAAACAAAGTTTCTATTTCAAGAACCAAATGTTATTGAATGATGAAAATCATAATTTTTACACGATTAAAACTAGTTTTGATGATTTCTCAAAAACTAAGAATGCTACTGACTTTAAATTTGACTCAAAACATAGCTTTTTCAATTCTCTACAAAAAAATGTCTTAAACTTTTTTGCTCCGACGCATACTTTTTGGGTTATTGACAATTTTAGTTTTCACTCATCATGTAGCCAAACCAAGTCATGAAACAAAGTTTCTATTTCAAGTACCAAATGTTATTGAATGATAAAAATCATACTTTTTACACAATTAAAAATAGTTTTGATGATTTCTCCAAAAATAAGAATGCTACAGACATCAAATTCAATTCAAAACATAGCTTTTTCAATTCTTTACAAAAAAGATGTCTTGAACTTTTTTGCTCCGACGCATACTTTTTGGGTTATTGACAATTTTAGTTTTCACTCATCATGTAGCCAAACCAAGTCATGAAACAAAGTTTCTATTTCAAGAACCAAATGTTATTGAATGATAAAAATCATACTTTTTACACGATTAAAACTAGTTTTGATGATTTCTCAAAAACTAAGAATGCTACTGACTTAAAATTTAACTTATAACATAGCTTTTTTAATTCTCTACAAAAAAGATGTATTAAACTTTTTTGCTCCGACGCATACTTTTTAGGTTATTGACAATTATAGTTTTCACTTATCATGTAGCCATACCAAGTCATGAAACAAAGTTTCTATTTCAAGAACCAAATGTTATTGAATGATAAAAATCATACTTTTTACACGATTAAAACTAGTTTTGATGATTTCTCAAAAACTAAGTATGCTACAGACTTCAAATTCAATTCAAAACCTAGCTTTTTCAATTCTCTACAAAAAAGATGTCTTGAACATTTTTGCTCCGACGCATACTTTTTGGGTTATTGACAATTTTAGTTTTCACACATTATGTAGCCAAACCAAGTCATGAAACAAAGTTTCTATTTCAAGTACCAAATGTTATTGAATGATAAAAATCATACTTTTTACACAATTAAAAATAGTTTTGATGATTTCTCCAAAAATAAGAATGCTACAAACATCAAATTCAATTCAAAACATAGCTTTTTCAATTCTTTACAAAAAAGATGTCTTGAACTTTTTTGCTCCGACGCATACTTTTTGGGTTATTGACAATTTTAGTTTTCACTCATCATGTAGCCAAACCAAGTCATGAAACAAAGTATCTATTTCAAGAACCAAATGTTATTGAATGATAAAAATCATACTTTTTACACGATTAAAACTAGTTTTGATGATTTCTCAAAAACTAAGAATGCTACTGACTTTAAATTTGACTCAAAACATAGCTTTTTCAATTCTCTACAAAAAAATGTCTTAAACTTTTTTGCTCCGACGCATACTTTTTGGGTTATTGACAATTTTAGTTTTCACTCATCATGTAGCCAAACCAAGTCATGAAACAAAGTATCTATTTCAAGAACCAAATGTTATTGAATGATAAAAATCATACTTTTTACACGATTAAAACTAGTTTTTATGATTTCTCAAAAACTAAGAATGCTACAGACTTCAAATTCAAATCAAAACATAGCTTTTTCAATTCTTTACAAAAAAGATGTTTTGAACTTTTTTGCTCCGACGCATACTTTTTGGGTTATTGACAATTTTAGTTTTCACTCATCTTGTATTCAAACCAAGTCATGAAACAAAGTTTCTATTTCAAGAACCAAATGTTATTGAATGATGAAAATCATAATTTTTACACGATTAAAACTAGTTTTGATGATTTCTCAAAAACTAAGAATGCTACTGACTTTAAATTTGACTCAAAACATAGCTTTTTCAATTCTCTACAAAAAAATGTCTTAAACTTTTTTGCTCCGACGCATACTTTTTGGGTTATTGACAATTTTAGTTTTCACTCATCATGTAGCCAAACCAAGTCATGAAACAAAGTTTCTATTTCAAGTACCAAATGTTATTGAATGATAAAAATCATACTTTTTACACAATTAAAAATAGTTTTGATGATTTCTCCAAAAATAAGAATGCTACAGACATCAAATTCAATTCAAAACATAGCTTTTTCAATTCTTTACAAAAAAGATGTCTTGAACTTTTTTGCTCCGACGCATACTTTTTGGGTTATTGACAATTTTAGTTTTCACTCATCATGTAGCCAAACCAAGTCATGAAACAAAGTTTCTATTTCAAGAACCAAATGTTATTGAATGATAAAAATCATACTTTTTACACGATTAAAACTAGTTTTGATGATTTCTCAAAAACTAAGATTGCTACTGACTTAAAATTTAACTTATAACATAGCTTTTTTAATTCTCTACAAAAAAGATGTATTAAACTTTTTTGCTCCGACGCATACTTTTTAGGTTATTGACAATTATAGTTTTCACTTATCATGTAGCCATACCAAGTCATGAAACAAAGTTTCTATTTCAAGAACCAAATGTTATTGAATGATAAAAATCATACTTTTTACACGATTAAAACTAGTTTTGATGATTTCTCAAAAACTAAGTATGCTACAGACTTCAAATTCAATTCAAAACCTAGCTTTTTCAATTCTCTACAAAAAAGATGTCTTGAACATTTTTGCTCCGACGCATACTTTTTGGGTTATTGACAATTTTAGTTTTCACACATTATGTAGCCAAACCAAGTCATGAAACGAAGTTTCTATTTCAAGTACCAAATGTTATTGAATGATAAAAATCATACTTTTTACACAATTAAAAATAGTTTTGATGATTTCTCCAAAAATAAGAATGCTACAAACATCAAATTCAATTCAAAACATAGCTTTTTCAATTCTTTACAAAAAAGATGTCTTGAACTTTTTTGCTCCGACGCATACTTTTTGGGTTATTGACAATTTTAGTTTTCACTCATCATGTAGCCAAACCAAGTCATGAAACAAAGTATCTATTTCAAGAACCAAATGTTATTGAATGATAAAAATCATACTTTTTACACGATTAAAACTAGTTTTGATGATTTCTCAAAAACTAAGAATGCTACTGACTTTAAATTTGACTCAAAACATAGCTTTTTCAATTCTCTACAAAAAAATGTCTTAAACTTTTTTGCTCCGACGCATACTTTTTGGGTTATTGACAATTTTAGTTTTCACTCATCATGTAGCCAAACCAAGTCATGAAACAAAGTATCTATTTCAAGAACCAAATGTTATTGAATGATAAAAATCATACTTTTTACACGATTAAAACTAGTTTTGATGATTTCTCCAAAAATAAGAATGCTACAGACATCAAATTCAATTCAAAACATAGCTTTTTCAATTCTTTACAAAAAAGATGTCTTGAACTTTTTTGCTCCGACGCATACTTTTTGGGTTATTGACAATTTTAGTTTTCACTCATCATGTAGCCAAACCAAGTCATGAAACAAAGTTTCTATTTCAAGAACCAAATGTTATTGAATGATAAAAATCATACTTTTTACACGATTAAAACTAGTTTTGATGATTTCTCAAAAACTAAGAATGCTACTGACTTAAAATTTAACTTATAACATAGCTTTTTTAATTCTCTACAAAAAAGATGTATTAAACTTTTTTGCTCCGACGCATACTTTTTAGGTTATTGACAATTATAGTTTTCACTTATCATGTAGCCAAACCAAGTCATGAAACAAAGTTTCTATTTCAAGAACCAAATGTTATTGAATGATAAAAATCATACTTTTTACACGATTAAAACTAGTTTTGATGATTTCTCAAAAACTAAGAATGCTACTGACTTTAAATTTGACTCAAAACATAGCTTTTTTAATTCTCTACAAAAAAATGTCTTAAACTTTTTTGCTCCGACGCATACTTTTTGGGTTATTGACAATTTTAGTTTTCACTCATCATGTAGCCAAACCAAGTCATGAAACAAAGTTTCTATTTCAAGTACCAAATGTTATTGAATGATAAAAATCATACTTTTTACACAATTAAAAATAGTTTTGATGATTTCTCCAAAAATAAGAATGCTACAGACATCAAATTCAATTCAAAACATAGCTTTTTCAATTCTTTACAAAAAAGATGTTTGAACTTTTTTGCTCCGACGCATACTTTTTGGGTTATTGACAATTTTAGTTTTCACTCATCATGTAGCCAAACCAAGTCATGAAACAAAGTTTCTATTTCAAGAACCAAATGTTATTGAATGATAAAAATCATACTTTTTACACGATTAAAACTAGTTTTGATGATTTCTCAAAAACTAAGAATGCTACTGACTTAAAATTTATATTATAACATAGCTTTTTTAATTCTCTACAAAAAAGATGTATTAAACTTTTATGCTCCGACGCATACTTTTTAGGTTATTGACAATTATAGTTTTCACTTATCATGTAGCCATACCAAGTCATGAAACAAAGTTTCTATTTCAAGAACCAAATGTTATTGAATGATAAAAATCATACTTTTTACACGATTAAAACTAGTTTTGATGATTTCTCAAAAACTAAGTATGCTACAGACTTCAAATTCAATTCAAAACCTAGCTTTTTCAATTCTCTACAAAAAAGATGTCTTGAACATTTTTGCTCCGACGCATACTTTTTGGGTTATTGACAATTTTAGTTTTCACTCATTATGTAGCCAAACCAAGTCATGAAACAAAGTTTCTATTTCAAGTACCAAATGTTATTGAATGATAAAAATCATACTTTTTACACAATTAAAAATAGTTTTGATGATTTCTCCAAAAATAAGAATGCTACAAACATCAAATTCAATTCAAAACATAGCTTTTTCAATTCTTTACAAAAAAGATGTCTTGAACTTTTTTGCTCCGACGCATACTTTTTGGGTTATTGACAATTTTAGTTTTCACTCATCATGTAGCCAAACCAAGTCATGAAACAAAGTTTCTATTTCAAGAACCAAATGTTATTGAATGATAAAAATCATACTTTTTACACGATTAAAACTAGTTTTGATGATTTCTCAAAAACTAAGAATGCTACTGACTTAAAATTTAACTTATAACATAGCTTTTTTAATTCTCTACAAAAAAGATGTATTAAACTTTTTTGCTCCGACGCATACTTTTTAGGTTATTGACAATTATAGTTTTCACTTATCATGTAGCCATACCAAGTCATGAAACAAAGTTTCTATTTCAAGAACCAAATGTTATTGAATGATAAAAATCATACTTTTTACACGATTAAAACTAGTTTTGATGATTTCTCAAAAACTAAGAATGCTACTGACTTTAAATTTGACTCAAAACATAGCTTTTTCAATTCTCTACAAAAAAATGTCTTAAACTTTTTTGCTCCGACGCATACTTTTTGGGTTATTGACAATTTTAGTTTTCACTCATCATGTAGCCAAACCAAGTCATGAAACAAAGTATCTATTTCAAGAACCAAATGTTATTGAATGATAAAAATCATACTTTTTACACGATTAAAACTAGTTTTGATGATTTCTCCAAAAATAAGAATGCTACAGACATCAAATTCAATTCAAAACATAGCTTTTTCAATTCTCTACAAAAAAGATGTCTTGAACATTTTTGCTCCGACGCATACTTTTTGGGTTATTGACAATTTTAGTTTTCACTCATCATGTAGCCAAACCAAGTCATGAAACAAAGTTTCTATTTCAAGAACCAAATGTTATTGAATGATAAAAATCATACTTTTTACACGATTAAAACTAGTTTTGATGATTTCTCAAAAACTAAGAATGCTACTGACTTAAAATTTAACTTATAACATAGCTTTTTTAATTCTCTACAAAAAAGATGTATTAAACTTTTTTGCTCCGACGCATACTTTTTAGGTTATTGACAATTATAGTTTTCACTTATCATGTAGCCAAACCAAGTCATGAAACAAAGTTTCTATTTCAAGAACCAAATGTTATTGAATGATAAAAATCATACTTTTTACACGATTAAAACTAGTTTTGATGATTTCTCAAAAACTAAGAATGCTACTGACTTTAAATTTGACTCAAAACATAGCTTTTTCAATTCTCTACAAAAAAATGTCTTAAACTTTTTTGCTCCGACGCATACTTTTTGGGTTATTGACAATTTTAGTTTTCACTCATCATGTAGCCAAACCAAGTCATGAAACAAAGTTTCTATTTCAAGAACCAAATGTTATTGAATGATAAAAATCATACTTTTTACACGATTAAAACTAGTTTTGATGATTTCTCAAAAACTAAGTATTCTACAGACTTCAAATTCAATTCAAAACCTAGCTTTTTCAATTCTTTACAAAAAAGATGTCTTGAACTTTTTTGCTCCGACGCATACTTTTTGGGTTATTGACAATTTTAGTTTTCACTCATCATGTAGCCAAACCAAGTCATGAAACAAAGTTTCTATTTCAAGAACCAAATGTTATTGAATGATAAAAATCATACTTTTTACACGATTAAAACTAGTTTTGATGATTTCTCAAAAACTAAGAATGCTACTGACTTAAAATTTAACTTATAACATAGCTTTTTTAATTCTCTACAAAAAAGATGTATTAAACTTTTTTGCTCCGACGCATACTTTTTAGGTTATTGACAATTATAGTTTTCACTTATCATGTAGCCATACCAAGTCAAGAAACAAAGTTTCTATTTCAAGAACCAAATGTTATTGAATGATAAAAATCATACTTTTTACACGATTAAAACTAGTTTTGATGATTTCTCAAAAACTAAGAATGCTACTGACTTTAAATTTGACTCAAAACATAGCTTTTTCAATTCTCTACAAAAAAATGTCTTAAACTTTTTTGCTCCGACGCATACTTTTTGGGTTATTGACAATTTTAGTTTTCACTCATCATGTAGCCAAACCAAGTCATGAAACAAAGTATCTATTTCAAGAACCAAATGTTATTGAATGATAAAAATCATACTTTTTACACGATTAAAACTAGTTTTGATGATTTCTCCAAAAATAAGAATGCTACAGACATCAAATTCAATTCAAAACATAGCTTTTTCAATTCTTTACAAAAAAGATGTCTTGAACTTTTTTGCTCCGACGCATACTTTTTGGGTTATTGACAATTTTAGTTTTCACTCATCATGTAGCCAAACCAAGTCATGAAACAAAGTTTCTATTTCAAGAACCAAATGTTATTGAATGATAAAAATCATACTTTTTACACGATTAAAACTAGTTTTGATGATTTCTCAAAAACTAAGAATGCTACTGACTTAAAATTTAACTTATAACATAGCTTTTTTAATTCTCTACAAAAAAGATGTATTAAACTTTTTTGCTCCGACGCATACTTTTTAGGTTATTGACAATTATAGTTTTCACTTATCATGTAGCCAAACCAAGTCATGAAACAAAGTTTCTATTTCAAGAACCAAATGTTATTGAATGATAAAAATCATACTTTTTACACGATTAAAACTAGTTTTGATGATTTCTCAAAAACTAAGAATGCTACTGACTTTAAATTTGACTCAAAACATAGCTTTTTCAATTCTCTACAAAAAAATGTCTTAAACTTTTTTGCTCCGACGCATACTTTTTGGGTTATTGACAATTTTAGTTTTCACTCATCATGTAGCCAAACCAAGTCATGAAACAAAGTTTCTATTTCAAGAACCAAATGTTATTGAATGATAAAAATCATACTTTTTACACGATTAAAACTAGTTTTGATGATTTCTCAAAAACTAAGTATGCTACAGACTTCAAATTCAATTCAAAACCTAGCTTTTTCAATTCTTTACAAAAAAGATGTCTTGAACTTTTTTGCTCCGACGCATACTTTTTGGGTTATTGACAATTTTAGTTTTCACTCATCATGTAGCCAAACCAAGTCATGAAACAAAGTTTCTATTTCAAGAACCAAATGTTATTGAATGATAAAAATCATACTTTTTACACGATTAAAACTAGTTTTGATGATTTCTCAAAAACTAAGAATGCTACTGACTTAAAATTTAACTTATAACATAGCTTTTTTAATTCTCTACAAAAAAGATGTATTAAACTTTTTTGCTCCGACGCATACTTTTTAGGTTATTGACAATTATAGTTTTCACTTATCATGTAGCCAAACCAAGTCATGAAACAAAGTTTCTATTTCAAGAACCAAATGTTATTGAATGATAAAAATCATACTTTTTACACGATTAAAACTAGTTTTGATGATTTCTCAAAAACTAAGAATGCTACTGACTTTAAATTTGACTCAAAACATAGCTTTTTCAATTCTCTACAAAAAAATGTCTTAAACTTTTTTGCTCCGACGCATACTTTTTGGGTTATTGACAATTTTAGTTTTCACTCATCATGTAGCCAAACCAAGTCATGAAACAAAGTTTCTATTTCAAGAACCAAAAGTTATTGAATGATAAAAATCATACTTTTTACACGATTAAAACTAGTTTTGATGATTTCTCAAAAACTAAGTATGCTACAGACTTCAAATTCAATTCAAAACCTAGCTTTTTCAATGCTTTACAAAAAAGATGTCTTGAACTTTTTTGCTCCGACGCATACTTTTTGGGTTATTGACAATTTTAGTTTTCACTCATCATGTAGCCAAACCAAGTCATGAAACAAAGTTTCTATTTCAAGAACCAAATGTTATTGAATGATAAAAATCATACTTTTTACACGATTAAAACTAGTTTTGATGATTTCTCAAAAACTAAGAATGCTACTGACTTTAAATTTGACTCAAAACATAGCTTTTTCAATTTCTACAAAAAAATGTCTTAAACTTTTTTGCTCCGACGCATACTTTTTGGGTTATTGACAATTTTAGTTTTCACTCATCATGTAGCCAAACCAAGTCATGAAACAAAGTTTCTATTTCAAGAACCAAATGTTATTGAATGATGAAAATCATACTTTTTACACGATTAAAACTAGTTTTGATGATTTCTCAAAAACTAAGTATGCTACAGACTTCAAATTTGACTCAAAACATAGCTTTTTCAATTCTCTACAAAAAAATGTCTTAAACTTTTTTGCTCCGACGCATACTTTTTGGGTTATTGACAATTTTAGTTTTCACTCATCATGTAGCCAAACCAAGTCATGAAACAAAGTTTCTATTTCAAGAACCAAATGTTATTGAATGATAAAAATCATACTTTTTACACGATTAAAACTAGTTTTGATGATTTCTCAAAAACTAAGTATGCTACAGACTTCAAATTCAATTCAAAACCTAGCTTTTTCAATTCTTTACAAAAAAGATGTCTTGAACTTTTTTGCTCCGACGCATACTTTTTGGGTTATTGACAATTTTAGTTTTCACTCATCATGTAGCCAAACCAAGTCATGAAACAAAGTTTCTATTTCAAGAACCAAATGTTATTGAATGATAAAAATCATACTTTTTACACGATTAAAACTAGTTTTGATGATTTCTCAAAAACTAAGAATGCTACTGACTTAAAATTTAACTTATAACATAGCTTTTTTAATTCTCTACAAAAAAGATGTATTAAACTTTTTTGCTCCGACGCATACTTTTTAGGTTATTGACAATTATAGTTTTCACTTATCATGTAGCCAAACCAAGTCATGAAACAAAGTTTCTATTTCAAGAACCAAATGTTATTGAATGATAAAAATCATACTTTTTACACGATTAAAACTAGTTTTGATGATTTCTCAAAAACTAAGAATGCTACTGACTTTAAATTTGACTCAAAACATAGCTTTTTCAATTCTCTACAAAAAAATGTCTTAAACTTTTTTGCTCCGACGCATACTTTTTAGGTTATTGACAATTATAGTTTTCACTTATCATGTA
Source organism: Ecdyonurus torrentis (assembly GCA_949318235.1). Taxonomy (NCBI): domain Eukaryota; kingdom Metazoa; phylum Arthropoda; class Insecta; order Ephemeroptera; family Heptageniidae; genus Ecdyonurus; species Ecdyonurus torrentis. Next base: position 1,137,513 of record OX439129.1, read on the forward strand.
GCCAAACCAAGTCATGAAACAAAGTTTCTATTTCAAGAACCAAATGTTATTGAATGATAAAAATCATACTTTTTACACGATTAAAACTAGTTTTGATGATTTCTCAAAAACTAAGAATGCTACTGACTTTAAATTTGACTCAAAACATAGCTTTTTTAATTCTCTACAAAAAAGATGTATTAAACTTTTTTGCTCCGACGCATACTTTTTAGGTTATTGACAATTATAGTTTTCACTTATCATGTAGCTAAACCAAGACATGAAACAAAGTTTCTATTTAAAAAACCAAATGTTATTGAATGATGAAAATCATACTTTTTACACGATTAAAACTAGTTTTTATGATTTCTCAAAAACTAAGAATGCTACAGACTTCAAATTCAAATCAAAACATAGCTTTTTCAATTCTTTACAAAAAAGATGTTTTGAACTTTTTTGCTCCGACGCATACTTTTTGGGTTATTGACAATTTTAGTTTTCACTCATCATGTATTCAAACCAAGTCATGAAACAAAGTTTCTATTTCAAGAACCAAATGTTATTGAATGATGAAAATCATAATTTTTACACGATTAAAACTAGTTTTGATGATTTCTCAAAAACTAAGAATGCTACTGACTTTAAATTTGACTCAAAACATAGCTTTTTCAATTCTCTACAAAAAAATGTCTTAAACTTTTTTGCTCCGACGCATACTTTTTGGGTTATTGACAATTTTAGTTTTCACTCATCATGTAGCCAAACCAAGTCATGAAACAAAGTTTCTATTTCAAGTACCAAATGTTATTGAATGATAAAAATCATACTTTTTACACAATTAAAAATAGTTTTGATGATTTCTCCAAAAATAAGAATGCTACAGACATCAAATTCAATTCAAAACATAGCTTTTTCAATTCTTTACAAAAAAGATGTCTTGAACTTTTTTGCTCCGACGCATACTTTTTGGGTTATTGACAATTTTAGTTTTCACTCATCATGTAGCCAAACCAAGTCATGAAACAAAGTTTCTATTTCAAGAACCAAATGTTATTGAATGATAAAAATCATACTTTTTACACGATTAAAACTAGTTTTGATGATTTCTCAAAAACTAAGAATGCTACTGACTTAAAATTTAACTTATAACATAGCTTTTTTAATTCTCTACAAAAAAGATGTATTAAACTTTTTTGCTCCGACGCATACTTTTTAGGTTATTGACAATTATAGTTTTCACTTATCATGTAGCCATACCAAGTCATGAAACAAAGTTTCTATTTCAAGAACCAAATGTTATTGAATGATAAAAATCATACTTTTTACACGATTAAAACTAGTTTTGATGATTTCTCAAAAACTAAGTATGCTACAGACTTCAAATTCAATTCAAAACCTAGCTTTTTCAATTCTCTACAAAAAAGATGTCTTGAACATTTTTGCTCCGACGCATACTTTTTGGGTTATTGACAATTTTAGTTTTCACACATTATGTAGCCAAACCAAGTCATGAAACAAAGTTTCTATTTCAAGTACCAAATGTTATTGAATGATAAAAATCATACTTTTTACACAATTAAAAATAGTTTTGATGATTTCTCCAAAAATAAGAATGCTACAAACATCAAATTCAATTCAAAACATAGCTTTTTCAATTCTTTACAAAAAAGATGTCTTGAACTTTTTTGCTCCGACGCATACTTTTTGGGTTATTGACAATTTTAGTTTTCACTCATCATGTAGCCAAACCAAGTCATGAAACAAAGTATCTATTTCAAGAACCAAATGTTATTGAATGATAAAAATCATACTTTTTACACGATTAAAACTAGTTTTGATGATTTCTCAAAAACTAAGAATGCTACTGACTTTAAATTTGACTCAAAACATAGCTTTTTCAATTCTCTACAAAAAAATGTCTTAAACTTTTTTGCTCCGACGCATACTTTTTGGGTTATTGACAATTTTAGTTTTCACTCATCATGTAGCCAAACCAAGTCATGAAACAAAGTATCTATTTCAAGAACCAAATGTTATTGAATGATAAAAATCATACTTTTTACACGATTAAAACTAGTTTTTATGATTTCTCAAAAACTAAGAATGCTACAGACTTCAAATTCAAATCAAAACATAGCTTTTTCAATTCTTTACAAAAAAGATGTTTTGAACTTTTTTGCTCCGACGCATACTTTTTGGGTTATTGACAATTTTAGTTTTCACTCATCTTGTATTCAAACCAAGTCATGAAACAAAGTTTCTATTTCAAGAACCAAATGTTATTGAATGATGAAAATCATAATTTTTACACGATTAAAACTAGTTTTGATGATTTCTCAAAAACTAAGAATGCTACTGACTTTAAATTTGACTCAAAACATAGCTTTTTCAATTCTCTACAAAAAAATGTCTTAAACTTTTTTGCTCCGACGCATACTTTTTGGGTTATTGACAATTTTAGTTTTCACTCATCATGTAGCCAAACCAAGTCATGAAACAAAGTTTCTATTTCAAGTACCAAATGTTATTGAATGATAAAAATCATACTTTTTACACAATTAAAAATAGTTTTGATGATTTCTCCAAAAATAAGAATGCTACAGACATCAAATTCAATTCAAAACATAGCTTTTTCAATTCTTTACAAAAAAGATGTCTTGAACTTTTTTGCTCCGACGCATACTTTTTGGGTTATTGACAATTTTAGTTTTCACTCATCATGTAGCCAAACCAAGTCATGAAACAAAGTTTCTATTTCAAGAACCAAATGTTATTGAATGATAAAAATCATACTTTTTACACGATTAAAACTAGTTTTGATGATTTCTCAAAAACTAAGATTGCTACTGACTTAAAATTTAACTTATAACATAGCTTTTTTAATTCTCTACAAAAAAGATGTATTAAACTTTTTTGCTCCGACGCATACTTTTTAGGTTATTGACAATTATAGTTTTCACTTATCATGTAGCCATACCAAGTCATGAAACAAAGTTTCTATTTCAAGAACCAAATGTTATTGAATGATAAAAATCATACTTTTTACACGATTAAAACTAGTTTTGATGATTTCTCAAAAACTAAGTATGCTACAGACTTCAAATTCAATTCAAAACCTAGCTTTTTCAATTCTCTACAAAAAAGATGTCTTGAACATTTTTGCTCCGACGCATACTTTTTGGGTTATTGACAATTTTAGTTTTCACACATTATGTAGCCAAACCAAGTCATGAAACGAAGTTTCTATTTCAAGTACCAAATGTTATTGAATGATAAAAATCATACTTTTTACACAATTAAAAATAGTTTTGATGATTTCTCCAAAAATAAGAATGCTACAAACATCAAATTCAATTCAAAACATAGCTTTTTCAATTCTTTACAAAAAAGATGTCTTGAACTTTTTTGCTCCGACGCATACTTTTTGGGTTATTGACAATTTTAGTTTTCACTCATCATGTAGCCAAACCAAGTCATGAAACAAAGTATCTATTTCAAGAACCAAATGTTATTGAATGATAAAAATCATACTTTTTACACGATTAAAACTAGTTTTGATGATTTCTCAAAAACTAAGAATGCTACTGACTTTAAATTTGACTCAAAACATAGCTTTTTCAATTCTCTACAAAAAAATGTCTTAAACTTTTTTGCTCCGACGCATACTTTTTGGGTTATTGACAATTTTAGTTTTCACTCATCATGTAGCCAAACCAAGTCATGAAACAAAGTATCTATTTCAAGAACCAAATGTTATTGAATGATAAAAATCATACTTTTTACACGATTAAAACTAGTTTTGATGATTTCTCCAAAAATAAGAATGCTACAGACATCAAATTCAATTCAAAACATAGCTTTTTCAATTCTTTACAAAAAAGATGTCTTGAACTTTTTTGCTCCGACGCATACTTTTTGGGTTATTGACAATTTTAGTTTTCACTCATCATGTAGCCAAACCAAGTCATGAAACAAAGTTTCTATTTCAAGAACCAAATGTTATTGAATGATAAAAATCATACTTTTTACACGATTAAAACTAGTTTTGATGATTTCTCAAAAACTAAGAATGCTACTGACTTTAAATTTGACTCAAAACATAGCTTTTTTAATTCTCTACAAAAAAGATGTATTAAACTTTTTTGCTCCGACGCATACTTTTTAGGTTATTGACAATTATAGTTTTCACTTATCATGTAGCTAAACCAAGACATGAAACAAAGTTTCTATTTAAAAAACCAAATGTTATTGAATGATGAAAATCATACTTTTTACACGATTAAAACTAGTTTTTATGATTTCTCAAAAACTAAGAATGCTACAGACTTCAAATTCAAATCAAAACATAGCTTTTTCAATTCTTTACAAAAAAGATGTTTTGAACTTTTTTGCTCCGACGCATACTTTTTGGGTTATTGACAATTTTAGTTTTCACTCATCATGTATTCAAACCAAGTCATGAAACAAAGTTTCTATTTCAAGAACCAAATGTTATTGAATGATGAAAATCATAATTTTTACACGATTAAAACTAGTTTTGATGATTTCTCAAAAACTAAGAATGCTACTGACTTTAAATTTGACTCAAAACATAGCTTTTTCAATTCTCTACAAAAAAATGTCTTAAACTTTTTTGCTCCGACGCATACTTTTTGGGTTATTGACAATTTTAGTTTTCACTCATCATGTAGCCAAACCAAGTCATGAAACAAAGTTTCTATTTCAAGTACCAAATGTTATTGAATGATAAAAATCATACTTTTTACACAATTAAAAATAGTTTTGATGATTTCTCCAAAAATAAGAATGCTACAGACATCAAATTCAATTCAAAACATAGCTTTTTCAATTCTTTACAAAAAAGATGTCTTGAACTTTTTTGCTCCGACGCATACTTTTTGGGTTATTGACAATTTTAGTTTTCACTCATCATGTAGCCAAACCAAGTCATGAAACAAAGTTTCTATTTCAAGAACCAAATGTTATTGAATGATAAAAATCATACTTTTTACACGATTAAAACTAGTTTTGATGATTTCTCAAAAACTAAGAATGCTACTGACTTAAAATTTAACTTATAACATAGCTTTTTTAATTCTCTACAAAAAAGATGTATTAAACTTTTTTGCTCCGACGCATACTTTTTAGGTTATTGACAATTATAGTTTTCACTTATCATGTAGCCATACCAAGTCATGAAACAAAGTTTCTATTTCAAGAACCAAATGTTATTGAATGATAAAAATCATACTTTTTACACGATTAAAACTAGTTTTGATGATTTCTCAAAAACTAAGTATGCTACAGACTTCAAATTCAATTCAAAACCTAGCTTTTTCAATTCTCTACAAAAAAGATGTCTTGAACATTTTTGCTCCGACGCATACTTTTTGGGTTATTGACAATTTTAGTTTTCACACATTATGTAGCCAAACCAAGTCATGAAACAAAGTTTCTATTTCAAGTACCAAATGTTATTGAATGATAAAAATCATACTTTTTACACAATTAAAAATAGTTTTGATGATTTCTCCAAAAATAAGAATGCTACAAACATCAAATTCAATTCAAAACATAGCTTTTTCAATTCTTTACAAAAAAGATGTCTTGAACTTTTTTGCTCCGACGCATACTTTTTGGGTTATTGACAATTTTAGTTTTCACTCATCATGTAGCCAAACCAAGTCATGAAACAAAGTATCTATTTCAAGAACCAAATGTTATTGAATGATAAAAATCATACTTTTTACACGATTAAAACTAGTTTTGATGATTTCTCAAAAACTAAGAATGCTACTGACTTTAAATTTGACTCAAAACATAGCTTTTTCAATTCTCTACAAAAAAATGTCTTAAACTTTTTTGCTCCGACGCATACTTTTTGGGTTATTGACAATTTTAGTTTTCACTCATCATGTAGCCAAACCAAGTCATGAAACAAAGTATCTATTTCAAGAACCAAATGTTATTGAATGATAAAAATCATACTTTTTACACGATTAAAACTAGTTTTTATGATTTCTCAAAAACTAAGAATGCTACAGACTTCAAATTCAAATCAAAACATAGCTTTTTCAATTCTTTACAAAAAAGATGTTTTGAACTTTTTTGCTCCGACGCATACTTTTTGGGTTATTGACAATTTTAGTTTTCACTCATCTTGTATTCAAACCAAGTCATGAAACAAAGTTTCTATTTCAAGAACCAAATGTTATTGAATGATGAAAATCATAATTTTTACACGATTAAAACTAGTTTTGATGATTTCTCAAAAACTAAGAATGCTACTGACTTTAAATTTGACTCAAAACATAGCTTTTTCAATTCTCTACAAAAAAATGTCTTAAACTTTTTTGCTCCGACGCATACTTTTTGGGTTATTGACAATTTTAGTTTTCACTCATCATGTAGCCAAACCAAGTCATGAAACAAAGTTTCTATTTCAAGTACCAAATGTTATTGAATGATAAAAATCATACTTTTTACACAATTAAAAATAGTTTTGATGATTTCTCCAAAAATAAGAATGCTACAGACATCAAATTCAATTCAAAACATAGCTTTTTCAATTCTTTACAAAAAAGATGTCTTGAACTTTTTTGCTCCGACGCATACTTTTTGGGTTATTGACAATTTTAGTTTTCACTCATCATGTAGCCAAACCAAGTCATGAAACAAAGTTTCTATTTCAAGAACCAAATGTTATTGAATGATAAAAATCATACTTTTTACACGATTAAAACTAGTTTTGATGATTTCTCAAAAACTAAGATTGCTACTGACTTAAAATTTAACTTATAACATAGCTTTTTTAATTCTCTACAAAAAAGATGTATTAAACTTTTTTGCTCCGACGCATACTTTTTAGGTTATTGACAATTATAGTTTTCACTTATCATGTAGCCATACCAAGTCATGAAACAAAGTTTCTATTTCAAGAACCAAATGTTATTGAATGATAAAAATCATACTTTTTACACGATTAAAACTAGTTTTGATGATTTCTCAAAAACTAAGTATGCTACAGACTTCAAATTCAATTCAAAACCTAGCTTTTTCAATTCTCTACAAAAAAGATGTCTTGAACATTTTTGCTCCGACGCATACTTTTTGGGTTATTGACAATTTTAGTTTTCACACATTATGTAGCCAAACCAAGTCATGAAACGAAGTTTCTATTTCAAGTACCAAATGTTATTGAATGATAAAAATCATACTTTTTACACAATTAAAAATAGTTTTGATGATTTCTCCAAAAATAAGAATGCTACAAACATCAAATTCAATTCAAAACATAGCTTTTTCAATTCTTTACAAAAAAGATGTCTTGAACTTTTTTGCTCCGACGCATACTTTTTGGGTTATTGACAATTTTAGTTTTCACTCATCATGTAGCCAAACCAAGTCATGAAACAAAGTATCTATTTCAAGAACCAAATGTTATTGAATGATAAAAATCATACTTTTTACACGATTAAAACTAGTTTTGATGATTTCTCAAAAACTAAGAATGCTACTGACTTTAAATTTGACTCAAAACATAGCTTTTTCAATTCTCTACAAAAAAATGTCTTAAACTTTTTTGCTCCGACGCATACTTTTTGGGTTATTGACAATTTTAGTTTTCACTCATCATGTAGCCAAACCAAGTCATGAAACAAAGTATCTATTTCAAGAACCAAATGTTATTGAATGATAAAAATCATACTTTTTACACGATTAAAACTAGTTTTGATGATTTCTCCAAAAATAAGAATGCTACAGACATCAAATTCAATTCAAAACATAGCTTTTTCAATTCTTTACAAAAAAGATGTCTTGAACTTTTTTGCTCCGACGCATACTTTTTGGGTTATTGACAATTTTAGTTTTCACTCATCATGTAGCCAAACCAAGTCATGAAACAAAGTTTCTATTTCAAGAACCAAATGTTATTGAATGATAAAAATCATACTTTTTACACGATTAAAACTAGTTTTGATGATTTCTCAAAAACTAAGAATGCTACTGACTTAAAATTTAACTTATAACATAGCTTTTTTAATTCTCTACAAAAAAGATGTATTAAACTTTTTTGCTCCGACGCATACTTTTTAGGTTATTGACAATTATAGTTTTCACTTATCATGTAGCCAAACCAAGTCATGAAACAAAGTTTCTATTTCAAGAACCAAATGTTATTGAATGATAAAAATCATACTTTTTACACGATTAAAACTAGTTTTGATGATTTCTCAAAAACTAAGAATGCTACTGACTTTAAATTTGACTCAAAACATAGCTTTTTTAATTCTCTACAAAAAAATGTCTTAAACTTTTTTGCTCCGACGCATACTTTTTGGGTTATTGACAATTTTAGTTTTCACTCATCATGTAGCCAAACCAAGTCATGAAACAAAGTTTCTATTTCAAGTACCAAATGTTATTGAATGATAAAAATCATACTTTTTACACAATTAAAAATAGTTTTGATGATTTCTCCAAAAATAAGAATGCTACAGACATCAAATTCAATTCAAAACATAGCTTTTTCAATTCTTTACAAAAAAGATGTTTGAACTTTTTTGCTCCGACGCATACTTTTTGGGTTATTGACAATTTTAGTTTTCACTCATCATGTAGCCAAACCAAGTCATGAAACAAAGTTTCTATTTCAAGAACCAAATGTTATTGAATGATAAAAATCATACTTTTTACACGATTAAAACTAGTTTTGATGATTTCTCAAAAACTAAGAATGCTACTGACTTAAAATTTATATTATAACATAGCTTTTTTAATTCTCTACAAAAAAGATGTATTAAACTTTTATGCTCCGACGCATACTTTTTAGGTTATTGACAATTATAGTTTTCACTTATCATGTAGCCATACCAAGTCATGAAACAAAGTTTCTATTTCAAGAACCAAATGTTATTGAATGATAAAAATCATACTTTTTACACGATTAAAACTAGTTTTGATGATTTCTCAAAAACTAAGTATGCTACAGACTTCAAATTCAATTCAAAACCTAGCTTTTTCAATTCTCTACAAAAAAGATGTCTTGAACATTTTTGCTCCGACGCATACTTTTTGGGTTATTGACAATTTTAGTTTTCACTCATTATGTAGCCAAACCAAGTCATGAAACAAAGTTTCTATTTCAAGTACCAAATGTTATTGAATGATAAAAATCATACTTTTTACACAATTAAAAATAGTTTTGATGATTTCTCCAAAAATAAGAATGCTACAAACATCAAATTCAATTCAAAACATAGCTTTTTCAATTCTTTACAAAAAAGATGTCTTGAACTTTTTTGCTCCGACGCATACTTTTTGGGTTATTGACAATTTTAGTTTTCACTCATCATGTAGCCAAACCAAGTCATGAAACAAAGTTTCTATTTCAAGAACCAAATGTTATTGAATGATAAAAATCATACTTTTTACACGATTAAAACTAGTTTTGATGATTTCTCAAAAACTAAGAATGCTACTGACTTAAAATTTAACTTATAACATAGCTTTTTTAATTCTCTACAAAAAAGATGTATTAAACTTTTTTGCTCCGACGCATACTTTTTAGGTTATTGACAATTATAGTTTTCACTTATCATGTAGCCATACCAAGTCATGAAACAAAGTTTCTATTTCAAGAACCAAATGTTATTGAATGATAAAAATCATACTTTTTACACGATTAAAACTAGTTTTGATGATTTCTCAAAAACTAAGAATGCTACTGACTTTAAATTTGACTCAAAACATAGCTTTTTCAATTCTCTACAAAAAAATGTCTTAAACTTTTTTGCTCCGACGCATACTTTTTGGGTTATTGACAATTTTAGTTTTCACTCATCATGTAGCCAAACCAAGTCATGAAACAAAGTATCTATTTCAAGAACCAAATGTTATTGAATGATAAAAATCATACTTTTTACACGATTAAAACTAGTTTTGATGATTTCTCCAAAAATAAGAATGCTACAGACATCAAATTCAATTCAAAACATAGCTTTTTCAATTCTCTACAAAAAAGATGTCTTGAACATTTTTGCTCCGACGCATACTTTTTGGGTTATTGACAATTTTAGTTTTCACTCATCATGTAGCCAAACCAAGTCATGAAACAAAGTTTCTATTTCAAGAACCAAATGTTATTGAATGATAAAAATCATACTTTTTACACGATTAAAACTAGTTTTGATGATTTCTCAAAAACTAAGAATGCTACTGACTTAAAATTTAACTTATAACATAGCTTTTTTAATTCTCTACAAAAAAGATGTATTAAACTTTTTTGCTCCGACGCATACTTTTTAGGTTATTGACAATTATAGTTTTCACTTATCATGTAGCCAAACCAAGTCATGAAACAAAGTTTCTATTTCAAGAACCAAATGTTATTGAATGATAAAAATCATACTTTTTACACGATTAAAACTAGTTTTGATGATTTCTCAAAAACTAAGAATGCTACTGACTTTAAATTTGACTCAAAACATAGCTTTTTCAATTCTCTACAAAAAAATGTCTTAAACTTTTTTGCTCCGACGCATACTTTTTGGGTTATTGACAATTTTAGTTTTCACTCATCATGTAGCCAAACCAAGTCATGAAACAAAGTTTCTATTTCAAGAACCAAATGTTATTGAATGATAAAAATCATACTTTTTACACGATTAAAACTAGTTTTGATGATTTCTCAAAAACTAAGTATTCTACAGACTTCAAATTCAATTCAAAACCTAGCTTTTTCAATTCTTTACAAAAAAGATGTCTTGAACTTTTTTGCTCCGACGCATACTTTTTGGGTTATTGACAATTTTAGTTTTCACTCATCATGTAGCCAAACCAAGTCATGAAACAAAGTTTCTATTTCAAGAACCAAATGTTATTGAATGATAAAAATCATACTTTTTACACGATTAAAACTAGTTTTGATGATTTCTCAAAAACTAAGAATGCTACTGACTTAAAATTTAACTTATAACATAGCTTTTTTAATTCTCTACAAAAAAGATGTATTAAACTTTTTTGCTCCGACGCATACTTTTTAGGTTATTGACAATTATAGTTTTCACTTATCATGTAGCCATACCAAGTCAAGAAACAAAGTTTCTATTTCAAGAACCAAATGTTATTGAATGATAAAAATCATACTTTTTACACGATTAAAACTAGTTTTGATGATTTCTCAAAAACTAAGAATGCTACTGACTTTAAATTTGACTCAAAACATAGCTTTTTCAATTCTCTACAAATAAATGTCTTAAACTTTTTTGCTCCGACGCATACTTTTTGGGTTATTGACAATTTTAGTTTTCACTCATCATGTAGCCAAACCAAGTCATGAAACAAAGTATCTATTTCAAGAACCAAATGTTATTGAATGATAAAAATCATACTTTTTACACGATTAAAACTAGTTTTGATGATTTCTCCAAAAATAAGAATGCTACAGACATCAAATTCAATTCAAAACATAGCTTTTTCAATTCTTTACAAAAAAGATGTCTTGAACTTTTTTGCTCCGACGCATACTTTTTGGGTTATTGACAATTTTAGTTTTCACTCATCATGTAGCCAAACCAAGTCATGAAACAAAGTTTCTATTTCAAGAACCAAATGTTATTGAATGATAAAAATCATACTTTTTACACGATTAAAACTAGTTTTGATGATTTCTCAAAAACTAAGAATGCTACTGACTTAAAATTTAACTTATAACATAGCTTTTTTAATTCTCTACAAAAAAGATGTATTAAACTTTTTTGCTCCGACGCATACTTTTTAGGTTATTGACAATTATAGTTTTCACTTATCATGTAGCCAAACCAAGTCATGAAACAAAGTTTCTATTTCAAGAACCAAATGTTATTGAATGATAAAAATCATACTTTTTACACGATTAAAACTAGTTTTGATGATTTCTCAAAAACTAAGTATGCTACAGACTTCAAATTCAATTCAAAACCTAGCTTTTTCAATTCTTTACAAAAAAGATGTCTTGAACTTTTTTGCTCCGACGCATACTTTTTGGGTTATTGACAATTTTAGTTTTCACTCATCATGTAGCCAAACCAAGTCATGAAACAAAGTTTCTATTTCAAGAACCAAATGTTATTGAATGATAAAAATCATACTTTTTACACGATTAAAACTAGTTTTGATGATTTCTCAAAAACTAAGAATGCTACTGACTTAAAATTTAACTTATAACATAGCTTTTTTAATTCTCTACAAAAAAGATGTATTAAACTTTTTTGCTCCGACGCATACTTTTTAGGTTATTGACAATTATAGTTTTCACTTATCATGTAGCCAAACCAAGTCATGAAACAAAGTTTCTATTTCAAGAACCAAATGTTATTGAATGATAAAAATCATACTTTTTACACGATTAAAACTAGTTTTGATGATTTCTCAAAAACTAAGAATGCTACTGACTTTAAATTTGACTCAAAACATAGCTTTTTCAATTCTCTACAAAAAAATGTCTTAAACTTTTTTGCTCCGACGCATACTTTTTGGGTTATTGACAATTTTAGTTTTCACTCATCATGTAGCCAAACCAAGTCATGAAACAAAGTTTCTATTTCAAGAACCAAAAGTTATTGAATGATAAAAATCATACTTTTTACACGATTAAAACTAGTTTTGATGATTTCTCAAAAACTAAGTATGCTACAGACTTCAAATTCAATTCAAAACCTAGCTTTTTCAATGCTTTACAAAAAAGATGTCTTGAACTTTTTTGCTCCGACGCATACTTTTTGGGTTATTGACAATTTTAGTTTTCACTCATCATGTAGCCAAACCAAGTCATGAAACAAAGTTTCTATTTCAAGAACCAAATGTTATTGAATGATAAAAATCATACTTTTTACACGATTAAAACTAGTTTTGATGATTTCTCAAAAACTAAGAATGCTACTGACTTTAAATTTGACTCAAAACATAGCTTTTTCAATTTCTACAAAAAAATGTCTTAAACTTTTTTGCTCCGACGCATACTTTTTGGGTTATTGACAATTTTAGTTTTCACTCATCATGTAGCCAAACCAAGTCATGAAACAAAGTTTCTATTTCAAGAACCAAATGTTATTGAATGATGAAAATCATACTTTTTACACGATTAAAACTAGTTTTGATGATTTCTCAAAAACTAAGTATGCTACAGACTTCAAATTTGACTCAAAACATAGCTTTTTCAATTCTCTACAAAAAAATGTCTTAAACTTTTTTGCTCCGACGCATACTTTTTGGGTTATTGACAATTTTAGTTTTCACTCATCATGTAGCCAAACCAAGTCATGAAACAAAGTTTCTATTTCAAGAACCAAATGTTATTGAATGATAAAAATCATACTTTTTACACGATTAAAACTAGTTTTGATGATTTCTCAAAAACTAAGTATGCTACAGACTTCAAATTCAATTCAAAACCTAGCTTTTTCAATTCTTTACAAAAAAGATGTCTTGAACTTTTTTGCTCCGACGCATACTTTTTGGGTTATTGACAATTTTAGTTTTCACTCATCATGTAGCCAAACCAAGTCATGAAACAAAGTTTCTATTTCAAGAACCAAATGTTATTGAATGATAAAAATCATACTTTTTACACGATTAAAACTAGTTTTGATGATTTCTCAAAAACTAAGAATGCTACTGACTTAAAATTTAACTTATAACATAGCTTTTTTAATTCTCTACAAAAAAGATGTATTAAACTTTTTTGCTCCGACGCATACTTTTTAGGTTATTGACAATTATAGTTTTCACTTATCATGTAGCCAAACCAAGTCATGAAACAAAGTTTCTATTTCAAGAACCAAATGTTATTGAATGATAAAAATCATACTTTTTACACGATTAAAACTAGTTTTGATGATTTCTCAAAAACTAAGAATGCTACTGACTTTAAATTTGACTCAAAACATAGCTTTTTCAATTCTCTACAAAAAAATGTCTTAAACTTTTTTGCTCCGACGCATACTTTTTGGGTTATTGACAATTTTAGTTTTCACTCATCATGTAGCCAAACCAAGTCATGAAACAAAGTTTCTATTTCAAGAACCAAAAGTTATTGAATGATAAAAATCATACTTTTTACACGATTAAAACTAGTTTTGATGATTTCTCAAAAACTAAGTATGCTACAGACTTCAAATTCAATTCAAAACCTAGCTTTTTCAATGCTTTACAAAAAAGATGTCTTGAACTTTTTTGCTCCGACGCATACTTTTTGGGTTATTGACAATTTTAGTTTTCACTCATCATGTAGCCAAACCAAGTCATGAAACAAAGTTTCTATTTCAAGAACCAAATGTTATTGAATGATAAAAATCATACTTTTTACACGATTAAAACTAGTTTTGATGATTTCTCAAAAACTAAGAATGCTACTGACTTTAAATTTGACTCAAAACATAGCTTTTTCAATTTCTACAAAAAAATGTCTTAAACTTTTTTGCTCCGACGCATACTTTTTGGGTTATTGACAATTTTAGTTTTCACTCATCATGTAGCCAAACCAAGTCATGAAACAAAGTTTCTATTTCAAGAACCAAATGTTATTGAATGATAAAAATCATACTTTTTACACGATTAAAACTAGTTTTGATGATTTCTCAAAAACTAAGTATGCTACAGACTTCAAATTCAATTTAAAACCTAGCTTTTTCAATTCTCTACAAAAAAGATGTCTTGAACATTTTTGCTCCGACGCATACTTTTTGGGTTATTGACAATTTTAGTTTTCACTCATTATGTAGCCAAACCAAGTCATGAAACAAAGTTTCTATTTCAAGTACCAAATGTTATTGAATGATAAAAATCATACTTTTTACACAATTAAAAATAGTTTTGATGATTTCTCCAAAAATAAGAATGCTACAGACATCAAATTCAATTCAAAACATAGCTTTTTCAATTCTCTACAAAAAAATGTCTTAAACTTTTTTGCTCCGACGCATACTTTTTGGGTTATTGACAATTTTAGTTTTCACTCATCATGTAGCCAAACCAAGTCATGAAACAAAGTATCTATTTCAAGAACCAAATGTTATTGAATGATAAAAATCATACTTTTTACACGATTAAAACTAGTTTTGATGATTTCTCCAAAAATAAGAATGCTACAGACATCAAATTCAATTCAAAACATAGCTTTTTCAATTCTTTACAAAAAAGATGTCTTGAACTTTTTTGCTCCGACGCATACTTTTTGGGTTATTGACAATTTTAGTTTTCACTCATCATGTAGCCAAACCAAGTCATGAAACAAAGTTTCTATTTCAAGAACCAAATGTTATTGAATGATAAAAATCATACTTTTTACACGATTAAAACTAGTTTTGATGATTTCTCAAAAACTAAGAATGCTACTGACTTAAAATTTAACTTATAACATAGCTTTTTTAATTCTCTACAAAAAAGATGTATTAAACTTTTTTGCTCCGACGCATACTTTTTAGGTTATTGACAATTATAGTTTTCACTTATCATGTAGCCAAACCAAGTCATGAAACAAAGTTTCTATTTCAAGAACCAAATGTTATTGAATGATAAAAATCATACTTTTTACACGATTAAAACTAGTTTTGATGATTTCTCAAAAACTAAGAATGCTACTGACTTTAAATTTGACTCAAAACATAGCTTTTTCAATTCTCTACAAAAAAATGTCTTAAACTTTTTTGCTCCGACGCATACTTTTTGGGTTATTGACAATTTTAGTTTTCACTCATCATGTAGCCAAACCAAGTCATGAAACAAAGTTTCTATTTCAAGAACCAAATGTTATTGAATGATAAAAATCATACTTTTTACACGATTAAAACTAGTTTTGATGATTTCTCAAAAACTAAGTATGCTACAGACTTCAAATTCAATTCAAAACCTAGCTTTTTCAATTCTTTACAAAAAAGATGTCTTGAACTTTTTTGCTCCGACGCATACTTTTTGGGTTATTGACAATTTTAGTTTTCACTCATCATGTAGCCAAACCAAGTCATGAAACAAAGTTTCTATTTCAAGAACCAAATGTTATTGAATGATAAAAATCATACTTTTTACACGATTAAAATTAGTTTTGATGATTTCTCAAAAACTAAGAATGCTACTGACTTAAAATTTAACTTATAACATAGCTTTTTTAATTCTCTACAAAAAAGATGTATTAAACTTTTTTGCTCCGACGCATACTTTTTAGGTTATTGACAATTATAGTTTTCACTTATCATGTAGCCAAACCAAGTCATGAAACAAAGTTTCTATTTCAAGAACCAAATGTTATTGAATGATAAAAATCATACTTTTTACACGATTAAAACTAGTTTTGATGATTTCTCAAAAACTAAGAATGCTACTGACTTTAAATTTGACTCAAAACATAGCTTTTTCAATTCTCTACAAAAAAATGTCTTAAACTTTTTTGCTCCGACGCATACTTTTTGGGTTATTGACAATTTTAGTTTTCACTCATCATGTAGCCAAACCAAGTCATGAAACAAAGTTTCTATTTCAAGAACCAAAAGTTATTGAATGATAAAAATCATACTTTTTACACGATTAAAACTAGTTTTGATGATTTCTCAAAAACTAAGTATGCTACAGACTTCAAATTCAATTCAAAACCTAGCTTTTTCAATGCTTTACAAAAAAGATGTCTTGAACTTTTTTGCTCCGACGCATACTTTTTGGGTTATTGACAATTTTAGTTTTCACTCATCATGTAGCCAAACCAAGTCATGAAACAAAGTTTCTATTTCAAGAACCAAATGTTATTGAATGATAAAAATCATACTTTTTACACGATTAAAACTAGTTTTGATGATTTCTCAAAAACTAAGAATGCTACTGACTTTAAATTTGACTCAAAACATAGCTTTTTCAATTTCTACAAAAAAATGTCTTAAACTTTTTTGCTCCGACGCATACTTTTTGGGTTATTGACAATTTTAGTTTTCACTCATCATGTAGCCAAACCAAGTCATGAAACAAAGTTTCTATTTCAAGAACCAAATGTTATTGAATGATAAAAATCATACTTTTTACACGATTAAAACTAGTTTTGATGATTTCTCAAAAACTAAGTATGCTACAGACTTCAAATTCAATTTAAAACCTAGCTTTTTCAATTCTCTACAAAAAAGATGTCTTGAACATTTTTGCTCCGACGCATACTTTTTGGGTTATTGACAATTTTAGTTTTCACTCATTATGTAGCCAAACCAAGTCATGAAACAAAGTTTCTATTTCAAGTACCAAATGTTATTGAATGATAAAAATCATACTTTTTACACAATTAAAAATAGTTTTGATGATTTCTCCAAAAATAAGAATGCTACAGACATCAAATTCAATTCAAAACATAGCTTTTTCAATTCTCTACAAAAAAATGTCTTAAACTTTTTTGCTCCGACGCATACTTTTTGGGTTATTGACAATTTTAGTTTTCACTCATCATGTAGCCAAACCAAGTCATGAAACAAAGTATCTATTTCAAGAACCAAATGTTATTGAATGATAAAAATCATACTTTTTACACGATTAAAACTAGTTTTGATGATTTCTCCAAAAATAAGAATGCTACAGACATCAAATTCAATTCAAAACATAGCTTTTTCAATTCTTTACAAAAAAGATGTCTTGAACTTTTTTGCTCCGACGCATACTTTTTGGGTTATTGACAATTTTAGTTTTCACTCATCATGTAGCCAAACCAAGTCATGAAACAAAGTTTCTATTTCAAGAACCAAATGTTATTGAATGATAAAAATCATACTTTTTACACGATTAAAACTAGTTTTGATGATTTCTCAAAAACTAAGAATGCTACTGACTTAAAATTTAACTCATAACATAGCTTTTTTAATTCTCTACAAAAAAGATGTATTAAACTTTTTTGCTCCGACGCATACTTTTTAGGTTATTGACAATTATAGTTTTCACTTATCATGTAGCCAAACCAAGTCATGAAACAAAGTTTCTATTTCAAGAACCAAATGTTATTGAATGATAAAAATCATACTTTTTACACGATTAAAACTAGTTTTGATGATTTCTCAAAAACTAAGAATGCTACTGACTTTAAATTTGACTCAAAACATAGCTTTTTCAATTCTCTACAAAAAAATGTCTTAAACTTTTTTGCTCCGACGCATACTTTTTGGGTTATTGACAATTTTAGTTTTCACTCATCATGTAGCCAAACCAAGTCATGAAACAAAGTTTCTATTTCAAGAACCAAATGTTATTGAATGATAAAAATCATACTTTTTACACGATTAAAACTAGTTTTGATGATTTCTCAAAAACTAAGTATGCTACAGACTTCAAATTCAATTCAAAACCTAGCTTTTTCAATTCTTTACAAAAAAGATGTCTTGAACTTTTTTGCTCCGACGCATACTTTTTGGGTTATTGACAATTTTAGTTTTCACTCATCATGTAGCCAAACCAAGTCATGAAACAAAGTTTCTATTTCAAGAACCAAATGTTATTGAATGATAAAAATCATACTTTTTACACGATTAAAACTAGTTTTGATGATTTCTCAAAAACTAAGAATGCTACTGACTTAAAATTTAACTTATAACATAGCTTTTTTAATTCTCTACAAAAAAGATGTATTAAACTTTTTTGCTCCGACGCATACTTTTTAGGTTATTGACAATTATAGTTTTCACTTATCATGTAGCCAAACCAAGTCATGAAACAAAGTTTCTATTTCAAGAACCAAATGTTATTGAATGATAAAAATCATACTTTTTACACGATTAAAACTAGTTTTGATGATTTCTCAAAAACTAAGAATGCTACTGACTTTAAATTTGACTCAAAACATAGCTTTTTCAATTCTCTACAAAAAAATGTCTTAAACTTTTTTGCTCCGACGCATACTTTTTGGGTTATTGACAA
The DNA here is from genome assembly GCA_949318235.1 of Ecdyonurus torrentis. Taxonomy (NCBI): domain Eukaryota; kingdom Metazoa; phylum Arthropoda; class Insecta; order Ephemeroptera; family Heptageniidae; genus Ecdyonurus; species Ecdyonurus torrentis. The sequence continues at coordinate 1,156,404 of OX439129.1, forward strand.
TTTTAGTTTTCACTCATCATGTAGCCAAACCAAGTCATGAAACAAAGTTTCTATTTCAAGAACCAAAAGTTATTGAATGATAAAAATCATACTTTTTACACGATTAAAACTAGTTTTGATGATTTCTCAAAAACTAAGTATGCTACAGACTTCAAATTCAATTCAAAACCTAGCTTTTTCAATGCTTTACAAAAAAGATGTCTTGAACTTTTTTGCTCCGACGCATACTTTTTGGGTTATTGACAATTTTAGTTTTCACTCATCATGTAGCCAAACCAAGTCATGAAACAAAGTTTCTATTTCAAGAACCAAATGTTATTGAATGATAAAAATCATACTTTTTACACGATTAAAACTAGTTTTGATGATTTCTCAAAAACTAAGAATGCTACTGACTTTAAATTTGACTCAAAACATAGCTTTTTCAATTTCTACAAAAAAATGTCTTAAACTTTTTTGCTCCGACGCATACTTTTTGGGTTATTGACAATTTTAGTTTTCACTCATCATGTAGCCAAACCAAGTCATGAAACAAAGTTTCTATTTCAAGAACCAAATGTTATTGAATGATAAAAATCATACTTTTTACACGATTAAAACTAGTTTTGATGATTTCTCAAAAACTAAGTATGCTACAGACTTCAAATTCAATTTAAAACCTAGCTTTTTCAATTCTCTACAAAAAAGATGTCTTGAACATTTTTGCTCCGACGCATACTTTTTGGGTTATTGACAATTTTAGTTTTCACTCATTATGTAGCCAAACCAAGTCATGAAACAAAGTTTCTATTTCAAGTACCAAATGTTATTGAATGATAAAAATCATACTTTTTACACAATTAAAAATAGTTTTGATGATTTCTCCAAAAATAAGAATGCTACAGACATCAAATTCAATTCAAAACATAGCTTTTTCAATTCTTTACAAAAAAGATGTCTTGAACCTTTTTTGCTCCGACGCATACTTTTTGGGTTATTGACAATTTTAGTTTTCCCTCATCATGTAGCCAATCCAAGTCATGAAACAAAGTTTCTATTTCAAGAACCAAATGTTATTGAATGATAAAAATCATACTTTTTACACGATTAAAACTAGTTTTGATGATTTCTCAAAAACTAAGAATGCTACTGACTTAAAATTTAACTTATAACATAGCTTTTTTAATTCTCTACAAAAAAGATGTATTAAACTTTTTTGCTCCGACGCATACTTTTTAGGTTATTGACAATTATAGTTTTCACTTATCATGTAGCCATACCAAGTCATGAAACAAAGTTTCTATTTCAAGAACCAAATGTTATTGAATGATAAAAATCATACTTTTTACACGATTAAAACTACTTTTGATGATTTCTCAAAAACTAAGAATGCTACTGACTTTAAATTTGACTCAAAACATAGCTTTTTCAATTCTCTACAAAAAAATGTCTTAAACTTTTTTGCTCCGACGCATACTTTTTGGGTTATTGACAATTTTAGTTTTCACTCATCATGTAGCCAAACCAAGTCATGAAACAAAGTATCTATTTCAAGAACCAAATGTTATTGAATGATAAAAATCATACTTTTTACACGATTAAAACTAGTTTTGATGATTTCTCCAAAAATAAGAATGCTACAGACATCAAATTCAATTCAAAACATAGCTTTTTTAATTCTCTACAAAAAAGATGTATTAAACTTTTTTGCTCCGACGCATACTTTTTAGGTTATTGACAATTATAGTTTTCACTTATCATGTAGCCAAACCAAGTCATGAAACAAAGTTTCTATTTCAAGAACCAAATGTTATTGAATGATAAAAATCATACTTTTTACACGATTAAAACTAGTTTTGATGATTTCTCAAAAACTAAGTATGCTACAGACTTCAAATTCAATTCAAAACCTAGCTTTTTCAATTCTTTACAAAAAAGATGTCTTGAACTTTTTTGCTCCGACGCATACTTTTTGGGTTATTGACAATTTTAGTTTTCACTCATCATGTAGCCAAACCAAGTCATGAAACAAAGTTTCTATTTCAAGAACCAAATGTTATTGAATGATAAAAATCATACTTTTTACACGATTAAAACTAGTTTTGATGATTTCTCAAAAACTAAGAATGCTACTGACTTAAAATTTAACTTATAACATAGCTTTTTTAATTCTCTACAAAAAAGATGTATTAAACTTTTTTGCTCCGACGCATACTTTTTGGGTTATTGACAATTTTAGTTTTCACTCATCATGTAGCCAAACCAAGTCATGAAACAAAGTTTCTATTTCAAGAACCAAATGTTATTGAATGATAAAAATCATACTTTTTACACGATTAAAACTAGTTTTGATGATTTCTCAAAAACTAAGTATGCTACAGACTTCAAATTCAATTCAAAACCTAGCTTTTTCAATTCTTTACAAAAAAGATGTCTTGAACTTTTTTGCTCCGACGCATACTTTTTGGGTTATTGACAATTTTAGTTTTCACTCATCATGTAGCCAAACCAAGTCATGAAACAAAGTTTCTATTTCAAGTACCAAATGTTATTGAATGATAAAAATCATACTTTTTACACAATTAAAAATAGTTTTGATGATTTCTCCAAAAATAAGAATGCTACAGACATCAAATTCAATTCAAAACATAGCTTTTTCAATTCTCTACAAAAAAATGTCTTAAACTTTTTTGCTCCGACGCATACTTTTTGGGTTATTGACAATTTTAGTTTTCACTCATCATGTAGCCAAACCAAGTCATGAAACAAAGTATCTATTTCAAGAACCAAATGTTATTGAATGATAAAAATCATACTTTTTACACGATTAAAACTAGTTTTGATGATTTCTCCAAAAATAAGAATGCTACAGACATCAAATTCAATTCAAAACATAGCTTTTTCAATTCTTTACAAAAAAGATGTCTTGAACTTTTTTGCTCCGACGCATACTTTTTGGGTTATTGACAATTTTAGTTTTCACTCATCATGTAGCCAAACCAAGTCATGAAACAAAGTTTCTATTTCAAGAACCAAATGTTATTGAATGATAAAAATCATACTTTTTACACGATTAAAACTAGTTTTGATGATTTCTCAAAAACTAAGAATGCTACTGACTTAAAATTTAACTCATAACATAGCTTTTTTAATTCTCTACAAAAAAGATGTATTAAACTTTTTTGCTCCGACGCATACTTTTTAGGTTATTGACAATTATAGTTTTCACTTATCATGTAGCCAAACCAAGTCATGAAACAAAGTTTCTATTTCAAGAACCAAATGTTATTGAATGATAAAAATCATACTTTTTACACGATTAAAACTAGTTTTGATGATTTCTCAAAAACTAAGAATGCTACTGACTTTAAATTTGACTCAAAACATAGCTTTTTCAATTCTCTACAAAAAAATGTCTTAAACTTTTTTGCTCCGACGCATACTTTTTGGGTTATTGACAATTTTAGTTTTCACTCATCATGTAGCCAAACCAAGTCATGAAACAAAGTTTCTATTTCAAGAACCAAATGTTATTGAATGATAAAAATCATACTTTTTACACGATTAAAACTAGTTTTGATGATTTCTCAAAAACTAAGTATGCTACAGACTTCAAATTCAATTCAAAACCTAGCTTTTTCAATTCTTTACAAAAAAGATGTCTTGAACTTTTTTGCTCCGACGCATACTTTTTGGGTTATTGACAATTTTAGTTTTCACTCATCATGTAGCCAAACCAAGTCATGAAACAAAGTTTCTATTTCAAGAACCAAATGTTATTGAATGATAAAAATCATACTTTTTACACGATTAAAACTAGTTTTGATGATTTCTCAAAAACTAAGAATGCTACTGACTTAAAATTTAACTTATAACATAGCTTTTTTAATTCTCTACAAAAAAGATGTATTAAACTTTTTTGCTCCGACGCATACTTTTTAGGTTATTGACAATTATAGTTTTCACTTATCATGTAGCCAAACCAAGTCATGAAACAAAGTTTCTATTTCAAGAACCAAATGTTATTGAATGATAAAAATCATACTTTTTACACGATTAAAACTAGTTTTGATGATTTCTCAAAAACTAAGAATGCTACTGACTTTAAATTTGACTCAAAACATAGCTTTTTCAATTCTCTACAAAAAAATGTCTTAAACTTTTTTGCTCCGACGCATACTTTTTGGGTTATTGACAATTTTAGTTTTCACTCATCATGTAGCCAAACCAAGTCATGAAACAAAGTTTCTATTTCAAGAACCAAAAGTTATTGAATGATAAAAATCATACTTTTTACACGATTAAAACTAGTTTTGATGATTTCTCAAAAACTAAGTATGCTACAGACTTCAAATTCAATTCAAAACCTAGCTTTTTCAATGCTTTACAAAAAAGATGTCTTGAACTTTTTTGCTCCGACGCATACTTTTTGGGTTATTGACAATTTTAGTTTTCACTCATCATGTAGCCAAACCAAGTCATGAAACAAAGTTTCTATTTCAAGAACCAAATGTTATTGAATGATAAAAATCATACTTTTTACACGATTAAAACTAGTTTTGATGATTTCTCAAAAACTAAGAATGCTACTGACTTTAAATTTGACTCAAAACATAGCTTTTTCAATTTCTACAAAAAAATGTCTTAAACTTTTTTGCTCCGACGCATACTTTTTGGGTTATTGACAATTTTAGTTTTCACTCATCATGTAGCCAAACCAAGTCATGAAACAAAGTTTCTATTTCAAGAACCAAATGTTATTGAATGATAAAAATCATACTTTTTACACGATTAAAACTAGTTTTGATGATTTCTCAAAAACTAAGTATGCTACAGACTTCAAATTCAATTTAAAACCTAGCTTTTTCAATTCTCTACAAAAAAGATGTCTTGAACATTTTTGCTCCGACGCATACTTTTTGGGTTATTGACAATTTTAGTTTTCACTCATTATGTAGCCAAACCAAGTCATGAAACAAAGTTTCTATTTCAAGTACCAAATGTTATTGAATGATAAAAATCATACTTTTTACACAATTAAAAATAGTTTTGATGATTTCTCCAAAAATAAGAATGCTACAGACATCAAATTCAATTCAAAACATAGCTTTTTCAATTCTTTACAAAAAAGATGTCTTGAACCTTTTTTGCTCCGACGCATACTTTTTGGGTTATTGACAATTTTAGTTTTCCCTCATCATGTAGCCAATCCAAGTCATGAAACAAAGTTTCTATTTCAAGAACCAAATGTTATTGAATGATAAAAATCATACTTTTTACACGATTAAAACTAGTTTTGATGATTTCTCAAAAACTAAGAATGCTACTGACTTAAAATTTAACTTATAACATAGCTTTTTTAATTCTCTACAAAAAAGATGTATTAAACTTTTTTGCTCCGACGCATACTTTTTAGGTTATTGACAATTATAGTTTTCACTTATCATGTAGCCATACCAAGTCATGAAACAAAGTTTCTATTTCAAGAACCAAATGTTATTGAATGATAAAAATCATACTTTTTACACGATTAAAACTACTTTTGATGATTTCTCAAAAACTAAGAATGCTACTGACTTTAAATTTGACTCAAAACATAGCTTTTTCAATTCTCTACAAAAAAATGTCTTAAACTTTTTTGCTCCGACGCATACTTTTTGGGTTATTGACAATTTTAGTTTTCACTCATCATGTAGCCAAACCAAGTCATGAAACAAAGTATCTATTTCAAGAACCAAATGTTATTGAATGATAAAAATCATACTTTTTACACGATTAAAACTAGTTTTGATGATTTCTCCAAAAATAAGAATGCTACAGACATCAAATTCAATTCAAAACATAGCTTTTTTAATTCTCTACAAAAAAGATGTATTAAACTTTTTTGCTCCGACGCATACTTTTTAGGTTATTGACAATTATAGTTTTCACTTATCATGTAGCCAAACCAAGTCATGAAACAAAGTTTCTATTTCAAGAACCAAATGTTATTGAATGATAAAAATCATACTTTTTACACGATTAAAACTAGTTTTGATGATTTCTCAAAAACTAAGAATGCTACTGACTTTAAATTTGACTCAAAACATAGCTTTTTCAATTCTCTACAAAAAAATGTCTTAAACTTTTTTGCTCCGACGCATACTTTTTGGGTTATTGACAATTTTAGTTTTCACTCATCATGTAGCCAAACCAAGTCATGAAACAAAGTTTCTATTTCAAGAACCAAATGTTATTGAATGATAAAAATCATACTTTTTACACGATTAAAACTAGTTTTGATGATTTCTCAAAAACTAAGAATGCTACTGACTTAAAATTTAACTTATAACATAGCTTTTTTAATTCTCTACAAAAAAGATGTATTAAACTTTTTTGCTCCGACGCATACTTTTTAGGTTATTGACAATTATAGTTTTCACTTATCATGTAGCCAAACCAAGTCATGAAACAAAGTTTCTATTTCAAGAACCAAATGTTATTGAATGATAAAAATCATACTTTTTACACGATTAAAACTAGTTTTGATGATTTCTCAAAAACTAAGAATGCTACTGACTTTAAATTTGACTCAAAACATAGCTTTTTCAATTCTCTACAAAAAAATGTCTTAAACTTTTTTGCTCCGACGCATACTTTTTGGGTTATTGACAATTTTAGTTTTCACTCATCATGTAGCCAAACCAAGTCATGAAACAAAGTTTCTATTTCAAGAACCAAAAGTTATTGAATGATAAAAATCATACTTTTTACACGATTAAAACTAGTTTTGATGATTTCTCAAAAACTAAGTATGCTACAGACTTCAAATTCAATTCAAAACCTAGCTTTTTCAATGCTTTACAAAAAAGATGTCTTGAACTTTTTTGCTCCGACGCATACTTTTTGGGTTATTGACAATTTTAGTTTTCACTCATCATGTAGCCAAACCAAGTCATGAAACAAAGTTTCTATTTCAAGAACCAAATGTTATTGAATGATAAAAATCATACTTTTTACACGATTAAAACTAGTTTTGATGATTTCTCAAAAACTAAGAATGCTACTGACTTTAAATTTGACTCAAAACATAGCTTTTTCAATTCTCTACAAAAAAGATGTCTTGAACATTTTTGCTCCGACGCATACTTTTTGGGTTATTGACAATTTTAGTTTTCACTCATTATGTAGCCAAACCAAGTCATGAAACAAAGTTTCTATTTCAAGTACCAAATGTTATTGAATGATAAAAATCATACTTTTTACACAATTAAAAATAGTTTTGATGATTTCTCCAAAAATAAGAATGCTACAGACATCAAATTCAATTCAAAACATAGCTTTTTCAATTCTTTACAAAAAAGATGTCTTGAACCTTTTTTGCTCCGACGCATACTTTTTGGGTTATTGACAATTTTAGTTTTCCCTCATCATGTAGCCAATCCAAGTCATGAAACAAAGTTTCTATTTCAAGAACCAAATGTTATTGAATGATAAAAATCATACTTTTTACACGATTAAAACTAGTTTTGATGATTTCTCAAAAACTAAGAATGCTACTGACTTAAAATTTAACTTATAACATAGCTTTTTTAATTCTCTACAAAAAAGATGTATTAAACTTTTTTGCTCCGACGCATACTTTTTAGGTTATTGACAATTATAGTTTTCACTTATCATGTAGCCATACCAAGTCATGAAACAAAGTTTCTATTTCAAGAACCAAATGTTATTGAATGATAAAAATCATACTTTTTACACGATTAAAACTACTTTTGATGATTTCTCAAAAACTAAGAATGCTACTGACTTTAAATTTGACTCAAAACATAGCTTTTTCAATTCTCTACAAAAAAATGTCTTAAACTTTTTTGCTCCGACGCATACTTTTTGGGTTATTGACAATTTTAGTTTTCACTCATCATGTAGCCAAACCAAGTCATGAAACAAAGTATCTATTTCAAGAACCAAATGTTATTGAATGATAAAAATCATACTTTTTACACGATTAAAACTAGTTTTGATGATTTCTCCAAAAATAAGAATGCTACAGACATCAAATTCAATTCAAAACATAGCTTTTTTAATTCTCTACAAAAAAGATGTATTAAACTTTTTTGCTCCGACGCATACTTTTTAGGTTATTGACAATTATAGTTTTCACTTATCATGTAGCCAAACCAAGTCATGAAACAAAGTTTCTATTTCAAGAACCAAATGTTATTGAATGATAAAAATCATACTTTTTACACGATTAAAACTAGTTTTGATGATTTCTCAAAAACTAAGAATGCTACTGACTTTAAATTTGACTCAAAACATAGCTTTTTCAATTCTCTACAAAAAAATGTCTTAAACTTTTTTGCTCCGACGCATACTTTTTGGGTTATTGACAATTTTAGTTTTCACTCATCATGTAGCCAAACCAAGTCATGAAACAAAGTTTCTATTTCAAGAACCAAATGTTATTGAATGATAAAAATCATACTTTTTACACGATTAAAACTAGTTTTGATGATTTCTCAAAAACTAAGAATGCTACTGACTTAAAATTTAACTTATAACATAGCTTTTTTAATTCTCTACAAAAAAGATGTATTAAACTTTTTTGCTCCGACGCATACTTTTTAGGTTATTGACAATTATAGTTTTCACTTATCATGTAGCCAAACCAAGTCATGAAACAAAGTTTCTATTTCAAGAACCAAATGTTATTGAATGATAAAAATCATACTTTTTACACGATTAAAACTAGTTTTGATGATTTCTCAAAAACTAAGAATGCTACTGACTTTAAATTTGACTCAAAACATAGCTTTTTCAATTCTCTACAAAAAAGATGTCTTGAACATTTTTGCTCCGACGCATACTTTTTGGGTTATTGACAATTTTAGTTTTCACTCATTATGTAGCCAAACCAAGTCATGAAACAAAGTTTCTATTTCAAGTACCAAATGTTATTGAATGATAAAAATCATACTTTTTACACAATTAAAAATAGTTTTGATGATTTCTCCAAAAATAAGAATGCTACAGACATCAAATTCAATTCAAAACATAGCTTTTTCAATTCTTTACAAAAAAGATGTCTTGAACCTTTTTTGCTCCGACGCATACTTTTTGGGTTATTGACAATTTTAGTTTTCCCTCATCATGTAGCCAATCCAAGTCATGAAACAAAGTTTCTATTTCAAGAACCAAATGTTATTGAATGATAAAAATCATACTTTTTACACGATTAAAACTAGTTTTGATGATTTCTCAAAAACTAAGAATGCTACTGACTTAAAATTTAACTTATAACATAGCTTTTTTAATTCTCTACAAAAAAGATGTATTAAACTTTTTTGCTCCGACGCATACTTTTTAGGTTATTGACAATTATAGTTTTCACTTATCATGTAGCCATACCAAGTCATGAAACAAAGTTTCTATTTCAAGAACCAAATGTTATTGAATGATAAAAATCATACTTTTTACACGATTAAAACTACTTTTGATGATTTCTCAAAAACTAAGAATGCTACTGACTTTAAATTTGACTCAAAACATAGCTTTTTCAATTCTCTACAAAAAAATGTCTTAAACTTTTTTGCTCCGACGCATACTTTTTGGGTTATTGACAATTTTAGTTTTCACTCATCATGTAGCCAAACCAAGTCATGAAACAAAGTATCTATTTCAAGAACCAAATGTTATTGAATGATAAAAATCATACTTTTTACACGATTAAAACTAGTTTTGATGATTTCTCCAAAAATAAGAATGCTACAGACATCAAATTCAATTCAAAACATAGCTTTTTTAATTCTCTACAAAAAAGATGTATTAAACTTTTTTGCTCCGACGCATACTTTTTAGGTTATTGACAATTATAGTTTTCACTTATCATGTAGCCAAACCAAGTCATGAAACAAAGTTTCTATTTCAAGAACCAAATGTTATTGAATGATAAAAATCATACTTTTTACACGATTAAAACTAGTTTTGATGATTTCTCAAAAACTAAGAATGCTACTGACTTTAAATTTGACTCAAAACATAGCTTTTTCAATTCTCTACAAAAAAATGTCTTAAACTTTTTTGCTCCGACGCATACTTTTTGGGTTATTGACAATTTTAGTTTTCACTCATCATGTAGCCAAACCAAGTCATGAAACAAAGTTTCTATTTCAAGAACCAAATGTTATTGAATGATAAAAATCATACTTTTTACACGATTAAAACTAGTTTTGATGATTTCTCAAAAACTAAGAATGCTACTGACTTAAAATTTAACTTATAACATAGCTTTTTTAATTCTCTACAAAAAAGATGTATTAAACTTTTTTGCTCCGACGCATACTTTTTAGGTTATTGACAATTATAGTTTTCACTTATCATGTAGCCAAACCAAGTCATGAAACAAAGTTTCTATTTCAAGAACCAAATGTTATTGAATGATAAAAATCATACTTTTTACACGATTAAAACTAGTTTTGATGATTTCTCAAAAACTAAGAATGCTACTGACTTAAAATTTAACTTATAACATAGCTTTTTTAATTCTCTACAAAAAAGATGTATTAAACTTTTTTGCTCCGACGCATACTTTTTAGGTTATTGACAATTATAGTTTTCACTTATCATGTAGCCATACCAAGTCATGAAACAAAGTTTCTATTTCAAGAACCAAATGTTATTGAATGATAAAAATCATACTTTTTACACGATTAAAACTACTTTTGATGATTTCTCAAAAACTAAGAATGCTACTGACTTTAAATTTGACTCAAAACATAGCTTTTTCAATTCTCTACAAAAAAATGTCTTAAACTTTTTTGCTCCGACGCATACTTTTTGGGTTATTGACAATTTTAGTTTTCACTCATCATGTAGCCAAACCAAGTCATGAAACAAAGTATCTATTTCAAGAACCAAATGTTATTGAATGATAAAAATCATACTTTTTACACGATTAAAACTAGTTTTGATGATTTCTCCAAAAATAAGAATGCTACAGACATCAAATTCAATTCAAAACATAGCTTTTTTAATTCTCTACAAAAAAGATGTATTAAACTTTTTTGCTCCGACGCATACTTTTTAGGTTATTGACAATTATAGTTTTCACTTATCATGTAGCCAAACCAAGTCATGAAACAAAGTTTCTATTTCAAGAACCAAATGTTATTGAATGATAAAAATCATACTTTTTACACGATTAAAACTAGTTTTGATGATTTCTCAAAAACTAAGAATGCTACTGACTTTAAATTTGACTCAAAACATAGCTTTTTCAATTCTCTACAAAAAAATGTCTTAAACTTTTTTGCTCCGACGCATACTTTTTGGGTTATTGACAATTTTAGTTTTCACTCATCATGTAGCCAAACCAAGTCATGAAACAAAGTATCTATTTCAAGAACCAAATGTTATTGAATGATAAAAATCATACTTTTTACACGATTAAAACTAGTTTTGATGATTTCTCCAAAAATAAGAATGCTACAGACATCAAATTCAATTCAAAACATAGCTTTTTTAATTCTCTACAAAAAAGATGTATTAAACTTTTTTGCTCCGACGCATACTTTTTAGGTTATTGACAATTATAGTTTTCACTTATCATGTAGCCAAACCAAGTCATGAAACAAAGTTTCTATTTCAAGAACCAAATGTTATTGAATGATAAAAATCATACTTTTTACACGATTAAAACTAGTTTTGATGATTTCTCAAAAACTAAGAATGCTACTGACTTTAAATTTGACTCAAAACATAGCTTTTTCGATTCTCTACAAAAAAATGTCTTAAACTTTTTTGCTCCGACGCATACTTTTTGGGTTATTGACAATTTTAGTTTTCACTCATCATGTAGCCAAACCAAGTCATGAAACAAAGTTTTTATTTCAAGAACCAAATGTTATTGAATGATAAAAATCATACTTTTTACACGATTAAAACTAGTTTTGATGATTTCTCAAAAACTAAGAATGCTACTGACTTAAAATTTAACTTATAACATAGCTTTTTTAATTCTCTACAAAAAAGATGTATTAAACTTTTTTGCTCCGACGCATACTTTTTAGGTTATTGACAATTATAGTTTTCACTTATCATGTAGCCATACCAAGTCATGAAACAAAGTTTCTATTTCAAGAACCAAATGTTATTGAATGATAAAAATCATACTTTTTACACGATTAAAACTAGTTTTGATGATTTCTCAAAAACTAAGAATGCTACTGACTTTAAATTTGACTCAAAACATAGCTTTTTCGATTCTCTACAAAAAAATGTCTTAAACTTTTTTGCTCCGACGCATACTTTTTGGGTTATTGACAATTTTAGTTTTCACTCATCATGTAGCCAAACCAAGTCATGAAACAAAGTTTTTATTTCAAGAACCAAATGTTATTGAATGATAAAAATCATACTTTTTACACGATTAAAACTAGTTTTGATGATTTCTCAAAAACTAAGTATGCTACAGACTTTAAATTCAATTCAAAACCTAGCTTTTTCAATTCTTTACAAAAAAGATGTCTTAAACTTTTTTGCTCCGACGCATACTTTTTGGGTTATTGACAATTTTAGTTTTCACTCATCATGTAGCCAAACCAAGTCATGAAACAAAGTTTCTATTTCAAGAACCAAATGTTATTGAATGATAAAAATCATACTTTTTACACGATTAAAACTAGTTTTGATGATTTCTCAAAAACTAAGTATGCTACAGACTTTAAATTCAATTCAAAACCTAGCTTTTTTAATTCTCTACAAAAAAGATGTCTTAAACTTTTTTGCTCCGACGCATACTTTTTAGGTTATTGACAATTATAGTTTTCACTTATCATGTAGCCAAACCAAGTCATGAAACAAAGTTTCTATTTCAAGAACCAAATGTTATTGAATGATAAAAATCATACTTTTTACACGATTAAAACTAGTTTTGATGATTTCTCAAAAACTAAGAATGCTACTGACTTTAAATTTGACTCAAAACATAGCTTTTTTAATTCTCTACAAAAAAGATGTATTAAACTTTTTTGCTCCGACGCATACTTTTTAGGTTATTGACAATTATAGTTTTCACTTATCATGTAGCCATACCAAGTCATGAAACAAAGTTTCTATTTCAAGAACCAAATGTTATTGAATGATAAAAATCATACTTTTTACACGATTAAAACTACTTTTGATGATTTCTCAAAAACTAAGAATGCTACTGACTTTAAATTTGACTCAAAACATAGCTTTTTCAATTCTCTACAAAAAAATGTCTTAAACTTTTTTGCTCCGACGCATACTTTTTGGGTTATTGACAATTTTAGTTTTCACTCATCATGTAGCCAAACCAAGTCATGAAACAAAGTATCTATTTCAAGAACCAAATGTTATTGAATGATAAAAATCATACTTTTTACACGATTAAAACTAGTTTTGATGATTTCTCCAAAAATAAGAATGCTACAGACATCAAATTCAATTCAAAACATAGCTTTTTTAATTCTCTACAAAAAAGATGTATTAAACTTTTTTGCTCCGACGCATACTTTTTAGGTTATTGACAATTATAGTTTTCACTTATCATGTAGCCAAACCAAGTCATGAAACAAAGTTTCTATTTCAAGAACCAAATGTTATTGAATGATAAAAATCATACTTTTTACACGATTAAAACTAGTTTTGATGATTTCTCAAAAACTAAGAATGCTACTGACTTTAAATTTGACTCAAAACATAGCTTTTTCAATTCTCTACAAAAAAATGTCTTAAACTTTTTTGCTCCGACGCATACTTTTTGGGTTATTGACAATTTTAGTTTTCACTCATCATGTAGCCAAACCAAGTCATGAAACAAAGTATCTATTTCAAGAACCAAATGTTATTGAATGATAAAAATCATACTTTTTACACGATTAAAACTAGTTTTGATGATTTCTCCAAAAATAAGAATGCTACAGACATCAAATTCAATTCAAAACATAGCTTTTTTAATTCTCTACAAAAAAGATGTATTAAACTTTTTTGCTCCGACGCATACTTTTTAGGTTATTGACAATTATAGTTTTCACTTATCATGTAGCCAAACCAAGTCATGAAACAAAGTTTCTATTTCAAGAACCAAATGTTATTGAATGATAAAAATCATACTTTTTACACGATTAAAACTAGTTTTGATGATTTCTCAAAAACTAAGAATGCTACTGACTTTAAATTTGACTCAAAACATAGCTTTTTCAATTCTCTACAAAAAAGATGTCTTGAACATTTTTGCTCCGACGCATACTTTTTGGGTTATTGACAATTTTAGTTTTCACTCATTATGTAGCCAAACCAAGTCATGAAACAAAGTTTCTATTTCAAGTACCAAATGTTATTGAATGATAAAAATCATACTTTTTACACAATTAAAAATAGTTTTGATGATTTCTCCAAAAATAAGAATGCTACAGACATCAAATTCAATTCAAAACATAGCTTTTTCAATTCTTTACAAAAAAGATGTCTTGAACCTTTTTTGCTCCGACGCATACTTTTTGGGTTATTGACAATTTTAGTTTTCCCTCATCATGTAGCCAATCCAAGTCATGAAACAAAGTTTCTATTTCAAGAACCAAATGTTATTGAATGATAAAAATCATACTTTTTACACGATTAAAACTAGTTTTGATGATTTCTCAAAAACTAAGAATGCTACTGACTTAAAATTTAACTTATAACATAGCTTTTTTAATTCTCTACAAAAAAGATGTATTAAACTTTTTTGCTCCGACGCATACTTTTTAGGTTATTGACAATTATAGTTTTCACTTATCATGTAGCCATACCAAGTCATGAAACAAAGTTTCTATTTCAAGAACCAAATGTTATTGAATGATAAAAATCATACTTTTTACACGATTAAAACTACTTTTGATGATTTCTCAAAAACTAAGAATGCTACTGACTTTAAATTTGACTCAAAACATAGCTTTTTCAATTCTCTACAAAAAAATGTCTTAAACTTTTTTGCTCCGACGCATACTTTTTGGGTTATTGACAATTTTAGTTTTCACTCATCATGTAGCCAAACCAAGTCATGAAACAAAGTATCTATTTCAAGAACCAAATGTTATTGAATGATAAAAATCATACTTTTTACACGATTAAAACTAGTTTTGATGATTTCTCCAAAAATAAGAATGCTACAGACATCAAATTCAATTCAAAACATAGCTTTTTTAATTCTCTACAAAAAAGATGTATTAAACTTTTTTGCTCCGACGCATACTTTTTAGGTTATTGACAATTATAGTTTTCACTTATCATGTAGCCAAACCAAGTCATGAAACAAAGTTTCTATTTCAAGAACCAAATGTTATTGAATGATAAAAATCATACTTTTTACACGATTAAAACTAGTTTTGATGATTTCTCAAAAACTAAGAATGCTACTGACTTTAAATTTGACTCAAAACATAGCTTTTTCAATTCTCTACAAAAAAATGTCTTAAACTTTTTTGCTCCGACGCATACTTTTTGGGTTATTGACAATTTTAGTTTTCACTCATCATGTAGCCAAACCAAGTCATGAAACAAAGTTTCTATTTCAAGAACCAAATGTTATTGAATGATAAAAATCATACTTTTTACACGATTAAAACTAGTTTTGATGATTTCTCAAAAACTAAGAATGCTACTGACTTAAAATTTAACTTATAACATAGCTTTTTTAATTCTCTACAAAAAAGATGTATTAAACTTTTTTGCTCCGACGCATACTTTTTAGGTTATTGACAATTATAGTTTTCACTTATCATGTAGCCAAACCAAGTCATGAAACAAAGTTTCTATTTCAAGAACCAAATGTTATTGAATGATAAAAATCATACTTTTTACACGATTAAAACTAGTTTTGATGATTTCTCAAAAACTAAGAATGCTACTGACTTAAAATTTAACTTATAACATAGCTTTTTTAATTCTCTACAAAAAAGATGTATTAAACTTTTTTGCTCCGACGCATACTTTTTAGGTTATTGACAATTATAGTTTTCACTTATCATGTAGCCATACCAAGTCATGAAACAAAGTTTCTATTTCAAGAACCAAATGTTATTGAATGATAAAAATCATACTTTTTACACGATTAAAACTACTTTTGATGATTTCTCAAAAACTAAGAATGCTACTGACTTTAAATTTGACTCAAAACATAGCTTTTTCAATTCTCTACAAAAAAATGTCTTAAACTTTTTTGCTCCGACGCATACTTTTTGGGTTATTGACAATTTTAGTTTTCACTCATCATGTAGCCAAACCAAGTCATGAAACAAAGTATCTATTTCAAGAACCAAATGTTATTGAATGATAAAAATCATACTTTTTACACGATTAAAACTAGTTTTGATGATTTCTCCAAAAATAAGAATGCTACAGACATCAAATTCAATTCAAAACATAGCTTTTTTAATTCTCTACAAAAAAGATGTATTAAACTTTTTTGCTCCGACGCATACTTTTTAGGTTATTGACAATTATAGTTTTCACTTATCATGTAGCCAAACCAAGTCATGAAACAAAGTTTCTATTTCAAGAACCAAATGTTATTGAATGATAAAAATCATACTTTTTACACGATTAAAACTAGTTTTGATGATTTCTCAAAAACTAAGAATGCTACTGACTTTAAATTTGACTCAAAACATAGCTTTTTCAATTCTCTACAAAAAAATGTCTTAAACTTTTTTGCTCCGACGCATACTTTTTGGGTTATTGACAATTTTAGTTTTCACTCATCATGTAGCCAAACCAAGTCATGAAACAAAGTATCTATTTCAAGAACCAAATGTTATTGAATGATAAAAATCATACTTTTTACACGATTAAAACTAGTTTTGATGATTTCTCCAAAAATAAGAATGCTACAGACATCAAATTCAATTCAAAACATAGCTTTTTTAATTCTCTACAAAAAAGATGTATTAAACTTTTTTGCTCCGACGCATACTTTTTAGGTTATTGACAATTATAGTTTTCACTTATCATGTAGCCAAACCAAGTCATGAAACAAAGTTTCTATTTCAAGAACCAAATGTTATTGAATGATAAAAATCATACTTTTTACACGATTAAAACTAGTTTTGATGATTTCTCAAAAACTAAGAATGCTACTGACTTTAAATTTGACTCAAAACATAGCTTTTTCGATTCTCTACAAAAAAATGTCTTAAACTTTTTTGCTCCGACGCATACTTTTTGGGTTATTGACAATTTTAGTTTTCACTCATCATGTAGCCAAACCAAGTCATGAAACAAAGTTTTTATTTCAAGAACCAAATGTTATTGAATGATAAAAATCATACTTTTTACACGATTAAAACTAGTTTTGATGATTTCTCAAAAACTAAGAATGCTACTGACTTAAAATTTAACTTATAACATAGCTTTTTTAATTCTCTACAAAAAAGATGTATTAAACTTTTTTGCTCCGACGCATACTTTTTAGGTTATTGACAATTATAGTTTTCACTTATCATGTAGCCATACCAAGTCATGAAACAAAGTTTCTATTTCAAGAACCAAATGTTATTGAATGATAAAAATCATACTTTTTACACGATTAAAACTAGTTTTGATGATTTCTCAAAAACTAAGAATGCTACTGACTTTAAATTTGACTCAAAACATAGCTTTTTCGATTCTCTACAAAAAAATGTCTTAAACTTTTTTGCTCCGACGCATACTTTTTGGGTTATTGACAATTTTAGTTTTCACTCATCATGTAGCCAAACCAAGTCATGAAACAAAGTTTTTATTTCAAGAACCAAATGTTATTGAATGATAAAAATCATACTTTTTACACGATTAAAACTAGTTTTGATGATTTCTCAAAAACTAAGTATGCTACAGACTTTAAATTCAATTCAAAACCTAGCTTTTTCAATTCTTTACAAAAAAGATGTCTTAAACTTTTTTGCTCCGACGCATACTTTTTGGGTTATTGACAATTTTAGTTTTCACTCATCATGTAGCCAAACCAAGTCATGAAACAAAGTTTCTATTTCAAGAACCAAATGTTATTGAATGATAAAAATCATACTTTTTACACGATTAAAACTAGTTTTGATGATTTCTCAAAAACTAAGTATGCTACAGACTTTAAATTCAATTCAAAACCTAGCTTTTTTAATTCTCTACAAAAAAGATGTCTTAAACTTTTTTGCTCCGACGCATACTTTTTAGGTTATTGACAATTATAGTTTTCACTTATCATGTAGCCAAACCAAGTCATGAAACAAAGTTTCTATTTCAAGAACCAAATGTTATTGAATGATAAAAATCATACTTTTTACACGATTAAAACTAGTTTTGATGATTTCTCAAAAACTAAGAATGCTACTGACTTTAAATTTGACTCAAAACATAGCTTTTTTAATTCTCTACAAAAAAGATGTATTAAACTTTTTTGCTCCGACGCATACTTTTTAGGTTATTGACAATTATAGTTTTCACTTATCATGTAGCCATACCAAGTCATGAAACAAAGTTTCTATTTCAAGAACCAAATGTTATTGAATGATAAAAATCATACTTTTTACACGATTAAAACTACTTTTGATGATTTCTCAAAAACTAAGAATGCTACTGACTTTAAATTTGACTCAAAACATAGCTTTTTCAATTCTCTACAAAAAAATGTCTTAAACTTTTTTGCTCCGACGCATACTTTTTGGGTTATTGACAATTTTAGTTTTCACTCATCATGTAGCCAAACCAAGTCATGAAACAAAGTATCTATTTCAAGAACCAAATGTTATTGAATGATAAAAATCATACTTTTTACACGATTAAAACTAGTTTTGATGATTTCTCCAAAAATAAGAATGCTACAGACATCAAATTCAATTCAAAACATAGCTTTTTTAATTCTCTACAAAAAAGATGTATTAAACTTTTTTGCTCCGACGCATACTTTTTAGGTTATTGACAATTATAGTTTTCACTTATCATGTAGCCAAACCAAGTCATGAAACAAAGTTTCTATTTCAAGAACCAAATGTTATTGAATGATAAAAATCATACTTTTTACACGATTAAAACTAGTTTTGATGATTTCTCAAAAACTAAGAATGCTACTGACTTTAAATTTGACTCAAAACATAGCTTTTTCAATTCTCTACAAAAAAATGTCTTAAACTTTTTTGCTCCGACGCATACTTTTTGGGTTATTGACAATTTTAGTTTTCACTCATCATGTAGCCAAACCAAGTCATGAAACAAAGTATCTATTTCAAGAACCAAATGTTATTGAATGATAAAAATCATACTTTTTACACGATTAAAACTAGTTTTGATGATTTCTCCAAAAATAAGAATGCTACAGACATCAAATTCAATTCAAAACATAGCTTTTTTAATTCTCTACAAAAAAGATGTATTAAACTTTTTTGCTCCGACGCATACTTTTTAGGTTATTGACAATTATAGTTTTCACTTATCATGTAGCCAAACCAAGTCATGAAACAAAGTTTCTATTTCAAGAACCAAATGTTATTGAATGATAAAAATCATACTTTTTACACGATTAAAACTAGTTTTGATGATTTCTCAAAAACTAAGAATGCTACTGACTTTAAATTTGACTCAAAACATAGCTTTTTCGATTCTCTACAAAAAAATGTCTTAAACTTTTTTGCTCCGACGCATACTTTTTGGGTTATTGACAATTTTAGTTTTCACTCATCATGTAGCCAAACCAAGTCATGAAACAAAGTTTTTATTTCAAGAACCAAATGTTATTGAATGATAAAAATCATACTTTTTACACGATTAAAACTAGTTTTGATGATTTCTCAAAAACTAAGTATGCTACAGACTTTAAATTCAATTCAAAACCTAGCTTTTTCAATTCTTTACAAAAAAGATGTCTTAAACTTTTTTGCTCCGACGCATACTTTTTGGGTTATTGACAATTTTAGTTTTCACTCATCATGTAGCCAAACCAAGTCATGAAACAAAGTTTCTATTTCAAGAACCAAATGTTATTGAATGATAAAAATCATACTTTTTACACGATTAAAACTAGTTTTGATGATTTCTCAAAAACTAAGTATGCTACAGACTTTAAATTCAATTCAAAACCTAGCTTTTTTAATTCTCTACAAAAAAGATGTCTTAAACTTTTTTGCTCCGACGCATACTTTTTAGGTTATTGACAATTATAGTTTTCACTTATCATGTAGCCAAACCAAGTCATGAAACAAAGTTTCTATTTCAAGAACCAAATGTTATTGAATGATAAAAATCATACTTTTTACACGATTAAAACTAGTTTTGATGATTTCTCAAAAACTAAGAATGCTACTGACTTTAAATTTGACTCAAAACATAGCTTTTTCAATTCTCTACAAAAAAATGTCTTAAACTTTTTTGCTCCGACGCATACTTTTTGGGTTATTGACAATTTTAGTTTTCACTCATCATGTAGCCAAACCAAGTCATGAAACAAAGTTTCTATTTCAAGAGCCAAATGTTATTGAATGATAAAAATCATACTTTTTACACGATTAAAACTAGTTTTGATGATTTCTCAAAAACTAAGTATGCTACAGACTTCAAATTCAATTCAAAACCTAGCTTTTTCAATTCTCTACAAAAAAGATGTCTTGAACATTTTTGCTCCGACGCATACTTTTTGGGTTATTGACAATTTTAGTTTTCACTCATTATGTAGCCAAACCAAGTCATGAAACAAAGTTTCTATTTCAAGTACCAAATGTTATTGAATGATAAAAATCATACTTTTTACACAATTAAAAATAGTTTTGATGATTTGTCAAAAACTAAGAATGCTACTGACATAAAATTTGACTTAAAACATAGCTTTTTCAATTCTCTACAAAAAAGATGTTTTGAACTTTTTTGCTCCGACGCATACTTTTTGGGTTATTGACAATTTTAGTTTTCACTCATCATGTATTCAAACCAAGTCATGAAACAAAGTTTCTATTTCAAGAACCAAATGTTATTGAATGATGAAAATCATAATTTTTACACGATTAAAAATAGTTTTGATGATTTCTCAAAAACTAAGAATGCTACAGACTTCAAATTCAGTTTTAAACATAGCTTTTTCAATTCTTTACAAAAAAGATGTTTTGAACTTTTTTGCTCCGACGCATACTTTTTGGGTTATTGACAATTTTAGTTTTCACTCATCTTGTAGCCAAACCAAGTCATGAAGCAAATTTTCTATTTCAAGAACCAAATGTTATTGAATGATAAAAATCATACTTTTTACACGATTAAAACTAGTTTTGATGATTTCTCCAAAAAAAGGAATGCTACAGACATCAAATTCAATTCAAAACATAGCTTTTTCAATTCTTTACAAAAAAGATGTCTTGAACTTTTTTGCTCCGACGCATACTTTTTGGGTTATTGACAATTTTAGTTTTCACTCATCATGTAGCCAAACCAAGTCATGAAACAAAGTTTCTATTTCAAGAACCAAATGTTATTGAATGATAAAAATCATACTTTTTACACGATTAAAACTAGTTTTGATGATTTCTCAAAAACTAAGAATGCTACTGACTTAAAATTTAACTTATAACATAGCTTTTTTAATTCTCTACAAAAAAGATGTATTAAACTTTTTTGCTCCGACGCATACTTTTTAGGTTATTGACAATTATAGTTTTCACTTATCATGTAGCCATACCAAGTCATGAAACAAAGTTTCTATTTCAAGAACCAAATGTTATTGAATGATAAAAATCATACTTTTTACACGATTAAAACTAGTTTTGATGATTTCTCAAAAACTAAGAATGCTACTGACTTTAAATTTGACTCAAAACATAGCTTTTTCAATTCTCTACAAAAAAATGTCTTAAACTTTTTTGCTCCGACGCATACTTTTTGGGTTATTGACAATTTTAGTTTTCACTCATCATGTAGCCAAACCAAGTCATGAAACAAAGTATCTATTTCAAGAACCAAATGTTATTGAATGATAAAAATCATACTTTTTACACGATTAAAACTAGTTTTGATGATTTCTCCAAAAATAAGAATGCTACAGACATCAAATTCAATTCAAAACATAGCTTTTTCAATTCTTTACAAAAAAGATGTCTTGAACTTTTTTGCTCCGACGCATACTTTTTGGGTTATTGACAATTTTAGTTTTCACTCATCATGTAGCCAAACCAAGTCATGAAACAAAGTTTCTATTTCAAGTACCAAATGTTATTGAATGATAAAAATCATACTTTTTACACAATTAAAAATAGTTTTGATGATTTCTCCAAAAATAAGAATGCTACAGACATCAAATTCAATTTAAAAGCTAGCTTTTTCAATTCTCTACAAAAAAGATGTCTTGAACATTTTTGCTCCGACGCATACTTTTTGGGTTATTGACAATTTTAGTTTTCACTCATTATGTAGCCAAACCAAGTCATGAAACAAAGTTTCTATTTCAAGTACCAAATGTTATTGAATGATAAAAATCATACTTTTTACACAATTAAAAATAGTTTTGATGATTTCTCCAAAAATAAGAATGCTACAGACATCAAATTCAATTCAAAACATAGCTTTTTCAATTCTTTACAAAAAAGATGTCTTGAACCTTTTTTGCTCCGACGCATACTTTTTGGGTTATTGACAATTTTAGTTTTCACTCATCATGTAGCCAAACCAAGTCATGAAACAAAGTTTTTATTTCAAGAACCAAATGTTATTGAATGATAAAAATCATACTTTTTACACGATTAAAACTAGTTTTGATGATTTCTCAAAAACTAAGAATGCTACTGACTTAAAATTTAACTTATAACATAGCTTTTTTAATTCTCTACAAAAAAGATGTATTAAACTTTTTTGCTCCGACGCATACTTTTTAGGTTATTGACAATTATAGTTTTCACTTATCATGTAGCCAAACCAAGTCATGAAACAAAGTTTCTATTTCAAGAACCAAATGTTATTGAATGATAAAAATCATACTTTTTACACGATTAAAACTAGTTTTGATGATTTCTCAAAAACTAAGAATGCTACTGACTTTAAATTTGACTCAAAACATAGCTTTTTCGATTCTCTACAAAAAAATGTCTTAAACTTTTTTGCTCCGACGCATACTTTTTGGGTTATTGACAATTTTAGTTTTCACTCATCATGTAGCCAAACCAAGTCATGAAACAAAGTTTCTATTTCAAGAACCAAATGTTATTGAATGATAAAAATCATACTTTTTACACGATTAAAACTAGTTTTGATGATTTCTCAAAAACTAAGAATGCTACTGACTTTAAATTTGACTCAAAACATAGCTTTTTCAATTCTCTACAAAAAAATGTCTTAAACTTTTTTGCTCCGACGCATACTTTTTGGGTTATTGACAATTTTAGTTTTCACTCATCATGTAGCCAAACCAAGTCATGAAACAAAGTATCTATTTCAAGAACCAAATGTTATTGAATGATAAAAATCATACTTTTTACACGATTAAAACTAGTTTTGATGATTTCTCCAAAAATAAGAATGCTACAGACATCAAATTCAATTCAAAACATAGCTTTTTTAATTCTCTACAAAAAAGATGTATTAAACTTTTTTGCTCCGACGCATACTTTTTAGGTTATTGACAATTATAGTTTTCACTTATCATGTAGCCAAACCAAGTCATGAAACAAAGTTTCTATTTCAAGAACCAAATGTTATTGAATGATAAAAATCATACTTTTTACACGATTAAAACTAGTTTTGATGATTTCTCAAAAACTAAGAATGCTACTGACTTTAAATTTGACTCAAAACATAGCTTTTTCGATTCTCTACAAAAAAATGTCTTAAACTTTTTTGCTCCGACGCATACTTTTTGGGTTATTGACAATTTTAGTTTTCACTCATCATGTAGCCAAACCAAGTCATGAAACAAAGTTTTTATTTCAAGAACCAAATGTTATTGAATGATAAAAATCATACTTTTTACACGATTAAAACTAGTTTTGATGATTTCTCAAAAACTAAGTATGCTACAGACTTTAAATTCAATTCAAAACCTAGCTTTTTCAATTCTTTACAAAAAAGATGTCTTAAACTTTTTTGCTCCGACGCATACTTTTTGGGTTATTGACAATTTTAGTTTTCACTCATCATGTAGCCAAACCAAGTCATGAAACAAAGTTTCTATTTCAAGAACCAAATGTTATTGAATGATAAAAATCATACTTTTTACACGATTAAAACTAGTTTTGATGATTTCTCAAAAACTAAGTATGCTACAGACTTTAAATTCAATTCAAAACCTAGCTTTTTTAATTCTCTACAAAAAAGATGTCTTAAACTTTTTTGCTCCGACGCATACTTTTTAGGTTATTGACAATTATAGTTTTCACTTATCATGTAGCCAAACCAAGTCATGAAACAAAGTTTCTATTTCAAGAACCAAATGTTATTGAATGATAAAAATCATACTTTTTACACGATTAAAACTAGTTTTGATGATTTCTCAAAAACTAAGAATGCTACTGACTTTAAATTTGACTCAAAACATAGCTTTTTCAATTCTCTACAAAAAAATGTCTTAAACTTTTTTGCTCCGACGCATACTTTTTGGGTTATTGACAATTTTAGTTTTCACTCATCATGTAGCCAAACCAAGTCATGAAACAAAGTTTCTATTTCAAGAGCCAAATGTTATTGAATGATAAAAATCATACTTTTTACACGATTAAAACTAGTTTTGATGATTTCTCAAAAACTAAGTATGCTACAGACTTCAAATTCAATTCAAAACCTAGCTTTTTCAATTCTCTACAAAAAAGATGTCTTGAACATTTTTGCTCCGACGCATACTTTTTGGGTTATTGACAATTTTAGTTTTCACTCATTATGTAGCCAAACCAAGTCATGAAACAAAGTTTCTATTTCAAGTACCAAATGTTATTGAATGATAAAAATCATACTTTTTACACAATTAAAAATAGTTTTGATGATTTGTCAAAAACTAAGAATGCTACTGACATAAAATTTGACTTAAAACATAGCTTTTTCAATTCTCTACAAAAAAGATGTTTTGAACTTTTTTGCTCCGACGCATACTTTTTGGGTTATTGACAATTTTAGTTTTCACTCATCATGTATTCAAACCAAGTCATGAAACAAAGTTTCTATTTCAAGAACCAAATGTTATTGAATGATGAAAATCATAATTTTTACACGATTAAAAATAGTTTTGATGATTTCTCAAAAACTAAGAATGCTACAGACTTCAAATTCAGTTTTAAACATAGCTTTTTCAATTCTTTACAAAAAAGATGTTTTGAACTTTTTTGCTCCGACGCATACTTTTTGGGTTATTGACAATTTTAGTTTTCACTCATCTTGTAGCCAAACCAAGTCATGAAGCAAATTTTCTATTTCAAGAACCAAATGTTATTGAATGATAAAAATCATACTTTTTACACGATTAAAACTAGTTTTGATGATTTCTCCAAAAAAAGGAATGCTACAGACATCAAATTCAATTCAAAACATAGCTTTTTCAATTCTTTACAAAAAAGATGTCTTGAACTTTTTTGCTCCGACGCATACTTTTTGGGTTATTGACAATTTTAGTTTTCACTCATCATGTAGCCAAACCAAGTCATGAAACAAAGTTTCTATTTCAAGAACCAAATGTTATTGAATGATAAAAATCATACTTTTTACACGATTAAAACTAGTTTTGATGATTTCTCAAAAACTAAGAATGCTACTGACTTAAAATTTAACTTATAACATAGCTTTTTTAATTCTCTACAAAAAAGATGTATTAAACTTTTTTGCTCCGACGCATACTTTTTAGGTTATTGACAATTATAGTTTTCACTTATCATGTAGCCATACCAAGTCATGAAACAAAGTTTCTATTTCAAGAACCAAATGTTATTGAATGATAAAAATCATACTTTTTACACGATTAAAACTAGTTTTGATGATTTCTCAAAAACTAAGAATGCTACTGACTTTAAATTTGACTCAAAACATAGCTTTTTCAATTCTCTACAAAAAAATGTCTTAAACTTTTTTGCTCCGACGCATACTTTTTGGGTTATTGACAATTTTAGTTTTCACTCATCATGTAGCCAAACCAAGTCATGAAACAAAGTATCTATTTCAAGAACCAAATGTTATTGAATGATAAAAATCATACTTTTTACACGATTAAAACTAGTTTTGATGATTTCTCCAAAAATAAGAATGCTACAGACATCAAATTCAATTCAAAACATAGCTTTTTCAATTCTTTACAAAAAAGATGTCTTGAACTTTTTTGCTCCGACGCATACTTTTTGGGTTATTGACAATTTTAGTTTTCACTCATCATGTAGCCAAACCAAGTCATGAAACAAAGTTTCTATTTCAAGTACCAAATGTTATTGAATGATAAAAATCATACTTTTTACACAATTAAAAATAGTTTTGATGATTTCTCCAAAAATAAGAATGCTACAGACATCAAATTCAATTTAAATGCTAGCTTTTTCAATTCTCTACAAAAAAGATGTCTTGAACATTTTTGCTCCGACGCATACTTTTTGGGTTATTGACAATTTTAGTTTTCACTCATTATGTAGCCAAACCAAGTCATGAAACAAAGTTTCTATTTCAAGTACCAAATGTTATTGAATGATAAAAATCATACTTTTTACACAATTAAAAATAGTTTTGATGATTTCTCCAAAAATAAGAATGCTACAGACATCAAATTCAATTCAAAACATAGCTTTTTCAATTCTTTACAAAAAAGATGTCTTGAACCTTTTTTGCTCCGACGCATACTTTTTGGGTTATTGACAATTTTAGTTTTCACTCATCATGTAGCCAAACCAAGTCATGAAACAAAGTTTTTATTTCAAGAACCAAATGTTATTGAATGATAAAAATCATACTTTTTACACGATTAAAACTAGTTTTGATGATTTCTCAAAAACTAAGAATGCTACTGACTTAAAATTTAACTTATAACATAGCTTTTTTAATTCTCTACAAAAAAGATGTATTAAACTTTTTTGCTCCGACGCATACTTTTTAGGTTATTGACAATTATAGTTTTCACTTATCATGTAGCCAAACCAAGTCATGAAACAAAGTTTCTATTTCAAGAACCAAATGTTATTGAATGATAAAAATCATACTTTTTACACGATTAAAACTAGTTTTGATGATTTCTCAAAAACTAAGAATGCTACTGACTTTAAATTTGACTCAAAACATAGCTTTTTCGATTCTCTACAAAAAAATGTCTTAAACTTTTTTGCTCCGACGCATACTTTTTGGGTTATTGACAATTTTAGTTTTCACTCATCATGTAGCCAAACCAAGTCATGAAACAAAGTTTTTATTTCAAGAACCAAATGTTATTGAATGATAAAAATCATACTTTTTACACGATTAAAACTAGTTTTGATGATTTCTCCAAAAAAAGGAATGCTACAGACATCAAATTCAATTCAAAACATAGCTTTTTCAATTCTTTACAAAAAAGATGTCTTGAACTTTTTTGCTCCGACGCATACTTTTTGGGTTATTGACAATTTTAGTTTTCACTCATCATGTAGCCAAACCAAGTCATGAAACAAAGTTTCTATTTCAAGAACCAAATGTTATTGAATGATAAAAATCATACTTTTTACACGATTAAAACTAGTTTTGATGATTTCTCAAAAACTAAGAATGCTACTGACTTAAAATTTAACTTATAACATAGCTTTTTTAATTCTCTACAAAAAAGATGTATTAAACTTTTTTGCTCCGACGCATACTTTTTAGGTTATTGACAATTATAGTTTTCACTTATCATGTAGCCATACCAAGTCATGAAACAAAGTTTCTATTTCAAGAACCAAATGTTATTGAATGATAAAAATCATACTTTTTACACGATTAAAACTAGTTTTGATGATTTCTCAAAAACTAAGAATGCTACTGACTTTAAATTTGACTCAAAACATAGCTTTTTCAATTCTCTACAAAAAAATGTCTTAAACTTTTTTGCTCCGACGCATACTTTTTGGGTTATTGACAATTTTAGTTTTCACTCATCATGTAGCCAAACCAAGTCATGAAACAAAGTATCTATTTCAAGAACCAAATGTTATTGAATGATAAAAATCATACTTTTTACACGATTAAAACTAGTTTTGATGATTTCTCCAAAAATAAGAATGCTACAGACATCAAATTCAATTCAAAACATAGCTTTTTCAATTCTTTACAAAAAAGATGTCTTGAACTTTTTTGCTCCGACGCATACTTTTTGGGTTATTGACAATTTTAGTTTTCACTCATCATGTAGCCAAACCAAGTCATGAAACAAAGTTTCTATTTCAAGTACCAAATGTTATTGAATGATAAAAATCATACTTTTTACACAATTAAAAATAGTTTTGATGATTTCTCCAAAAATAAGAATGCTACAGACATCAAATTCAATTTAAAAGCTAGCTTTTTCAATTCTCTACAAAAAAGATGTCTTGAACATTTTTGCTCCGACGCATACTTTTTGGGTTATTGACAATTTTAGTTTTCACTCATTATGTAGCCAAACCAAGTCATGAAACAAAGTTTCTATTTCAAGTACCAAATGTTATTGAATGATAAAAATCATACTTTTTACACAATTAAAAATAGTTTTGATGATTTCTCCAAAAATAAGAATGCTACAGACATCAAATTCAATTCAAAACATAGCTTTTTCAATTCTTTACAAAAAAGATGTCTTGAACCTTTTTTGCTCCGACGCATACTTTTTGGGTTATTGACAATTTTAGTTTTCACTCATCATGTAGCCAAACCAAGTCATGAAACAAAGTTTTTATTTCAAGAACCAAATGTTATTGAATGATAAAAATCATACTTTTTACACGATTAAAACTAGTTTTGATGATTTCTCAAAAACTAAGAATGCTACTGACTTAAAATTTAACTTATAACATAGCTTTTTTAATTCTCTACAAAAAAGATGTATTAAACTTTTTTGCTCCGACGCATACTTTTTAGGTTATTGACAATTATAGTTTTCACTTATCATGTAGCCAAACCAAGTCATGAAACAAAGTTTCTATTTCAAGAACCAAATGTTATTGAATGATAAAAATCAAACTTTTTACACGATTAAAACTAGTTTTGATGATTTCTCAAAAACTAAGAATGCTACTGACTTTAAATTTGACTCAAAACATAGCTTTTTCGATTCTCTACAAAAAAATGTCTTAAACTTTTTTGCTCCGACGCATACTTTTTGGGTTATTGACAATTTTAGTTTTCACTCATCATGTAGCCAAACCAAGTCATGAAACAAAGTTTTTATTTCAAGAACCAAATGTTATTGAATGATAAAAATCATACTTTTTACACGATTAAAACTAGTTTTGATGATTTCTCAAAAACTAAGTATGCTACAGACTTCAAATTCAATTCAAAACCTAGCTTTTTCAATGCTTTACAAAAAAGATGTCTTGAACTTTTTTGCTCCGACGCATACTTTTTGGGTTATTGACAATTTTAGTTTTCACTCATCATGTAGCCAATCCAAGTCATGAAACAAAGTTTCTATTTCAAGAACCAAATGTTATTGAATGATAAAAATCATACTTTTTACACGATTAAAACTAGTTTTGATGATTTCTCAAAAACTAAGAATGCTACTGACTTTAAATTTGACTCAAAACATAGCTTTTTCAATTTCTACAAAAAAATGTCTTAAACTTTTTTGCTCCGACGCATACTTTTTGGGTTATTGACAATTTTAGTTTTCACTCATCATGTAGCCAAACCAAGTCATGAAACAAAGTTTCTATTTCAAGAACCAAATGTTATTGAATGATAAAAATCATACTTTTTACACGATTAAAACTAGTTTTGATGATTTCTAAAAAACTAAGTATGCTACAGACTTCAAATTCAATTTAAAAGCTAGCTTTTTCAATTCTCTACAAAAAAGATGTCTTGAACATTTTTGCTCCGACGCATACTTTTTGGGTTATTGACAATTTTAGTTTTCACTCATTATGTAGCCAAACCAAGTCATGAAACAAAGTTTCTATTTCAAGTACCAAATGTTATTGAATGATAAAAATCATACTTTTTACACAATTAAAAATAGTTTTGATGATTTCTCCAAAAATAAGAATGCTACAGACATCAAATTCAATTCAAAACATAGCTTTTTCAATTCTTTACAAAAAAGATGTCTTGAACCTTTTTTGCTCCGACGCATACTTTTTGGGTTATTGACAATTTTAGTTTTCACTCATCATGTAGCCAAACCAAGTCATGAAACAAAGTTTTTATTTCAAGAACCAAATGTTATTGAATGATAAAAATCATACTTTTTACACGATTAAAACTAGTTTTGATGATTTCTCAAAAACTAAGAATGCTACTGACTTTAAATTTGACTCAAAACATAGCTTTTTCGATTCTCTACAAAAAAATGTCTTAAACTTTTTTGCTCCGACGCATACTTTTTGGGTTATTGACAATTTTAGTTTTCACTCATCATGTAGCCAAACCAAGTCATGAAACAAAGTTTTTATTTCAAGAACCAAATGTTATTGAATGATAAAAATCATACTTTTTACACGATTAAAACTAGTTTTGATGATTTCTCAAAAACTAAGTATGCTACAGACTTTAAATTCAATTCAAAACCTAGCTTTTTCAATTCTTTACAAAAAAGATGTCTTAAACTTTTTTGCTCCGACGCATACTTTTTGGGTTATTGACAATTTTAGTTTTCACTCATCATGTAGCCAAACCAAGTCATGAAACAAAGTTTCTATTTCAAGAACCAAATGTTATTGAATGATAAAAATCATACTTTTTACACGATTAAAACTAGTTTTGATGATTTCTCAAAAACTAAGTATGCTACAGACTTTAAATTCAATTCAAAACCTAGCTTTTTTAATTCTCTACAAAAAAAAAAGTCTTAAACTTTTTTGCTCCGACGCATACTTTTTAGGTTATTGACAATTATAGTTTTCACTTATCATGTAGCCAAACCAAGTCATGAAACAAAGTTTCTATTTCAAGAACCAAATGTTATTGAATGATAAAAATCATACTTTTTACACGATTAAAACTAGTTTTGATGATTTCTCAAAAACTAAGAATGCTACTGACTTTAAATTTGACTCAAAACATAGCTTTTTCAATTCTCTACAAAAAAATGTCTTAAACTTTTTTGCTCCGACGCATACTTTTTGGGTTATTGACAATTTTAGTTTTCACTCATCATGTAGCCAAACCAAGTCATGAAACAAAGTTTCTATTTCAAGAACCAAATGTTATTGAATGATAAAAATCATACTTTTTACACGATTAAAACTAGTTTTGATGATTTCTCAAAAACTAAGAATGCTACTGACTTAAAATTTAACTTATAACATAGCTTTTTTAATTCTCTACAAAAAAGATGTATTAAACTTTTTTGCTCCGACGCATACTTTTTAGGTTATTGACAATTATAGTTTTCACTTATCATGTAGCCAAACCAAGTCATGAAACAAAGTTTCTATTTCAAGAACCAAATGTTATTGAATGATAAAAATCATACTTTTTACACGATTAAAACTAGTTTTGATGATTTCTCAAAAACTAAGAATGCTACTGACTTTAAATTTGACTCAAAACATAGCTTTTTCAATTCTCTACAAAAAAATGTCTTAAACTTTTTTGCTCCGACGCATACTTTTTGGGTTATTGACAATTTTAGTTTTCACTCATCATGTAGCCAAACCAAGTCATGAAACAAAGTTTCTATTTCAAGAACCAAATGTTATTGAATGATAAAAATCATACTTTTTACACGATTAAAACTAGTTTTGATGATTTCTCAAAAACTAAGTATGCTACAGACTTCAAATTCAATTCAAAACCTAGCTTTTTCAATGCTTTACAAAAAAGATGTCTTGAACTTTTTTGCTCCGACGCATACTTTTTGGGTTATTGACAATTTTAGTTTTCACTCATCATGTAGCCAAACCAAGTCATGAAACAAAGTTTCTATTTCAAGAACCAAATGTTATTGAATGATAAAAATCATACTTTTTACACGATTAAAACTAGTTTTGATGATTTCTCAAAAACTAAGAATGCTACTGACTTTAAATTTGACTCAAAACATAGCTTTTTCAATTTCTACAAAAAAATGTCTTAAACTTTTTTGCTCCGACGCATACTTTTTGGGTTATTGACAATTTTAGTTTTCACTCATCATGTAGCCAAACCAAGTCATGAAACAAAGTTTCTATTTCAAGAACCAAATGTTATTGAATGATAAAAATCATACTTTTTACACGATTAAAACTAGTTTTGATGATTTCTCAAAAACTAAGTATGCTACAGACTTCAAATTCAATTTAAAAGCTAGCTTTTTCAATTCTCTACAAAAAAGATGTCTTGAACATTTTTGCTCCGACGCATACTTTTTGGGTTATTGACAATTTTAGTTTTCACTCATTATGTAGCCAAACCAAGTCATGAAACAAAGTTTCTATTTCAAGTACCAAATGTTATTGAATGATAAAAATCATACTTTTTACACAATTAAAAATAGTTTTGATGATTTCTCCAAAAATAAGAATGCTACAGACATCAAATTCAATTCAAAACATAGCTTTTTCAATTCTTTACAAAAAAGATGTCTTGAACCTTTTTTGCTCCGACGCATACTTTTTGGGTTATTGACAATTTTAGTTTTCACTCATCATGTAGCCAAACCAAGTCATGAAACAAAGTTTCTATTTCAAGAACCAAATGTTATTGAATGATAAAAATCATACTTTTTACACGATTAAAACTAGTTTTGATGATTTCTCAAAAACTAAGTATGCTACAGACTTTAAATTCAATTCAAAACCTAGCTTTTTTAATTCTCTACAAAAAAGATGTCTTAAACTTTTTTGCTCCGACGCATACTTTTTAGGTTATTGACAATTATAGTTTTCACTTATCATGTAGCCAAACCAAGTCATGAAACAAAGTTTCTATTTCAAGAACCAAATGTTATTGAATGATAAAAATCATACTTTTTACACGATTAAAACTAGTTTTGATGATTTCTCAAAAACTAAGAATGCTACTGACTTTAAATTTGACTCAAAACATAGCTTTTTCAATTCTCTACAAAAAAATGTCTTAAACTTTTTTGCTCCGACGCATACTTTTTGGGTTATTGACAATTTTAGTTTTCACTCATCATGTAGCCAAACCAAGTCATGAAACAAAGTTTCTATTTCAAGAACCAAATGTTATTGAATGATAAAAATCATACTTTTTACACGATTAAAACTAGTTTTGATGATTTCTCAAAAACTAAGTATGCTACAGACTTCAAATTCAATTCAAAACCTAGCTTTTTCAATTCTTTACAAAAAAGATGTCTTGAACTTTTTTGCTCCGACGCATACTTTTTGGGTTATTGACAATTTTAGTTTTCACTCATCATGTAGCCAAACCAAGTCATGAAACAAAGTTTCTATTTCAAGAACCAAATGTTATTGAATGATAAAAATCATACTTTTTACACGATTAAAACTAGTTTTGATGATTTCTCAAAAACTAAGAATGCTACTGACTTAAAATTTAACTTATAACATAGCTTTTTTAATTCTCTACAAAAAAGATGTATTAAACTTTTTTGCTCCGACGCATACTTTTTAGGTTATTGACAATTATAGTTTTCACTTATCATGTAGCCAAACCAAGTCATGAAACAAAGTTTCTATTTCAAGAACCAAATGTTATTGAATGATAAAAATCATACTTTATACACGATTAAAACTAGTTTTGATGATTTCTCAAAAACTAAGAATGCTACTGACTTTAAATTTGACTCAAAACATAGCTTTTTCAATTCTCTACAAAAAAATGTCTTAAACTTTTTTGCTCCGACGCATACTTTTTGGGTTATTGACAATTTTAGTTTTCACTCATCATGTAGCCAAACCAAGTCATGAAACAAAGTTTCTATTTCAAGAACCAAATGTTATTGAATGATAAAAATCATACTTTTTACACGATTAAAACTAGTTTTGATGATTTCTCAAAAACTAAGTATGCTACAGACTTCAAATTCAATTCAAAACCTAGCTTTTTCAATGCTTTACAAAAAAGATGTCTTGAACTTTTTTGCTCCGACGCATACTTTTTGGGTTATTGACAATTTTAGTTTTCACTCATCATGTAGCCAAACCAAGTCATGAAACAAAGTTTCTATTTCAAGAACCAAATGTTATTGAATGATAAAAATCATACTTTTTACACGATTAAAACTAGTTTTGATGATTTCTCAAAAACTAAGAATGCTACTGACTTTAAATTTGACTCAAAACATAGCTTTTTCAATTTCTACAAAAAAATGTCTTAAACTTTTTTGCTCCGACGCATACTTTTTGGGTTATTGACAATTTTAGTTTTCACTCATCATGTAGCCAAACCAAGTCATGAAACAAAGTTTCTATTTCAAGAACCAAATGTTATTGAATGATAAAAATCATACTTTTTACACGATTAAAACTAGTTTTGATGATTTCTCAAAAACTAAGTATGCTACAGACTTCAAATTCAATTTAGAACCTAGCTTTTTCAATTCTCTACAAAAAAGATGTCTTGAACATTTTTGCTCCGACGCATACTTTTTGGGTTATTGACAATTTTAGTTTTCACTCATTATGTAGCCAAACCAAGTCATGAAACAAAGTTTCTATTTCAAGTACCAAATGTTATTGAATGATAAAAATCATACTTTTTACACAATTAAAAATAGTTTTGATGATTTCTCCAAAAATAAGAATGCTACAGACATCAAATTCAATTCAAAACATAGCTTTTTCAATTCTTTACAAAAAAGATGTCTTGAACCTTTTTTGCTCCGACGCATACTTTTTGGGTTATTGACAATTTTAGTTTTCACTCATCATGTAGCCAAACCAAGTCATGAAACAAAGTTTTTATTTCAAGAACCAAATGTTATTGAATGATAAAAATCATACTTTTTACACGATTAAAACTAGTTTTGATGATTTCTCAAAAACTAAGAATGCTACTGACTTAAAATTTAACTTATAACATAGCTTTTTTAATTCTCTACAAAAAAGATGTATTAAACTTTTTTGCTCCGACGCATACTTTTTAGGTTATTGACAATTATAGTTTTCACTTATCATGTAGCCATACCAAGTCATGAAACAAAGTTTCTATTTCAAGAACCAAATGTTATTGAATGATAAAAATCATACTTTTTACACGATTAAAACTACTTTTGATGATTTCTCAAAAACTAAGAATGCTACTGACTTTAAATTTGACTCAAAACATAGCTTTTTCAATTCTCTACAAAAAAATGTCTTAAACTTTTTTGCTCCGACGCATACTTTTTGGGTTATTGACAATTTTAGTTTTCACTCATCATGTAGCCAAACCAAGTCATGAAACAAAGTATCTATTTCAAGAACCAAATGTTATTGAATGATAAAAATCATACTTTTTACACGATTAAAACTAGTTTTGATGATTTCTCCAAAAATAAGAATGCTACAGACATCAAATTCAATTCAAAACATAGCTTTTTTAATTCTCTACAAAAAAGATGTATTAAACTTTTTTGCTCCGACGCATACTTTTTAGGTTATTGACAATTATAGTTTTCACTTATCATGTAGCCAAACCAAGTCATGAAACAAAGTTTCTATTTCAAGAACCAAATGTTATTGAATGATAAAAATCATACTTTTTACACGATTAAAACTAGTTTTGATGATTTCTCAAAAACTAAGAATGCTACTGACTTTAAATTTGACTCAAAACATAGCTTTTTCGATTCTCTACAAAAAAATGTCTTAAACTTTTTTGCTCCGACGCATACTTTTTGGGTTATTGACAATTTTAGTTTTCACTCATCATGTAGCCAAACCAAGTCATGAAACAAAGTTTTTATTTCAAGAACCAAATGTTATTGAATGATAAAAATCATACTTTTTACACGATTAAAACTAGTTTTGATGATTTCTCAAAAACTAAGTATGCTACAGACTTTAAATTCAATTCAAAACCTAGCTTTTTCAATTCTTTACAAAAAAGATGTCTTAAACTTTTTTGCTCCGACGCATACTTTTTGGGTTATTGACAATTTTAGTTTTCACTCATCATGTAGCCAAACCAAGTCATGAAACAAAGTTTCTATTTCAAGAACCAAATGTTATTGAATGATAAAAATCATACTTTTTACACGATTAAAACTAGTTTTGATGATTTCTCAAAAACTAAGTATGCTACAGACTTTAAATTCAATTCAAAACCTAGCTTTTTTAATTCTCTACAAAAAAGATGTCTTAAACTTTTTTGCTCCGACGCATACTTTTTAGGTTATTGACAATTTTAGTTTTCACTCATCATGTATTCAAACCAAGTCATGAAACAAAGTTTCTATTTCAAGAACCAAATGTTATTGAATGATGAAAATCATAATTTTTACACGATTAAAACTAGTTTTGATGATTTCTCAAAAACTAAGAATGCTACAGACTTACTATTGAAGTCAAAACATAGCTTTTTCAATTCTCTACAAAAAAGATGTCTTGAACTTTTTTGCTCCGACGCATACTTTTTGGGTTATTGACAATTATAGTTTTCACTCATCATGTAGCCAAACCAAGTCATGAAACAAAGTTTCTATTTCAAGAACCAAATGTTATTGAATGATAAAAAGCATACTTTTTACACGATTAAAACTAGTTTTGATGATTTCTCGAAAACTAAGAATGCTACAGACATTAAATTTGACTAATAACATAGTTTTTTTAATTCTCTACAAAAAAGATGTCTTGAACTTTTTTGCTCCGACGCATACTTTTTGGGTTATTGACCATTTTAGTTTTCACTCATCATGTAGCCAAACCAAGTCATGAAACAAAGTTTCTATTTCAAGAACCAAATGTTATTGAATGTTTTTAATCATACTTTTTACACGATTAAAACTAGTTTTGATGATTTCTCAAAAACTAAGAATGCTACAGACATTAAATTTGACTTATAACATAGGTTTTTCAATTCTCTACAAAAAAGATGTCTTCAACTTTTTTACTCCGACGCATACTTTTTGGGTTATTGAAAATTTTAGTTTTCACTCATCATGTAGCCAAACCAAGTCATGAAACAAAGTTTCTATTTCAAGAACCAAATGTTATTGAATGTTTTTAATCATACTTTTTACACGATTAAAACTAGTTTTGATGATTTCTCAAAAACTAAGAATGCTACAGACATCAAATTTGACTTATAACATAGGTTTTTTAATTCTCTACAAAAAAGATGTCTTGAACTTTTTTGCTCCGACGCATACTTTTTGGGTTATTGACAATTTTAATTTTCACTCATCATGTAGCCAAACCAAGTCATGAAACAAAGTTTCTATTTCAAGAACCAAATGTTATTGAATGATAAAAATCATACTTTTTACACGATTAAAATTAGTTTTGATGATTCCTCGAAAACTAAAAATGCTACAGACATTAAATTTGACTAATAACATAGTTTTTTTAATTCTCTACAAAAAAGATGTCTTGAACTTTTTTGCTCCGACGCATACTTTTTGGGTTATTGACAATTTTAGTTTTCACTCATTATGTAGCCAAACCAAGTCATGAAACAAAGTTTCTATTTCAAGAACCAAATGTTATTGATGATAAAAATCATACTTTTTACACGATTAAAACTAGTTTTGATGATTTCTCGAAAACTAAGAATGCTACAGACAATAAATTTGACTTATAACATAGGTTTTTCAATTCTCTACAAAAAAGATGTCTTGAACTTTTTTGCTCCGACGCATTCTTATTGGGTTATTGACAATTTTAGTTTTCACTCATCATGTAGCCAAACCAAGTCATGAAACAAAGTTTTTATTTCAAGAACCAAATGTTATTGAATGATAAAAATCATACTTTTTACACGATTAAAACTAGTTTTGATGATTTCTCAAAAACTAAGAATGCTACAGACTTACTATTGAAGTCAAAACATAGCTTTTTCAATTCTCTACAAAAAAGATGTCTTGAACTTTTTTGCTCCGAAGCATACTTTTTGGGTTATTGACAATTATAGTTTTCACTCATCATGTAGCCAAACCAAGTCATGAAACAAAGTTTCTATTTCAAGAACCAAATGTTATTGAATGATAAAAAGCATACTTTTTACACGATTAAAACTAGTTTTGATGATTTCTCGAAAACTAAGAATGCTACAGACATTAAATTTGACTAATAACATAGTTTTTTTAATTCTCTACAAAAAAGATGTCTTGAACTTTTTTGCTCCGACGCATACTTTTTGGGTTATTGACAATTTTAGTTTTCACTCATCATGTAGCCAAACCAAGTCATGAAACAAAGTTTCTATTTCAAGAACCAAATGTTATTGAATGTTTTTAATCATACTTTTTACACGATTAAAACTAGTTTTGATGATTTCTCAAAAACTAAGAATGCTACAGACATCAAATTTGACTTATAACATAGGTTTTTCAATTCTCTACTAAAAAGATGTCTTGAACTTTTTTGCTCCGACGCATACTTTTTGGGTTATTGACAATTTTAATTTTCACTCATCATGTAGCCAAACCAAGTCATGAAACAAAGTTTCTATTTCAAGAACCAAATGTTATTGAATGATAAAAATCATACTTTTTACACGATTAAAATTAGTTTTGATGATTTCTCGAAAACTAAAAATGCTACAGACATTAAATTTGACTAATAACATAGTTTTTTTAATTCTCTACAAAAAAGATGTCTTGAACTTTTTTGCTCCGACGCATACTTTTTGGGTTATTGACAATTTTAGTTTTCACTCATCATGTAGCCAAACCAAGTCATGAAACAAAGTTTCTATTTCAAGAACCAAATGTTATTGAATGATAAAAATCATACTTTTTACACGATTAAAACTAGTTTTGATGATTTCTCGAAAACTAAGAATGCTACAGACAATAAATTTGACTTATAACATAGGTTTTTCAATTCTCTACAAAAAAGATGTCTTGAACTTTTTTGCTCCGACGCATACTTTTTGGGTTATTGACAATTTTAGTTTTCACTCATCATGTAGCCAAACCAAGTCATGAAACAAAGTTTCTATTTCAAGAACCAAATGTTATTGAATGATAAAAATCATACTTTTTACACGATTAAAACTACTTTTGATGATTTCTCAAAAACTAAGAATGCTACTGACTTTAAATTTGACTCAAAACATAGCTTTTTCAATTCTCTACAAAAAAATGTCTTAAACTTTTTTGCTCCGACGCATACTTTTTGGGTTATTGACAATTTTAGTTTTCACTCATCATGTAGCCAAACCAAGTCATGAAACAAAGTATCTATTTCAAGAACCAAATGTTATTGAATGATAAAAATCATACTTTTTACACGATTAAAACTAGTTTTGATGATTTCTCCAAAAATAAGAATGCTACAGACATCAAATTCAATTCAAAACATAGCTTTTTTAATTCTCTACAAAAAAGATGTATTAAACTTTTTTGCTCCGACGCATACTTTTTAGGTTATTGACAATTATAGTTTTCACTTATCATGTAGCCAAACCAAGTCATGAAACAAAGTTTCTATTTCAAGAACCAAATGTTATTGAATGATAAAAATCATACTTTTTACACGATTAAAACTAGTTTTGATGATTTCTCAAAAACTAAGAATGCTACTGACTTTAAATTCGACTCAAAACATAGCTTTTTCGATTCTCTACAAAAAAATGTCTTAAACTTTTTTGCTCCGACGCATACTTTTTGGGTTATTGACAATTTTAGTTTTCACTCATCATGTAGCCAAACCAAGTCATGAAACAAAGTTTTTATTTCAAGAACCAAATGTTATTGAATGATAAAAATCATACTTTTTACACGATTAAAACTAGTTTTGATGATTTCTCAAAAACTAAGTATGCTACAGACTTTAAATTCAATTCAAAACCTAGCTTTTTCAATTCTTTACAAAAAAGATGTCTTAAACTTTTTTGCTCCGACGCATACTTTTTGGGTTATTGACAATTTTAGTTTTCACTCATCATGTAGCCAAACCAAGTCATGAAACAAAGTTTCTATTTCAAGAACCAAATGTTATTGAATGATAAAAATCATACTTTTTACACGATTAAAACTAGTTTTGATGATTTCTCAAAAACTAAGTATGCTACAGACTTTAAATTCAATTCAAAACCTAGCTTTTTTAATTCTCTACAAAAAAGATGTCTTAAACTTTTTTGCTCCGACGCATACTTTTTAGGTTATTGACAATTTTAGTTTTCACTCATCATGTATTCAAACCAAGTCATGAAACAAAGTTTCTATTTCAAGAACCAAATGTTATTGAATGATGAAAATCATAATTTTTACACGATTAAAAATAGTTTTGATGATTTCTCAAAAACTAAGAATGCTACAGACTTCAAATTCAGTTTTAAACATAGCTTTTTCAATTCTTTACAAAAAAGATGTTTTGAACTTTTTTGCTCCGACGCATACTTTTTGGGTTATTGACAATTTTAGTTTTCACTCATCTTGTAGCCAAACCAAGTCATGAAGCAAATTTTCTATTTCAAGAACCAAATGTTATTGAATGATAAAAATCATACTTTTTACACGATTAAAACTAGTTTTGATGATTTCTCCAAAAAAAGGAATGCTACAGACATCAAATTCAATTCAAAACATAGCTTTTTCAATTCTTTACAAAAAAGATGTCTTGAACTTTTTTGCTCCGACGCATACTTTTTGGGTTATTGACAATTTTAGTTTTCACTCATCATGTAGCCAAACCAAGTCATGAAACAAAGTTTCTATTTCAAGAACCAAATGTTATTGAATGATAAAAATCATACTTTTTACACGATTAAAACTAGTTTTGATGATTTCTCAAAAACTAAGAATGCTACTGACTTAAAATTTAACTTATAACATAGCTTTTTTAATTCTCTACAAAAAAGATGTATTAAACTTTTTTGCTCCGACGCATACTTTTTAGGTTATTGACAATTATAGTTTTCACTTATCATGTAGCCAAACCAAGTCATGAAACAAAGTTTCTATTTCAAGAACCAAATGTTATTGAATGATAAAAATCATACTTTTTACACGATTAAAACTAGTTTTGATGATTTCTCAAAAACTAAGAATGCTACTGACTTTAAATTTGACTCAAAACATAGCTTTTTCGATTCTCTACAAAAAAATGTCTTAAACTTTTTTGCTCCGACGCATACTTTTTGGGTTATTGACAATTTTAGTTTTCACTCATCATGTAGCCAAACCAAGTCATGAAACAAAGTTTCTATTTCAAGAACCAAATGTTATTGAATGATAAAAATCATACTTTTTACACGATTAAAACTAGTTTTGATGATTTCTCAAAAACTAAGTATGCTACAGACTTTAAATTCAATTCAAAACCTAGCTTTTTTAATTCTCTACAAAAAAGATGTCTTAAACTTTTTTGCTCCGACGCATACTTTTTAGGTTATTGACAATTATAGTTTTCACTTATCATGTAGCCAAACCAAGTCATGAAACAAAGTTTCTATTTCAAGAACCAAATGTTATTGAATGATAAAAATCATACTTTTTACACGATTAAAACTAGTTTTGATGATTTCTCAAAAACTAAGAATACTACTGACTTTAAATTTGACTCAAAACATAGCTTTTTCAATTCTCTACAAAAAAATGTCTTAAACTTTTTTGCTCCGACGCATACTTTTTGGGTTATTGACAATTTTAGTTTTCACTCATCATGTAGCCAAACCAAGTCATGAAACAAAGTTTCTATTTCAAGAGCCAAATGTTATTGAATGATAAAAATCATACTTTTTACACGATTAAAACTAGTTTTGATGATTTCTCAAAAACTAAGTATGCTACAGACTTCAAATTCAATTCAAAACCTAGCTTTTTCAATTCTCTACAAAAAAGATGTCTTGAACATTTTTGCTCCGACGCATACTTTTTGGGTTATTGACAATTTTAGTTTTCACTCATTATGTAGCCAAACCAAGTCATGAAACAAAGTTTCTATTTCAAGAACCAAATGTTATTGAATGATGAAAATCATAATTTTTACACGATTAAAAATAGTTTTGATGATTTCTCAAAAACTAAGAATGCTACAGACTTCAAATTCAGTTTTAAACATAGCTTTTTCAATTCTTTACAAAAAAGATGTTTTGAACTTTTTTGCTCCGACGCATACTTTTTGGGTTATTGACAATTTTAGTTTTCACTCATCTTGTAGCCAAACCAAGTCATGAAGCAAATTTTCTATTTCAAGAACCAAATGTTATTGAATGATAAAAATCATACTTTTTACACGATTAAAACTAGTTTTGATGATTTCTCCAAAAAAAGGAATGCTACAGATATCAAATTCAATTCAAAACATAGCTTTTTCAATTCTTTACAAAAAAGATGTCTTGAACTTTTTTGCTCCGACGCATACTTTTTGGGTTATTGACAATTTTAGTTTTCACTCATCATGTAGCCAAACCAAGTCATGAAACAAAGTTTCTATTTCAAGAACCAAATGTTATTGAATGATAAAAATCATACTTTTTACACGATTAAAACTAGTTTTGATGATTTCTCAAAAACTAAGAATGCTACTGACTTAAAATTTAACTTATAACATAGCTTTTTTAATTCTCTACAAAAAAGATGTATTAAACTTTTTTGCTCCGACGCATACTTTTTAGGTTATTGACAATTATAGTTTTCACTTATCATGTAGCCAAACCAAGTCATGAAACAAAGTTTCTATTTCAAGAACCAAATGTTATTGAATGATAAAAATCATACTTTTTACACGATTAAAACTAGTTTTGATGATTTCTCAAAAACTAAGAATGCTACTGACTTTAAATTTGACTCAAAACATAGCTTTTTCGATTCTCTACAAAAAAATGTCTTAAACTTTTTTGCTCCGACGCATACTTTTTGGGTTATTGACAATTTTAGTTTTCACTCATCATGTAGCCAAACCAAGTCATGAAACAAAGTTTCTATTTCAAGAACCAAATGTTATTGAATGATAAAAATCATACTTTTTACACGATTAAAACTAGTTTTGATGATTTCTCAAAAACTAAGTATGCTACAGACTTTAAATTCAATTCAAAACCTAGCTTTTTCAATTCTTTACAAAAAAGATGTCTTAAACTTTTTTGCTCCGACGCATACTTTTTGGGTTATTGACAATTTTAGTTTTCACTCATCATGTAGCCAAACCAAGTCATGAAACAAAGTTTCTATTTCAAGAACCAAATGTTACTGAATGATAAAAATCATACTTTTTACACGATTAAAACTAGTTTTGATGATTTCTCAAAAACTAAGTATGCTACAGACTTTAAATTCAATTCAAAACCTAGCTTTTTTAATTCTCTACAAAAAAGATGTCTTAAACTTTTTTGCTCCGACGCATACTTTTTAGGTTATTGACAATTATAGTTTTCACTTATCATGTAGCCAAACCAAGTCATGAAACAAAGTTTCTATTTCAAGAACCAAATGTTATTGAATGATAAAAATCATACTTTTTACACG